>CM043870.1:27048453-28248453 GCA_023846275.1 Vanilla planifolia
TTCTTCTTCTTCTACTTCTTCTTCTACTACTCCTCTTCCCTTCTTCTTCTTCCTCTTCTTCTTCTTCTTCTTCTTCTTTTTCTTCTACTTTGTCCTCTTCCTCTTGCTCTTCCACATCTTCTTCTTTGCTTTCTTCTTCTTCTTCTCATTCTTCTTGTTCTTCCTTTTTTCTTCTCCTTCTCCTTCTTTTTCTTCTTCTTCCTCTTCTTTTCATTCGCCTCGTCTTGCTCCTTCATGTACTTCTTCTTCTTCTTCTTCTTCTTCTTCTTCTATTTCTTCTTCTTCTTTGATTCTTCTTCTTCTTTCTCTTCTTCATCTTCTTCCACCTCTTCTTCATCTTTCGCTTCTTCTTCTTCTTCTTCTTCCTCTTCTTTTTCTTATTTTTTTCTTCTTTTTCTTCTTCTTCTTCTTCTTCTTTGCATTCTTCTTTTTCTTCTTCTTCTTCTTCTTCTTCTTCTCCTAGTTCTTCTTCTTCTTCGTCTTCTTCTTTTTCTTCTTCTTCTTCTCCTTCTTCATCTTCTTTCTCTTCTTCTTCTTCTTCTTCTTCTTCTCCCACTTCTTTTTCTTTTTCTTCACCTTCTTTTTCTTCACCTTCTTTTTCTTCTTCTTCTTCTACTTGTTCTTCTTCTTCCACTTCTTCTTCTTCTTCATCTTCATCTTCCTCTTCTTCTTCTTCTTCTTTTTCGTCTTCTTCTTCTTCTTCCTCTTCTTCGTCTTCTTCTTCTTCTTCTTCCATTTCTTATTCTTCTTCTTCTTCTTCCTCTTCTTCTTCTTCTTCTTCTTCTTCTTCTTCTGCTTCTTCTTCTTCTTCTTCTTCTTCTTCTTCTTCTGCTTCTTCTTCTTCTTCTGCTTCTTCTTCTTCTTCTGCTTCTTCTTCTTCTTCTTCTTTTTCTTCTTCTGCTTCTTCTTCTTCTTCTTCTTCTTCTTCTTCTTCTTCTTCTTCTACTTCTTTAACTTCTTCTTCTTCTTTCTTCTTCTTCTTCTTCTTCTTCTTCTTCTTCTTCTTTCTTCTTCTTCTCCTTCTTCTTCTTTTATTAAAAAAAGATATTTTAAATAAAATAGTAGATATAAATAACATTTTGATTTAGTTTTTGTGAGTTAGGAAAAATAAAAGTGAAAAAAATATAATATAAAATAATAACTTAAAATTTTTTAATTTTTTTTCTAAACATAGTAGTGTCCTCATGTAGGGTTTACCATTTATAATCTAAATACAATCATATTTGAAGAAGTACGACCATAATAAAGTAGATTCAAAATACAATGATGAAATTTGGAGTAAATAATACACAAATTTGCAAAGGTTCATAGCATTCATTGGTCTACATAAAAGGAGTTTTTTTAAAAAATGTTAGATCTAATTATATTATCCCCCACTCATAAAAGACAACTCAACCCATTAAATATCCCTTAACTACTATTATCAACTCTAGTTTTGATTATAGTTCATAGGATTTATAATTTTCACGAGTTTTTTGTAGTCATTTTCATGCCAAGTATAGTTCTTTTGTTGACTCAAGCAGTGTGGTTAGATAGTATTTAGTGTTTATGGTACTTGATAAGGTTGATAAATTTTTTATGAGTCACTTAGTTTGGTTCACTTAAATAATGCTTGGCTCATTAGCCATTCATTAAATAGAAATTTAAAGTTTCTCCATTGGATTCCACACCAAAAGTCATAATGGAATGAGCTATTAACATCTTTGACATAAATAATCAATAAGAAAAATTAGAGTCAGAAAAGATGGAGACTATGGATGATCTAGGAATTATTTTTAAGGCTATTATACTCGAGTACCTACTTTTTAGATCTTGTGATTACATAGCCTTAAGACTATTATAGATCTTAAGGTGGAACAATATATGAATATATTAAACTTGAGGATTATCTATACTTGAAGGGGTGAATTCAAGATTTGTCTAAATCATCTTAAATCTAAAAGAACCAATGTACCCTCCAATGTGTCTATATAAACATATTGATGACTAATGTAAAGGACTTATTGATGGAGTACAATTTAACTTGGGAATTGAATCTAAATTATTCTATCTTATTCAATTATTTCAACCCATCCCCTTTGGTCTTTGTCTCCCTTTTCAATAATACTTGAGAGAATTTCATTTCAATATGATGTCATTAATGATTTAGGAATTGAGAAATTGGAAATCTATCCAACCTTATGAAGTCCATAGTTGATATTAATTTTAATATTTAACAAAATTTAAAACTACATCTTTTAATAACAACATGATATTATATGGGTAAAATTTTTTTTGATGAATAGCTTATAGTCAACTCTACCATTATAATCATTACAATAAATGGTATAATAAGGCACTCCTGTAAAACTAGTAATGGTAAGATGTATTGCCAACTTCTTCACATTTTTTCAACGCTAAGAAAATACATAAGATTAATAATAGGAGCTATTTTTAGGTGGTTCAACCACAACAAAGGTTTACATCCATCCATAGTTTGATGACTAAGCTAACACTAAGCAATTCACTACCTTTTTGCTAAATGATTAGTACTGGTAAAACTAACAAAAGATATCCTAAAAGCAATCTATAAAGTACTTAGAGAAGCTACAAAAAGCAAGACTCTCATGAGTCAAATATAGGTAAAGGCTAGAGAAACAATTTCAACACTTATATAAGCAATTCTCAAAAGAGGCTTATAACTAATCACTTATAACTTAAGTGTCACAACTATATGAGTATATAAAGATGTTACCAATATGTTTGCAAATACATGGTGAGAAATATATTGAAACAACAAGTTGAGTAGAACTATGTGTTGTTAAATGTAAAGCACAAATAGAAATGTCACAGTTTTTATTATTCAACTAAAATTTGCTTTTATAATGATGTAGCTATTTTTCCATCAATCTCTTCTCAATTTCTTTTTAGTCCCTTTTATACTCCCTAATAGGATAAGGACATATATTAGGATGCTTCTAATGGCTAAAATTATGTCTTTAATGACACTCGCCATTATGCTTCATGAGTTATGATCGTACAATGACATCTAACTATCATTCTAGGGTGATATAGAAAAGGAACTAACCACCTAGGTAATCAACCTATTTGAATAGCTCATTTGGCATATGTATAATATATCACACAAGTAAGAAGTAGTACATTGTATTGTAAGATCAAGTTTAAAGCAATGGATTAATTCTGATATTCTCAAGTTTATGTACTTCATACAAGCATGACCAATATATCATATTTGTATGATGCTATTCAAAATTAATGCAAATACAATGCTTTCAAGTTGTGTTAATTCTTATGAGTAAGATAATCATATTGTATTTGTATGAAGCTTTTAAGGTTTATTATTATACTAAAGTTATATGAATTATACATATACAATACATCATCTTATTTGTATGATGACTTTTTGTTGTTTTTTCTTACCTAAATTTAAGTGTTATATGTGAAGAACATATCATACAATGATGATAAACTATATTATTTTATATGATGTGTTTATATTCTTAAGACAAATTTTAGAGTAGTTATGTATAAGGCTAATAGTGGATATCACAGAGTATGAACATGCTATAGCTTAACTACCTTATCACACCTCTTTGATATCAAATTACTAAGGTGAAATAAAAATGCACAGAGGTCATACTTGTACATGATATAAACTATAAAAGACAAATATTACAAGAAAGGGATAAATTGTGGTATTTTAAATCAATCATTAAGAAATTGTTTCATAAAACAAAATTTTATTTTTAAACACTTCAAGTTAAAATAGCAATGAAATAAAGAAACAAAAATCCAAATAAAAAATAATAACAAATAGAGAATGCATAGAAAAAAGGTTTAGGTAATTTGGATAGACTAGTGCTTACATAAACCTCCAATCAACCTAATTAGGCTTCAACTAATCATCTCTTTTGCAATAATAGGCAAGAGTAAATACAAAAAGGGTTCTTAGAGGAGACAATAAAAATGATAACAAGTTATAACTAAAGTTACATGAATAAGCTCTTTATAATTCAAATCATACAAAGTTCCACATCTAAAATCTTTTTAAATAAATGTGTTATAAACTAAATGCAAAAGATGCTACCAATACAAACAACATGAAGTAAAATGTAATGAGTATCCAAAGTATTATAAAGTCAATATAATTTCTATAACTAAAACAAATTTCTTTATTTTGCTCTTGATTTAGATTTTCACTTTTCATCTTCTTGATTTTATAATGTGTATCATCAGTCTATTCTTCTAAACAATGTCCCCAACCTGATTATAGAACTTACAATGGCTAAAAATGTTTTCCTAAAAAGATTTAAATAACCATTATGTCTCCAGGTTCAAATCATACATGTATATAGAGGACATCATATAATAAAGAAAAGGTCCATACAATGATCATCTAAACTATGCACCTATTCGATTTGTTTGTTTCTTTCAACAAAAATATATCTTATACAATGATGAAATCATTCAATATGACTTGAATCAAGTAACATGTGACTGAAATCTAAGCTCTCAAAAAAATATTGTACGATATAATATTGTATCACACAATATGATGTATAAAAGGCTCACATCTGATAAATGGCTAAGTATTTAAAAATAAAATCTAAGGTTAATACGAATCATATTAATATGAAATATGTTTGTACAAGTATAACAAAAATTAGTCTAAACTTTAGCTGAGTCTAAAATTAGGTCTTATTAGTAGATTGATTGTATGAGTCCAAAGGTGAGTCATCACTTTATGATACACATTTTCACAAGAGGATGAGCTCTCAAGAAAGTGTCGTACACATTACTCGTACATTATGAAAGCTTGTATGATGTAGATTTTATTTAGATTAACTTAACTATATAAAATGGATCATACACATATGATATACATTATCATATTTGTATGACAGTGACAAAAATATATAAAATTTAAAGTATTAGCTCAACTCTAAATAATTCACATAAATTTATAATTTTTTTAACAATAGAACACATTAATATGACACTACTTATCATTATTGTATGACAATGAGTAATCCACATAATATATACATCATTTTAACATTGATTGTACGAGTTTGATGCATGAATCATCCTAATACTAAATAAAAAAACTAAAGAGATAGTTATCATATTTATACAATAATTTATCATACGTGTATGACACTAAAGTATGAATTGAACATCATATAAGTATGATGCATAGATTTCAAACTACACGACAACAGAGGTGGAAATAGATTCAAACATGCTATTATGGTATAATGATCATATTAATATATATTATAAGCAATGAATATAAATTATATAAACTTTTCACATGATTGTACAATTATGACACAATGACTTCATACTATATAACGTGTGGTACTTACATATTAACATGTGTGTTGTATGAAGCCTATCTTGAGATACACTAAATGGTATACTCGTATGACAAAATCTTTAGACTCATATTCTTTTAGTAGTATCTCTATTCTCAGAGATTAGACAACGCACCTACAAGGTTGATATCTCATACAACCTCATTCAGGCTTCTAATAGACTATTAAGTTAGTGATTCTAGTCATATGATCAAAACATCATATCCTAGGTTCCTATGATGAATTCAGACTATAGTTGAGATTTTAAGCCAAAATATAGATTGGTTCGTATGATATTAGATAAGATAACTATAATTAACTTGACAACTCAAGAAATGATTTTGAAAGAGAATACTAGCATAAAAGTATGTAATGCCATCCTAATTGTGCCACTTTTGCTAAGCATAAGGGTTTGATATTCTAACTTGATAATTGAGTAGAAAAGCATAGCTCCATGTTGATTAGCTACATCATAAAGAGCTTGGTTCTTGGCTCCATGATTTGAAAATTACATCATTATTGGGGAAAGATGTCTAATCTTCATCTAATTCAAATGTAAGATCCTTACTCAATTCAATAAAACAAATTTGATCAAGAGTCTCCAAGCAAAAATAGCTTCAAATTTTAAACTACATGCTTGCAAAACTCAAAACAACTATCAATAATAAATAACTTGGTTTCGTGATCACATCCTTAGGGATACAATAGTACAATGGTTATATTTTACATCAAAAAGATTAATAGTTTACCTTAGTACTATTATGACTATATTGATTTTTACTTGTACGATGAGGCATATCGCACATGCATGAAAAATATTAGTTTGTAAGATTCTTGGTTTAAAACCTCTATGCTTAACTCTTCATAGTTTTATTCTCAAGACAAAGCATGATTTTAATTATTGACCCCCATTCACTCTAAATCTTTACCAACACATAGGTTATGTGGCAACCATTTGTAGTTTTATGAGAGAGAATGTGCTCAACTTGCTAAATTATGAGTTACCATCTAACCAAAGTGAAAACCATAGGCAAGAATTATAGACAACATGATCCAAAGATTTCTTGTAAGCCTCGACCCAAGGGAAGAAGTCTTCAAAACATAAAATACCTAATGTTGCTCATGCACATGGGCACACTCTTGTAGGTGCCTCACTTCAAGTGCCACAAGTGAAGCCAACCAAAGTCACATGCACTGCATGTGATCGACAGGCGCATTCATCCCCGCACGTGTGAGAGCACAATGAAAGTCGATGGTCACACGCATCATGTGTACGATAGGTGCCAACTACTGTGCCTTGCCTACAAGCATAGAATTTTTGCACACATAATGCAAGGTGGCACATGGAATCCGCACATGGGCCTTGGTGATTGACAACTCAAAATTTACAAAATTAAAAATTTTGGTCAAGTGGCACACTTGGGTTTTGTAATTAAAATAGTATGCCTTTGTATTAAAATACTTTTTCCAACACTTATATGAAAGGATAAGAATAAGGAATAAAGTAATTAAAACTTCTTATAATGTTCAATCTTTTTGTGAAAAAACTACTATTATCATTCTCTGAATTATTTAGTTCTCTATTTTCACACTTCAAATTATACTATTATGAATTTGAAAATAAGATTTTCTATTGAGACCATTAGGGAGAAAATCTTATAGATAGGTCATATAATATTTAGTATCAGAGCCTTTTAATTTGTTGTTATGTAGGAGCCAAGAAAGAAGAAATTGAGTAAGTTATAAAGAAAATCAAGAGATTGGGAAGACTTTAATCAAGGTAACTATATTGATTGCTTCAGCATCAAACTTGAAAACATAAGTGACTATTAACATAACAAATACAAGTGTTAATAGAAACAGTATTAAAAAACCTATCTACTCCCACACAATTTCGAAAGAGAAAGCACCAAGCAAAGAAAATGTTCTTAACTTAAGAATACTTACAAATAAGGGTGAGGATGCCATCATTAGTTTTACCTCATCAAAACTTGAGAATCAATAATGTTTATTCAAACTAGATGCTAATTTTGATCTACCTATTTATGATGGTACGATTGATGCAAAAAAATTGGATGCCTAGTTAAAACAACTAAAGGCTTATTTCTCACTATATAACAACTCCTCATGTGAAAAAGAAAATATCATGTTCTCATTTGAAAATGATGAGTCATGCATTGGTCCAATGGAATGCACATTTAAGAGCTAGTTCAAATATAAAAATAATATGGAACCAATTTAAGAAATTAATTGGAGAAGAGTTTATCCCATGGGTTTCATGGAGAAAAAATAGAAGTGGCATAATCTATAACATTGACAAGGACAAATATTGTAGGAATATACTATTAAATTTTGATGATAGGTTGTGATATTAGGGATACCTATTAATGAAATGTAAACTTTATCTAAATATAACTCAGGTTTATATTATCTTATTTCTACAAAACTAATCTTATTCATAGTGTAATCTTTGGTGAGAGCTAATAGACTTCAATGACAATAAAAAAGAAGAATCAAAATTAAAAACCAAAGTCAAGAAATTTAAACTTTAAGAGGACTGCATTAATATAAAAAATAGCAAATGAGGAAAGAGTGCTCCCTAAAAAACAAAATATCACTGCTATAGTAACAATTATTCCATCTATAAGTGGGACTCAAAAATATTTTATCTACTACAAAAGGTAAGATTACATATAAGAAAAATGTTAGATCTTATGCCCTAATCTTTTCCCAAAGAAGTTTAAACAAAATAAAAAAACTATGATCCTTATTATAGTTGAAACTAAGATGATTCTCTCATGGTAATGCCAAAAGATCTCATGATTAATGAAATTATAGTAGCTAGAGAAGAACTCTTTACAACCTAGATTCAAGTAAAGAAGATGTTGGTGAATGCTAACATCTACGTTATAATCAGAAGAATTTGGTCTCTGAAAGCCTTGTGAAGAAACTTTACTTAAAAACTACTCCTTATTTAAGGCCTTATTTTCTTTGGCGAATTCAAGAAAACTCTAAAGTAAAAGTTGAAAGATAATGCAATGTAAAATTTGTAATAACTCAAGAATATATTGATGAAGTTATTTATGAAGTAGTATTACTTGATATTTGTTAAATCATATTTGGTTTTTTGTTCTTATGAGATTGAGATGTTATATACTATTGATGAGCCTAATAATATCAATCCACAAAGAATGGATAAAAATTTATTATAATATGGAACAAGAGAAAGTCAATAATAGACATTTTTAATACTAGCCAAGTGAAGAGGCTAGTAAATATAAGTCTAAATTATGAGTTATTATTAATCTCACTCAAGAACCTAAGAATTGGTACCAAAGAATATGGTAATCTACCTAAATGATTTTAGGAGATACTAAGAGAATATTATGCATTATTTAGTGAATCCAAAAAAAAGGTATGTATCATAACTTTGTAATAAAAAAAGAGATTAAGAGAAGTCATAAAGTTACTTGAGAATGGAGTACTCAAGCCTAGTAATTCATCATGTGGCTCTCCAACTATCTTAATGCCAAAGAAGCTTGGAGTTTAGCACATATGTGAATGATTGAGCTCTTAAAAAAATCATCATTAAGAATAGATATCCTCTACTAAGAATTGATGATCTTCGAGTTAAAGCATGCATGAGCATTCAAAAAATTAGATCTAAAAGAAGGATCCAATCAAGTACATATTGCAAAAGGAGACACTTGGAAAATAGCTTTTAAGACTTGACAAAGATTGTATAAGTGGTTGAAAATATTGTTTGGGTTGTGCAATTCTCTAACAATGTTCATGTGAATAATGAACTCATTCTTTCCCCTTAGAGGATTTTGTGGTTGTTACCTTGACAAAATTCCCATTTGTAGTCATATAATTTAAGACCATACAAAGCATCTAAGAAAGGTGTTCGACATCTTACAATCTGATCAATTTAGGTTGAATGGGAAGAAGTGTGACTATGTAAGTAAAACTCTTCTATATTTGGGATTTCAAGTTGGTGATGGTATAATAAACATTCATAAGGAGAAGATTAATACAATTAAGAAAAATGGTATATACCTTAAAATGTTATTCATGCTAAGAGTTTTCTTGGAGTTTATCAATCCCTAAGAAAATTCATCAAAGCATTCTCTAAAATAACAAGGTCGTTACATGCACTGACTCGCGACATCTAAAGTTTGAGTAGACGAAAATACATCAATAAATGTTTGAATAATTAAAAGAGGTAATTTGTAAAACACTAATTCTAGATCTACCAAATCGACATCCATTTAAGATTTAGGTAAATGCATCGAGGTATGCTATCAGTGTAGTTCCAATACAAGAAAGCAAGCTTATAGCTTACTATTCTTAATTACTACAAGGAGCATAAAAAAATTATTTGATTATGACAAAGAGCTTCTTATTTTACATCAAGTTATAAAATATTAGAGTCCATATATCCTCAAGAAAGAAATCATAGTACATTAGATCATTGGCCACTCTAATATTTGTAGATTAAATCAAAGCTACAACAAGTATAATACTTAAAGTGAATGTTATACTTAAAATAATTCAATATAATTATTAAATATAAGAAGGGAATTAAGAATAAACTTATAGATATATTTTTTTGACCTCCTTCCATCTTATTATGTTTAAAACTTATTATGTAAATGCAACTTGTAAAATTTGAGTATGCTACAAAGCATAAAAATAACCCTAATTTTGGAGAAATTTATCAAGAGACAAAAGGAGGTAAATACTTGGAGTATGTTATAAAACATTAAATGCTCTACAGAGGAAAGTAGTTGTGTATACCCCAGTATGGTGATTGAAAATAATAGATATGTGAGGATCATACTTCTAAAATCTCGAGCACTCTGGAGTCTTGAAGACCATTTTAAATTTACATAAGAATTCCTATTTACACTATATTAATTAAAATATTGAGAAATTTATTCATAGGTGTATACTTTGTTGTATATCAAAGTCATCAAATCTCAAATAGGAATTGTATATGTCACCATTAATACCAATAAGTCTTTGGAATAATATCTTAATAGATTTTATTAATAGATTACTAATGACTTAGTGAGGACATAATAATCTCTTCATGATGGTAGATAGGTTTTCCAAGATAGTCATATCCATGTCATTTAAATAAGAGATTACCATTTTCTTATGGAATTAAAACATGATGCATGTTTAGAAAATGTAATCTCATATTCTCTACTTGATGCTTTAAGTTAGAATTATTAGAAATGTGTATTTTTTTAGTCAAAGATACATTTTCTTCTTTAAGTGCATAACATTGCTTCTATAATTCAAGTAAATTGTTCTCATGCTTGTGTAATTCTTTCTCAAAGTAGCACACATTTTAACCATTTTCTTATGCTTTAGTACAAGTTTACTAAAGCAATTAGATAATGCATTATCATTTGATCAGATAGAGAATCAACATCATCAAATGAGAAGGAAGTAAGTTGTGTAGCTTTATACAAGATGTTTAGCATTATCTTTTCCTTCATATCTTCTTCGGAGGTTGGAGGTTGCCTTTCATCATATAATTTCTTTAGTTCCTACATTGCCTAACAACATATATGTAACTGGCAAATTTTTATACAAATAATGTGCGATATAGCATAATACAAAATATTCAACCCTTTGTATTTAGTTATGTAATAATTAGTGATCTCTCATTTGTCACACTATTAATATTATAGTGTTGTTCAAATAAGTCTACAAATCATAATCATCTTTTCATACAAAATTTTTTAAATGAACTTCTCCATAATGAAAAATTTCTTCCAAAAATAATGGAGGGTAATCTAGAATATTACATTGAAGTGCTTATAATTCAACATACAAACAATACACATAAACAAAGATCTTCTTATAAGAATTTCTTCCTTCGATATAAGCTCACTTTGATACCACTTGTTAGAATGAGTGAGCCATAACAGGGGGTGAATTATAACTTTTAGAAAAAAAACTCAATTAATTTTAAAAAAAAGTATTATTGGTATATAAAAAATAAATGTTTAAGGCAAAAATGTAAGCTATTTTTCAGTGGTTTAATCATAATCAAGGCCTAATTTAATGACTAGGTTTATATTAGACAATCTTCTTCCTTTTACCAAATAGTTGATAAGGAAAGTACATACATAAGATCCATGAAATGTTCTATAGAGTGCTCAATAGAGTCATAATAGTCAAGACTCTCACAACTCAAATACAAGTAAAGATTAGAGAAATAGGTTTAGCACTTGTACAAGTACTTCTAATAAGAAACCTATAATTCATCACTTGTAACTTAAGTGTCCTTACTAAAGAATGAGTACAAAAATATATTACAAATATATGTTCAAAGACATCTAGAGAATGTAGATTGAAATAGCAAAATGAACATATCTCCTTGTTCTCAGTTGCAAAGAACAAATAGGTGTAGTTTTTTATTATCAACTAAAGCTTGGTATGCCCTTAGAATGATGTAGCTAATTTCTATTAGCCTCATCTCAAGTACTTGTTTTTCCTTTTATATTATCCAATAAGATAAGAAAATATTTCAAGAAGATTGTAACAAATAAAATTAAGTTTTTAGTGAGATTAATCAATCAATACATTTCATGGATTATATAGAGAAAGAATTGATCGCCCAAGTGACTAGCTTGTTTAACTAGCTCATCTGGCATACTAATAATGAATCATGCAAGTACAATGCAACACAATACATTGTATGATCAAGTTTAAAGCGAATACTTAAATTCTAATGTTCTATAGTTTATGTACTTCGTACAAGTACAACAAGCATATCATATTTGCATGATGTAGTTCAAATATGACATAGATATAATGCTCTTAAGTTTAGTTCTTCATATGAGTACAATAAATATATTATATTTGTATGAAGCTTTTTATCTTCGTTATTATGTTATACTTATATGAAACTTACAAGTGTATTGCATGATTGTATTTGTACAATAACTTTTAGTTAACTTTTTTTGTAAGTATTGTGTGTAAAGAACAAATCATAAAGGATGATAAACTATGTCATCTTATAAGATTCTTTTAGTTTCTTAAGAAACTGAATTTAGTGTTATCCCATACAAGGTCAATAGTAGATATTTCCAAGTATGAACATGCTATAACTTAACTACTTCTTAGGCAAACTATGGTTATATGGGTACAATATGGCATCATTCTTGTAAGGCATACCAATCAACATAACATAAACATGGATTACTAATTTGATTATTGGTTTATTAATGAATGTACACTAATTGTATAAGTACAATACAAATATCAATTTGTATGAACAATATGCAGTATATATACAACACTTTGTGTTAATTCAATTCAATTTCAAACTAAATTTTTATTACTTCTTATAATATTTAATCTATAAAATGTTTTAAGTTTTAACTAATCTAATTTGTGTTAAGTTAATGCACAAGAGTGGGTGAATTATGTTTTTAATCTTTTTGCTATTTCGAAAATATTTTTTTAAATTAATTTTTTTTTAATTATAAAATAATTAATTTAATAATTTTGCTAAATACAAATGTAAAAAAGAAAATAAAATTTTATTGATTTAAATTGTTTCTTAATAAAATATTTTATGCTTGATTAAACTAATTTTGAAAATTTCTTTTATTTCTTTAATTAAATATTATTAAATAAGAGAAATACCATAAATTATATAATAATAAAAAAATAATAAATAATAAAGGATTTTTAGGTAGTTTGGTTTAACCTATGTTTGTATCTAACCCTAATCAATCTGATCAGGATCTCACTAACAAAACTATTCTCTTTCACTGTAGTAGATAGATGTAATCTTTATAAACCCTGCTCTTTTATTGTAGTTAGGGGTTCACTGTCATAATTTCAATTACAAAAGCTTACAATAGTAAAACACAACATAGAATAATAATTAATCATAATATTTTACTATTCACTTATAAAAACATATATGACACAAATCTATAGATTATGAGGTTGGAATATGAATACTTTTGAAAAATAATTTGCAACAAACTAAATGACTTGATTTAGAAATGTTAAAATTAAAAAATTTATTGATAAGCATGAACATTATTAAGAAAAAATCAACAAAGATTTTATATTATTAAGATGTTTTATAAAAAAATAAAAATAAATAAAGAATTGAATAATCATTCATAAAGAAGTCGCTAATAAGATGTGCAACCAAAAAAATGTTGAAGCAAGAAAGAAAAATTGACTCACAAACACGGTTCTAGCAAATGTGTCAAAATCAGATTTCAGTTTTCATTTTGCATCTTCTCTTCCTATAATATTGATATAATAGGTTAAAAATCAACTTCTTCTAACTTTTAAAGCTCCTTTATTTATATTAAAATATTTTAGGTTAAAATAGAATTTTTTAATAGCTAGAAAGGTCTTTGAAATAGTAATTAGCATCTTGATATTCAAAACAAACACAAACAGTTTTTTAGAATGCTTTACACTAGCAAGAACAGTGATCATCGTCCAATCTTGGTGGACAAAACAATAACCACCGAATCAGAATGCAGAATAAGTGGTTCATATCTAATCTAAATAAGATTTGATTTAAGACCATTAGATTCTACATATTGGAAGAACGGTGATGATGCACAGGAGCACTATTCACAAAGGTAGAGACGATCATAGCTATTAGATTAAGTTTTACGGATGGATGGCTAAATGAAATACACTATTTACGAATGCAAAGAAGATATTATGCATTTTATCATATTTTATGAATGGATAGTAAGATAAAAATTATCGTTCAAAATGATAAAGTTGATCTCATTCGTTTGACCAGGCTTGTTAGACGGACGATTAAATAGAATCTATTATTCATAAAAGAGGGCTTGAGCTAGACTATTCAATCATGAAAATGCATGATCAGATGGCATTGAGTCATTCCAACTTTGGATAAAATAGGCATCCAAATCTTAGTACCACATGCTTTAATTTACATGGATTTTTTAAGTTATATGGATTCCTCACGACTTATAACTAGAGCCAGTATATTTGGGTTGGCTCCCCCCTTATGTGCTCAAGACTTTATCTCCTAGGCTACTAGCATACTTACAGGATTCTATGTTAAAAGGGATAATGGATCCAACCCGACCAACTACATTAATTTACGAGTCTGCTTAACTCGTTACGCCTTAGCTGGTTTAAAAGTTATTTCTAACTCGATTTAACCCAAGCTGCATAGGTTTGTGTCATGACCGATACTCAGTCCTGGCTCGAATCAATTCATCCTATCTCTTGACTTATGACACCCCAAGGGCGATTGCCCAGCTTTTCGGGCCACTTGGTCGGAGCCTTTGGTTATTTTTAAAGAATTTTTGTTACTATTAAAATAACAAAATATTTTTATAATTATTAAAATAATAATATGTAAAAAAATTAAAAGTAATACATATGAATGAATAATATTATACCACTTAATTATGTCATATATAAACAAGTGATAGGATAAACAATTAAACCAATAGATGTCTTAAAGATGGACTCCTATTGGTTAGTTATTTTACTAAGAGTTTGATCAAAGTCTTCTTTACATATTATTTAAGCCATAATTAGAGTATAGTCACCAAAATTGTTTGATATTTTTTTACTTGTGGATTGCGCTATGAGATATTTAGTCAAAACTTTCTAATCGATTGATCTTATAAGAGCTTAAGTTACATGATCTGAAAGACATTCAAAAAAAATTAGAGAAACTAATACAATAATTTTGTTGTCATTAAACAAGTAATGTTATGAACAAGCGTACAACACTAATATGTTTTAGTTGATAAACACATGATAGACTCATGGATGATAAAGAAAAGTCACTTATGCAAGAGTAAATAAAATAATATTGATATATGTAATCCTATGTGAATGAATGATTTTGATATTCTAATCATTAAGTTTGTTGATGATAACATTTAGATAAATAGCCACT
This sequence comes from Vanilla planifolia, assembly GCA_023846275.1. Taxonomy (NCBI): domain Eukaryota; kingdom Viridiplantae; phylum Streptophyta; class Magnoliopsida; order Asparagales; family Orchidaceae; genus Vanilla; species Vanilla planifolia. The sequence continues at coordinate 27,063,760 of CM043870.1, forward strand.
ATATTAAAAGCTAAGATCACATTACTCTAAAAGATAAAAGTTGAGCCACTTTTCCTTAAGCAATGTCACCAACAATTTTTAGCATTATTGTAGGCAAATTGTTACTATCTTCTTGAATCTTCATTTGTGTATTAAAGGTCATGCAAACATATTAGTTTTCAAATATTTGATTTTGTTATCATCAAACTACTTAAGATATGAAATCATAGTTTGTTTTATTTCATAACTGGGGATAGATTTATAAATATTACCATTGAAATTAATTGAAGCTTTCAGCAATAAGATATTTGCAAACCAAAGTCACAATCTAGAAGTATCCATCTTAGAACTATATCATATATTTTCCAAAAAAATTAATGATGCAATCTTTGTTACGAGGAGAAGAGAGAGAGAGAGAGAGAGAGAGAGAGAGAGAGAGAGAGAGAGAGGAGAAAAAGAGAGTAATAATCACAAATAGCTATTAAAGCATAATTAAACACACATAAGAATAGAGCTAAAGATGACTATTACACAATATTACTTGCAACAAGTTGACTAGATAGAGTAAACAAGCAAAATAGATGGAGAGAGACATGCTTGGAATAAAGATAGACTAATTACTCTTTTAAGATTTTGCAATGGAGGATCGAAAGGAGGTTGGATTCCCAAAAATCGTTAACTTAGTGACTATATGTGATTGAGTCATGACAAGCACAATCAAGGACATGACCATAGCAAACTTTGAGAGTAAAATAGCGCATAAACTACATAATAATTAAAGTGGGTAATCACATTAGCATTATCGTGAGCTAGAACTAGTGCACAAACCTCTCAACTATATTAGATGAATTCAATTATTATGTTATCAGACAATTTAAAAGTTTTTTCATTAATATTATTTATTTCATTGATTATAATTAAAACATAATAATGGAATGAATTAAAATAAAAGATGACATGTAATTAGACATAATAATATGTAAATATATACTACAATTGAAACACGCTATAAAAAATAAAATTATTTTATAAAAACCAAAATATTCTTTATTTATTAAAAATTTAAAAATATCTTATTCATAAGCTCAACTCATATACATAACTCATGCGTATGGATTAATAAAACACTATACCTAACTTTAAATTCCCTCTATATCTATATCACCAGTCCTTTATGAACATGCAATTGTAGGTTGAATAAATAAGAAACATACTTCATCGTTTGCATCACTCATTCCAAAGTCATTTTAGTTTACCAACTGTTTGATACTTAGCAAGCCTAATAAAACCAAATTTTAACAGTATAATTACACAACTTTCTGGAGAGAGAGATCAAAAGAATACCATACAAGCGCATTATATCAAACACAAGTAATCATCAGACCAGACTTCAATTTTTACGAAAATTCGTCCATAATCAACTGATAAAAAAGGTTCTCGTTTAGGCACCCATTGATGAACTTGGTGAAGGCGAAGCAAAGTAAAGAAAGTTCACATGTAAAGCATACCACCACAAGATCATTCGAATGACTCTTAACAGTCGACTCTAACATAAATAAAATCTTCTACATAACAACAAGGTGTAGAACAATTTCTTCATTGTACACAACAACAACAAAGCAAATGAAACAGAACAAGGAATACTACAGACCCAAAATAAACCTTAGTAGATACAAGAAGAGAACACAATTAAAAGATAAACAAAACTACGGAACAGCCAACTAGTTGAAGAGCTCAAATCAGAAACATATTAGCAGAAGCAGTTATGGGCTGCGCCGGGCAAGGAAGTTGCCATGGCTTGAGAAGTGGATCAGGAATCTCTTGAATATCCATAGCCATCCCACTGAACTCCTCCATGAAGCGAAGAATAGAATTGAGATATTGAAGCCTTTCGGTCAATTCCGCGACCTGAGTCCTTAAAATCGTATTCTCAGATTCAAACTTCATGTACTGTGGCACGTACACTTCGATCTGCATCTGAAGTTGACCGTTTTCGGACTTCAGCCGCGCAATATCATTCACAAGGTCATCAAGGCGCTGCTGCTTCTTCATGCGAGATCTCCGAGCCGATTCCCTGTTCGACTCCATTCTCTTCCTCTTCCTCTCATCGATCAGATGGTGGAAGTCTTCCTCGGAGCTGGAAGAAAGACGGGAAGGCTTTGCCGACATATCTCTTTCAAACAAGCCCTTTTATTGCAAAACTTTCGCTAACACTAAGGGAGAATAAGGTGTTGCCTTGAATCGAAGCGATTGTCAATAATCTGACACTTAATTCATGAGAAAACGTAGAAATAGTGGAGGAATACAACCGAGAAGGAAAGAAGGAAACAGATCCGGAGGACCGAATAATTCATAAAGCCTAGAGATAGATTACACACATGAGGATCTTTCCCCAGAGTTCAATCACAACAAGGGACTAGGGATCTGGGTGGAGAGATCGAAATCGGAAGACGAGCGTTTTTTAAAGTACACGAGAAGGAATCGAGTGAAGATCCAACACGCCAAGCGAAGATTGGAAGGAGATGATCGGAAACCCTAGAGAGATTTCCCTCGGCACCTACTGAAAATCAAAAAGCCGAAGCAAGCAGGAGCGAAAGACAAAAGGCGAGAACACTTAGCTGGAAGAGCGAGAACGGACAAAAGAGATAGCTTGCCCAGGTGCGTAAGCGAGAGGGGAAGGTTAAAACGGTGCCTGAGATGGCGCTTTATAGAAGGAAAGACGGGCATTTTGACGAAGTTTGTAGGTCACTTTTTGACACGACTCGAAAGGTAGCAACCGGGAATCTTCGAGAATGGAAACGTGGGCTATAGGATTGGCTAAAAAACTTAGGTAGGCTTTCACATAGCAGTCGGAGTGTTGGCCGTTGGATTTTCCTCAAAACGTGTGCACCCTATTACTTTGGTAGCTGGCGAATCCTTGGTGGCAGCGGTGAATTCCGTGGCCGAATAGGGAGATCTGTTAAAATTAATATTAAAGCACAACTATAATACTTTTAAAAGAAAATATATTTTAATTTAATGTAGAAATGGTCATGAGAGATCTACCGTCTATGACAATTTTTTTAGTTAACAACTACAAAGTTTTGGACAGCTAACATTATATTAGTCAATTGAAAAACTCATTATTACTAAGAGGAGGAGGTGGAGGAGGAGGAGGAGGAGAAGAAGAAAGAGAAGAAGAAGAAAAAGAAGAACAAGAAGAAGAACAAGACAAAGAAGAAGACAAAGGTGAAGAAAAAAAGAAAGAAGTAGTTACTTTGTGAGAATTTATCCTACTCATTTCAACAAAATATTAGTGATGAATTATCTCACACATTCCAATAGAACATTAGGATAAGTCATCCCATTAATAACAAATAATCTATTGACAAACTCTTTAATGTTGTCATCCTTAATATAGTCTCTCTTAAACTTTTCAATGTTTCTATGCATTTTGATTAAAATGGCAACCACATCCCATAAGATTTATTATCAAGAATGTAGCTCAATTTGAATGTGCTCAAAGAAAATTTTAGAAATAATCAATATACTGATCAAATAATAGTTTGAACGCTACTTGAAAACTTCTTAGAAAAATCATCTTAGGCTTTAGAAATCCCATGCCACAATCCAAATTAATCAAATTTGTGGTTGATGCTGGTTAGCAATATAATGTGGATAGGATGGATGGCCAAGATCAATGTGGTCAAAAGAGGTTGATTGCAAATCTTTGCCTTAAATTTACATGGAAAGAGAAGAATTGTCACTCACAAACAATGTTATAGCACACTATTTACCTATGTCATTTATATACTCCAAGGGTTTTGAAAGTATTCAAGCCTACTTTCACTACATCAACTAATATGAAGCGATACTCTTCTCGATCTCTACCATGGAATGATAATTGGGACTTGAAAAGAACATCAACGAGGCAACAACAAAGGGATTTAGGGGCTCATTACCAAACATTTCAGTTAATTTTCCACTAGCCATCACATCCTCCACTATGTTGAGGATGAACCTAATCTAAGATATTATTCAATAAATAAGTCTTATATTGATGCTTGGCATTGTGAAAACTACATTCACATTGCTTACTCCATTGCTTGAAATTAACTCTCTAAGCCCAAGGGAGATATAAAGTGCTTTATTTGTGAAGTGTTTAACAAAGGAAACATTTATTGCTTCACAAAGAGGATGATGATAAGGATGTCAATATGTGAAGTAGAAAAGTGTGTCTGAGAGTTAGAGGAGATTGATGGTCCTCATTCAAACAATAATTACTTTGAGAAAATGTCTTTGAACATTGAAATAATCATTTTAACAACTAAGAAAAGGGAGAAAGAGTAGGTCCAACATGTCTTACTATATAAAGAGTACCAAGACATGATGCTAGCCATCATCATCCTTTAGGAGCTACAACCTTAGGAGATCTAAGTTAGAAAAACAAGAAAACAACCAAGGAAAGGTTAGAAGATGGGAGGGTGATGGCGGTCCCAAGAGGGGTGAAGAATGGTGTTGAAACTTTTGCCACTACGTTAAAAAATTAGAGAAATCATGCAGTTAATTAGACATAGACATCAAGGCTAGTAATTTTGCATTGATACAAGTTCAAAGGAGCTCATAAAAACTTATAAGTAGCAAAAAAGGGGATAGATCATTTAGATCCAAAGATTCATCCTATTTGGGAAGGATACAAAAGACAAAAAAATCAATACTCCAATTTGAAAACACTAAATGAGAAGAGATTCGCTATCCAAGGTTTGCTATTAGGGATAGTAGAAAGATGGATGCAGAGCACACAATTGAGGACTTAGGAACTTCAAATCAATAAGATATTGAAACACCTCGACATTATAAAAAGGCATCGAAGATATCTTATTGACATAGATATAAGATAACATGTTCTTTACAAGTGCCATGTTGGTGCCTTACATAGCCCAATTAACTGGCCAATTCAATCTTTAGTCATTCAATCTTGAGGTGGACAAATAGAAAAGGCAAATGAAGGGGTATGATCTGACTTGAGAGTGATCCCTTTAATTTTTTTCCCTCCAAATTTTTTGCTAAACAAAACTTGAAAATTGTTATATGAAAATGTAGAAAATGTAGTATTTTTTCTATTTCATAATTTTCAAGTCTTCCTTAGACTAATTTTTTATGAAATATTCATTCCATGGATTTTGGAGAACATTTTTAGACTTTAATATGAGTAATGAATTGAAATGATTAAATTTAAAGAAAATCAAAATTTCTTGATCAAAAGAATTTAATAGACCAAACAACATATTCAAACTATGTGGAATATTTCATTAATAAAAAGTTATCTTGCACTAAAAATGATATACTTGTAAGCCATTAAAAGTTTGAGGAAGCAATTACTCAAAACAAAATCATGAAAAGTATTTTCAATTCTAAAATTTTTTTAGTTTTAGAGGCATTTTTTGGCAAGATAGTTTAATCAAAGTTTTGAAATTAATGGTTTTGATCAAACTAAGATAAGTGTAGAATAGATGGATGATAGGTTCATCACTTTAGGTGTTAGTTTCATTCCAAACCACACCAATATAATCCTTAAAGGTTCATTACATTCATTATATTACTACTCTAAACTCTCCCTTGATTGATACAGCTTCTTTGTTCCTTGTGTTTTTCTTATTCTACTTCTTGTTTTTGCAATGTTTCTCCAAATTGAGGTTAAATAAAAGTTTCAAAGAGGTAAGGAATTTTTAATGTTCTACAAATGAAAGAAAAGATATTAATGGATCTAATGGTACGCATACTTAACAATGACATAATTGTCCACATCCTAGGAAAATAAAAAGAATAAAGTGAATACTTTTAGAAAGGTATGTATCCTTATCACGTTTCTATGTTGTGGCCTTTAATTATCCATCCAAAAATATTTCTTTCATAGGGTTCCAACCCAACTGGCCCCAATGTGGTGGCAACCATATACTGCTCAATCCAATGCTTAATGCGATAAAAAAATTGTGACAACTTAATTTGTTTTAAAAAAATGTCAATCTTAAAAATCAATAGAATAGGTTCTTATTTAAACCAATGGATTTGTACACTTGTTATTAATGATGTTATATTTTTGTCTCAAATTTCATTGGGAAGTTTATTTATGGCCTTATGATAAACAATAAGTTTTCAAAGCCCTAAACAATTCTACGAATAAAAGAAGTTCATGGATGAAACTATAAATGAATAAATGGTTGGGGACAAGTATATATAGTTTATTTTAGAGGACTACACCGATGATGTCACTTATATAATTTGATGGATGAAAGCAAAGTGAAAGAACAAGTTTAGGGACTTGAAGTTTGGGACAAAAATTCATAGATCTTTCTCCAATTGTTCAAGAGCTTGCTTCTAAAATGTCTAGGTTAAGAAAATAATGGATCTTAAGCCATCCATTTTGAAGAGGTTTCTTTACATTTTGAGGTAGAAGACTCTCTTCATGTAAGGAGGAAGTTGAGGTTGCTAGTCATATGACCCAACCTTGATTGATTAGGGGTTGATAGCCAAGTAATTTGCATTGACTCATTGATGTAGTTTTAACAATGATGATGTGTAAGGCCAAGGAAAGATATGATAATGATAGAGGTGTTTAGAAGTGATAGTGAATACAAATAAGAGATAACAAGTAAGAATAGCATTTCTCTCACAACTCTAGATAAAGAAATGGTTTAGATAATCAAAAGGATTGATATGAGAATTTAAAAAATCATGAGCAACTAAGTTACTTCTCTATGTTGTAGAAGAGGTTCTAAAAAGTTCAAATAAATAATAATGATATAATATGGTTTTGGGATTAAATGATAAGCTTCAACATAGGAAACCATAGGAAATGTTTAGTTTTGTTCAAGTTATCAAATCTTTAATATAAGTTCTTTAAAATTGAAAGTATTGAACATGAAAAAGGTAAGAAATAAAGAGTTCTATTATCCATAAATTTCCATCGAAGTTAGAACTTGTTTGATTTAGTAAAAGTTAAAAAAATAAACTACTAAATTTGGTTATTACTATAGAATATTTTGTGGTAATGATTTTGAGCTCAAAATAAATCCAAATTAAATGATTTGTTTTAAAAAATAATAAAAAACTAAATAAGGAAGAGGATCATGCAACACTACTAGTATGAGTACAATCCTAATCCTCACTAAACTCAAAATTAAAAAAGGAGAAACTTAGGGAATTGTTTCCCTTAGCCATTTGCCAACCCTGTCATCATAAACTCCTCACCAATTCAATATGTTCCGTAAATTAATAATTAGGAGATCGCTCTCAAGCTCATTGAATCCAAAAAGGTGTAGAAAAAATGTATGAAGGAATTCAGAGAGCTTTGGGAATCAAAATTTTATGAATTTGGAAACCCTTAAAGGGAACATTCTTGGAGAATTTAGTCTCCTTGTAGCAAAAATCCTCTTTTTATTCACCTTCTTCCTTTGACTCATCACCATTTTCATTCTTCACATTCACTATTACCATTCTGAAAAAGAAGTTCTATTATCAAGATGCGAAAACCTCACAAATAGATCATATTACCTTTGGTATTAGAGCTATTCAATTAACCATCAATGGTATTTTTAAAGAAGAAGATATTTGAAGAGCAAGCTACAAATAAGAATCAGGAGATTAAAGAGGCATTAGTTAAGGTGATTACACCTAATATTTCATCATCAAGCTTAGAGGTATAGGTAGTTTTATTAACTTAATAAATACAAGTGTTAAAAGAGGTGATGTTAAAATCCTAAATCCTTCCTATGATGGATCCAAAAGAAAATTTGTCACAAACAACTACTCTTAATTAGAAGAATTCTAGATTAAGTTGTAATCTAAAAGAAATTGGTCATAAAGATGACAATGAAATCAATTTCACATTTTTGATGCATAGGTAAAAGTGAAGTTGAATGCTTCTAAGAAGGTATGTATCCTTATCGAGTTTCTCTATTATGGCCTTTAACTATCCGTCCAAAAATATTTCTTTCATATACATTCCCATCCAATTGGCCGCATTGTGGTGACAACCATATATTGCTAAATCCATTGCTTAATAAGAAATAAAAATTATGAAAACTCAATTTGTTTTAAGAAATGTTTATCTTAAAAATCAACAGAGTAGGTTCTTATTTAAACTAATAAACTTGTACTCTTGTTGTTAGTGATGTTATATTTTTGTCTCAAAGTTTCTTGGGAAGTTTATTTGTGGCCTTATGATAAAAAATAAATTTTCAAAGCTCTAGGATTTGGTATGGATAAAAGAAAGTTCTTGGGATGAAACTATAAATTAATAAATGGTGGGGGACAAGTATATTTATTTTACTTTAGAGGACTACATCGATGATGTCACTTATTGGATTTGATGGATAGAAACAAGGCGAAAGGACAAGTTTGGGGTCTTGAAGTTTGGGACAAAAAAAGGTCATAGATTTGGTTCCAATTGTTCAAGTGCTTGCTTCCAAAATGATTAGGTTAAGTAAATAATGATCTTAAGCCATCCATTTTGAATAGACTTCTTCATATTTTGAGGTAAAAGGCTCTCTTATGGTAAGGAGGAAGTTGAGACTTTTAGTCATATGACACAACCTTAATTAATTTTGGTTCGACAGTTAAGTAACTTGCATTGCCTCATTGATGTAGTTGTAACGATGATGATGTGTAAGGTCAAGGTACGATATGATAATTATAGATGTGTTTAGAAGTGGTAGTGAATGCAAATAAGACATGACAAGTAAAAATAGCATATCTCTCACAACTCTAAATAGAGAAATGGATTTGATATTCACAAGGATTGATACGAGATTTTAAAAACCAATGAGTATTAAAGTTACTTCTCTATATTGTAAAAGAGGTTTTAAAAACTTCAAAAATAAAAATAAAAATGATATAATAAGGTTACTTGATTAAATGCTAACCTTCAACATAGGAAACCATAGGAAACTGGAGACATATTTTTTATATGATTTTTCGTCATCAGATAAAGTAGTGTATATTTCTTAACATAATTATAAAAATGAAATTAAGCTAATTTAGGAAATTAGTATGAGAAGAAGATTATCTCATGGGTTTCTTAGAAGAAAGATGATGAAAGTGGCATTGTCCATGACACTGACAATGACAAATGGTGTAAGAATATATCATAGAATTTTGACAACAAGTCGTGAGTTTGGGAATACCTATTAAAGAGATGCAAATTTTGTCTAAGTATATTAATTATTTATATTATCTTATTTTCTTAATTATCACTTTTTTATATTCAATTTTTGAAACAAGTATAGTACATTTGTAATGGCTATCGACAACAATAATGAATATAAAGGGATAAAGTTAGAAGGATAAATACAATGAGATTTGAGTATTAGTCCAAAAATTGGTAATAAAAGAAAGAGAATTCTCTAATAAAGTTTATAAAAATTATAATTAATAGTACTCCTTCTCACAGTAAAAATCAAAAGTATTATTATCATTACAAGAAGATACTATATGTATAAGAAAATTATATCATAAATCTTTCCAAAAAAAATTTAAAGACATACTTATTATAGCTAAGATTGAAAAGGTATTTAAAGATCCTTTACAATTTCATGAAACCTCATCTATTATGCTGAGTTCAAAGGAGATATCACATGAAACAAAACAAAAAAAAGAACTCTTCACTATCAAAATATAAGTACAGAAAGAGATTATTAATGAGATTGTTGAAACTAGAAGCAAAAAGAACTTTATATAAAAAAGTATTGTTAAAAAACTAAAGTTATAAACTACACAACATCCAAAATTTTATTCCATAAGATTGATTCATAATGATTTTGAGATGAGAGTCACAAAATAGTGTAATGTGAAGTTTATTATCATCAAAGACTTACTGATTATGTTATCTATGAAGTGATAAATCTACATGTCTACCAAATTATATTGAAAAATCTATATTTATGGAATCAAGATGCCACAAACTATCATCAAGCACAATGATATCAATTCATGAAGGATGGAAAAAAACTTTCTTCTAACTCGTGACAAAGAGCATTAAAAAGGAATTGTTGGTGCTGAACAAATAAAGAGGATGGTAAATGCTTACCAAAGATATATGCTGCTAACAAAATAAAAAAAAAAATTATTTGATATAATTGATGGAAGTCCAATCTCTCAAAGAAGAATATTGAATAAGAACTATCAAAGAATAAGTTTAGAAAGAAGATTCAATAGGACACAAATATAAAAAATGACCTATAATCAAGAGATCACTTTCAAGCTCATTGAATACAAAATGAATTAAAATATTCAAGCGAGGAGAAAAAATGTCAAGAATAAAAAATGTAGCACAAAGTAGTAGGAAAGAAGTTGTAAGTGCATCAGAGCCCATGATATAGCATGATGGCTAAGTGTCACATGCGGAGGCATGGGCACACAAGTGGAAGGATGCGATGCACTAGGCACTTGCCCATAGTAACATATATGATCATGCAAAGCTAGTTGCATGTGCACCTTCTTGGTAATTGGTCAAATGCTATCACGATCAACGCACATGTGGAACATTGTTTGCACATGGGAACAATATCCACATGCATGAACAACCTCCCTTTGTGCAACTGTATGGATATGTAATGCACGTGAGCTCTCATAGACAGCTACAAAATTATGCAGAATGTTTGAAATTTGGAAAATTTTTACTTTTGAGTCAAAATTATATGTTTTTCTTTTATAATTAAATATTATTTTCTAATCACTATATAAAGGGGTGGGAAAGATGCATGAAGGAATTTAGAGAGTTTTAAAAATCCAAATTTTATGAATTTAGAATCCTTTAAGGAAATTTTTTTGAGAAATTCAATTTTCTTGTGATAAAAACTCTCTTCTCCTTCAATTTCTTCCTTTTGCTCTTCATCATTTCACACTTCCACTTTCACTACTTCTACCTTGAAAAGAAGAGCTACTAATGAGGGTTCGAGATAGGAACACCTTGTAGGTAGATCAATTATTGAGACTTTCATCCAAAAGCTTTCTCCTCCCTTCCAATTTCTATATTTTGAAAACTCCAAGTGACTAAGTTTTCAAAGTTCTATTCCTCTCCTCTCAATTGAGTCAAGGGATATATATAACTTCTATTTAATTTCATTTTTTTAAATTTTTTTGGAATCAATTTTCTTATACTTTTCACACCAAACAACCTCCAAATTTTGTTAAACAAATTTTAATGCATGCTACTTATTGTTTTACATATTTTCACATTTAATTTGTTGTTTTTAACCTTATTTTATATTTTTAAATAATTATCATTCCAAAACACTTAATTAAATAAAAACTATATTGTTTCATTTATTTTAATATTTCAAGTGTAATGTAAAATATCTAAACTAAATATAATCAATATATGAGCTTAGGATGTTATAAATTCTACCTCTCCTATAATATTTCAACCTAAAAATTTAAAATATGTTAAAATATCTTTTGATCATATACTCCTTTAACTCCCACATGGCTCTCTTTTAGTTTGGTTGCTCCACTATACCTTTATTATAAGTATAGTCTTCTTTCATAATTTGCAAAAATGCTTTGGCTAAAATCCTCATTGAACTTTTTTCATAGCCCAAGTTAAGCTAGACTTCCATGATTTTGGAATCATATTGCATAATGTGTGAAAGATCAATAATATACTATCTCAATGTAAGCACATATAATACATCATTATTCCAACCAATGAGGGTGGTAGAGTTACTATATAAGAAACCTCACTAAGTCTCTCTAAAATCTAGAGGGTTCAATATATTGTAGCCCTAGCTTGTGACTCTTCTCAAATCTAGTTACACTTTTTATTGAGCTTGCCTTTAAAAATATTTGTTCTTCTTCTTCAAATTCTACTTTCATGTGCATGACATCAAGGTGTTTTCTTTTCCAATCTTTTAGCTCTTGAATCTATTGCTTTGATAACTCAAACCTTCTTCGTATTATCTTCGATTAGTTTGGGTCTAATCACAATGTTTTCTTTTCATTATATTACCACAATTACAATTGATAATTTTTGCTATACAAGGCTTTATATGGCAACATTTCTAGATTGGCCTAATAATTCTTTTATATAGGTTCCACCACAGTTAAGAGCTTAGCCCAACTACCTCCAAAATCAATAATGCACACTATCAGAATATCCACCATGTATTTATGGTCTTCTTTATTTAGCATTTTGAAGATGAAACATTGCATTGAATTTTAATCAAGTTTTAAATTATTCATGAATTTTTATTTAGAAATGGATTTAAAATTGGAATCCCTATCTAAAACAATTATTTTGTACACTTTATAGATTCTCACAAGTTGATAACATATAATCTTGTTGGCTTTTTTATAGAAAGTGTAGTCCTAATAGGTAAAAAATATATTGGTTTTGTCAACCTATCCATGACTACTCATATAACATCATAGCCTTGACTAGTCTTCGAAAAACTCACAATAAAGTTCATAAATATCTTCTCTTATTTCAAAATAGAAATAAGGAGTGGTTTTAGTAGAAAACTTAGCCTTTATTAATCACTTTTTTACTTGTTAATAAATTAAATGTTTACTCATATAATCATTCATCTGCCAGTTCAAGTTGGTCCATTAGAATTTTTTGCTTCATATCTTAGCACGTCTTTATCATTCTTAAATGTATAACATGTTTAAAGCTATGAGCTTCCTTTATTAAGGTTTCATTATATTCATTTACTATTGGAATAAATATTCTACTTTTGAAATATAAGATTCAATATTCATTGAAGTTGAACATAGTCTCTTCTCCTTCAAATAATTAACATTTGATATGCTAGATGTCTTCATCCCTATCTTGAGCTTTTTTCAAAGTTTGTAGCTAATCTACTACAATCTTCAACCAAGAAAAAATTCTTTTGATCATGACATTATCCTAGCATGGATGTTAAAATCTTTCTAACTCAAATTTATTAGGCAATCTTCTTTGTCTCACAATCAATCATATTTTATATAAATAGATGTTTTAGGCTTAGATGATATGTAGTTGCTCTAGATAGAATCTTCATTTATATACCTATTCAAAAATGCACTCTTAATAGCCATCTTAAAATCTTTAAAGCCTTTATAGCATGTAAGTGTTAAAAGATTATAATGGATCCAAATTTAGCAATAGTTGCAAAGATTTTATCAAAATTAATATCATCAGCTTGACTATAACCCATAGCCTATCCTTATTTCTAACAATTATACCTTTCATCTCACTTATTTTTAAAACTCTACTCAATCCTAATAATGATATGATATAGGGACGATCATGTTAATTCTCACCCTTCATTTCTATCAAATTTGGATAGCTTTTCTTTCATTAAAACCAATCAAAACTCATGACCAATGGCTTTTCTTATTGATGTAATTTCATAGCTAAATAAAAATGTAGATGGTTATACTAAATAGTGTTTTTCCACCATTTACTACATCTCTAAGGATTAATTATTTAGGAATATCTATGTTATACTTTAATTCCTTAAATAATTAATTTTCTAAATGCTCTTAATTATCATTATTATTCTTCTTTTCCTCATTACTATCATTTAAGGTTGTCTTGTTAAAGCATTCAATGTCATATTGAGTATCTTATTCGTTATGTTCTATAAAGATGATTTATAAAAGACAACATGATTCATTTTTCTACAACTAGAGTTCTTTTGTTATAAACTCTATATGATTCACCATTTAATGAACACCTTAACAAAATGCCTTCATCTTACTTTGCATCATATTTTGTTAATTCTTTTTACCACTATTATGAATGCAGCATTTGCTTCATTAAACATATAAATGGACACTTTTTGGTTTTTTATCTTTTCAAGTTCATAGGGTGTAGTATTAAGAATTGGGCAATCGCATGTTTTGAAACATAGTAAGCCATATAGCTTCAACCCAAATATACTTAAGAAGATTATATTAAAAAAGAATACTCCTATCCATATCTATTAAGGTCTTATACTTCCATTCATCTGCACCATTTTGTTGTAGAGTTTTATGAGCTAAAAAGGTGTGATTAATCCCATTAATATTATAATGTTATATAAACATCCTAATTTTATGTTTCCCATTATTATAACTTCTTAATGATACAATTGATAAATTTTGTTCTCTTTGAATTTTAATTACCAATTGTGAAAATTTTTCTAAGGTTTCTTTCTTACTTCATAGAAATAATATCCATGTGATCCAAGAATAGTCATAAATTATAATAAATCTATACTTTTTACCTTTTAGGCTTAACAAATTGTATAGGTTCAAATAAATCTATGTGAAAAATTTACGAAGGTCCTTTAGTTGATATGATTTTCTTGGATTTTAAAAGTCTTAGTTTGCTTACCTTTTTCAGCATATTCACAATTGTATTCTTTCCCCTATTTATTTGGGTAGGCCTCTAACTAGATCATATTTGATAATTTTCTTAATGTTCAAGGGACAAGCATGTCATTATGTAGCTCCCCAAACCTAAACTTTCTTGAATTTTGTGTCACATCACTCTTAAAAGCTTGAAAATTCTATAATCATAATGGATGCAAATAGAAAACATTAATAATGAAACCAACTTTTCATAAAACCTTTGAAAACCATAAGATTTCACATTTTTTTTAAAAAACCAAGCTGTATACAATGCAACATAATAGAAATCTAATGCATTTCCATCTTTGCAAATAAAATAAATACTATTGTAGTAGTTACACGACTAATAAGAAAGTAAAATATCCACTATGTCAATTCAACATTTTGTTATTTCTTGATCCTTGATATCCCCATGATGAGATATATTTTGATCGAAAAGTATTAGAACAAAAATAATTTAAGCCAACCATTATTGGCTTCATGGCAAGAATAAATATGTATATGTAGTGCATTATAATTTTGGTCATATTACATGTTTGGGGATTTATAAATAATATAATATCAAATATCATGTGAATGAACAATGTCAATGAAAAGCCAATTACATTTATATGCCTTTAAATTCTTTTATCTTTTCCTCTTTTTTAGGAGTTAACTTCATGCAAGGCCATTTCATTAATGGATTGGGCACATTTAAGAATGCGTCATTCTAATGTAAATAGTCCAGTTGAATGGCTTCTTTGGTGCATTTCTAGAATTATCATTCTAGAATAGTAGTTGTCATGTTGGACAACCATTTATCTTTCCATTTTTTAAATGTTACCCTCCCTTAGCTAATCCTTTTTCTTGTGTTCTTTATCTTTCTTTCTCTCTTTCAATATCCTTGTCTTTTTCACAACTGCTTTTTATCACATGAAGCATGATATTTACTCTTTTTATTTCTATTTTATGACCAATATAGTAAATATTATTGTTGAACATAGCATGTAACAAACTATCATAGAAAATATCATGCTCAAATAAGTCAAATGTAGAACCAATCATGGAAACAAAAATCATTACAATTCAAAAAAACATACTATAACAGCCTTAGTTTTTTCTTATTTTATCCTTCTAAGAGAAAGAGCTCTTTGAGACAAGTCCAATAGTGTTTAGTTTGTAATTTTCGGAGCTCTAAAGTATAAATTATTAATTTTTCAAGATCTAAGATAAATTTGTAACGTTGAGGATAAATTTGTAATTTTGTAAATGTTGACATAGCTCAAATTCTTTTTGGCAGAATGTATATTTACAAATTTAAAGGATATTGATTTTTTTATCTAGTGGTACTTGTTGAGGTTGGGGCTTGACAAAGGTGGTATCAGAACCTTTGGTTCATGAATAGGTGAGAAATGGGAGTGAGGACACCATTCATTGCATCTTTAGTGTTACTTTTAGCTTAGACGTTAGTTGTCAAATATCCTATGTGGTTTTGTAGGATTACTATATACTCCAAACCATGGAAAGATCTAAATCTGACTCTAAAAATATAATTAATGGTAAAGAACGAGAGCAACAAGGAGATACGCAACAGGAATTAGCGCAAACCTTAATCTCTTTGTTGCGATCAATTGGAAGCACTAGTAGCCATAGAGGAGAGGCATCTATCGACTTGGTGGTTGACCAATTTTAGTAGATGCATCCCCCTTGTTTTGTTAGGGAAGAGGATCCTATGATTGCTGAAAACTGGCTAGAGCAAATGAATATTATCTTTGACGAGATGTCCTGCCAAACTGATAGAAAGGTGACCTTGGCAGTTTTGGTACTAAAAGATGCTGCAAAACTGTGGTGGAGTCCTCAACATTGACTTCGATTTTCAAGCAGACCAATGAAAGACATCTCCTGAGAAGAATTCACAAAAGAATTTGAGCAATGGTATATGCCCCTTTCAATCAAAGCCAAAATGAGGGAGGAGTTGAATAATCTCAGGCAAGGTAATATGTCAGTTACCGCATATGAAATCAAATTCTCCCACCTGGCTAAATATGTGCCTCATTTAGTAACACCCAAAAAACAATGGTGTTATATGTTTCGACGAGTCCTACGAGACGAAATTCGGGCAGCTTTAGTAGCAGTCCGAATAACAAACTATGTGGAGTTACTGGAGCATGCCCGCACGGTTGAGCTGAAACTTAGTTTACTGGCAGCTAGTAAAGAAGAAGAGAAAAAAAGATTTGATTCTCTAAAGTTTAAATTCATATTCATAGGAAAAAGTGGTAGTCCTAGTTTTTTCAAGAAGAGAAAGTTCTACTCATTCAAGATCTAGTAGGTTCAGACCATATGAACCGAGCACTAGCAGAGTTAGCTTGAGTTCAAGTGGAATGAGTAGATGTGAGAAATGTGAAAAATGACATAGAAGAGAATGTAGATCAGAGTCTATCCGACCAATCAGATGCTATTTATGCAAAGAACCAGAGCATATTGCTCGAGATTGCCCAAAATTATCAGAACTAAAAACTGTCAGTGCTTCAACTAGTAGAGTTAGGGATGATGCAAGTTGAGGTAGAGACCGCAAATCTACGACGACTTCAGGTGCTGCTGTTAGAGGTGAAGCGATAAGAAGGGGAGGTCAGGCATGTATTTATTCGATCACTCAGTAAGATGCTCCGTACTCTACGGACGTCATTATAGGTATGCTAGTGTTACACAAATTACCTATTTATGTACTCTTTGATTGTGGAGCCTCACATTCTTTTATATCCACTAATGCATCGAGACAAATAAATATCTTATTACACTTCATGAAAGATCTATTAGTAGTAAAAATGTTGGATGGAAACAGTATCAATGTAGAAAAGTTTATTGAAGATGAGATAGATATCGGAGGAAAGAAATTCTTAGTATTACTACACATCCTACCTCTGATAAAATTTGACGTAATTCTTGGCATGGATTGGTTGTTTTAGCATAAAGTAAAAATAGGTTGCTATAAAAAAAGGATTGGAATCCCAATCCCTAGAGAAAATAAATTAATCTATTTTGGCCAAGGGAGAAAAATTCCTATCATTGCTATGCTCAAATCCTAAGAGCTACTAAAGAAAGGATGTGAAGGATGTCTGATATCCATTTTGGATTTGGATAGACAATTTTGTCAACTCTAAGAAGTACCAATAGTTAAAGAATATTTGGATGTTTTTCCTGAGCAATTATCAGGGTAACCCCTGAATAGAGAAATTGAATTTGAAATTTGATTGATTCTCGGTGTTGAGCCAATTTCAAAATCTTTTTATCGTATGGCACCTGCTGAACTACAAGAAGTCAAAATACAACTACAAGAATTATTAGACAAAGGATTTATTAGGCCAAGTGTGTCCCCATTGGGGCACCTATCCTATTTGTGAAAAAAATGACAGTAGTTTTCGTATGTGTGTTAACTATTGAGAAATCAATAAAATCATTATCAAGAACAAATATCCTTTGTCACAGATTGATGAGTTATTTGATCAGTTGCATGGAGCAGTTGTATTTTCCAAAATTAATCAGCGATTTGGATATCATCAATTAAAAATCAAGCAAGAAGATGTTTCGAAGACAGCTTTTAGAACCAGGGATGGACACTATGAATTCTTAGTACTACCTTTTAGGCTAACCAATGCACCAGTAACCTTTATGGATTTAATGAATCGACTGTTCAAAAAATATTTGGATCACTTTATTATTGTCTTATTGATGATATCTTGATTTATTCCAAGTCCTTGGAAGAACATGGTACACATTTGTATTTAACATTTAATACTTCGAGAGGAAACCAATTATATGTCAATTTCTTGAAATATAAGTTTTGGTTATCTAAAGTCATTTTCTTAGGACATGTTGTTATTATAGAAGGGATCCCTATGGATTCATAAAAGATTTTGGCTATCATAGATTGGCCAAGACCTACAATCGTGACTGAGGTCAGAAGCTTTCTAAGATTGACAGGATATTACTAGAAGTTTGTCAAGGGTTTTTCTTAGATTGTTATTCTATTAACTAATTTAACATGGAAGACAACAAAATTTGAATGGGATGCAGGTTGTGAGAATAGCTTCCAAATATTGAAAGAAAAATTAACTACAGCTCCAATTCTAGTAGTGCCAGAAGGCATAGAAGGTTATCAGATATACAATGATGTCTCATTGCAAGAGCTAGGCTGTGTATTGATGCAAATCACAAGGTAATTTTCTTTACATCTAGACAACTTAAGTCACATGAAAAAAATTATCCTGTGCATGATTTGGAGCTAGTAGATATAATTTTTGCCCTAAAAATTTAGAGACATTACTTATATGGAGTTGAATGTATGATATTTACTGATCATCAGAGCTTAAAATATATCTTCACTCAAAAGGAATTAAATTTTAGACAAAGAAGATGGTTTGAATTTATTAAAGATTTTGATGTGAAAATCGTATATCATTCAGGTAAAGCAAATGTGATGGCAGATGCTCTCAATAGGAAGGCCAATGTTAATAGCTAATTAACTATCCCAAAAGAAAAACAATTGATCTTTGAGATAGAGAAGTTGTAATAAGAATCTGAAATATAAAGAAATACGATGTTGCTAGCCCACCTATCTGTAAGGCCAGATTGGTTGATGTCTATTAAAGAAGACCAGGTTGAAGACTCAGAACTACAAAAGATAATCCAAAGGGTCCACGAAGGATGAGAATTTGAATTTAATTGGATCAAGATGGTTTGCTCTGATTTCAAGATAGATTATGTTACCTACACATCAGCAACTCAAAGAATTATTATTAAAAGAAGCTCATAACACCCATTATTCCATGCATCTAAGAGAAAATAAAATGTATCAAGAGCTAAGACAATAATATTAGTGGCTAGGTTTGAAGAAAGATGTGGCTAATTGGGTTCAAAGGTGTTTAATTTGCTAGCAAGTCAAAGGAGAACAACAATAGCTTGGAGGATTTCTACAGTCATTGTCGGTACCAGAATTAAAATAGGAGGAAGTGGCAATGGATTTTGTAGTTGGATTACCAAGATCACCTGTAGGTCATGATGTGATTTTGGTAATTGTGGATAAACTGACAAAAACTACTTATTTTCTTGCTATAAAAACAACTTATTTTGCCAAAAAATTAGCTCAAGAATATGTAAAGAAAATTATCAGGTTGCATAAGATACCAAAAGTTATTATCTTTGATATAGATTCTAAATTTACTTCACTTTTGGAAGAGTATACATCAAGCTTTTGGTACAAGTTTAAGGTTCAATATAGCCTTCCATCCTCAGACAGATGGTCAATCAGAAAGAACTATAAGAACCTTGGAATATTTACTGTGATTTTGTATTTTAGATTTTGGAGGAAATTGGAAAAGTCACCAGTCTCTGGTAAAATTTGCCTATAATAATAATTATCAGTCATGCATTGGAATGGCTCCATATGAAGTACTTTATCATAAAAAAATGTTAATCACCTCTATGTTAAAATGAGGGGAAGGAAAGAAGTTTGATGGGTCCTGCATTTGTTGAAGAAGTAATTGAAAAGATCAAAACTATTCAAGGAAGAATGAAAGCAGCCGATGACAGACAAAAAAAATACTATGATATCAAACACCGAATGATAGAATTTCAAGAAGGAGAGCATGTATTTATTAAAGTATATCTAACAAAAGGTGTCATAAGGTTTGGAAGGTAGGAAAAGTAAAGCATAAATTCATTGGTCGTTTTTAAATACTGGAAAGGGTTAGAAAAGTGGCATATCGGCTTACTTTACCTCCTCAGTTGATAAGAGTACATAATGTTTTCCATGTCTTAGTTTTAAGGAGATACATTCTAGATGCTTCTCATGTGGTGAGCTACATGGATCCAGACATAGAAATTAAGAAAGATTTGACTTATCCAAAAAAACCAGTGGAGATCCTTGATCAACAAGAGAAAAGACTAAGAAACAAAGTTATTCCCATGATTAAAGTATTATGGCAAGGTCAAACAGAAAGTGAAACTACATGGGAAGTAGAGACAGATATGATCACTCAGTACCCAAAGTAGTTCTAAATTTTGTGATGAGATTTTTGAAAAGAGAGAAGAGTGTAACTGCCTTAGTTTTTCCCTTATTTTATCCTTCCAAGAGACAAAGCTCTTTAGATGAGTCCAACGGTGTTTAGTTTGTAATTTTCGGAGCTCTAAGGAATTAATTATGAATTTTTAAAGATTTGGAATTCGTAACGTTGAGGACAGATTTGTAATTTTTAAATTGCAGCATAGCTCCAATTCCTTTTGGCAGAAGGTTTATTTGTAATCTTAAAGGATGTTAATTTTATTATCTAGTGGTATTTGTTGAGGTTGGAGCTTGACACATACATCCTCAAATTTATCATTTAGATTCAATTCTTAAGGCCTCTACACACCTAACATACATCAAATATCAAATATATACACATGAATACAAGATTGCTTATTTCATACTTTTTAAGTAGTGGACACACCATGGATTGAATCATTAAAATTACACATTTTCCTTCTTCTCTTATTAGTGATACAACACCACTACAATACCAACCACAAGTTCTCCTCTCATTTCCTTTTCCTCTTACTCAATTCTACCCATATTCCTTCCAACTCTTGGAAGAATCTCTTTTCTTTCTTCTCTTCATTTTGATACCCTTAACTAAATTGCTTAGATTTTCTTAAAACTCCTTTCTAAGTTTAGCCTCCACTTTTTTATCCTCAACTTATGTCTCTTTTATTCCCAATCTTTTGTTTTCTTTCGATGGTCATGTATTTTTATTTGAATACCTCCTTATCTTCTTGTCCTCTCAATTCTAATGATTTATCATTGATTGTGCTCTTCTCTATATTGATTCCCTCAACCATTCATCACATAGTTTTAAAAACTTTTTAATTATATAACATCATGTTGTATGATCCCTTCACTTCATATTATATGATAAGAGATATTTCAATTTATCTACACTTATTGAGAATGATCAAACTTACTTGACATATTGGATCATTGTAGTACGATCCACTCTAAGGTATTCAACTCTGATATTCTCATTACATCATACCTTATGATGCTCATTATCATATTATTATGATTCATATCTATTCTCACTTAAAGTCGTCATACTTATTCCATATTATACTTTGCATTATACAATTCATTTCCAATTTAATCATCTCACGTATTCTCACCATATTATATGACATCTTTATAGTATAGCACAATATCTATGCCCTCTCTCATGCATCTTATCATCACGAATTTGGTTGGTCAAATAATGCATTGCACTTATACAATATTATCAATCATATTATATGATTAATTTTAGCTCATTCCTTTCAAATATTCACATAATATCATTGATCTTCTTGATTATACTATATCATGTTCTAGTTCATTAAGTTTTTCTTATTTCTTCTCAGTAAATTATACTGTACAATCAACTAATACTATATTTTATGATAACTTTTATAAAATTTATAATATTCTCAAAATTTTCAAAAAATGCTTAAAAAATCCAAAAATTTCAAATAATTTTTAATATTTATAAACACAAATTTTTGTTATATTTTGGCTCAAATTCTTCCATTCTTATGAGATCTCCAATCAACCTTGAGATCATGATTTTATAGCATTTGATAATTCAAAATCCTTAAACATTTTATAAAATCATTTCTCCTAACTTTAGATGTTACAAATTGTATTCAATGCTAAAGACTAAAAATGTTGACATGAGATGTAAGGCATTTATATTCATTATTTTCTACACTCTTTAGCACTATTTCTATGTGTTGTGTTTCCTTTAAATAATGACTAAAGGTTTCTTATTTTACAAATTATGCATTACATTAGATGAAAATTCACACAAAATCCTAAATCATTAGTTGACTAACAGTATGAAAATTATATTTTAAATCATCAACTAAAAAGACCCACACATTGATGTAGAAGAGTTACCAATAATACCAATGTTGATGAATCTCTTCTAGGAGGTATGCCAAAGTTAATCACTTCCGTATTAAATAAACATAATAAGTCAACTTCAAGGGATCTCCCATCATATGCCTAAATCTCCCATCATACAAATACCAAATAGAAAACTTAATCTTATAAAGGAAACATGCATAAATATAATGGACTATGAGTTAATTATTGGGATCGAAACCATTTTGTGTCCAAGCAAGCTAACATTTTGAGTTTTAGAATTAGTTAAACCATGCATAACTAGGAATACAATTAACATTTGAATTTATTTTGTAACTCTTAGATACATATCTAAATTTCATACATTAATGATGTTAATTACCTTCATATTGTGGTACTAGTGAATGTGTCTTGACTCTAAATTATGGGAAATTCTTTTGATAATTACATTGATTACAAGAATAAAACATTTGTAATTGTTGATCCCTTACTCCAAGATTGATGTATTTGGTGTTAACAAAATCATTCTCTTATTTATTAATATTTTTCCTTTAAGTGTTTCAATTCTTTCATCTTAAGGTTATCTAGGTGTTACAATTTGAGGAGTTTGATCTTGATTCAAAGGTTTCAATGGTGGGGTTTCATGAAAATTTAATTAACACCAAATAGGAAGTTTTAGCAAGCTTGGATAAACAAGAATTGCAAACTCTTTTTTGCTTAGCTAAAGAAATTGTATTGAACCATCTTATTAAGTGATTCTAAGAATCACTTAAAGAAAAGGATTGGTAAAATAAGATATGTGGTTCTATTGTCATCAAGAATCCCCTCTTTTATCATGATAATTTAGAGACAATGGAAAATCTACAAGTTTATGTGGCAATTGCAAATAGATTAGGTCTAAGTTGTGTGCAAATCAAGTAGCAATCAAATCAGGGCTTGGAGGTGATCCTAACAAGCTAACAATGCTATTATCCTAATTATAATTATAATTTAATAAACAAAAACTAAGAAATTCATACAAATTATTAATTATGGAAGGATATCACAAGTTAGTGATACTATCATTAGATAAAAAAAGAAAGATATATAATCACCATTGAAGTGTGCATCATTTTTTCATCAATTTTTTTAATAATAATGCTATTTTGGATAAATGATAGACTTACTTTAGATTAAGATACTCTCCAAAACTATCTTATTTAAAATGATATGGCACTTACAACAAGAAAATGCAATATATTATGACTATTTGATAGCAATATGTCATTGTTAAGTACTATGTAAATCTACTAATTTAGCATTAAGCATGATCTCACTTAGCATGTCTTTAATAATTAATCCTAATAAAAACTAGATAAACCAAATCAATTTCATATAAGGGGATCCACAAATTCATCATAAGATTTGTTATAGTCCTCAGCATTATATATGACCAACATACTTAAATTTTGAGATACTAATTTTTTTTAAAAAAGATAATCAATATTATTATTAACCAAGCTACCCATCATTAGACTTTTTATAATATTTAGTTTGTTTTCACTTGTTAAAGAACCTTATTGCATAAGAAATACCATATGTTGAATAAAGTTTGTTGTGTGAAATGGTAACATTATTTAGTTCAAACTACAATTCTTAAATAGCAAAATTAAGTAAAAAAATAAGATTAAAATATCACTATTAATTCTTTAAAACTTTAGAGCCCTTGAGTACTATTTAACTAAACTGTACTATATTCCAAATCAAGTTAACAAGATCTAATCTATGGTGCAAAAGATTTAAACCACTTCTAAATACCAATTGTTAGATGAAATGGTACCATTAAGAGATTGATAAATGGAGTTTCAACAATTGCAATTTCAAATCTATTTTTTTAAAAAAGGGATTTACTTACAAATGGTTAATCAATTAGATGTTATTGTTAAATGATCATCAATTAACCAAACATATTAAATTGTGGCTAAATTATAATCAATGTTCCAACAAAGCCCACAAAAGATATGCTATGTTACAAAATATGAGAGTTAGAACCACTATCATACAAGATGACCTCAAAAAAAAACCTTTAGCATAATAATATTCTAAATTGTAGTTTCAAAGATCAAGGTCAAGTATTTTGTGATCTTCTATGGATGATCATGTGTTCAGAATTCATTAGGTAGGATGATTTGTCTAATAAGCCACAGAAGCCTAACAACAATAGTATTGAATGCATGTATGCTTGGCACTCATGGAGGGAATAATTGTCATGCAAGCCCATATGGCAAGTCGAAACTAATGACATACAATTTAAGAACACATTCTGATCAATAAAAAAGTAATAATAGAATGTAAAATTGAAGCTCATCAAAATGTTTAAGGTTCTCATAAAATTCATGAACGTTATTCAAGTTTGGTCTTATACCTTTGCACAAATATGTGATGATATAACATAAGAGATAACTAACAATTAATTTGTTGTAATCATGACCTAACAAAGCTTTTAATATTGAAGATCATGAGGTCAATTTTATCATACCTAACTCTTTCAGATATTGAATAAGATAAAACATTAATTACTTAATGAATTTCAAAATAACAAATCTCAATTCATTTTTAAGTTGAATCTCAATAAACTAATTCAACAATATTTCCATTAAATTTAAAAATATAAGTTTCCAAATTAAAGGTAGAAATCTTCATTTGAAGGATGATAAAGTGTTATGTCCAAAAAAGAATGAAGTATAATGTAATGACTTCCTTTCTCAAAACTTAAATGTTTCGCAATTATAATTTTTATTATTTAATAATCATAAATATTTGCATCACTCCAAAAACATATTTTCTAATTATTGATATCATTCAAAAGTCAATCAAGAGAAAATTAGAAAATACAAATCAACTCAATTTCAAATTTTAATGGAGATAAAAATATTTCACAATATTTAGAATTAATATAACGAATTCTATAATGATTTTGGAAAATATTTTCTTATGAATTCTCCAAAATCATATAGTCATTTTATTCAAAAATGAATTTTCAGCCACTTTTTTGTTCTTTTCAAAAACAAATTAAGGACCAAAGTTATATGAAAGAAGTTTTCACAAAGAATATGTTGCTAACACAATTAAATTCAAATTTTGACATGGTAAGCTATTACTTTATTGATTATGAAAGAGCTCACAAGTCAAAGCATGTCTCCATAGGTCCTTAGCATAAAGATATTCATCCATACCTACTTAAGCTTTAAATTTATGAGGATCACAAATGATGGCAATGTGAGAAGTCGGTGATTTTGCAATTCTTTTATGTAAATTACTTCCTTCAGGAATCCAAAAACAACTACTAGAGTTAGAAACAATGGGATTTCTTAAGGAAACTCAAAATATTATTCTTTTTCAACTAAAGCAAAGGCATTCAACTTCTTTTTCAAATAAAAATTTTCCTTTTTGAACAAACCAATTTCTTCTTCCAAAAAATAACATAAGAAGTATGCTTAAATGAAATAATTTCTTATTTAATCACCTTAGCAAGCAACTCACTTAAGGAAGAAAATTGTAAGCAAGGGCTATACATCAACTTGCATACATAAATTTGCATACTAAATTCTTAATATAAGGCTCAAAACAATATATGTAAACCTTTTGCATATTATTGAACTAATTTTAGAGTTTTTTCATCATCAATCAACAAATTGTGTGTAAGAATCTCATGTACAACAAAATAGTTCCAATTTTTTTCCATATTGAAAAATTTCCCTTTCAAATAAATAAGGGTACTTTAATGTTTAAAACATAATTTTGCAAAAATAAAACCTTTGGATGATACCTTACAAAAGATAATATTGTAGGACAAATAAAATTGCAACATCACAAGGATGGATTGCACAAATGAGGATCTACTCAAGGTTATAAGACTTTAAAATGTGAACCTTGCAATTATAACACTTGTTAGTGCTGTACCATTAGTCCTGGAACCACTCGTTGATGATAATAAAATTATTATGTTAGTTTCAATAATGTTTTTCTCAAGTGTATTTTAGATCATATATCTTAAGTTCTTATAAAATTAACCAATTAAAGAGCTTTGACCAAATATCTCATGAAGTAATCCATAAGTGAAGTAATGTCAAGCAATATTGGTGGTTAAGCTCTAATTGTAGCTTAAATGGCATATTAAGGACCTGTTGATCAAACTCTTGGTGGAGTAGCTAACCATTAGGAGTCAATCTCTAAAATATCAACTGATTTGATCGTTTATCCTATCACTTGTTTATATATGATATAATTAGGTTGCATAACATTATTTATTTACATAAATGATCATTGATTTTTGATATATTATTATCTTAGTAGTTACAAAAATATTTTATTATTTTAATAGCTACAAAAATGTTTTAAAAGTAAAAATAATAATTAATATATAAAAGATGATTTTAGAAAAGAAAAAAATTCAATCAAAGAACCCAACAACATGGCCAAGCCGAAAGGCTCAAGCCAAGCATCCTTAAGTGCTGTGTAATGGGCCTAAGGAGCCACAGAAAAGGAGATCGGGTGAACTGAGTCGAGTCGAGCCAAATCTTAGTCAAACCCTTAGTGATTTGGGTTAAATCGGGTTAGGAAATATTTGCTGGACCAATTTAGGAGTAACAAGTCTAACCAAACTCATAAAGTGTCAAGTTATTGGATTGGGTTAGATCGAACCCATATACATATGCATAATGACTTGGCTAATGAACTCCTAAGGGCACCAAAGGGTAGCCATTTGGCTGACCTATATGCTGAGAAGAAGTATTATAAATGCCAAAAATCATATACAAGCTTACAAAGTGGGACTAAAAATTATCCTTAATTATTTCTGAACAGGAGCAAACCAGTACCATCCTATCGCATGTTTTTGCAATTGAACAATTAGGATTGCACTCGCTTTTTTGAATAGTAGATTCTGTCTAACCATTTATCTAACAAGCTTGATCGAATAGATGAGATCAATTTTGCCATTTTTGAATAGTCATTTTCGTCTTACTGTTTATCTGTAAAACTACGCCAAATAGAGTGGCTATGTTAGTAGAATTCTGGTCGAGCTGGTTAGGCACGAGTTAAGCCAAACCACCTAAAACTCATTATCTTTTTTATTTTATTTGTTATTTGTATTTTATGATATTTTTTAATTAATAATATTTAATTAAATTCATATATAAAAGAATTTTCAAATTCTTTTTATCAAATATAAAACATTTTATGGAAAAATATTTTAAAACTATAACATTTTTATTTTCTTTTTATATTTTTATTTAATAAAACTATTAAATCAATAATTTATAATTACCAAATTTTAATTTAAGAAAAAGTTTTCAAAATAACATAAAGATTAAAGAATAATTCGACCCCCTTTCTTATGCATTAGCTTAGAATAGATTACGTCAAGTGGTATCAAAGTGGGTTATATCGAGAGAAGAAATTTCTAAGAAAATATCTTTTTTTCATTTCTTATGTTTAGTGAATTGTTTTTATTATTAACTTCATATATCAACCTATGTTTGAAGGTGCAAATTCTATTTTGTGAAAAAATAATTTGAATCTTTTATTTTGAATATTAGTATTCATTTATGGTTATTATTTAAAAATTCTTTTATTGCTTCAAATGATTATGATGAACAATTTAGAAGGTTAAGGCAAAAAAATACTAAAGGAATGAATTATCTTTATTTTGCTTTGGTTCAATAAATTAGAATCTAGATTTATCATCTAAAAACTTGTATTAAGGTTATGTAAAAACTAGAGAATTTATATGATAAAAAAGTTATGCTTTCTACCCAAGATATGGAGCAAATAAGAAACTAAAAAAAAGAAAGAAAAGAAAGAAACCTTATGCACCTCAAAAGCAAGCTCTTCATCCACAACATTTTTCTTTCTTTGATATTGATACTCATACTATTAGTGAGATGAATTACCTATTTCTTTTGATGAACTTGTAGTTTAGTATAAGAAATTGATTAGGATGTACGCTACACATAAAGTGAAATATGACAAATAAGTGCATCATGCTTACTTATTAAAAACATAATGTAATGAGCTTAAAGTCAGAAATGAACAACTTCAAAATGATTTACTTATTCATGCTACTGATTTAAGTACTATACAAAGTAAATTTGATGAATGTGATACATCATTATCCCTAAGAAATCCATGTATTGATTCTTTGAAAATTGAAAATATTTTTTAAGAGAAAAATCTATTTTAAAAGAAAAAGTAACAAATATTTGTTTGATAGAAAAATATTTAGATAATTTGAAAGAAACTCTTCTACTTGTTATGTTTGTCCTCATTCATATGTGCCTTTACATGCTCCATACTTTACTTATATAAACAGAAATGATAATGTTTTGAATGCATATTCTAGTGTTACATCTCATTTGACTCAAAAATATAGATTGAAATATTCATATGTAATGTGAATGATAATAGAAGCTATTCTATTTCACATATATATAAATATGCTTTATCATGTAATTCTATGGTAAGAAATAATGCTAGCTTGTATACTCTTAGTTTTTATGATAAATCCCATGTTGTATATAATTATTATGATAAATATCGACATATCTCTTATGATTGCCTAATTAAGAAATCTATTTATTTAAAGCAAGACAAATATGAATGGATTCTTAACAAAACATGTTTCAAAAATACCTTTGTAAAAGCACCTCAATAATAGTCTACCACAACTAAACTCAAGATTTTTTTGGATTCCTAAATTTAAAGCTTAGGTAGTTGTATGAGTATATCTCCATAATTATGACCTATAGAGACAAGCTTTGCCTTGTGAGTTTGTATGGAACTTACTTGCAAAATGTACATGATCCTTATTTTTAAGATAAACTATTTAATCCTCTTAATCAACCTAGCTATAATTATTTAATATCTCCTTAGAGAAATTGTACAGATCATGTTTCCACTTATATCTTGAATGTAAAGTGTTAGCTTACTTAAAAGAGTTTTAAAAAATGAGAGTATCAAGATTTATGATGTCTTTTTATTTGTTATCATGAAGAATTAAATCAAAATAGGTTGTAATTAGATTATTAAGTTATTTATATAATTAATAAGAATCTATTTAATGTGTTATTAAAGTTATTTATATACTTTGTTGAACTAATGATTACATGTGAGGTAAGTAAAAAATTTTTTTTAATAAAGTTAGGAATTTCAAACATAAAATTTGAAAGAATTTAACTTAGAGCATAAAGTGATAGATAATGTTCATACATATTAAGCTCTTAATGATTTGATGAAAATTAAGGACAAAAGTAATGGTGAGTAAAACCTAGACATTCTTTGAAAAATAGGAAGAATTTTAAGAAAATGCTATTTTATTATTCTTTGCTATAAATGAAATTTGAAATGTAGTATTATTTAAAATAATATTAGATTCCTTTTATCAAATAACTATCCGTTGAAATATTTCACAAGCTTATATTATTCTCAAATCTGATTAAATCTTTTAAGTGATTATGAATTGAGAAAAATCTAGTACTAAAACTTAGGGGCAGCTTAGGCCAAATTTTAAAAAGAGTTAACAAGTTTATCTATTAAATATACATTGGTCTTTGTTTGTTAAAACATTCAATAATTTGGATAAAAACTAGAATGTTGTTATGCTATGAAAGAGATTTAGAGTGCTGAAATGAAAATTCTTTATTAATCCATATCTTTGTGTTAAAGTTGTAAATAAGTTGTATAAGTGAACTCTCTTAGTCTTTATAATTAAAATAAATAACAAGTGATTTATTAATTAAGAATTAAGTATAATTCTTAGAACTTATAGACACATATCCATACTTTTATTATATATCTCTTTAATTTTGTGAACTTAAAAGAAAAAAATCTCTTATAAGCATGTTTAATCTTATTGACTTATTTTAAGCTAGGTTCTTATAGGAATTGCTAAAAACATAGATAAAGAGATAAAAAATTCAAAATTATCAATTTTATTGAAAAAATATGGATAAAATATGTGATAACGAATTAATATTGTTATATTTGTACAAGACAGTTAATATTTTGCTCATAAAATTTGAGGATTCACTTTTGGTTATGCTTATCAATTGATAGATTATTTTTTTGTATAATTTTAAAAAAAGTGTTGTATCCTTGGTTATTTAAAGACAAATTATACATAAATACTATTGTTGGGTGCACCAGTCATTTACTTATTTTACTTTTATTTTATCTTTTTGATGCATGATAAAAAGGAGAGATAAGTGTGAAATGAAAAATATTCATTATACCCTAAGTTTGTGATATAATTATATGAATTTCATACATTGAGGGGGAGTAAGAATGTAAGGGGAGCATATGCATGCTTGCATAATTTATATCTTTTCATTTCACTAATTTTTCAATGGTTTTATCATTAACAAAAGAGAGGTTATTATACCCTTGATTATGACATCACTTATTTAATGATAACAAAACTATTGTGTTAGTTTCTCTAATATGTTTCTCAAGTGAGTTTCAGATTAACATCTTAATTTCTTACAAGATCAATAAATTAGAGAGTTTTGACCATATGCCCTAGCTATTGCTTAAATGACATACGAAGGAACTGTTGATGAAACTCTTTGTTAAGTAGCTAACTATCAAGAGTCTATCTAAAATATCTACTAGTTTGATTATTTATCCTATCACTTATTTATATATGATAAAATTAGATTACATAACATCATTTCTTCACATATATGATAATTGATTTTTGATACATTATTATTTTAGTAGTAACAAAAGTATTTTATTATTTTTAATAACTATAAAAATACTTTAAAAATAAAAAATAATTAATATATAAAAGATGATTTTAGAAAATAAAATACAAAATATGAAATAAAAACCCAACAACATGACCAAGCCTAAAGGCTCAAGCCAAGTGTCCTGAAGTGCTAGGTAATGAGCCTGAGGAGCCACAGATAAGGAGATCAGGTGAATCAAGTCAAGTTAGCTCGAGTCTCAACCAGAACCTTAGTGGATTATGTTGCATTGGGTCAGGAAATATTTCTTGGACCATTTTAAGTGTAACAAGTCAGGTCAAACTCATAAAGTGTCAATTTATTAGATTGGATCAAGTCAGACCTGTATACATATGCGTAGGTGACATGGGTCATGATCTCCTAAGGGCACTAGAGGAAGCCAACCCCATTTGACTACCCTATATGCTAAAAGGAACTATTATAAATGCAAAACATCATATACAAGCTTGCGATGTGGGACTAAAAGTTATCCTTGTTTGCTTTTAACTAGAGCAAACCAGTGTTCTCTAATCATGCATTTTTGTCATTAAACAGTCATGATTGCTTCTACTTTTATAATGGTAGATTCCATCGAACCATTCATCTGACAAGTCTGATCAAATGGATAAAATTAATTCTACCATTTTAAATAGTAACTTTTGTCTTATCATCTATTCATAAAACCATACCAAATAGCTGAGATCTTCTTTGCATTTGTGAATAATGCATATCATCTAATAGTCCATCAGTAAAACTCGATCAAACAGTTGAGATTGTCTCCATCTTTGTGAATACTGCACTTGCATATCAGGATTAGATCTAGATTCTTTATTTGGCATTCTGATCGAGCAACTCTTGTTTCATCTTCCCAGATCAAACGGTGGTCATTGTTCCCACCCATAATCAGTGTTCTAAAAAGTGGTTTTTTTCTTTATAACTCTGAAATGTTAATGATTATTTTGGATGACCTTTTTAGCCTTTAAAAAAATTCTATTTTGTTTAAAATATTCCAATATAAGTAAAGGATTCTTATGAGTTATTAAATAAAGGATTTTACCTTGTTACATCATTTTTTTAGGAAGAGAATGAGTAAATTCAAAAATTGTAATCAAATTTTGACACCTTTATTGGAGCAGTGTTTGCTACTCATTTTTTTCCACTCTTGCTTTAGCATTCTCTTCGATTGCACATCTTACTGATGACTTCTTGATAATTTATTTTTTATTTTCTTATTCCTTTTTATTTTTTCAAAAAATATAAATGTACATTGATAAATCTTTTGATACAATATATCTATTGATACTATTTTTCTTAATAACATAAGTGTATATTGATAAATCTTTTGATTTAGTATTTCAAAACTAAATCTTTTAGATTATTTCATGATTTTACAAATATGCATTCATATTTTGACATCATAATTTGTAAACTTATGTCATATATGCCTTTAGAAGTAAATAGTGAAATATATTGATTAATTATTATTTTGTATTATGCTTTAATATTATAAGCTTTTCTAATTGAATTATGATGATAAACCCTAATATGCTGTAGCAAAAGGGTGTAGTTTTTAAAATTTTTTTTCACGTATTATGATAAAAGAGAGTGGTTTTGTTAGTGAAATTCTAGTCAAGTTGACTAGGGATAGATTTAGGCATGGTTAAGGTTGAACCATAAAAAAATCTCTTGTTATCTTTATTTTTTTGTTATTATATATTTTATGATATTTTTTTATTTAATAATATTTAATTAAAAAATATAAAAGAAATTTTCAAAATTATTTTTATCAATCATAAAATATTTTATTAAAAATATTTTAAAACTATAAAATTTTATTTTCATTTTGCATTTTATTTTTATAAAATTATTAAATTAACGATTTTATAATTACCAAATTTTAATTTAACAAAAGACTTTCAAAATAGTAAAAAAAATTAAAAGCACAAGTCACCCTCCCCCCTCTTATGAATTAACTTAGCAAAGATCACATCATTTAGGTCCACAAGATACACCAAAAGCAATTGTTAATTGGATGTGCAAGTTTTTACTCTTTTTATTTTATAAAGATAATTAATAATTAAAGAAGTTCTCTCAAATTTGTAAAATTATTTATGGCTACAAGAAAGTTAGAATATAAATGGAAAGTAAATAAAGAGATGACACCAAGATTTTTTTAGGTGATTCAACTGCAACTTAAGGAGCCTAGGTTGAACACCAAGCCAACTAGCATAAGCGAACCACTTGCTCCACACCTTCACTATAGTGAGGTAGAGAAACTTATTATAAATGAAACTTTTAATAGTTAAATTACAACCAACAATTCATATTAAATAGTCTAAAGCAAGGCCAATTTCCTCCATATTAAATGACTTAAATATATGCCAATTAGTAAGACACAAGCTCATAAACAATACAAAGCATAATCAAACTATAAGTGGATAAATAAATAAGGATAACTCAATAAAAGATGAAGAATTAAATATAACTAAAAGCTTATGAAATAAAAGTGTGTAAACAATGTAAAAATATTGAAATATCTTGATGAGAGGATGCAAGTGTTGAATTCTTTAAAACTCTTTTTGCATGCACTTGGATGATCCCCAAAATAATCTTGCCTTATAACTCACAAAATAACCTCTCTAGATATAGAATGTAATTCAAGGAGACTCTTAACATATTATTTGAAGGCCTATTTATTAGCAAAGGATCCTAAAAAGCCCTCCAAATCACCTCCAACAACTCCTTTAATGCCTATAATTAATTTCATAAATTCAACCAACTAGTTATAAAAGGATTTTAATACCTAATATATTATATGTCAAAAATTAATGTATCATAAGCAATTATTGGGTGATAAGACATGTGGCAAGCAAGTACATGCCACTGTTTCATTTTCTTTTGTGTATTACTCAAAAGAGTGCATACATTACAAATTATGATATACCTTGCATTAATAATTAATATATCATACATTATGAATGGTACACTTGTAGATGAAGGTACTATCCATTATATACCATACATCAGAGTTGATGTACCATAAATGGGTATAAATGTACTAAATGTTCGGTTCCACTTTTCAAGATTTAAAAAGATGGATATCCTTTTAAAAAACTTTGTATGTTATGCATTCCAGTGATTTTAAAGTTAATTTGAGAATATGAGATGATAATAGACTCATGGATATCTTGATAATAAATATATCTTAACTCACAAATGCATTTTGACTTTAATGCTCAAGTCATAGATTACGATGAAATCATTTGATATAACTCATAATTTGGTATATCCTAAAATTAATTGTGCAAGTTTATTTAAATTTGTTAGTCTTTCTAAATGCAATGTCTATCAAATTCTAGGCATGATGTGTATGAAGAAAAATATGTGTATATCTAACTAGTTCTTAATAATTAAGATAAATGTTAAGCCATTCTTTCACATTAGTACCTAGAAATTTAGGATGCCCTTCCCAAAAAGTCTTGGACTCAGTGTGCACCAATGGAGTTTCTTATTCACCCTTCATGCCATCAAAGCTTTGAAAATAGTAGAGAAGTTTAGCACTTCTTAAGCCACTCCATGATAGATGATCACCAAATTTAACTATCTTAGATGTAACATATAGAATAAAACAATCAGACAATTAGGTCACCACAATAAAATGCTTAAATGATTTGTTATCATCAAAATCAAATGTTTTCTTTGAGCTCATTTGGTTAAACAAGTGGCAAAGCTATCAAAACCTATTATTCTTCTCTTTTTATTTTATAAAAACTTTTATATAGAGGTACAAAGATTAACCATAACTAAAAACAAAATAATAAAAATATTCATTCTTAATAAAATGAAATAAAAATAAGAAAATATGAATAAAAAAGTAAAAATCTATAAATATCTTATATAACAAATTAAGATCCAAATAAAATAAAAATGTTACTAAACTAAGAAAAACTTTATAGAAATATTATGTTAAACTCTTGGTACAACCTTTCTTATTTCTGTTGTTGTTGACGTAGTAACCCCCAAAGACTAAAGAAGCTAGTCTTACTAGATTGTTCTATGTATACCATGACATATATGCTTATGTTTGGAACAGATGCTCTTACACCAAAAATATGTATTTTCAATATGGTAGAAATTGGGTTTTTGTAATGGTTTACCAAGTGCATGAGCTCCCCTGGTAAGGAAAGACAATATTTGAGTAAGAATCGATCATGAATACCTAAGCATGAGGTTTCTTACTCTATGAAAGTGTTACAAACTAACTTAATACTCCTTGTCACATATGGTTTCCATTACTTGAATTTTAACCCCTTATTGTTCCTTAAAGTTCTGATAAAGATGGTGCAAGCAATGCTAATGAGTAGCCTATAAACCAAAAATTATGATACCATAAATAAGTCAAGGATGCTTATTATTAGTGACATCATGCTAAGATGAAATTAGTACAACTAATTACCTTATTTGTTAAGCAACCGCTCATTTGACTAGTTGAATTTTGACTCAACAACCATGAGCTTTAATGGATGTAGGTCACAATTCACATCCTTTCCAACAATAGCCAATAATGTCTTCGAATGTCCCAAGATGGAATGTGTATTCTATGTTAGGTATAAATTGATGCCATTTCTAACCTTTGATTGATTTTTGAATGTTTATAATAACATCTATGATTGATTTCTTATTGACTTTATCGATCATAAATGATTTTTTTTGTAGTCTAAAATCTCAAGATAGTGAAGTAGAATTTAATATATGAGTCATCTCATCATGCAAGCATTGTTTCATGGCCTTGAGTAAAGCATCCCACAACACACTTTCACATTGAAGTATTCTTCTACATGTCTAATGATCTCCGTTGGCTTCATGTAGGAATGCAATACAATACAAATTTCAAAATAGATTGACTAGTTCATTATTAATAATCATTATGTAATATAAGATTACAATATGTATTCTCATCACAAACATGAGAAATATTACAAGTTTTAACCAAATTCTTTGACTTGCATGCATTAAGCAACCACTAACATGATTAGTTCAAGTTATCATGCTTGATGCATTCAAAAGTTAGCCTAGTATTATTTAAGTAACCTATATGTACTACACATAGTCAAGAATTTATTGCATATTAACTAAACACAAATCTCCAAACTTTGCATTAACATCATGATTATAATTAGATCTAATGAGATTTCAAAATTTATACATAAATGGACACTATTCAAATTCCAATAAAAAAAGTATAGCATTTCACTAGTAAATTTTATGTGTGAATGAGTATGTTCATTGTTACTACTAGTCTCATTAACTCATTTTGTATTGGAGATTGCATGTTTGTTCATATTCTTAAAGGCTTATCATTGTGATTATAGTTCCTACTACTCTTGATTTCTCTTAATATCACTTCTTCATTTCAAGACCAAGGATTGCCTTTTTTATCAATCTAGTTTGCAGAGTCACCATCAAAATTTTATGTGTGAATGAGTATGTTCATTATTACTACTAGTCTCATTAACTCATTTTGTATTGGAGATTGTATGTTTGTTCATATTCTTAAAGGCTTATCATTGTGATTATAGTTCCTACTACTCTTGATTTTTCTTAATATCACTTCTTCATTTCAAGACCAAGGATTGCCTTTTTTATCAATCTAGTTTGCAGAGTCACCATCAAAATTATCATTTTTCAACCTAGTGATATCATTCAAATGTTCACTTTCTTAAAAGTATAGTCAAGGCCTATATTAATCCTTCTTACAGAGCTTTACACATGTGATAAAAAAGTAAATGACATAAAAAACATGAGGCAAGGGCATACCCATAACCCACGTTACATCTGAGTGCATAGCCTAATGTGCCAATCAGTTGGTGACCATGTTACCAATATAGTAATTTTTTGAGATATAGTGACCAATAAAAAGGTCTAAACTATAGAGGTTACAGATAAAATAGGAGATAATGTTATGGCCATTAGGCCCCAAGATATAGTATGAATCATCTAAAGAGAGTCAAATTTTAGCCATATCTCATATCTCTGCAACAATAAAGTAGCCACAATCATAATCACCCCTATGATAGCTCTCTCCTCCATGATTAAAGGGGACATGAAAGTCTTTCCCCAACCATGAACTAGTAGAGGCCACCCTAAATGATATCTAATGATAAATCCTATCCCAACTTCACCATCCTCAGCCACTGCAACACCATAATTAACTTTTATCTAGTTTGGGTAGGAGGAGCCACCCTAAAAGGAGGGTGAAGGAGGACTATAATAGATCAAGTAGGCTCATTAAACCAAAATAAGAGGAACTGCTAACTGATAAAAGGATTGACCAATGTGCCTTAAAACAATGCATACCCATAATAGTCTTGGAGTGACTTTTTCAATTTTAGCTCCTTCAAAGGTAATACAAGGTTGTTAAAGCTATAGTAATGGGCAATGCAAGATAATATTTTCTATAGAATGCATCTAACCTGACAGTAATTGTAGATAATAAGACCTATTATTTGGTGATGCATGTTGCAAGATGTTGGTCCAAACTGATTGCGCCACTAAACAATTCCATAATGCACGCTCCATATTTTAATAGATGTGCAACCCCATGAGTAACCTTGCCAATCACATAGCCCATAAGAAGAAAGCCAGGCACAAGCAAGCGCTACATTATAACATAGTAGTCATATGAATGCCTTGACATGTGACTGCACACATAATTTCCATGCTCAATACCCTCCATATGCCTCTTTAGAAGCATGTCCCCCACACCCATTAACACATGATGATTATGGGAAATCAAGTGAGCAAGCTCATTCCCAAAGAGAAACTACAATCGATTCAATTCCAACCACCCAAATTGATCCAAGAAAA
Organism: Vanilla planifolia; assembly: GCA_023846275.1. Lineage (NCBI taxonomy): Eukaryota > Viridiplantae > Streptophyta > Magnoliopsida > Asparagales > Orchidaceae > Vanilla > Vanilla planifolia. The sequence continues at coordinate 27,101,635 of CM043870.1, forward strand.
TCAAAGGCTTCGGCTACGTCTTCATCCATATTAAAGAAAGTTAGCTAATAATGCAACCCCTCTAGAACAATCCAATTGTCATAAAGGATTAAGCACTTTGGGTCTTCATACAATATCAATATGGTGTTGTTTAATGTAAGGTCCCCCACAGAACATACCATCATCAATCCAATAAAATTCCCCCATTTAAGCTCAAATATACTATGATGATTACCATATTTAGAATGCAAGACCTTGATACAAAAAGAGTTTTTCTAATCAAATATTTATAATAAAAACTAGACCTTTATTATTTTATCTAAACACATAGACTTAACATAACTTATTAACAAACCTTTTATTAATTGAATAATATCAAATCATAATCTTGATCATCTATTATGATTATTATTTTTCTCTAATCCAACATACAAACAATATTAGTATCAATTTTTGTAATAATAATATCTAGCACTCGAAATATTCGTGCTTTTGACTCTACACAAGTTTATAACAAAACACATAATTCAAATGAATGTTCATCTCTTCATTTTAACATATAGTTTGACACATGAGAATATTCATTTACATACAATTAATTTATAAATATAAAAATCACAACATCGAAACTAACATTAAATTTGGGTATAAGAAAACATCTTAAACCATACAAATTCACAAAAAAAAAAAACAAAAAAAAAAAAGAAAATATAGCAAATTGTTCAAGCAAATAATATCTCAAACAAAAGGCACAAAAATTCACATGCTCCGCATCAATTAATAAAGAGAGAAAAACGAGAGGGAGATGGGCAATTTTCTGGAAGATCTCCCTGCATCGTAACCTCAGTCAATAACAATGTCTTCATTCTATGAAATATATTATTAAGAAATCTCTAATACTAACTTAATAAAAACTGTCCTATTTTTAAAAAAATGCATTCCTCGACCAAAAAGGACGAAAATTGACGCCCGCCATGACCTGTGATCGCTGGCCGACTGAGTGACTTTACAGCTATTGTTTGACAGGAACAATGATACTTTGAACGGTATTTAGTTCGAACATTTAAAAGGTAAGGAATATTCCTAAAGTATATTCTATCATCTCTTTAATATTTGGTTATTTTTAAAATCTACACCACTGGCTCTAAGTTTTGATATTGGCCCACCGATTTAGGCAATAAATAAATATTAATTAAAAAAAAATATATTTGAACTAGAAGTAGAAGCCGTTGGCCTATCATGACTGAAATTGTCTTCCGTTTTGAAAATTTGTAGAATATTATATTGATTTCTTTTGATAGTGGTAATTACGATTAAAAATAAGTTTTTAAAAATTAAAATAAAATTTAAATTTGTGCGATAATAAAAATTATATATAATAAATTTATTCTATAATTTTTTTAATGTTTTCAAAAATATCATTATCATAAAAATACATTCTCATCTAGTGTGCTGAGGAAATATTTGAATTTTTATTCAAATAATGCACAAGGCATGCCACTTTGGTTTTTCTTTAATATCATAAGTACTTGTAAATGATAAAATATAAATTTGGGTATGTTTCATTCTTTATTTTTGTTTGATTTCAAAAACATATAGAGTTATTTTTATTAGTGCATTGATTTGTATATGTGTAGCATGAGTTGAGTTTTAGTGATTGGTTTTATGAAAGATTTTCTAATACTTCAATAAAATATTAGATGATTTTATAAGGTATGGAATATTGATGTATTTTGTATTTTATAGATATAAAATATGATAATATGAAATATGTTTAAAATGGAAGAATCTAAATATTTAGAAGTGATGGTTATAATTTTTAAACTTCGACAATGACAAATTTTATGCATCATCAAAATTTGCTATATTCAAGAAGGGTTTTTAAGTTAAGATTCATGTTTGATGTATACATGTATTAATATTCTAAAAAAATTCAAAAAAAATGATATTTAAAGATTAAAAAAAAACTAACTTACATGAAAATAAATGTTTAAAAGATATATACAAAATAATACATAAATTATCAACAAACAATTCATAAAGATGATATGAACATATGAATATTATCTAAACAACAAAATAAATTAAGAAAAAATATCATGCATTAGACATAGGAATAGAATCATATATTAACAATAATTTCTTCATAATTTGAAAGAATTTTATAACCCTAAAGAACAAGAAGAAGAAAAAAAATTCAATTATCAATTTTAAAGAAATATTTCAAATGCTTACACAAAAAAAAATTATTCATATTCTAAAATAAATACTTCTCTAAAGATGTTCTACAACTTAAAAATATCTTTAAAAATTAATCAGAAGAATACTACAAAAAGAAGAAAAGACAAATCATATGAAATGATATTCAAAGAAAGAACAAGAATAGTTTAAATAGGACATCTTGCAGTGGACCAACAAATGAAGAAAATGGACAAATCTCTTGACCTAATTTTAAGTACCACATGATAGCCTAATAAGGTGAATTTCTTAATTATTGTTTAAGTTAATGTCATATATATATTGGTATATTTTTTAAATTTGCAATCATGTAGGCTTGAGAGAGCAATAATGGCCCTCTTTCTAGAATAGAGTAGTTAAATAAAAGCAAGAATCTATGAATATTGAATGAAAGACATTTAAGCATTGGATTGTGTACTGTTAGAATTTGCATTCATGTATAAGTGTACATTAGATTTGTTTAAATACCGATAATTTATGCAGATTAAATATTTAAATTTTAAGTACACTTTAAGTTATTATAAACATACGTATAGGAGTATTAGAATTAAAATTATTCTATTTTATGCAAAAATTCAAATCATGTACTTTATGCACATTTAGCATTTAAGTATGATTAAAATATATTACTTAAGTACATTGCATGTGTAATATAAGTGTACAAATCAAATATACTAACAATAATATTAACTTTATTACAATGCATTATTATTTTATTATAATAATACTATAACCATAAGTATGCCCATATTATTATTATAAATATAAAGTAGTACAATAAAAAAAATTAAAACCTTAAATTTTATGTATACTTTGAAATAAGTATATTTCAAATGCATACATATACATATATATATATATAAGTATATTATAAGAATACTATAAATATACACACATATTAGTCATAATCATGACTAGAAAAATGAAAAATTTTAAAAAAAAATTATAAATATAATTGTTAAACTACTATTTTATTTTTATTTGTAAATTGTCATTAATGTAATATAAAATTATTATTAAACAATTATGTTGACAATTTAAGTTATCATCATATATAAGTATCAATAACAACAGTTAAAATGTGATCAATATATTTAATCCCTACAAGTAATAAAGATAGTTTTTATCCCAAATATTTGTTACAAATAATTATTTATGACAAGTCAAACTATTATTAATAGTTGAACTAATTTGAATCATTATAAGTGGATAGACAAAAATGAAAAACTAAAATGCTCACACATATAAATATATATATATATAACAACTTAAAACTATACAATACACATTTATTTTACTAATTTATTATAATACAATTTTCATATGATACCTAAATAAACAAAAAAAGATATATAATTTGAAATAAATTGCATATAACTAAATCAACACAATCAAACAAATTTTACACATATATACCTCTATATAAACACAAAAGGTAATGTCCAAAAGTTAAAAAATAGTAAATAAACTAATAAGTATTAGTTAGCATTGTCTTAATTCTTCTCCCTCATGTCATTCAAATCTATCAAAATGAAAAAAATACAAGATGAACAACAAAACATTATGCTAAATTAAAAAGGATTTTCTAGCTCATAAATGTTTTACTAACTAGAGATGTTTGAAGTATATTACCTATGCTATTGGCTCTTCTCCTTTATAGTTCTTTTGAGAGTAGTAATTTGATTAGTATGAGTACCTCATCAGTATGAAGAACTCAACATTAAGTATGTTAAGCTATAGCAAATACTGTTAATAGATCGTCCAATTGAGCAAACCAAACAAGAAAGAACTAGGATTCATCTCAATGCTCTCACTCCTAACTCTTCTTAGGTGTTTACATCCTATTACAATGTGAAACACATGTTCTTTATCCTAGGGGTTCAATCCTCAAAGGTTGATCCCTTTCAACTAACAACTAACAAACTCTCTCTAAATATTACAAATAGTAAATAATAAGTTTATACACATGAATACCACTAATACTATAAAGAAAATGACTTATAATATTACAAATAAATTACACAATGCTATACAAATTTTGAGTTAAACCAAGACTCCTTCCTAATTCTAATTGCTCTCCACATGAGTAATCAACAATGAATATTCTAAAACATTGAAAAAAATGAGTTTCAAACTATGTGAAAAAAAACTTAAATTTTCAAAAACCAAGAACCAATTGCTCACTTCCTAGTGATGCTTATTTTTCTCATATCATTTAAGCACATTTATTGCTTTGCAATTATGAGTTTAGTTTATGCACTCTCTCAACAACAATATTGAAAATGTATCAAGCATTTAACAATTAATAAAGCATTTTAAACCTATGAAATATAATAATTGTTATTTATAACCAATCATTTGTTCACACCACTAGCAGATATGCTACACAATGAGATTTCTCAGTGTTATATGAAACATCAATTAAAATCTCCTCTATGAATCGGCCAATGACAAACAATTCCTTCTTTAAGCCGCTTTTGAAGTTCTTCTGCCTGCTTCCAAGAGTTTCATAATCCACTTCAAATGAACTTCGTCTGTTTAGAATGAAAAAGTTAACAAATAAAAAAAAGTAAACTAAATGAGAAACACAAATTGAATCTTAAACGATAATATTAACCAAATCTGTAATAACCTTCATTCCTTAAAACTATAAAAGCCCAAGCATTGCTAATTCTTAAAATATAAAAGGTTAACTTAGAGTTCCATGCTATAAGCCTAAAATAACCATGATGAACACTCTATCCCTTAGCCCAAATTTTACATTCAACAGCTATAGTTGTGCTTCTATCATGTTTATTCTTGGCAATTTGAAGAAAGAGAAATGTACACGTTCTATCTCTTCGCTCAAATTCTATGTATAACAGCTATAGTTGTGTTTCTATCATGTCTCATCTTGACAATATGAAGAAAAAAAATATGCTTAAATATTTAAATTAAAACGTTCACAACATAGTGATGTAATAGCATCCATAATATTATGCAAAGGTTTTAGTCGAAGGTATACTAATTCTACTCGAACTTAGAGTTATACTATGATTGGCTTCTCTACTTCTCATTAATCTGTGTTATTATTATCATTGTAGGAGTTAATTATAGTTGTCCCTTATTTATTGCACATTTTAACTTATTTTTCATCACTTCATTAAATTATTTGCATAAATACTTTAGTTTAATTTATTTGAAAGTCAATTGACAATTTGTTTTGGATTGTTTCAGCTTTACTTTAAGTCAAAGTCATCACTTCAGTTGTCCCAAAATTCTGTCGATACAAAATTTGATTGAAAATTATTTCAAAAAAGGAATAAATTGAGTTTTGGGCTATTCCATTGTCATCCACTGCTATTTGCTACCGTTAGTAGCTGTAGCTGCTGCCCACTCAACCATAATTGACCCTCCTAACTCGGTAATCCACTAGGCCGTGCAAACTCGATCCATGAACCATCAGAATTGATGACATTCACTAACCCATCAACTCGCGTTGATTCCCTCAAACACACGTCGACCAAAAAAAATGAACCTAAAGCATCACACGCCTCTTTGCAGGTGCCGCACCAATCGTGCAGCCCCCTCAAAGCCGAACACGAAGTGTCACAGACCTCTCTGCCCGTGCTTCACCAATTGTCATTATCGCTTGAAATGTTTATGCTTGTTTGAAAATTACTTATGTCAATTAATTTTATAGTTTCTTAAGTTAACTTTTTTACATATATGAAAATATTTCTTTTGTAATTTGTGATGACTTTTAAAATTTTGAATTGATCTTTAGAATTTCAAAATATATCCATTAGTATTCCTAAATGTCTTTTCATATTCTTATATTAGTAATGTACTATTGTACTCTTGAGATCTCTATAAATAGAGATGCTCACCATGTTGTATGAAATAAATAATTTTGATTGAAGTAATAAAGTGCTGTCACCAAGCTTGTTTGTTACAAGCATATCGTGTGTGATCAATTTGACAATATGATTCCAGATGTGCCTTAGGAAGGTGAGCGAGAGACTTAAAAGGGGAAATTCTAACCCATTATCTAACATCCACAATGAGCATTAAATTACTGGGGAAGTTTTTAGCCATTTTATTTCTTATTTTAAAAAAATTAATTATCATGTCCAACTTTCTTGTTTATGCATATGATTGTGTGATTTCTTATTTGGTATTCTACAAACTCTACTTATGTGTATACCTTACCACTTTATCATTAATATTAGTAATTGGGTGTATATTATTTAAATAACTTTTTCTTTAGATTGAAATCTTTTATATTAAAAATCAATACAATTTCTTGCCTTTTGAGAAAGTTCTTACTTGCACGACAATCCTAAGATTTTCAATCCTAAATCTATAATACCATTGGGTATGTCTTTGTATGGAATATTGCTAGAACCTAAACCCTTCTTAATTTCTTATAAGTTAAAATAAATTTTAACATTTCATTTTATATTGCAGACCAACTCCCACCTCCTATGCAAATTATTTATAATTTCATTTCCATGAAATCAATAAGTGGATTTGTATATCACATTGTGCAATGCCATAGAACAAATGATGTGATAGACAACATTGAGGTCATGGCCAGATGAGGTGCAAGAAGGTTATAATAAGATGGGTGTAATGTAAGTGTAATAAATGAAATGAATTGAGAAGCACTTATAGATATAGATACAATAATAAAGTCATCATGAACACCACAATCACCAAATCAAATTGGCCTTGACACAACTTTCTTGCAAACTATTCTTTTATCCATATCAATAGTAAAAATGTTAAAAATGACGATAATGTGTTTGTATGTCGTATATGCAACAAAATTGATAAAAAAAAGATTTATTACTTTTACTAATAAAAAAATAATAATCTTAATATGAAATAAATGGTTTTCATAATATTGTTTAATCATCCTAGTTAATTCAAACTAACATTAGAGCATTGGTATTCATTTTATCATTTTTAAGAAGACAATAATCCTAAAAATTTCTTTGTTGAATTTAGCGCCTATGTCCAACAATTCCTAAGCCTAGTTCATACAACAACAGACATGTTCATTCTTATGATCATGAATTCTACTAGAGATAAAACATAAAAACAATATGTTCTAAATTATGGCTCATATGAATTAACCTAGAAAATTACTTTATATGTAAAACACAAAGTCATTCGTTTTAGTGTCTAATAAAGATATATTTTCTCATTTGCATTTGTATGATACAATATTAACTTGAAACTATTACTCAACCTTCTGTGTCTACATTATTAATTTTTGATCAAAGCTTAGCTAAATTGTATCAATTCCATGTAGACAAAATGAACTAAAAGTGATTCCTTCCTTCAGCAACATAACCCCCCACAATAAAACCTTTTGAATATGCTTTGTTCCTCACATACTCTTAACATAAAGAAGAACCTACATACCTTCTAAATATGCTTTGTTATTAGAAAGTGAGACTATTTTTTGAAAAACAATATGTGATAGAAAAATTTTAAAACATGCATTTTCTAAAATATATCTTTTATATGGGTAAACCCATCTAGGCATCATTTGACCAGTAGATTTGATCTTTTTGGCTAAGTGGATATTAAGTGAACCATTAAAGTGAAGAATGATGGCCAACAAATACTTCTCATGCAACATAATATGAATATGATGTAAACCTATTGAATATCAAGGTTCTGTGAGATATTGCTACTTTGCACATAAATTTAAATATTGTTTTATTTCAACTACATTAAAGATGGCTCACTTTGATAAGCCATTACTTCAAAGTATTATTGGTAGTAATCCTTCAGTAATTGTTTGACAAAAATGAATTTTTAGTTAGCAATCTTGTCAACTTTGACATCAAAATACCTTAAAATGTTCGAAGCATTTTCATTAAACATCCAAATATCATGTAAGATCTAATGAATTTTATTTCTCATTCTTAAATAACAAAAAAAAATATAAGGCAATAATGTATAATATTTTGATACCACTTAGTTATGAATATCTAAAAAAATTATCGCAAATGTTTTTCTCGATATGTATTACATTAACATTATGTTATATGCCTAGAAAGGTAACTAAAAGTATAAATGTTTCTCTTCCAACATACTACTTCAATGTTCATTTCCTTTCTTTGATGTTCATTTACTTTCTCTATTCTTTTTCCCTTTATACCCTTTATCTAAACAAAAAGTTACATTGCCTCAATCCATGGGCATAATGTTGGAATTGACTTTCTAGTGCACCACATTGCACTTTTGGCCTATCAAAATAACATTTTTGTTTATAAAATTTATGCTATGCAAGCAACCAATATGATGGCCCATATACAAAAGTTTTCAACTACATTTCAACCATAAATGGTGAGTATTAAAGGCACAACATGGACATGTAAACTACCTTTGGTACTCAAGCTCAACATATTTGCATATCAAAGAAGAGATTTATGTTCCACAATATCATAGCATACATTCTAATGTTCTTTTGGCCACAACATCATAAATGTTGATAGCAAGAACGATTAAACAATTCAAACAATGATTGTAGATAAGATAATATTAATATCATTTGTAGGTTCTTTTTTTGAAAATAATCATTGAAAGTAAGAAAGAGGATTGCTTCATCTAGATCTACAATGACAAGCTACAAAAAAACTATTATAACGGGTTAGAAAAAGTACTTAACACTAAGTGTTTTGAAAAATTTAAACCTATTATTCACAAGGTCTAAACATACATCACATAGATTTGAGCCAAAATTTGGATATCAGTAATCAAGAAATTTCCATGAGCAGAATTATTGAATGCCTAAAATTTTCATTTTGTGCTAATTTTTTAAAATGCCAAATCATATATTTAGTATACTTTGATGAATTATATGACTGTTGAAGTTGTTATAAAAAGAATATATTAGGTAATTTTTTACAAGAATAACAAGAATGACAATTGTTCTTCTACAATCTTGCATTCCCAAAATAATAGTCATTTTGACAAGCATGAATTTTTCCTAGTAAGTATTCTTCTGGGATGTATATCCCTTAAGATATTAATCAATAATTCCAACAACATATCAAACATTTGCATCATCCAAGTCAATCCTTTTGGGAAAATGTTAATTAGTAGTGGATTCTTCTGTGCATTTTGGATGGTTGATTATGATAAGAAAAAACATTCCTAAACATATCTTCCAAAAGTTATCTTATCCTACTTCAATAGACACATTTTTCAGGTTTACTTCATTGTCCTTTTCTATATTTTGTCCTAGTTGATTTTGTTCAACAAGAAGTGCAATATGATCCTCCCATGAGAATTCCATAAAAACTTTGCAGAATTTGATTATTTAAAACATGCAAACTCAATATTAAACCCATCTATGCATGCATGTGTTTATTGAGATTGGGACATCAAACTTTTATCAATTATAGTATTTTTTTTTCTATCATGAATAATAAATGTATATTTTCAAAACAAAAATATCTTTCATTGAGAAAATTCAAAAGTTATAGAAGATATAGATAGAGAAAGAAAAATTTATACATCAGATAAAAATGAAAAACAAGTTGGAGAGCGCATGGATATTCTCAGTAGGAAACAACATTATAGTTTCATAAAATTAGAAATTACACTAGATAAAAGTTTTTATAAATATCTTTCTACCATGGTTTGCCTGTAAATAAAAAGTTCTTTTAAAAAGAATCTTTAAAAATTAAAAAAAAAATAGAAAAATCTTTTAAAAAGGTTATCAGCCAAGAGAGATCGCCTAAGCCATTTATGAATAGATTGTTTGTTATATCTAAACCCATATTTGGTTTGTAATTTAGAATAGATTAATTTAAATAAACCCTGCTTAAATCCCCTGGATAGCATAATTCTGTAGTTGAGCTCTCGAATGGTGCCACAGAATTCTCTAGTTTAAATGATTACCCTAAACATTGCCTTGCTTGTGGAGACCTTAACCCTCTTTAGAGGTTAGAAGATGAGATGTCAATCTTTGAATTAAGTATTTTGATGTATAGAAAGAAGTCAGGCTCATTGGAAGAGCTCCGAGAAGCTTGAGCAATGTTTGAAAATGAAATTAAATTTGAAATCAGGTGTGTTTTTATTATTTTTTGTATAAAATTGCTAATAATGTATTTTTTGCTTTGCTTGATTCTCGATTTGATCTATAGCTGCATTTGTTTTTACAATTTATCATTCACTAATTCAAGATCATGATTGCTGCTTTTGGTATGTTACTTTTTTAATTGTCTTTACAGTCGTTAATGCTATTTGAGTCAGCCTATCCTTTTGACAATGCATGACATTTACTTTGTTGCTTTTGAACTATTGTGCTATTATAGTTATAATAAAGAAGCTTCTAATTAGTTGCACGTTTAAAAGCAAGAATGTTGCAATTTCAACAGCATTATAATAATGAAGATGATGACCAGGATGGGGCGGTAGAAGTACCATCATAAACTGTGGTGTCTTTCATTCAAAAGAAAAGAAAATGAGAAAAAGGCTAACAACAAGTTAATTGATTTGTTATTAGAAAAGAAATTACTCTAGAGCTTAGCAAACGACAACCCAACTTTCTTGATATGGATTGAGATAATGGTTTTCAACTAAGAAATTGGTATAAACAAAACAATACAACGATCGAAAGACATAACCTACGAAAAAAATTCAAAAAAATATTACAATGTCACTAATCATATGAAATAGGAATGAACTAGCTAAGAAACATCCCAAATTCAACAGAAACTACTAATGATTATTTAATAAAGATAATAAATGCCATATTAGTTGGCACAAGAAGGTTACTTTGAAAACTTGTGCTAGTTAACTGTTAAAGTCTTGTGTTGACAAATATAAGAGCATGATGTTCACATAAGAGAGGGATTGCAAAAATCATAAGTTCAAACAAACACAAATAATATAATAGAAGTATTTTTATATCTTTTTAAAAAACTCTTTAAACTTATTTTAAAAATTGCTATTAACTTTAAAAATTTTGTGTGGGGAATACAATAAAGAAAATACATAAATGATTTTTAAGTAGTTTGATCTAATGCTAGATTTATATACAAGTTGACCGAAGGCTACACTTGCTCTAAAAGCACTTTTGGCAAAATCAGGTACGCTACGCTACGCATTAGGCCAAAGGATCCTATTAGTATGGGGCTAAAAGTTCTTATAAATACTAGCCTTAAAAGCCTACAACACCAAGCTAAACAATCCTATAAATCATTAAGCTTGAAGACCCTACAATGACAAATAAAACATCAATATAAGATCACAAATAAAGCTCTACTAATGGGACATGAAACTAATATAAAAAGCATAAAATACAAAATCCTATAATCCAATACAATTCAATCAAAAGACATGCTAAAATATGATAAAATAATATAAAAATAATTTTCAACTTAGCAAATGTAAAATGAAAGAAGGCTCAAATAAAATGAGTTCTGTGCTTGAATCTTATAATCTTGCTCTTCCTATATCATTACTATGTTGATCCTTAAGTAAGAGTTTTTCTCAATGATGTGCAAATAAACATTAAACTCTATATTATGTTTGAACCCCTTTATATAAGTATTACCAAGTTTTATGATGGTGCCAAACAATCTCCAACAATTACAATAAAATTTCTCTAACTCCTGTCATGCTAGTCGTCATGCAAATTTTCTATAAAGAACGTTCTATATCATTTAAGGATCGTATTATACGATACTTACAAATGAACTGATCATCCAACCCACTATACTTGTTCAACTACCTAGCTCTCACTTACTAATAAATGATCATACTTTATAATATAATACATCATACTATACAAAGAACATTAAGCCTTCACTTCCCTAAGTCTAAACTTTTAACTTTTTTATATCAGATCATACTACACAAAAATAGATATCATATCATATGGAGTGCTCAACTCAACTACATTAAATGCACACTCTCTATTTAAGTAGAGTTTGTATTATATAATACATAGAATCATATTATGCAAACACATTAATACCTTACACTTTTCTCTCACTTCCTAAATGTAAGATAATTATACTCTATGATGAATTAGAACATAATAATTGGATTGAATTATCACCCATTCATACAAGCACCTTTTTGAACTAATTGTATTATTAAAAGTTTTATATAACCTTAAGATAATGCATTCTATATGTATTAACATTGATTTACTAATGCAAGACAATATGTTTTATCATTATTAGACAAAATCTATATGTAAATGATGCATGCTTAAGGAATGAGATGTATGAAAAATATGTTAATAACTTTGATCACATATATGTAATCTTTATTATTATTATAGTGTCTCAAGTAAATTATTATAGATCTTGTATGCTAATATCAATAAAGAATAGACTCCTTAAAAGTATTCTTCAATGAAGCTCAAGCTTTGTGTTTCTTTAGTACCAATTATGATTTACACTAAACACTATCATTGTGTTCTTTAGAGTCAATGTCCAAGCTCTCCAATTGATTCACCTATTTAATATTAAGATGCATAATTTAAAATAGTTAAAGAAAAATATTAATGAAACAAATAAAATAATTTTATTATAAGAATTAAGGAGCAAGCCACTTCTCTTATAATGAGCAATATATGATCTAACAAAGAATAAATTTGCTTTTAAAAACCATATTCATACTAGTATCAAACATATGTTAAGATTAAATTTTCTTTAGCATGACATAATTGAACATACTGAGAACTATTACCTTGATATTTGAAGACACTAATAGTAAATAAAAATTTAGTAGTGGTGGTGAGTGGTGTGATAATGCTTCTCCACCAAGAAAGCATGGAATGAAAACATGTAATGATGATACAGAGGTGATGTATAAAGAGCTTAGAAGTAAAAGAAATAAAATTACTCTACTTGCCATAAAGAAAACTATTCCATGTACCTTAGATGATGTGTTAAAAAGGTTTGCACATTCAATAACTTGATAGTAGGTCATATGGTCATGATAAAGGTATTGTCAGACTCTCAAAACAATTTCACAATATCCATGAACTTGAAAAAGGGTCATCAACTATCAACATAGATGTGCTAGGTGATAATGAGAAATCCAATGCTTCTTCCTCTTTTCAAGGGCATCTTATCCCAACCTTAAGATCCAACAAAGCTTTAACTTGTGGGTATATTTTTTGAGATGTTGATTCTCTTATATTATGGTGTTGATGTTTCAGCAATGCTTGCGTTGTCCTACTAAGGTTTATGTCGAGTTTTGTCATTGTAAGGATTTTTCATGGATAATTACTTTTTCTCTTCAGAGACATGATATTTTTTATTAGTGTATTATGTTAGTATTATGAGTTTTTGATGTAGGATGTCACCACCAATGGGAATATCGAATATGAGATGATTATATGAGGCATGTGCTCAATTAAACAAATGAAAATGGTGGTATTGCTCTATGAGAAAGCTAAGAAATCTTTATTAACCTTGGTTCACACACATAGTCATTGAGCAACTCATGCAAATTACATCACAGGAAAAACAATTAGCAACCAACAATCTGATCTCAATAATATAAGTGGAAAAACAAGAAGAATCATGGAAATGTGAGCATGGAGCTAACATAAGCAACCAAGAAAAATCACATATGATACGTAGCATTTGTACAAATGTGAGCATAGAGCTAAATACAAACAACAAAGTGAAATAAAACATCATACGTACCATTTGCATAATTTAGTAAGTAGCATTTCAATCCTATACCAAGTGGAGATGGTGATCTCTTTGCCTCAATCAATAGAAATGTTGAAATGTAAGAATGTGATGCCCACACAAGGGGGCTGAATTATAATAATTCCAAATTTAAACAACTAAAACAAAAGTCAAGATAGAAATAAAAAAAAAACTATTAATCTTAATAGAACTTTTAAGATTTGTTTTAAAAAATATTATTTATTTTAAAAACTTTGCATGATAGTTCAAATAAAATAAACTACACAATAGAATTCTTAGGTGTATAAATCTTAACTCAGATCTACATCCACCTCTAATCAAATGATAAGCTTTCACTAAAATCATTTTCTTTTTTTTTTTGTAGTCATGAAGGGGTTAACAAACAACTGCTCTCTTTTATTATAGCTAGGTAAGAGTCAACCCTAAATAATAGGCCAACAGACTCAACAACACTGACTCAAAAGAGCTTATAATGATCAATCCAGAAATAATAGACAAAAAATAAATAAAACATTAAGTACAAAGTCTCAATAATAAGATAAAAGAAACCAAGTACAACTATCAAATATGAGGTCCCATGACCCAAAAAGAGTTGAACAAAAGGCATACTAACACCATAGTAAAGTAATGAAAAGTTAATTCCAACTTAGTTCAAAACAATAGACGAAGGCTTGAAATATGATTTATTCTTGAATCTCATAAGTTTCCATTTCACTTCTATTAGAAATGATGATCTCAATAAACAGATCTTCACAAACAATGCAAATGGACTCAACCTTTAAAATAATGTTTGAACCCATTTATATAAACCTTTACATGCTCTCTAATGACCCTAAATAATCTCAAATATGGATATAATCAACATTCCAAAAATGGTAGTCAAACTAGTTGTTATTTACACTTTTGTAGCTGATCATACTTATTGATCCAAAGATCGTATAAGTATTATGCATCACTAAGAAAATTGTCTAACCTATTAGATAGGTTTGACAAGTTCATTTTTTTAATTTACAGATGATCATACTAGTATGAAATGAGACTTGTATTGGAATGATGACTTTCAATGTGCTATTACCTAAGTTTCAAATTATATCTCTCTGATAAATTTGATTATATATGAAATATACATTAATCACACTTGTATGACACAAATGAGCTCACTCACCACCTAAGTCACAAATTATATATTACTATTAAAATGTTATCATAATAATATGATAGGTGCATTATATAATTACAACATGACAAACTGTAGCTCATACTAACAATGCCTAATATGATATGTATGTCATATTCTATAAAGTACACAATTTTAAGCTCAAGCAAACACATCTCAAGAAAATCATATATCATACTTGTATGATAAATGTATTGAACATGTATTGATCAAAAGATCAATTCAAAGTTCATTTAATCCAAAATTATGAAAAAAATCAAAGGAGACAAAATGTCAAAAAATGTTATTACAGCATAAAGTAATAGAAGCTACACATTGGGCTGCATAATGTGGTTCATTGTAGTGTCAATCTAGGAATCACGCATGGAAGCACAGGTTGCTAGATGCCCAAGCACATTGCACTATGCACAGTTGGCCATGCACACATTCCATGTGCACAGTTAACATGCATGTGAAAGGCTTGTTTGTGCATAGGAACAATACTCGTGTGCATGAACAATGCCCTGGCACACCCATAAGCATACAAGGGCATAGGCGCATGCATGGTCAAGAGTTGGATTTGCAAAATTTATAAAATTTGACAAATTTTTATATTTTTGATCAAAATCGTATCTTTTATTTTATAATAAAAAGGATATATAAAATAATTTAGTATTTTAAAAATTAAAATTTCATAAATTCAAAACCCTTTGAAGGAAAACTTATTAGGAGAATTCAATCTTCTTTTGACAAAATCCTCTTTTCCTTCTCCTTCTTTCTTTGCTTTTCATCATTTCTTATACTTCTACTTTCGTTATTGCTACTCTAAAAGAAGGTCTACTAACAAAGGCTTGGGGCAAGAATACCTCATAGATAAATCATATATAAATATCATATTTAATAAACTTAACTAATAATAACCTAAGATGATTCTCTATTTGATCTAAAAAATAACTAGTTATATCATACGATAAGGATATCATACAAGTACAATCAACACAAATTTATGTAAACTTCACTTCATTCAAATTATAATTTCTACTAGATTAGGCTATACTAATTATTCTAATCTATTATGTTTGTAATGTTCTAAGGTATATTTATGTGTAAATCAACCTCAATGAAATGTCTTAAGACTAAAATATTATGATTAGAAATTTGATTTTAAAAGTATTTAAAACTCACACTCAAACATATTGAATTCTAGTACCTTAAGTAACTCATTATAGACTTACATTCTAATCTAATAAAAATGAATCAAAATGATCTTCTCTAAAACTTATCTTTGTCATGATGCCAATTATAGTTCACACCAAAACACCACCATTAAGCTCTTTGAGTTAAGAGATTAAATTTTTATATGATTGATCTATTTGATCTTGATAAGCATGATCTAAAATACTTAAGAAAAAATTTAGTAAAATAATACAATAATTTTGTTATAATCAAATTGATAGTATAAATATCAAAGGTTTAATAAGAAAATGGTGTGGTAGTAGAATCAAATAAAGAAGAGAGAAAACAATGTAAGTAGCTCTTAGGTTACATGAAATCAATAGATGAAAGAGGTAAGGAGGTGGTTAATGGGATGGAGCTTAGTGACATGGGGGTGAAGTTATATGAATAGATTGAAGACTAGAATTGCATGGGTCAATCAGAGTGTGTTAGGGTGATAGTGGTTGTGGAGAAAGGATGAGATGATCAAAAACACAAAATTTTTTATAATTAAGGAGGATCATCAATGGTAATGCCCTGATGTTAGAAGTGGTGAGATAGTTTATTAAGATAAGAGACTTGAAAATTAAGGAATTGTATTTTTATATAAGGTTTTAGAAATTTACTTATAAGAATTTAGGATTTAAACAACTTAAAAGAAGTAATAAAAAATTTGAAACAAAATGAAAAATATAAAAAAATTATTGTGACAAAATATAAAAATGTTAAGAGCCATCTTAACCTCCAGTCTCAACAACCAACCTCATAGACACTAACTCAAGATCTAATGAGTTAGATTTTATTAATTAATAAGGTGTTTCTTGACAAAGGGCATTATCTTTTTGGCTTAGCATCTTTCTTTCAAAAATTATGAATTCCTCTCATGCACATGTGCACAACTTAGGTTATAATCAAAGAATTTATAGTTGCAATCTAACATCCAAATAGTGATTTGAAATCTCCATCAATTATCAAAGCATCAGCGACGATCTACTACTATCACCAATTAGAGGCTTCCTTTGGTTTCACCTTCACCTACTATCACTTGATATTCTCCTTTTCTTAATTTCACTGCTTCTATTACATTTAGTTCTTCTGATTGCCTTCATTTCTTTAGTAATCAAGTTTCTAAAAATCAAAAAACCCAAAGAAGAGTTTTCCTCTAGTACTATACCGACTATCATCATGTGGCAATCAGTAGCAATAATAAACACCTATGTCTCTCCACCATTGTACACAAGTGCTTCACCCTCCACTTGTCTAAGTGCATGATAGCACCATCCCATGGAGCATCCACATGCAAGCCCTCGATCACTTCTTTGCTTCATTTATATACTCTCTTTGTCCAATCGTGCCATTCTCCAACTCCACGTGTAATACTAGCACATGAACAACATGAAACCCTAACAATGCATGAGGATTTATCGTAAACCCTAGCTATCACTACTTCTTTTATGAATACTTCCAAAAGGAAAAAGTTGACAAACCCCAACGCTGAATATACACTTAAGAAAAACCAACATGGTGTTCGTTAAACTAGAATGCACCATGCATGTGCCAAGTTGTCAAAGGTGAATTGCTCTTGCCAATTGTAGATTGATTAGTGATACCTCATCAAATTGCCACATGCAATCTAATGCAGAACCAACCTAGCACCTTTGCTAAACTAGTCTAGTGCACTACATGTTCTTATCTCATCTCAATCCAAAACATCTAAATTAGCCTCCCATCTAAAGTAAATCACCATATGGACAAAACTAAAGCAAAACATTAACTTATTTTTGGGCTAATTTGGCAAAAACTTTTAAAATCACTCTTAAAAGATTTTTAACTTGATTTTAAGCCATATTATTTTCCAAAATTGAGAATTGTTGACTTGATGATTCAACATAAGAAAAGATACTTTCAATTAGAGAAGATCAACTTGGGAGCTAAAGAGTTTATAATTTAGAGAAACTATTAAAGAGAGATAATCTATGTATAACTTGATTTTTTACTTCTTAATTATGATCATAATTTTCTACATTAATATTGGCATGAATATGTTAAGTTACAACCCTCATGAACTTATTGTTAACTTACTTTACTTTTACTAGATAGCCTTAAAATTATTATATTAATATAATTTTATTAATATATTGAAATTTCATTATGCTACCAAATCAAAACTAAGAAAATAACCTAGAGATTATAAGGGCTAAATTACACACAATGCATCAAGACATAACTACTACATTGACTTATCTATATTGGAAGCTTTAAATGATCAATTTGATTTAATGACTAGGTCTAATGTATACCTAATCCCACCTTTGCAAAAAAAGCACTAGGAAGAATACCTACACACTCTTAGAGAAATTGGTCTAGCCTAAGGATAGCAAAATCTTATAAATCATAGGGATGATTAGTTAGAGATACATAATAAGGTCAAAATAGATGTATTGTTATTTGATGATATCTGTCACTCAAATAAAGTTTTGGATTGGTTGTCTCAAATGAAGGATTTTGTTAAGTCATATGTGCTTGATGATTATCAAAAAACTCATTTTGTTAAAATAAAATTAGTAGAATATGCAAAAATGTTTTGGATTGATGCCTTAGCTAGAGAAAAAAAAGATTAAATGGAAGGGACCTTACTTGGGAAAAAAATGAAAGATCAACTTTGAAAAAAAAATATCATCCTTGGTACCATGATAGCCCAAACTAATTGTGCTAATATAAGTTGGGAATTAGCTAATAGATTTGTATTGGAACTTAGAATGGAGATTATGAGAGAAGTTGATTTGTGTGATCCTCAAACCCTTGAGAATGCTAGTTACTCATCTTAATTAGTGGAGAGATTCCAAACATTAGTACCTATATAAGTGAAGATTTCAATTTCTAAGCACATCAATGAAGATAACAAATGCAAATACTGAGCCTAGTGTACTTTCCTCCTCTTTAGAGGTACCATTAAAAATATTTTTTAATATAAAGTTGAAGTTTGTTCTAAATATAAGAAGTTAGGACATTTAAGTTATTAATGCAATAGTATTATAAGTATTGAGGATGAAAAGTCAAAATATCCAAAGAAGTGAGAGTATAAAGAAGTAATCCCAAAAGATATTGCCTTCACTAAGAAGAAAGGCACATGTAAGGAGTTGAAGACTCTTTGATCAAAGACTATAAAAGTAAATGAGTTATAGATGATTGAATCAAGATGAATTAGATCTAAGCAATTTTAACATGTCAAATGAGATTTGAATCATTTGATTGATCAATGGTAATTTTGAGAATGATCTTAATCTTAGGATTCAAAATATAGAACTCTTGACAAACAGATCAATGATCAATTAAAATGGTAGAATTAATCATAACTATTTCATTAGTATTGTTGATTAGATCATAAGATGGATCAAGATCACTATTTAAATAAGAGAACATAATCTCTACCATTTGATCATGAAAATGTGCTATTAGCCAATGCTGAGTCACTCCAACTTTGGAAGAATGTAGGCATCGAAACTTTAGTTTGTCGTTGCAGGAAATCCAACATGTTTGCTCTATATATGAACATTGGTATATGTATAATGTGAGCTAAATCATAGGGCTAGCTCCCCCTTATGTGCTTAGGATTTCATCACTTAGGCCACTCGTATGTTTATAGGTTTCTTCATGATTAATAGGTTTGACCTGACCCACTATATACTTAATTCAAGTTTATTATGTCTTGAACCTTTCTTTATCTTACCCTAATTAAATTGAGGAATGCACTCTGACTAATTTTGGGTCTGACCTCTCTTAGTTCCAATTGATCTCTTGACCCAAAGCTTCCAAGCCCACTTGAGCTTAGTCCATCTGAGTGCTTTGTAGTTGGTTATGCTTGGGATGTAGCTTAGCATAAATTTTTTTATTATAAACATTTAATATAATTATTATTTTTTAAATTAAACAAAGTTTAACAATTAACCTAACATGAAATTTGATAAATATTCATAAGTAGAATTTAACAAAAAAAGTATTAAGTGATTAAAAAATAGAATCTTATATGTTACCTAAATCAAGAAATGGATTTAATAATTCAGATGCTTAAGTAGGATTTGAAATAATTTGAATAGAAGGATATTTCTCATAATTTATAATCAAAGAGCTAATTTTTTATTTCATAATAAAATAAAACTTTTTAAAGATTGATGCATTTGTCTTCAATCATTGATGCTTACTAAATACTCTTAGGTTCTTTGAAAACCAATAATTCACTCTTTTTAAAAACACATAACTTATTATTAACAACTAAACTTATTTCACATTAAATAAGTCCAATATAATAAAATACTAAATATTTAAGACTTGACTTATCAAACAAAAGAGTAGCATTTCCCTTATTTGAGTTATCAGAACATGTTAGTAATTGTAAGTACCCATACCCAACTTAAGAAAACTTGATACAATACTTAAAAATATCAACTCATTGACTAAAAATGAAGTAATTAGTAATATCTTGAGGTCATAATAAAAAATTGAGAGCAAGTGATGATAAAATATCATAATTCATATATCATCATAGATAAAAGAACTATATAACAACAATGTATAAATTCCAATAAATCATAAAGAAAGAACTTAAAAAGTAAATAGATACATCATTTAGCAAATAGTACAACATAGTTCACTCTTAAAATTTCTCTCATAATGCTCACAAATAAAATATCCTCTTATATTATGGGTGCCCTATTATCTTCTAAGAGTCTCCAACTCTGTGACATCTATATCTAGGCCTATATTATAATTAGGTAATGAATATAATATATGTAGTAGGAAAACTACTAATTATAGAAAAATAAGATAGTATGAAAGTACAATATATGACACATAGATGAAAATGGAGTAAATAATGAAAATAAATGCATAACACCTATAACAATATTAAAATATACTAAATCACTATATATAAGCCCTTATGTATCATACCCATGTATTCATATATTCATTTTATAGATCTAATATCATATAACAATAGTATAATTTCTTTCTTTCCTTATTCATTTTTTCTCATCTTTTCCTATTTTCTTATTAGGGCCATGATTCTCCCATATGATTATTATCTCTGTTACATAGGATCCCATATCGTATCATATCTTTGGAATATTAATCATATCTTTGGATCTCTATTAAAAACTAAATAGAGACTAAACTCATCCCTCTCATGACCACTAGCATGTACCAAAGTGCTACTTAGAAATGAGTCTTACTCTCTATTGCTAGAGTCGAAGTACTAACAACAATAAGGTTAGATTCTAATATCTATCATGAACCTCAGCACGTAGTATAAAATAATGAAGATGCAAGGTCTCTATCTATTGTGGCTTTTAGTCTAGATGCCAACAATAGTAGATATCATCATCATATCAAGTAGTCAAAAGATTGGTCTTATAAAACTTCTTATAACTTTCATTTCATCTTTATCATTATTTTAGATCAATCACTTAATTCAACTATCATCTTTCTTTTTAACTCCCTTATTTGTTTATTTATTTCTTATTTTATGTATATATATATATATATATATATATATATGTATATAATTTCATAATAACAAGTAATCTCATAAGTCAAATCATATATAGATAAATCTATTTCATACAACATAGTCACATTATATCACATCATATTTAAAAATAATATTTTAAAATAGTTTAATAATTTAGCTTACTTATATTATAATTATTTAGTTTTTGTATCTATTGGTTCTAAGATAACTCCTTTACTATATTATTTTATTAGTTTTCAAATTTCTTAAAATTTATCTTAAACTTTATTTCTTAAATTTGTTTTTTTTTGTTCGACCAAAATCTTGATTAGCTATTCTTGATATGTCATGTTGGGATGTAATTAACTTTTATTAGAATCATATTGAATCACATGAGATAAACCAAAGAAATATGTTTATAAGAAAGACACATGAAAAACGTTATATACCTTAGCTAGTAATGGTGGTAATATCACTTATACGAAACAAATCCAACTTTTTCCAAATTTTAATAAAGCCAAACTTAATTGGATGTCAATTTTCCTACTTTGTCAAAAATAATTACCCCTTTCAAGAGACATAGTTTAACAAAGACATGCCCACCTTCTTCAAATTAAATATTCTTATGTTTTTCATCAAAATATGTCTTCTAAAAATTTTTTTCAATTTTTATTCTATTCCAATAAATTGCCTTTTTCACCTTTAAGCCAACAAAGAGAGAATTGACACTTCCTTCTATAAAAGGCTTCATAAGGAGTCATTTTAATGTTAGCCAAGAAGCTATTATTTTGAGAAAAATTTATTAAAATAGATTTCTTAATCACCATAAACTCTTATGCATCGAGTCTTATAAATTCTTTAAGGATCTTAACATGTAGAAGCCTTCAATTTGAGGTGAGAGCCTATGTTGTATCTAAACATAGTACCAAAAGCTTTTTACATATTTCCTAAAATTAGGATGTGAATTTAAGATCTTTATAAAAAAAAATCATGTTTGGTATCCTTGGAAATCTCATAATTTGTTGGACATACAATTGGGTTAACTTTGTTATAGAAAAAGTCATTCTAGTAGCTAAACAATATGTAGTCATGGTCAATTTTATCTACCACTACCAGTACTAAATTATGTCCTATAGAAGTCTTGTGAACTCCCACAATGAAATCTACATTCACACATTTCCACTTCTACTTTGGAGTTTGTAAGAGTTGTAATAATTCACTGGGCCTCTATTGTTCACTCTTAATCTACCAAAATGTTAGGAATTTTGACTTATTCTATTATATCTCTCATTATACCTAACCATTAGTAGTTTTTTTTCTAATTCTTAGTAGAACATATTATTTTTTTGATAAATAAAATAATTGGAGTTATGAACCTCTAACCATAGCAATCACCCAACCTATTAGTGAGTAGGGCTAAATAACCTATCATAAAATCTCATCACATCATGTTCATTAAGTATAAAGTTAGATTCTCACCCATCTCTAATTCTCTTAATCAACTTTTAATATTCTTAATTCTATAGTTGATCTTCTCTAAATATAAATAAGCCAATCAAGCCTTAAGGAGAGGTGGTAAAGGAAGTCAACATTTTCATAGATAGCTTTTTCCAACTACAATCTATCAATCTTAAAAGCGATCTATTTCTGATCATGATGTTCATAAGAGAACATACAATAGCCTTTCTACTTAATGCATCTACAACACACTAGCTTTTACCATGAATAACTAATAATCAAATCATACTATTTAGTAAACTCAAGTCATCTCTTGTCTCAAGTTTAATTCTTTCTAAACAAAAGATAATTCAAACTCTACTAATTAATAACTATCTCAAATTTCAACCCATATATGTAAACCCTTTAGATTTTCAAAGTAAAAACTATGATAGCTAATTCTAAGTCATGCATTGGATAGTTTTTCTCATGAGGATTTGGTTTCTTAGATGCTTAAGTGAAAACTATGCCATTCTATATCATAGCACACACCTTAGCCCTTGAAATGAGGCTTCACTTATAATAAAATTAGGACTAGTGCTATTATTAGTTTCTCATTCAACTTTAAAAAACTATTCTTAAATCAATATGTCACTCAAAGTTTGAAATTTCTAAGTTAATATCATTAGTGGAGATGTTATCTAAGAAAATCCCTACACAAACTTACAATAGAAGTTAGTTATACCCAAGAAACTCCACATTTCAAAAATAAAAGTTCTGCAACAACAAAAATTTTTTGAGGATGAATAGATACCTTTCTTGCACTAATTACATATCTAAAAATGCCACCTAGAATAAATATAATTTACACTTAAAAAACTTTGCAAACAACTGATTTCCTCTTAAGGTTTGTAACACAAAGCATAAATGGAATACATGCTCTTTTGGGGACATAGAATGTATAAGGATATTATTTATAAAAATAATTAAAAATTGATCCAAAAACTTTCTCAAAGCCATGTTCATTAAATACATAAGACCAATAAAAGAATTTATTATTCCAAATGGTAGCACTAAATACTTATAATGCTTATAACAAGCTTTGAAGATAGAATTAGTCACATCTATTCCTTTAATTTTCAACTATTGATGGTACCCAAACCATAGATCTATCATGAAAAAAAATACAATACCCTACAACTATCAAAACAATCATTAATTCTTGACAAGGGATATTTGTTCTTAAAAGTAAGCTTATTCAAGTTATGGTAGTCTATACATATCCTTAAACAACTTTCCTTTTTTTTTAACAAAGTAGATAAGTGCTCTCCATAAAGGCATACTAAGGTAGTTAAAACTCTTTCCTAACAATTCTTGGATTTCGAGTTTCAACTGTACCAATTCTATAAGTGTCATTCTATATGAAGCTTTAGGTACAAGCTTAGCTCCTTGTACTAACTAAATTTTAAACTCAGTCTCCCATTTTGGAGCAAGATTAAGTAAATCCTTTAAACAAAATATGGGTAATCACAAATTAGTAGCACATCTCCTCCAAATTTCTAAATAACCACTACAATAGATAGTGTAAATCCTTTGTTGCCTCTTCTTAATAGTTTCTGAGCCTTTAACATTGAGAGGAAAGGAATTCCTCTTCTTAACCATAAAATGCGACCTTGTCTCCATTTAGAGCTATAAATTTCATTTTGTTTCCCATAATCAATTATTACTTATTGTTTTTATAACTAGTATATGCCCAAAATAATATCAAATTTATACAAGAAGAAAATAATTCAAAAGCAAAATTCTTACTTCATAATCCTATCTTTTCATGAATAAATCCATCTACTTAAAATTTATTCCCACAATACAACTTCATATTTAAGGAATCACTCATTTTTTCAATTGAATTATAAACATATCAAGCACTAGAATATGAGGCACCATAATCAAAAAAATAACTATTACTAAAACATCAAGTACGTACAATCACATCTATCTTATATAAGCATCCTATCAAGTGATGGAATATACCCTCGACTATCCACCTTAGCTTACATATTGGCTTCAACTTGTGCTCGCCAAGGCTATCATTGAAGAACTCCCTTCAACTCTACAAACACCTTTTATACTAGCACTAGGGTCAAAACTTGATGGAGAAGAAGTTATTGTTGACCCTAATTATGACCAACCTCTAGCTAAGTGACCTAACTCTCTATAACTAAAACACTTGAGTTGTCCTCCTTGTCTGGCCTAGGAAATTCCTCAATGAAACTTCTTGAATTCTTTTCAATGGTGTCTCTTCCCATTGAATCCAGTATCCATCATACTATTATCAGCACCTGAGACTAATCAGTGATACAGAACATGGCCATAACTCTTATTATCTCTTCCTTTGTGAAAGATTTTCTAAAAGGATTTAAACTCTTTATCAACATAAATATCTTTATCTTTTTCTTAATTTTTAGCTTCTGTTCTTGCTTTACTAATCTAACTTGCTCCACATGCTTAATATAGTCATAGGTTTTAAAAGAAATCAAGACAACTCTAATAGATTCCTTCAGTCTTAGATGGAAGACAGAATCTTTGAACTCACCACCTATGATGCATTATGAGTAAAAGAAAAACTCCTCTTATAATCAATCATTGACATGTCCCTTTGCTTTAGGATTATCAGTTTGTTTATCATTCTTCATTAAGTGAGGATACTAATAGTCTTTTAAAGTCCTTAGCAAATTTTAGCCCCATGACACAGTAGCATCTAGTACACATGCAAAGGTTTCACTTGAAGGCATACTAATCCTATTCAAACTCAGAGCCTTGCTAAGATTGGCTCCTCTACTTCTCATTAAGTTATTTGAAGAATAATTAATAACTTTTAAGACATTACTAGTTTTAAATATAGTACAAAACATCCGTTTTAATAGTTCATTAATTTGGTCAGTACAAAATTTGGCTGAAACTGATTTCAAAAAGGCTTAAAATGAGTTTTTAGATGTTTCTATCTTCTTCTACCATTATCACCATCGTTAGATGTCATAAGCCTTACTTGTGCTAACCCATATACTTACATAGGCTCATCAACACATGTAATCAATCTGTGAACATGCCTAACTCAAAAACACACGTTGACCTCTCAACTCGTGCTGACTCACTACAACCTGCATTGATTCAAAAAGGTGTCACATGACTCCCTGCCTACACTCCACTGATCTCACCACCTATCACCTTATTGCTCACCATTATTGTTGACCAAAATGAGCATGCTTATTTGGAAACTACTGACATCAATTAATTTTATGGTTTTTCAAACTTTTTTTTTTGTTTTTTTAATAGAATTCATAGTATTTCTTTTATAATTTGTGATGACTTTTCAAATTCTAAAATTTTTCTTAATGTTCTAAATTATGTGCCTTAGTATTTTTAAATATATTTTTATATTTTTAGGTTAGTAAATTATTATTGTAACCTTGAGATATTTATAAATAAAGATGCTTACCATCTTGTATGGGATAAAAAATTTTGAATGAAGTAATAAAATGTTATTATCAAGCTTGTTTGATATGAGCATGTCATGTGTAATTAATCTAATGATGTTATTTTAGAGGTGCCCTGGGAAGATAAGAGAAAGCTCAAAAAGGGAGATCTTGACCTATTATCCAACATTTGTAAGAGCATAACATCACCAGGAAAGTTCTTAACCACTTTATTTCAACTTTCAAAAAATTTAATCTTGTCCAACTTTCTTATTTGTGCATGTGATCACATGATTTTTTATTTGATATTCTAAGAATTCTATTTTTGTGTGTACCTTACCACTTCACCACTAAAATAAATATTTATATGGGTTGTTAAAACCACTTTTTTTAGGTTGAGATCCCTTATGTTAAAAATCGATGCAAGTCTTTGGCTTTTGAGAAAATTTCTTACTTAATACTTTTGATAAGCTCAAATAGGTTTTAACATATTATCTTACATCATCTTATATAGAACCAACATAGCATGTGTCACCACTTTCATATGCTTTCAACAAACAATCCCATCAAATATCTTACTTGGTTCAACAAATTTTATGCCTCTGAGGGATCAAGCTCTCCTAAAAGATGAAGAGATTTTTTTTGATAGAATTGTTTTAATAACTTATTAACATGAAAGCTCCTCCTAAGACTTATCTAAGGACTTCGAGAAAAGGACTACATCTGAGCTAGAGGACTCTACTCAGAATTTTTACCAGTCACTTCTTTCTTCATTATGTTGACATAATATTTAATTATCTCTGAATCCTTAATAATTCTTCTTTCTTTCTCCCAAATTGTGTTAACCCTTTCAATAACCAATGTCCAATGTTTCATAAAAAATAACATTTACTTTAAACAAATTAAAGTAATGTGCATGCTACTTTAATGTCCTAACTTAAAAAGCTCTCCTTGGTACTCAATCTTAAGCTTTGATACCACTTTATCATGCACATTTCATCCCTACCTTAAAAACTCTATATAAAATACATAAAATTACCAAATTATTGGGTAAAATGGGGGGGGTGTGAGTAATAATATCTCAATGGCATCAATCAAAACTATGTAAAAGTGATGATAAAATATTATAATTCTATATATCATTATTGATGGAACATCTAAGTAAAAGTAACATACAAGTCCCAATATGTCATAAGAAAGTGCTAAAAAAGTACATAGATACATCATTTGGCCAAATATTATAGTATAGTTCTCACATACAACATTCTCACAAATCTCAGATATAAAATCCCTCACATTAAAGGGCTTTAAGAACCAGCAACTCTATGAACATTTACATCCAAGCTTATATTGTAAGTAGGTGACAAGCCTAATTTGCATAGCATGCAAACTACTAACTATAGGAAAATAAGGCATATGAAAGGTCTATACATAAAAAATATGTGAAGATGGAACAAAAAATTAAAATAAATGCATGATATCTATAATAATATAAAAATGTGTTGAATCCCTATATTTAAACTTGTATGGATCATGCATATGTATGCATATATTCATCTTTTAGTTCTAATATCATATAAAAATAATATCATTTCTTTCTTTTATTACTTTCTTATTTATTTTCTTTCCCTACTTTTCAATTTTCTCATTTATTTATTAGAGCCTTGATTATCTTTTTTGTCCATTATCTTCACTCTATAAGATACCAGTGATATCATATCTCTAGTTCATTAATCATATGCTTGGACCTCCATCAATAACTAGCCAAGACATCAAAGACATCTCTCCTACCACTATTGCTTAATGCCCAAGTGCTTACAATAGTATAACAAGGTTGGATTCCAATCTCTATCATGAACTACCCACATCACTTCATACAAAGTACTTATGATGTCAAGGTTTTTATCTATTGTAGCCCTCTGTCCAAGTGTAATAGATAGATTTCTCAACAATGTTATAGAAAATCATTTGTTTCTAAATTTACATTTCAAGCTCAATAACTCAAGCCTGCATAGATTTCTCAACAATACTTCCCTATCTTTATCAATCAATGTTAGCTATTACAAGCTTCATTGCATAGTTACAACATATCTTTTCACAAATATAATCCTTAAGTATATAACTTGATAAGTTATTATTATAATAAATACTAAAGAATTATTTTATTATCAAACTTACTTATACTATTATATAGATGCTATATCAATTCTTATAAGAAAACCTCCAAAATTTTTTATTCTATCATTTTTAATACCAAAAAAGAAAAGTAAAAGAGTCCAGTTTTTATGTGAATGCATAATGCTACAATAGTTAAAACTAAAAAAATATCAAAAACATCATGTACCTATCAACATATTTGTTACATTAGAAACCCTCTTAGAAGTAGAAGCAAGGTATTCTCTAGCTAGTCTAAGTGGCAACAACTAGAACTATGACATAAAAAGCCCTTTTATCAAGGTGTAGAGGTATTGAATACATCCCAAATTTTATATCTATTGAAGATAGATTTTAGCTATATGACTAGGAGAACAACAAGCCCAACAACACCATTATCTCCCTCTACTAAACCAATAGCTTTCACGATGACATTTTTCACATGTAAAACATCTAAGTACTTTTCTTTTTGCTTGCCCCATAACAATAATATCATTGATTCATATTTTTGGTAGACCACTTCAAGGTCTTCTAAGGTGCCTCTTACCTTTATCTCTTTTATCTTTAGCTTTAAATATACATTCTTTTTTGCTCCTTTTTTACATTTCTCTTTTCTTTTCTTCATTGAAATCTGTTATACCCGGTAAAATATTATAGGTTTAATCTTCAATAATTAAATTGTGGCTTGGATGATTTCAGATCGACCGTAGGATGAGCCAGGAGCTCAATTGGAGGCTATTAGAATTTCTGAAATTTTCTGGGGATTTTTCGGAGCACCGAGGAAATTTTTAAGTAATTTTCCCTGTTTAATTGGATTTTTGGAAATTCGAAAATCTATTTAAATTGGTTAATTAGATTTTTAAACCGGAATTTGGTTTTTACCACGCGTGAACCGGACCGGAGCGGTTCAGCGAAGGCGGGGGCGGTTCGCCGAGGTGCGTTTGCGCGTGCGTTCGGATAAGCCGCGGATAAGCGGATCGGACGGACGAGATCAGCGGTGGAGATTAACCGGCTGATCGAAGGTTAAACGGCGTTTTGGCAGGTCAACCGGCGCTTAATGGGTTCTTAACGGGTTATTACCGGTTTAAGCAGGGTATTTAACCCGAACCGTTTCGGCCCTTAGGGTTTCGAACGGCGGCCGGAGACGAGGTGTTCGCGGCGGACGGCGATATTTTCCGGCAGCCTTTCAAGGGGCTTTTTGTACCTGGAGGTTCGCGTGATCGAGGAGAATCGATTGGTACCGGTTTCGTTCGGCGAGGAGCAGCGGTTGGTCGCGTGCGAGCTTCACCGTCGCCACCGTCGCCGGAGAAGAAAGGTAGGAAATTTCAGTTTAAATTTCGTTAATTAGCGAATTAAAAATATGAATTACTTTGCAATTAACTACCAGAGCATGTGAATTGTGTTTTTTTTTAAAGTGATTAATGCAAATTATTGATTTAGCATTTTTGGGTTTTCGGAAAAATTATACCCGTCAAATTGGAAATTTTACCGAGCAATTGATGATTCTATTATGGACTTTAATCATGTTAAGATTGTATCAAATGCTGAAAATTGTTTAATTTCATAGATTGTTTGTTTAATTTCATAAATTGTTAAATGAGGATCGGATGAAAACTTCGGCGGGAAATTTGATTGAATCTTAGAAATTAGTGGCATTATTGACAAATTAGGATAGTATGAACATCGGATTTTGCTTCTCCTTGATCTCGGTCCCGGAAATCGACGGGGAAAACGGAATTTCCCGGAGGAATCGTCGGCTAGGGTTTCGTAGGCGCCGGGCGGAGGAAGGAGATGGATTAGATTAATTTCAGCTTATTTAATTAAATAATTGTAATTAATTAATAATTAATAATAATTAAATACTAAACGTCGGCTGGAAAATTTGATTTAAAGGTTCGGCCGGTGGGTTCGCGGTTCAGCGCGGGTTTTCCGAACCGGCAGCGAAACCCGGTTCAGCGGAACGCGGGCGCGGATGAACGGCGGAGGAAAAACTTAATTCGGAAATTAATCCGAATTTTCGGAAAATATGTGGAATTTAAATTTTCGAAAATTTATTTCAAATTTTTGGAAAAAGGATATATGTGGAATTTAAATTTCATTCGGAAATTTATTCCGAATTTCGGAAAATGGATAAAGGGCGGAAATTGATTTTGGAATTTAAAAAGTTCCTGAAGTGAGAAAAAGGTGATTTTAGGAAATCACATAGACAAGTTGAAAGTTACTGTTGGAAATTATCCATAAATTCAGTGCAGCTGGATCAGTTGGAAGGAAGTGTGACACTTGGGTAAGTGTTACCAGAATAGTCAGAATTTCGATACAGTTTGTGTTACTTGGATGGCATTGACATGGATTGAGTCAGTTTACTCAGTGTTGGCATATTTCATGGATTGGCATACTGGACCGGACTACTATAGACCCTATATGATGTTTTAGGGTAGTTGTGGTAGGTAACTGTGCGGTTCAGACTTAACTTTCACAGTATACATGTGGACTGGTATGCGCCTTGTTGTATCTGGACACATGTTGCCGAATCTTGGAGTTAAAGCTTGGCAATGACTGTAGGGGCGTGGCTTCTATGGAAATTGTTGGGAGAGGACTTCTTGGGACGGTGGCTGAGTCGATCTCTCCTGGTCCATGTGTGTAGGCCTGCGCGCCTGAGGGTGGCAGGGGTGTCTCGCAGTGGCTAGCCAAGTGTGTAGGCCTGCGCGCCTTAGGGTGGCAGGGGTGTCTCACGTTGGCTAGAGATTTTGTGACTGGATCTGTCTATAGTCTCCAGGAGATTGATTGACGAGAGACGCTGCGGTGTCGGGTGCTTAGGTGCCATGCGTGTTTCGAGATGGGCGTTCCCACTGGCACGCTACCTGGAAGCCCAGAGGAGAGCTACTCTGGTGTGACTAGGGGTGACTGTGGTTGGTCGGAGTCTGGGACTGAGAGTGCCTATCCACCTTACATTGTTATGCTGTATTCCTATATTTTTGCGATTATCCTTCTCTTGCATGTGAGTTTTACTAGCTGTCTTTCCTACTGGGCGTAGCTCATTCCTGTATTATATATTTTCAGTGGCTCGGCAGACTTGACGCTACCAGATTAGGTGGGATCGTGGTCAGCAGGATTTCTGACTTGTGATTGTCTGAGATATTCTGGTTAGTTGATTGTTGCTGTTGGATGTATTTAATGAGATTGTTATTCTCATATGTCATGTAATATGTGAGGGTAATTCTGACTTATGTTCTGGTTGGATAATATTGCACTTGTTGGACTTGGATCTTATTCTTGTAATGTAGTTTCCATTTACTGTCTTATCTTATTGTCTTGGAGTATGGTGTGTGGAGTGCCATATTTTATCTGAGGATATTATATATCTTTTTGTTTGATGGTGAGGTCATTACATGACTATGGAACTTAACCGTGGGGGTTCAGACTTCTATTAGATCGGTTCTCCTACCGTATGGGTTAGGAGTGTTGGGTCTAGTAGGAGTAATATTGCGCGAGTCCATCTGTTAATTCAGGAGTCATGAACCTGATTTGACGGTGTACCCGGGAGATGGGATCCACATTGTTAAAGGAAAGTAGGCGTGTAATGATGTGTTATATCCTATGTTTTCGTAGGCTACTCAGGTTGGTATGGGACGATCTGAGCTGTCTATATGTAAAAAAAAAAAAAAAAAAAAAAAAATGTATGCCAAAAATCAGCCTAGGAAAAATGGGGTGTAACAAAATCCGAAGTTTGATTTAGCTAATTCTTTTATTACTTTTTGTTTATGTTTCATATAATGCCATACCTCGAGGTATTATCAAAATTTTAAGTAAAAACTAGCATGAAATCCTATGCATGAATGCTGCTATATGCATGCATTAAAAGTTTCCTCACTCATAGATCCTCCTATTTTCTCAACTATAGCCTCATATTATCTTGATATGGAGTATCTCCTTTAACAATTCATTTTTTCTTATGGATTCAACTACTCTCACAAGGATGTCAATTACTATGATACTAACTTGTCATTTCCTATTAGTCAGCAATCTGATTAACATCAATTATTCTATAAATTAAACACATTAGAGAAAATAAGGGAACTTAACCCCATCCATCAGATCTAAATGATAATGAAAGTAGAGTGGTCTTAGACTCACAAAAGATAGAGAAGTCAAAGACCAACCAATTCTAATTCTTAGGTTGGTTGGAGATGTTTCATCATATGATTGAATGAAGCCAAGGTAGAAGATAAATGAATGATAGAGAAACATCTAAATGTTTTTGGAAAATTATGGATTGGTTTGACAAAGCCAAGCAAAGAACACAATTTGATAGACAATAAGCAAGGATAAGAAAATTTCATACATGCAAAGATATTGATTTAACTTTTAAAAGATTTATAAGGGATTGAATCATGAATAAGAGATGATAAGATACCTTGAATTTTTTCAAATTTTGAGGGTAAAAGTTTTATAAGAAAAGAGTTATGATGTCTAAAATCTCAATATGATAATTTGATAGATTTTTTTAGAATATTATAAAATTTTGGAATTTTAAAAATATATTAAAATATTATGAAGTTATGATTTAGAAATAAAATTAGAGGAATTTGTAATATAGAACATCTTAAAATATCCTTGTAAATTTTTAAAAATTTATTTGGGACATAAAGTTGGAACGAAAGCTAAAAAGTTGAAAGTGAAAAAGTTGAGCCAAACATTCCACTATTTTCCTTTGAGATGAATGAAAGAATGTAATAGCCATAAATAAAATTTTTAAACCTCATATAATTGCCCTCATTATTAAAGGGAAGCTGAGGAAGTCATGTAGTGTATGCACGCAATGTTACCCACACATGCAATCGAGAGGATTACTATAACCTCCCAGAAGTACTAGTATTATTTAATTAATTTTATTTGATAAAAATTAAATTATCTCTAGAATTAAAAGTTTGTAAACATGTTATAAGATGATATATTAGAGCTTAAACAAGGGAGAAAATTCATTAATATTGTTAGAGGCAAGCAATCTCATTTAAAGGATGAATTTTATAAAATAGCCATTTTTCTATGAATTATGCTATTGCTCCAAAAATTTTATATACTTAGAAAGAGTTACTATGAGTCCTAAGGAGCGAGGTAAACTAATTATGAGATTCAAATTATTATGAACCAAAAATATAAATTTTGTTAAATTCAAAGTAGAATTAATCATAAAACAAAGAGCAACAGCAATAAGAAAATATTATTACAAACACTTTTAGAAGGAAAAATATTAAAACATTAGATGGTAAAAGTTTCAAAAAAATATGACAAATAATAAATTTTCTCATGAGCAAAATGGTATATATTTTGTGAAAATAAGATATGTGTCGAACAAGAAATAAGAAGCAAAACATATTTAAAATAATATTTATATTATTTTAGAAAGAAATAAATATTAAAAATAAATAATGCTATTAAAACAATTATAAATAATTTATGAAAAATGATTTGTGAGTAAAATGTACTAATTTGTAGAAATTAAATATGTTTTTTATCATAAATTAAGATGCCAAATTTATAGAAAAATAATGTTGAACTGACATCTACATGAATTTTTTCAAAAACATTATTAAAATAGCAAATGACATCTAAAAATAATGAAACAAATTATAATTTGTAGAGCTTGAATAATAGTTATATTTTAAAATTATTTAATGAATTCTTAAAAGATGATTGAATCAAAAAATTTGAAAACTTTGATCAAGCTTAAGATTTTAATTAAAACTTAAAATTAAATTATTTTTTTCTATTTTAATAGGACTAATGACTAGCTTGATAAATGGTGGAACATAAAATAAAATGATATAATTTTAAATTGTTTAATAAAAAATTTAAAAGTTGGAAACATTTCTCATGTAATGGGTGAAGTAGGCTTGAGAAGAGAAAAAGCTAAAAGAAAAAATACTTTCAAATTAAATAATAAAAGTTTAATGGTTAAATTAAAGTTTAAAATATTTGAAAATATTTTTTATTTAATAGGTTGAATGGTTTTGAGAAGTAGAAGAGTTAAAAGAGAAAAAGATACTTGCAAACCTATGAAAGAAAAGAAAATGAATAGAATTAGACTTTGGAAAATTCAAGAGGGACTCAATTAAGAATTCTTCTAAGGATTAACCATTACTTCAAAATTTAAGGTATGTATCTATGAACCTTATGCATATGTTTGATGTTTGATGATATGCAAGCTAGTAATCATTAGCAACTAAGAATTTATTAAATTACAAAGGGATACCTTGGTAATACACGTGTTATCATATGGTTATTTAATTTGTATGATACATGCTTCTCACATGCTATATTGCTTTATTTGCAATTTTCTTTGATGGCAACAAATGACTTGATATGGTTTTTCATTATGAGCATTAGCATGTGAAGGGAAAAATTTTATAACAATATTTGGAAATTGTTAAAAGAGTTGGAAATATAAGTCATAAAAGGATAAAACAAAATATATAAAATAGAATTCAACCAATATTACGAAAAAGGGAATAAGGTTCTAATGGCTTTTTAATAAGAGCATTAACCTAGCATGCCTACCCTATTAGTGTTATCCTATGACCAAACCAATTAAAAACGAGAAAAAAGATTGGAGCATCATCATAGAAAAACGGACAAAAGTTTAGTAGTTTTTGAATAAAAAGAAACTAATGAAGAGTGTAAAAAGAAGAGGATTATTTTTTTAAGGGCACAATCTATTGGTAAGGGAATTGACCTAACATACTTACCCAATGGTTCATCCTAAGGCTAGTTAAACTAAAATGTGGTTTAGGGACCAACAATATGGAAAATGAAGGAAAATAATAATAATAAAATTATAAAATAAATTATTATTTACATATACATGATTATTTTGACATATGTAAATTGTTCTATTGGCTAAGCTTTTTTTCATGAGATGAAAATTTTACCTGGTATAAGACAATACCTAATTTATGTATTAACATAAGTAGTTTGCTACTAAGCTTATGATTATTGGTTTTCCTATTTTTCTTAATGTTATAGAAAACAAAGAATCACAACATGTGATTTTAAGAGAGAAATGAGGGAAATAAACTTAAAAGATTTTATTTTGATTTTGTCTTTTTGCTTTCAAAATAATGATATAATAAATTAGTGCACTATGGTTGCTACATTAATTACTATTTCGACATATCCTTATTTATTTTTCACTCGAAACATTGTCGTTAGTTGGCTCACTTTACACTTTTATTGAAATATGGTTATTTTAGCATATAGTAATACTAGAATAACTATTATTTCACTATGAAAGAATGATTTTGAGATGTACTTGTTATTTTCAAAGGAATAATAATATTATTTTAGCAAAATGGAATTTTTATCTAACATGTTTTTCTCAAATTAAAATAAGTAACAAAATAAAAATAAAAAAAAATATTATGAGACATTTTTCATATAATTATAGTAATGTAATTGTATATAATTTGAAAAAAAAAATAAAATTAGGTTGTCATAATACACATTGTAAGTAGCTTGTTAGGAGTTATTCTTTAGCTAAACCAACAACCCATAAAATTATTTATAATCTAATGACCTAATGCCTTGAACATGACTTGATGCTTATCATCTATAAGTGACCAAATTGGATTTGACCTTCTCCTACCGAAGCACTTGGACCCATAAAGTAAAAACTAGTGTGCAAATCCCATAAGAGGGAGGTGAATTATGGACTTAAAAATAATTTTATGTTTGTAGCAAACTTTGATTATATATATATATTATTTTTAATTTAATAAATAAAAATGAAGATAAAAATTAAAATAAGACACCATACTTTTTAGGTGATTCAGTTCAAATTAGAACCTACGTTTACCCCGAACCGAGTTCAGGAAAAACACCACTAACAAAACGTATAATTTAAGATTTTTTCTTATAATTCACCTCCAACCTACTAGCTTTTGTGGGTTCAACTATAACCCTTGCTTTTGCGAGTTCAACTCCAACTTAATTTTTTACGAGATCAAACTGAACTTAAACTTTCACAAAAGTCGGGTTGCCCAACTTAAAAGAGAAAGAAAAATACAACAAGATAGAAAAATTCTGATAAATTTGTACAACTTCTTATATTTGTTGATTAATGGAACAAGGCACAACGAGCTTAAATTTAAGAAGAGAAATGAGAATTTAGAAGTTTAGACGTGCAATACTTAGTTGGAAAACTTCGACGATTTTAGAAGAAGAAGTCGTAGTTACTGCCAGTAAAATATGGAGCAGTGCTTTATTGAGATCTCAAAGATTGATTCATGTTCATTAGTTATTTGATTTACAATGGTTAGATATTTATAGAAAAATTTTGATTATACTAATTAAAAAATATAAAAAGTTATTTAAAAAGCTACAGCCAAACAGCTTAAAAAGCATGTTAAAATAATTTTTTGAAATGGCTAACTCAACTACTAAAAAATTATCTATTAAGTGGAATATGCTAAAGCTAATGGATCTAATTGGAGGTGATACAGACCATCAAATCTAATGTTGAATAAGTGAATGAGTTGTGGATGATTCGATCAAGTCAGATTTGATCTAGACCTTCCGATCAAGTCGGATGAGATTTGGATTGTTTTGATTAATCAACAATAAAATAGGAAATGATCTGAATCATAAGATTTAAAATGAATTATTTGGAGCCTCACGATTCAAGAACATATTTTTTTATAAGTCGTTTGATGAAGTTAGATGAGCTCATAACTGTCAGATCTCAAGCAAGGATAAATCAGTTATGATAGATGATGTATTAACCATCTGATTGGCTCACCAAATGGATAGCTTGATTGATTAAGTTCATTAAATACACGATCAGATGGCACTGAGCGCTACCAATTTTGGTTGCAGATAAGCACAAGGGATTTAGTCCTACATTGTAAGGAAGGAGTCTTTCAAGTTTATAACCATTCACATGGGAGTAATACTTAGAGTTAAATGGGACTGGCTCCCCCTTTGTGCATTTGAGAATTGATCACTTGGACGTACTCATAGCATACAGGTTTATACTGGTCTAACCTGCCCTATAAGTACTTAGTTCAAGTGCTACCTGGCTCGATCCAATGCCTTACTCCATTCGATTAAGAAATTCACTGTCAACTTGAATGGACTTGACCCGATTTGGTTCTGTCTATTTCTTGACCCGAGGCTTGCAAGTGCCCCCTCGGGCTTGCTTAACCCAAGAGCTTTCCACTTGGGCTTAAGTTAAGATGTGGTAGAAATTTTTTTATTTTAATTATGAAAAATTCAACAAAATTAATCTTTTTTAATTTAATCAAGGTTTAGTAAACAAGCTAACATAGAATTTTATAATGATAGAATTTAACCAAGAAAAAGGTTGTGGGCTTGCCCGGCCTAAGAGCTTTGCACTTGGGCTCAGGCTGGGATATGGCCAAAAATGTTTTTATTTTAATTATGAAAATTTAACATAATTAATTTTTTTAATTTAATCAAAGTTTAGCAAAAAACTAATATGAAATTTGATAATGATAGAATTTAACCAAGAAAATGATTGTAGGATTCAAAAATAAAATCTTATTCATTTTTTAAATTAAAGAGATGGT
Organism: Vanilla planifolia; assembly: GCA_023846275.1. Classification (NCBI taxonomy): domain Eukaryota; kingdom Viridiplantae; phylum Streptophyta; class Magnoliopsida; order Asparagales; family Orchidaceae; genus Vanilla; species Vanilla planifolia. Next base: position 27,140,067 of record CM043870.1, read on the forward strand.
TGAACGATTTGATACTTGAATATGATTTAAAATTGATAAGAAATAAGAGTGCCTTAAAATCAATAAGTTAATATTCTATTTCATAGTAAAAAAAATCTTCTCAAAGCTGATGCATATCTTTAAACTTTGAAACATGTTGAACACTCCAAGATACTTTGAAGACTACTAATTCAATTTCTTCAAAGGTGCATGAATTATTCAATAAAAATTATACTTGATTCATAATAAATAAGCCTATTATAATAAAAGACTAAATATTTATGTTTAACTCATCAAACACAAAGTTGACTTAATAACCCATATGAACCTAAACCCTCTTGGAGTTTATCAACAAGGTACATTGACTTATGAACCAAAGTTAATTCAATTAAGACAACACAAAGATAGGCCAAGCTTGAACCAACCAAACCTAGGAAACAAATTAGGTCAAACCTAAACTATCTTGATCAAGTCCAATGATTGGATGAGCTTGAATTGGCTAGATCGAGCTCAAACCAAACCAGATCGAGCTAAAGTGAGTCTAAAATAAGCTAAATTAGACAAATCCAAACCATATTATCTTAGTATTTGGAATTTCTTTTAAAAGTACCTTTGAACAACTTTTTAAGTCACAATGACCAAAAGTTTAAAGAAAATTTTGAAACACTAAACAAAATGTTTTGAGAAATAAAAACACTTATTTCAAGTCAATGTTTGTGGATCTTTTAGTAAAAAATATTTTTTTATATATGTCTTAAGGAAAAATATGTGATCAAATCCTCAACAAATATAAATAATAAAGTAGGTACTTTATATGATAATAAGTTAAGTATAACAAATGCTTTTATACATAATTTGATTTTAGTAATAAATCCTATCTTCATGACTAGATATACCAGAAAGATGTTGGCCACAATATTTGTATATTATTTCACATGCTTACTTTATCTCATATAAGAAAATGTTTTTCTACGAACATATTATTTTGATTATCATACTTATTTACATCATGAGATTGGCCTTATAAATATCTAAAAATGATTAATATGCAAAAAATAAGATGTAATTGAGATAAATAAAAGAAAATAAAATTGTGACTAAATAAGAAAATATATTAAGACATAATAAAAAGAAGATTTCATTATTTTTTAAATATTATTTAGCAAAAAATGATAATTATTAAGCATGGGCAAATTCCACTATAAATGAGTAGGCTAATTCTTAGGAGTAAGTGGTGGGTTATAATGATAATAGGTTGTGATTGAGACAATGGTATAATGTATAATACTCTTAAACAAATATAAGAAATGAGAGAGATAAGGAAAAAATGAAAGTAAAACATGAAATTAAAAAGATATGTTATTATTCATTGTAAATTGTGGCATATAATGAGACTTTCAATAGTTTGATGTCGTTTAATGACTAACTAAATGAGAGGTTGGTTGGACTATAATAACAACACCAACATGGTTAGGTAGTTATTGTTAGAAGATGACTTATTTGAGAAGGGGTGAAGAAATTATCAGATAAAGTGTGGCTTTTATTCAATGGATTATAAGTGATAGGGTATAGAGATGATTTGTTTAATATCAAAAGAAGGGAGAAATATTCTAATAAAGGAAGCAAAAAATAAGACTAATTTTAATTATTACACAACATAGCATATACATATGATATACCTACTTATACTATTCAAATTATTTTGTGATTCATTTTATAACATGCTTACATAACTCTTATGTACATTAATAACATCTAAGTAACCCAATGAAGGAATATTCACTTATCTAATAGTACTAGACCTTCAGTATGTCTTGAAAGCTAACTTTTCTTCATTTTATAATGACTTTGATCTAAGCTTGCAAGTTTGGCAAGGGCACTAGAAACAACATTAGTATCTTCATATATGCAAGAGATGGAATATTTTTGGTAAGGGCACTAGCAAAAGCAATGGTATCTTTATATGTGCAAGAGATGAAATATTCTTAATTTTTGCATACCTCTTTTATTTATGTAATTGTTGGAAGGACCCTCTATGGAATAATCACAATGCCTTTACCCATCTATTCTAAGACTTTAGAGTCACTCTTAATCAAGATATGCTTATAATTTTCTTTCAAGCATATCTTTAAACCCTCTAGAAATGCTATAACTTCTGCTTTAAAATTAGTTCTTATCCCCAAATATGTTGAGAAGACAACTAAGACAATCCAATGGGAATTATGTTTGCCATTCAACTTCATATAATTCAATGGATGGTGGGGAGTCTAAACCATAGTAAGTGGTGTGATAACTTTTCTTTTAATAAGGTTAGCCACAATACTATAGTTAAGAAAACATAACCTTTCTTCATCCTTTAAACAATAGGATTAATATTGGAGATTTCCCATAAAAGCCAACATAGTTTGTTGCAAACTTGCTAAGGTGAAGAGAACTTACCCTCATAAAATGCCTGATTTCTATTTTTTCATAATTCTTGAGCAATAACTAAAAGTATAATTTGAATTATCTCAGAGTAGAGCTCCATAAGCCATATCCCCACTAGTATTAAAATCTTAGCATAACACTTCATGAATGGCATAAGGAGATTTTGAAGCTCTTTGTGAAAAAATCCCACAAAAATTAAGACACCTCACACTCTACAAATTAATGATTTAGGGTTTAAGTATTTGAACAAAATTGGCATTTGGAAGGTAGCTAAAATCCAAATTTGCTAATGATGTCTGATAATGGTAAAAAACCATTTAGTACTTTTCACATAAATATGTATATATATATATATATATATATATATATATATATATATATATATATATATATATATATATATATATATATATATATATATATATATATAAACAGGTGATCTAATGTTCTATATTTGTTTCCTAAAGAATATAATCATTTTTTTCTATGATTTCTTCCCAAATTGAGGTTTTGTTGAAATTACCATTAGTAGTTATAGTACAAACATGAATGTTGTCCTCATCCATTCTTTTTAAATATTTCACATTTTTATGCTTAAATCAGAGTATGTTCCTCTAGATGTTAGAGAGATCATAATTTTTTTTATTTTCATATTTAAACCTCAAAAATATACTATATAATGTTTTTATTAATTACTATTTCCAATAGATTATGTAAAAGAAGCCTTTTTATACATCTTTAAGAGACTTTAATCCTAATCCATCCTCTATCATAGTCGGAACAAATTTTTTCTAATTTGTCCATGCCTCTTAGCTCCCATATCATTATCAAAATGAAATTTTTCATAATTTATTGTAATTTTGATAAGACTATTTGAGGTGGATTCATAATAACTAAGGTGTGAAATGGGATTGAAGCAAGCATATGTTTCAATAAGATTAATCTTCCTCTCTATGAAAACAATTTCTTTATCCAACTCATTATCGTAGTAATGAATTTATCTATTATAGTTTGGAAGTACTCTTTCTTACTTCTTTCTTTGTAGATATTACTTCTTAAATGCAAGAAAGGGAAGGACTTACAACTAAAACAACTTTGTCATTTCACTAGCTTAACTTGAGCAAGTTTGTAGATTTTTAAGTTCATAAAGAAGGGAAAAGACTTACAACTAAATTCATAAGATAGGGCACTATCTTATTATGCCCTCTAATTAATATCAAAATGTCAATAACATAGCATAAATGGGAAACTAAGATACGGGCATTGTAAAATGTGTGTTGTTTTAGCCTTCCCATTAACATATAGTCCTTTAAACCTTGGATTTGGTTTTCAATGACCAAGATAAACAAAAAGGGTGGCAAAGGATCCCCTTCTTAAGCCCTTTAGAGGCTATGAAGAAGCCCCCAAGTTTGTCACTAATCATAATTGAAAACAATTATGCATAAGATTGTTCATAATTATATAAAAAAATTACTGCTAAAAACAAATTTAAGAAGAAGAAGATAAAAGAAATGTTATGAAACTTTATTAAAGGCATTGCTCATATCTAGTTTGAAAATGAAGTTGTCACATTAAATCTATCAATAGAAGCCACTAATTCTTAAGTCGATAATAAATTTTTTTGAAATGTCCCTTTCAAACATAAAAGCTTCTTGCTTAGAGGAGATGTGCCATGGTAGTAAAGGTTTCTATCTAGAAACCAAGACTTTGGAGAAAACTTTATTTAAAAAAGTGCAAAACCAGATCGAACAATATTCACCAAAACTAAAAGGATCACTCTTCTTAGGAATTAGAATGAAGTACCATATATTCCTTTGGGAATAAGCATTCCGTCAAAGAATTCCTTAGCTTCAATAATACATCATAAGTTATGACACTGTATTAGTGGTAGAAGAAAACTCCAAAGAAATCATCTAGGCTTGGAGCATATCCAACCTAAAGCCTACTTCTTTTAGCTTTTCCATAGTGACTTCTTTTAATAATTGAATGTTATGTTGAGCTTGAACAAGATTACGAATATACTATAGCAACTTCTCGACTCTTGTGTTACTCAAATCTATTATCAATTCGTCAAAGCAGTTGACAACCTCTTGCTCAATTTTCTCATCATCCTCTAGCCATCTTTCTATATCATTCTTTATCCTATGAATTTTAAGATTGTTTCTCTTATACATAACTAATGCATAGAAAAACTTTGTATTCCTATCACCTTCTTTCAACCACTTTATCCTCACTTTTTTATGCCAAAGCTCATCTTCATTCTTCTTGTTTCTTTAAAAGTTAGCCTATAATTGCTTAATTCTAGCCTCATCTATCTATAATAAGTCATAGTCACATTTCTTTTACTAAACAAAATCCTTAGATTGCATAACTAAAAGAATATTACTAAATTGCCTTTTGTTCTATTATTTGAAGAACCTCTTAAGATTTTTTAATTTGAATGCTATGACATACACTCTAGAGCTAGTCATCAAATGGTTTTAGCTGTCTCTAGCAACCTCTAGAAAAGAAGGATGTGATACCCACATATTATGAAATTTAAAGGCCCTTGGAACTGTAGATTTTAGATAATGAAATAGTAGCAACAAAGGGTTTGTGATTAGATGTGGATCTATTTAAGTGAAATATAGTAAAGTCTAAGAAATTCTTAAACCAGTGTTGGTTTGCAATCACTCTATCAAGCTACTTTTAGACCTTGATTCCATCTCTAGTCCCAAATTAGGTATAGAAGCTACTAGTGAAAGGAAGGTCCTTAAAACCATAATTTAATATATGTTTGCCAAAATCCAAAATGGTCTCAAAATATTGTGAAGCTGCACTTAAATACTTAGCAGTAGATTTCTCTGTTCAATTATATACATTTTGCATGCAAAAAAAAAGGTAGCAATCATCATGCTTGGTCATAAGTCATTAATAAATAAAATGTGAAGCACATGTTTAGAACCCAAAAAAATATTTAACTAAACTCAAGGTCATCTTATGAGCCAAATTTTGTTGTTTTAATTTAGCATGAAACAATCAAAGGATGGACTTTGATGTATTCTTTCTAGATGTTTAGCATCAGCCATAGGATCAAAAAGAGCTCATAATATAATAGCATGACTATGAACAAAATGTTTTAGATGACATACTAAAACGTTTCCCCACTACACCTTGAATGATCCATTATAGAACTTTGACCATGATTGGTACTAATCATAAAATCTATCTTAGTTTTGTTAGATTGATGTGTGGTTATATGTTTGGCCTCTTGACTTATGTACCTCCTTTCAGCAGAATTCCTTGGTGTAACTATAATAAACCCTTCATCATCTTATTTTGTCCTCTTCTTTTGGGTAGCCTACTACTTATAGGTTCATTAAAGTTTTCAGTGCTTCAATGTTGAGATGTAGGGAAGAAGTTATGACTAGCAGTAAGGTTGAATCTGAGTCATGGATTCCTTCTTCGTTTATTATTTCTTCAAACAATTTGATCATTAAATCATCTACTATTTTTCTTAATCTATCTTTCTTTTATTTTGATTCAATTATTTCTCTAATATTTTTTTATCTATTATCTTGTTTTAATTCTCTCTGTTTCCTTAACTACGTCCTCTCCCTGACTAAGAGCATTTGCACCTTCTATAGTGCTTGGCTTCAATGTTTCTCCTTTGATCCTTATATGTACAATTTTAGTTTGTCACTATCTATCAATCCTTTACTTAATATCCCTCTTTTTCATCATTTTAGACACTAGAATTGCATTTGTATCCAATTCCCTTACTTGATTCCTCATTCCTTCTAATAATCATTGAGAGTAATTAACCATTTTATAGTTTGTGTTTAAGTGTCTTCACTTGTAGTAATTTGAACAAAATTTAGGTAAGCTATCATAGGTCACCTTTTACTAGAAACCCACCAGACCATCTTTACCCTTGCCATACAAATACAACTAAGCAATGATCTGGACCATGTCTACTCACACTCTGCAACATGAGGTTTGACAAATCCATAGTAGATGAGCCTTTCCAAAGAAATGAATAGGTAAATTCTCAAAGAAAATCTTAATAGGTGCATGAGAAGATTCTTTATTGAGCATAAAATCCTATGTCCAATTGGAAACCCTTATTAGAAAATCAAACATCAACCATAACTTTTTTGGTCAAGAACTAAGATAATCTACCTCTTAAGAAAATCTGATGAGAATATATCCTTGGTTTGACAACCCCAACAAGACAAAAAAAAAATTGAAAACTAATGGCTTGGAACATCTTGTGTATTATTTCCATATTTGGCCTACCATGACAAAACTTACCTAACAATGCCAATTTTAAGAGAGATTCCATTTTTACAAATTCTTTTTTCAAGAAGAAATCATTAGCTCCCCCAAAAAAGGGAAGCTGGCTTAACTTTGCATGAAGAAGGATCCAAATTGCCTCCTAATGCCTTTGTAAAAAACTTATTCGATTGAGCAAGGCCCCCCATCTTAGAAGAGAAGTCGACCAACCAACAACCCCAAACCATAACCTAACAAGGCCAAACTACTCTTAAGCCCTAAAAAGTCAAAACCTTTTACAACCAACACTATCACCCAAAACAAAAAAAGTTGCCAAATACCATTAAAGTAGCATGTTGCCTTCACTACCTTCTTCACAAAAAATAGTACGTGATGAACCTCAGTGAAAAAAATATTACAAAATTTGAGATTGTCATAAGGAGAGTGCTTTATGATTATCAATATCTATAAAATTTAAAGTGGAGGGAGTGATCACTGGTTGAAGTCCTAAGATAGAAAGCACTAAATAATGAGTGACTTTTGCATTAGGATTCTAAGGTGTAATAAAAAGTTTTCCACATCAATTATTAAGAGAGACATCTTGGTCCTAAAATAAGACACTATAAACATAAGATATTAAGGTAATTATTTGAGTAAAAACTCACTTATATTTCATGACAACTCCATAGTTAAACATACTATGATGTGAGTAATATAAGAATAGGTGACAAAAGGGAATGACCTTTTAAGAAAGACAAATCAATTTGGGTTAGAATGAGAAAATCCAATAAAATAATATCTTGATATAGTAAGAACTAAGTATCATAATTTGATATCAAGCCTAACCTCTACATTAATCTAATGTAGTTTGAAGATGAAACAAGTAGAAGCTAATAAGGTTATAACACCCAAAAATAGTGAATAATCGTCTAGTGATATCCTAAGAAAAGAATCAAAAAAATAGAGTGGCTCTTATGCAAGGCTTCTAAGGTATAAAAATAAATTATCCCACAACGCGTACTAAGGAGGAAATTTGGTCTTTATATAGGATATCATAATTTTAAGATGTTGATACATCTTTTGAGGGCAAAATCTACTTGAATCTTATAAGAACTTCACAGTTAAATATATTATGATTATAGTAGTATTATTATAGGTGATCAAAGAGGAAAAGCCCTTTAAGAAGGACAAAACTTGATTTGGTTTAAGTCGACCCAACAAAACAACTACTCAACATAATGAGACTAAAATTTCAAAAAATTAATAACTAGAATAAATAAAAAAATATAATTTGGAAGGTGTTTCAATATCTTAATAGGCATAATAAATCAATTACATAAACTCAAAAGAATCATGACCTAACATAAAAAGGTACTTTGAAAACTTATGAAAGTATTATGAAAATGTGCCCCTATTTGTTTCAAATTTTTTATGTAGAATTCTAATAATAATAAAAAATTTATACTAATCAAAAAGTGTGGAAAATATTTAAGTAATTATTAATTGGAATTATAAAATAATTATTATTATTACATAAATTAAGCATGTAATGGATTGTGGGATTTATTAGGAAGAGAAAAATTAATAATAAACTAAATGGGAAGTTTATAAATTTGAAATCTTATTAAGTGTTATTTAATTTAAAAAATTTAATTAAATTTTATTAAAAATTTTACATCACCAAAAAAGGATAACACCTGAAATGAGGGAAACAAACTTCAAAAATGAAAGCATAAATTATTAAGAATCCAATGATGTAAAATTGGTGAAAATCAAAGATGTTGGTTATAAGACAAAAGATCAAAGATTAATAAGAATGTAATAATAATTTAAACAACAGAACTGATACATATTAAAAATTAAAATAAAAACCAATTAAGATCAGAAAATCATGAAATTAGGTTGAGATGTAGAGATTGTAGAGAAGCTCACTTTAAAATTATTCTAGCACGAAAATGAAGTGTTACAATCATAAAATAAAAGACCAAAAATTGATAAGAAAAAATAATGAAATAATTACTATATGGATTTGTATAAGATAAAATCATTAAAAATATCAAACAAAATTAACAAAATTATGAAATTTTTATGGCAAGTAGAATTCATGAACTAACAAATTTTAGGGTTTCTTGACAAAGTTGTAGAGGTCATTTTGGACAAAAAAATTTAAGAAATAGGCATAGGACTAAATTTTTATTTTAAACAAAATTATTTTCCAATTTCTTAAATTCTTAAATACGAAATGACAAAGGTGTTACACGATATTAAAATGGCTATTAAATGCCAAAAGATGATTGTCAACCCATTAAAGAAGTTGGAGGAACAAGTTTGGTGATGGTTAATTGCAATGATGCAACTATTTGAAGGAGAATAGAAGTTGGGGGTGAAAAGTCACTTGAAGGAGTTTATAACTAGGTCACCCAAGTGTGTGAGAGATTTTTAAAAAGTTTGGAAAAAAATTGGAGTTATTGAGAGAAGCAAAAAGGAATTGGGGGACCTTTGAGTTGAATTGGTGAAACCATACAATAGTAAATTAGGGAAAGAAAAGTGAATTTGGGAAATTCATTATAGCAGTTGAGCAAAGGAAGGAAGAGGAAAGCTTAATCTTTGGAATTCCATAAGGTCATGCGAGCAAGAACAAATTTAAGGTGTGACCACTACTCAAGACAACCAAGGTAGGCATGTTGCATATTTTTTTATGCATACATTTGGTGAGTGCTATAATGTAATTAGTGGCTTATTTTTGTTGAAATTATCTGTTTGGGCAAAACTTTCACTGTGAAATATACTAGTATGTTATTTAGTATTGATGTGATGCATGTGATTCTCTTTATATATATGTATTGAGGTGAATGAATAGCATATAAACATATCATATGATTCTTCTAGAATTGTTTATTATATTATTTTAAATTTTGCATAATATAGCATAGGGATTTTGATATGGATATGAAAATAAATATTTATGAAAGAAAATTAATAAAAAAAATTACAATAAACAAAGTGATTATCTATGAGAAGTGGTTATAAAGTTTAGGGTAAACCAACTAAGTGAAATGCTTAAATGTTTAAAGTGTAATATAAATGACCAAGAACACTTATAGAGTGTTAATTATCTTGTTTGTAAAGATGCACTTGAATGTGAGACAACTTGCTTAATCAATGGTACTCATAGGGTGGCATTAGAATGCATAGAGGTTATAAATGTTGCACCTAGTAGTGAGGTAATTGTTCTATTATGCTCAATAATTTGTGATGCTACCCCAATTAAATAAGACCATGGTTTACTTAAAAAAATTGAAAAGGTCAAGCATTCAATGGAAAAGTAAATTTTTGCATAAGTAATAAAGACTACAAATAAATTATGACATGACACCCTTAACATATTTGGTTTTATATGCTTGTGAAATATATGCTCCATGTTTTATCATATTGATGTGCTATAGACTTGACATGTGATATGACCTTAATTGTGTATCTCTTTACCTTAAGATTATGTAGATTTTGTTAGTCAAACCTATAATAGTTGGCTTAGCTTATGTTTTTCTTAAATATTTTAGTTAATAAGGGTGCACTACATAAGACTCCAAGGAAGCTACAATTGGGTGGTGATGATGCACTTTATGGTTTAATGTTTAACGTTAGATATCATGTATTAAGAATTGACAATGTGTTGTACTTAATATTACTACCTTAGCAAAAATGTATGATTTATTAGATATATGGGTTTTATTTTATTCTATTGGGAGTTGGTATTACTTGCATATTTTGCTTATATAAAATAGAAATAGATGGTTTCTTATATTCAACTATACTTGAAACACAATGGTGGTGAGGAAAATGATCAAGATTTTTTATGCCAAAGTGCTAGACAAGCATGCGTCATCATTTTTGGATAAATTAAGGTATCCATTTTTCATATGTAAAGACCAAATGTTACTTAAAATTGCTCTCCAAACTCAAAATTTATAACAAAAATGCATAGAGTGCTCAAAATGACCCATTGTGCCTTATTCTGTTGACTCTACCACTTGTTGCTAGCCCAAATCAACCTAATCAGCCAACCTAGACCACATTAGGTCTAATCAGTTTCATGAACAGGACTTTTGGGTTTGATCCCGATCACGGCTTCACACGATATGTTATATATCAGTCATGTTGCACTGACCCACTGAAGGAGTTCGCAACACGTCAACTCAACTCTAACTCATGGCATCACCTTAATTAGTCAACCCACTTCGCGACACTCCAACTCAACTCTAAACTACAACTATGCCAACATCATGTCAATCTACAACTTACTCCACGACACGTTGTCTCTTGTCATTGCTGGCATCACGTTGACCTACCTACCATATCCTTGATACGCTGACTTGCACTAACTTGTGACTAACCAATGTTGCACCAACCCATCAATCCAATTCGCCACAACTTTTTAACGAACAAAATTCAAAAATCAAAAATACCATTTTTTAAAAGATTATTTAACAATAGATTTTAACCACCATTTTTGTTTTTTTTTTTTTTATCTTGTTCTTTGTGCTTTGAATCTTTATAAAAAGGAAAGGTGTACTCTTTAGAATAGTGAATTTTAGATGAGCAAAAATTTTACTTTTCTTACATCTAGTTGAGATCTAGGGTATATCACAATAAGAACTCTCAAATATAAGTTTGTTAGGATTTTGATACTAAGAGGAGGGCTGCAAGGCCTAAGTAGTAAGATATCATGTTAGTTTATTTATGACTCTATGGTATCACCTAACCTCTATCATTGTTTAACAGTTTCTTTTACTTTTGTTGATTATTTACTTCAACATTTCCTATCATAATGTTGTTTCCCCTTCCATTTCACCCCATAAGTTTTCTTAGGTTTCCACTTTTACCTATCATTGCCTTTCATACTCTTTTTTATTTAGTTTTTATAAGTTTTTTGATCACCACTATGAGTAAATTACTTCATTATTCTAATTTTCATACAAGGCTTAACAAAGTCTTTCAATACTTTCAATCTATGCTAGTGGGGCCTTTCATTTTTTTCTTTATCATAACATTGGTTTATCAAGTCCTTTTTTGAGTATCTCATCTCTATTTCATTGAAGAGATTGTTGGTCTAACATATAGAGTAACCTCTGTGTGGCTCTTGATACCCTCTTGGCTAAGATTGTCTTGGACGGGTACTTTTGTGTTACCATTCTCGTGCTACTTGTATTTATCTTTCATATTTTCCTTATTCTTAACTTATGTAAATAAAACTCTACACTACTCAAAACATTTGCATCACCCATCTGGCATCAAAAAGGTTGTTGATTTATGGTTTTACAACAAACCATTTTTATGAAGAAAAGAGTTTTTTAAATACATGAACTTTTATATTTTAGGAAAAAAGGAAAAATACTTTCCAAAACAATGACTCCAAAAAGTAAATGCTAGAGCACCACATCCACAAAGACATAACCTCATTAAAATTATGTTAATCTAACCCAAAAGTGGGGATCCCAACAAGAAAAGGAACGGAACAAAGTGCTTAAGAACCAACAAGAATCTTAGGCCTCCAAGTTATAAGACATTTGTTGGTGGAGAATAACTACACAAACAAAGATTTTAGTAAAAATAGGGGATAAACCTTCAAACAATGGAGCTTAGCATTGCATCTATAAAGAGCAACCATAGGATGTGCAACTAAGGTATTGCTTGATTCTTATGCAAATTAGCTTACAAAAGCAAAAGAAATAGCAACAAATTGTTCGTTAAAGGTGTGAAACAATAAAAGCTTTAAATATGTCAAAAACTTGAGAGATTTTAGTGTATTCAAATGTAACATGGTCAAGGGTTCAAATGGCTTAACATCACTTGTAACAAATAATAATTCAAGGCATATTTTGTTTATGCAACTAGTTGAGGGTCAAAACATCATGACATATTTGTCAAAGAAAAGCCCAAAAATAAGGTTGAGTTTTAATTTTCTAGACTCTAATTTTGATTTTAAAGGACTTTAGCATGATATTCTTTACAAATGGAGGCATTATAAGAATCCATCAAACTCCAAGTGAGAACATTACCCAAATCAAAAGGAATCCAATCAAGAAGGAAGATCCTCTCAATCAAAGAGTAGTGAAATAGGTAGTAAAGTTCATCAACCTTTCCATAACCTTGTAAATTGAGAACACTAGACACACGCTAGACCAAAAGTCATCCATACTAATGAAATGGGACCATCGATCAATGGTGTTAGCCTGCATCACTATTTAAGAGCAAATTGAGCATGATCTCATCACAAACTTTTCAAATTGAGTTGTTAATGGCATGCAAATGAATCCTCTATAACACCAAAGCTTAGATGACATCAAGATGGTCACCAATGATGACAACTTGAGACTAGAAGTGGGTAACTTATAGTTTGAGTGGATAATATGAAAGATTTAAAGTTAACAAGAGTAAAGGTTCATGTTAAGATGGGAGCTGAGGTTAGAGTTTTTAATTTTGATATTTGAATTTACTTTGGGCCATTTATGATAAGAAATATTAGGAGTTAAAATTTAATAATGATAATATCTCTCCTCCTTTTGGGTCTCAATACTTATGCTTTTAACTACCAACTTGAAGTCTACCAAATTAGATTTTTTTTACCATAGTGTTTGCCTCAATTGTTAAGTCTAAGATATAGATATCAATTTAAGTACATTATATATAAAATTGTTGGCTCCTTCAAACATAGAGCCTACATCAAAGTGTTATAATTCTCTTCATAATGTGGGACCAAAATATAAAATCTTTGTTATATTATTGACACCCCTAATCATAATACTTTGTTTGAAAATAATAAATCTTTAGTATTTCTAATAAATTTATTTAAGTAAATTTTTAAATCTTATATAGTTGATACTCATGTTCATAGAAGATTTAAAAAAGAAGAGCAAATGTCAAATCCAAAGAAAATAATCTTAATAGAATTGAAAAACTACCAAGAGATATATCTTGAATTTAATTTTAGGTATTTTAATTTTATTTTGATTAAAATATTAAGCTTGATTGAAATATTCATTATAAGATATATAAATTAAATTAAAATTAATTATTTTAAAAATATATTTAAGTTTTAAATAATTTTTATCTATCTTATCTTGATCATCATTTTATCTTAATAAAAACTTTTAAAATCTTAACTAATCTTTTGCAAAAAAAATGTTATAATAGTATTAATTAATTAATAAAATATTTCTAAAAATGCCTAACCTATTTAACTTATTCAGTATAGTAAAACAGCTTCAGGTTAGAGCAATGTATTTTTGGTTAGTTAACAAGTTAAGAAATTAGTCACAAATACAGTTGAAAATGTTTTGGTTTGGGTTATCATACCCACATTCACAAATAATGTACAATGCATTACTAGCTACATGAGTAATGAACTCTCGAGCGAATTAGGAGGCAGCCATCCCCAATAAAGATTATGCAAAGCTTTAAAAATATAATTTCCTTATTCTAGTTTGCAATATTAGACAAACAAAATCTTGCTTTTGCCATGGTATGCTTTCGAATTGTGGGAGTAACAAAAACTGTCTGATCACACAATTTTGCGATCTAACAAACCTGATCTCCTATATCTTTCTATAACATCTGATTATATCCTTCATATAATCATGTCATTTCATGATCACACGGTGCATGTTTATTCTACATATAAGACCTAAATCAAGTTGTCCAATCATGATTCAAATCTAATAGTCCTAATCAAATCTAATTTCTAAACAACTGTAGTCGAATGTCATCCATTCGATCACACAATTTTTAAAATCAAACTATCCCAGAGCATTCCAATCGAACTGCTCTTGTGCAATAGCTCTTTTAATCATTATTTTGAGCAATTAAGATATTTTATTTAAACATTAATTTTTAAATTAAATATATGAATAGAAGAAGTTATAATAGTTACTATTCCTATTTAGTAAGTATATTTAATAATTGAAAAATATTTATAAATAGAAGAAATTTTTTGTACAAAAAAGATAGATGAATTTTTATTAAATCTAAAAAAAGTTTTAAGCTACAATATTCAATCCGTTAGTAGTTCATTCTTATCATTGCTTCCATATACAGTTGTGCTCTTTAGTCATTAAAATATTAAAATTTTATTTTCTTCTCAAATCAGTTAAGTAATCAATTTTCTCTACTCTTAATTGATTTAATTAAAATACTTGTACCTCATTAATCATTTCATGAAGCATAAAATTTTGTTTGTGTTAATTTTGATTTTATGTCGTCGAATATTTTTCTTTTATTGTCATTTTGTTTATAGGCTATTGTAGCTTATCATGTTTATTTTGTTGTAAGGTCATAGCAGTTTATCTCATTTATTTTATTATTATGAGGATTTAGTCTACTAGTCTTTTAGTAAAAGACTTATATTTAATGTTTTGGCTTTGCCTAGTATTTGCTAAGGTGGATGTAGGCTTTCTTTTAAGTCTAACCAACTAAAAATTATTGGAGTATATTTTTAATTATTTCTTATTTTTTTATTTCATAATTTTTATAAAACTTTATTATTTAAAGAAAAATTAACATATTTTAAATTAAAATTAAAATTTACATAAAATCACCTTTAAAAATTTGTTAAATTTATTAAAATTATTTTTAACTATTTTCTTAGAATATCTTGTAAGAAACTAAAATATTTATTCCTAACAATTCAACCCCCACCTCCCACCTCTTATTGAGTGACACTTCATTCATGATAGAGGAATGGCAATAGAGTGTCCTTATAAGAGATAAATTAGAGGAGTTGGGCAAAGGTGAGTGCAAAGTTTAGAAACAAAGAAAAGAAAATAAAGGAAGAAAAGAGAAAAAAGAGGAGAAGCTAAAGAAGGTGTCAAGTCAAAAGGAAGAGCAAGAAAGGGAGGAAGTAATTTCAAAGAAGCATAGGAATAGAATAAACAAGGAGTTGGGTGTAGTTGTTGGAATTAAGAAGAAGGTGAAGTAAATATAGGAGCTATTGTAATAAGAAGAGTAAAAGAGAGAGTAAACCAAGCCAAAGAGGTAAGAAAAAAAAGTTGAGTCTTTTATTGATTTAATTGTTTAGGTACATATTTGAGAGGGTTTCAACTTCTTTTATCATTATAATTGAAGTTGTATGATGTTGATTGAGTTTGGATTATATTGGGAAGGAAATCAAGCAAATTTAAGTGTTTCTTTATCATCTAAAGTGGGAATGTGCCATATTTTTGTCACAATATATTATACATTAAGCTTAAATCAATTTAGAGAGAAAGTTATACATCATATCCATTAAGTTAAAAGATAATATCTTTTATTAGATATATTGTACATCAACTTTAACATACTATATGTAAATCTGTAAGGCACAGAAAATTTGTGGGTGCATATTATCTTTTTAATGGAGGCAAACAATATGTTTACTTCATCCATACCATACATTAAACTTAATGAATGATATATTAGGTTTTGAATATATGAAAAGTAATGAAAAGAAAAGTAAGGTTGGAATGGCTGTAAGGTAGCTTTATATGAAGTATATAATATGTGCATCAAAATATACGATACGTTATTAAGGAAAGTATGGTACATTGTTTTTTACTATAACAAGAGGGAAAATCAAAGATGATGTTTGAAATAAATAAACATAAGAAGTGTGTTATATAGATATTAAAATAGATTATTTAGTGATCAATGTGTATGTATAATATTTATAACAAACAAAGAAAAAAGTATTTAGAAAAGGCATTTTTATCTTAGATTCAAGTGGATAATTTGTTAACTATAGTGTAAGTATAATAAAAAATCATTTATTAACATATTTCATAATTAAAGAATTATTACATAGATTTTTTTTACCTGCTTTATGTTATCACTTCATATGGGTATAAGGATATGATGTTATTGGCACAATTTATTTATGCATCTAATAAAAAGAATGATTTTGTATATGAAATAAATAATAAAGAAATATGATATTTCTATGTTACTTTGGTTTTTATGACATTGCATGTGAAACAATATTATAAATTAAGATACAAAAATATAATAATAGAATCATATTTTTCCAAGACATATCATATAGCTCATATTAGTATTATTTGGATTGCCACTAATATGATATGTAGGGCTGTCAGTTATAGGTTTGGGATTATACCTTGGTTTGATATAACATTATAATTATAAATAACTTTAATGGATAACCAGTAGTTAATACAAAAGAGCAAAGTATTATCTTGGAACCTAATACTTTTATTTATCATTTGATATTTTGTACAACAGTTTATGTAATGTAACAAGATTTTAGTTTTGTACTTTATTTATACTTAAAAGTATATGTCTTTAGATATGACATTGAATAATAAGGATAATGGTCATAAGAGAAAACAAAACCCAAAAGAATAAAATATGCTACAAAAATATATTATTTTAATGATTATATGAAAAACTTTAGAATAATTAAATAAATATGGAAAATCATTTTTATATACATTTTTCATTCTTATATCATAAATATCTATTATCACATGGTTTTTCAAATATTTGTTTTATTCTAGTATATCATATTATTATTTTGTTATCTTATGAATTTATTTTCTAAGCTTTATAAAACCTTATTAACACTTACATCATATTCATATTTCCACTTCACACAAAAAGGGGATTATAAGAGGATAAATAGGAGTCATACTCGCTAAGTAGTTTAGTGAGTAATGTATTAATGGGATAGTTGTATACTATTATGATTTGTATGAACTAAATTATATATTTGTGATAAATTATATTAGCTAAATTCTTTATATGTGATGGTTTGATATGTGTTGTTTATGTTGTAAACTTTTATACATGAGTGTAATAGTTTAAATACTGGTAATATCTTTTGATTTAAAATTTAAAATATATGATGATTTATCAGATTTGGAATTATTTGGGCTTTCTCTCACTGTGAATCCCCCTTAGAAAATATGTTTCCTTAAATTCATGTCTAATTTTCTCATAATTAATATATTTTGTCAATAAGTATAGATAAGACACTAACAAGTTTTCTTAAACCAAAAATCTAAAAAATCTAGATAATACTTTGTAAAGCCATTGGAGTCACTATGAAGTTTATTTGTTTATGTTGTTGTGTGGATGTTTCATAGATAATTGCTTTATTATTCTAAGAAATACTTCTTCATATTATGTTATATTTTGTTAATTTATTTTGTTCTATTATTTTTTCTCTAAATAGATGAACTTGAGGAGTCTATGGTGGAGGTAATAACCCTTATTTACAATATTGATAGGGTGTTTGGCATAATTAAGATATTACTCAACAACAAGCAGTTAAGCTTATATCAAAGAGTACACACATAATGCATTACAGACTTTATATGTGCAATTTTTATATACAAGAGTTCTTGAATGACCATAATAGGCATGCATATAACTATGTTAAAATGCCTAGTTAGGCCTTCTTTGCAATCTAAATTGGTGAATCATGACTACCAATGGGCACTAAGCTCATGCATGTCATTAAACAAAAATCCATGTTGTTATGCATTGTGACACATGTTAACAATAGTATTGGAGTTTTTCTAATACTCCATTAAGGTGGATAACCATAATTTCAATGATGTGCTTCATCTATATCTTGTCTTTGATGGATGATTTTATATAATTATTAGATTCTATAACTTCGTATCACCAACATGTTAAGAGTTTGCTTCCAAGACATTCTTGGTGTTCTTAATTAAGCTCATAGTACCAAAAGTGTTGCCAAGGACAAAAATAATCAATGTTAAAATAGAAAAAAATTATAACTCATAATATTATGAAAAGAATAGATGTTGATCACTATTTTTTTTAGCATTCAATTAGGAGGAGTTCATTGCTAACATAAATGTTTTAAAATTGGAATTGGAGCATGGTGGTTTCTTTTTCTCAATGATTAATTTGTGGCTTTAGAGCATAGTGATTTCCTGGTTCTTAGAGATTAATTTGTGGCTCTTTCACTATTTGCTTTTATGCTAATGGATTTTATTTACAAACATACAAGAAAGTTGTACTTTGTTTTGCATATACAAACATAAACAAGTTCTTCACTTGTATATGTAGTTTTGAGCACTATTTTAATAATTATCCATTGCAAACATAATGTGCATATGATTCTTTATATGAATCATAGAACTATGAGCATGCACAACTTAGCAATGTTGTTAAAAGAGCACTTCCAATACCTAAAGAAATGGTTAGGGTGTTTTCTAACATGTTACACTTTGCATGACACATAAATCAACTAAGTCATTGAAATTGACCACATAAAACCATAGATAAGGTGTCGCAAGTTGAAAATTCTTATATAGAGCTCATTGGAGAACGATGATAAGAAGAGGCCATGCACACCCAAATTGTAAACTAGTACAACACATCTCATTTGCCAAAACTTTTATTTTTTTTAATTAAATACAAGATGAAACACATAGGATCTTATCTTAATGTTTGTTGTCATGTTAATAAGAACTAACATTTCTTTGAAGAATTGTTGTGTGAACCCACTATGTTTGAAAGGTTGATTGAGAATTGAAAATTCTCTTATGAAATTGTTTATTGTGTTTGGGCCTTATTTGGATGCTTGAGGTGTAATTTTTCAAATTTTTTTGTTCAATCATTTTGATCATTCACTATTTAGTTATAATGATTTTTGTTTATCTTTTTTCTCACTAGTTAATGATAATTAACTATTATAGTGTTTGTTGTCTATCTAATACACAAAATTCTCACTATCCTCATTATGGATGATAATATCCATTTATTAAGAGAAGTGACACTCGAGTACCTTAAAAAGACCATGTTTAGCATTGACAAAAATAATGCTCCTAGTTCGGATGGATACACTAGGTTACTTTTTACCATTTGCAAAAAAATGTCAAACAAGACATTTAAATGATTGCAAGATATTTTATGATAGACACCAATTCCAAAACATTTGGTCAATTTCAATATTGTTTTGATACCCAAAACAAAGAATCCAAGAAGTTATTTCAATGATTTTCAACTAATCTATCGTTGTTCATGTCTTGAAAATATTTTTTTCAAGACTACTAGCTCACTATTTATTGGAAATCCTGCACAAATTGATATCTCCATAAAAAAATTGACTTTATAAAGGGTAAAGGCATCGAGGATAACCTACTTCTAGCTTAAGAACTTGTTGAATCAATCAACAAAAAAGTGAGACGTCAAAATTGAATAATTAAACTTGACATGAAGAATGCCTTTCATCATTTTTCTTAGAATTTATTGCAAAATGCTTTACTGTAATTTGGTTTTGGTCTACGATTTATACGTCTCATCATGAATTTTCTCCATTGTAGGTAGTTGCCAATCATTGTGAATGGATAAAGCCATACTTATTTTCAATCCTCTTAGAGAATGAAACAAAAGAACTTACTTTCTTCATTATTGTTTATTCTTATAGCATTGGTGTTTAGTAAGGGAATTAATTGGATATACAAGCAAGGTAACATTCGACTTGACACACTACTTAATGGTTGCATTAACATTGCTCTCTTATGCTATAATAATGACATCATTATCTTCAGACAAGAAAACAAGAAATCCATTAGAAATTTGAAATATTTCATTCCTCTATATCAAGTGGGTATCCCTATTGTTGATGAATGCAAAAAAAAGTCAATTTGAATGTTCAAAGCTACACTCATTGATAAATATCAAATGGATATCATGATACATGAAAGGAAACTTTTCAAAATATTACTTTGGATGCATCCTGTTTAGAGGAAGAAAAAATACATATTATATCAACTTATTATTGACAATATTATAAATAAAATAATGAATTGCAAATGAGAACTAATCTCAATAAACAAAATATTAACACTTATCAAGCATGCCCTAACCTCAATAACCATGCATACACTTATGGTGATAAATCCTCCTAAGTAATTTTTCATGAAACTTATGTGATGACATTATTTTGGTTTAGAAAAATTAATGAACAAGGTAGAATAAGATATGCTACCCAACTAAAGAACTTGGACTAAAAAGACTTGATGATATCCACAAGGCTTTTAATTAGAAACTTTGTTGGAAACTGAGAAATGAGAATTCTCTATGGGCTCATTTAATGCAAGCTAAAACTGTTTCAAAGGAATGAAAATGCGATGTTTTGGGTATATGGAAATGAATTCTTTGAGTCAAGTATAAAGTGGAGCATCACATAAAGAGCCCTAAATAATGTAATTATTGAACTATCACTTTCAATAGACTATTCTCTACTAATTTAGCATGGAACCTAATCAAAAAGAAGGGGATCATTTTGAACTCTTACAAACAAATTTAGGACTTTCATATATCCTTTAAGATTTCTATTTTTCTTTGGAGATTGCTCAAAAAAACTTCTTCCTTTTGCAAATATTTTAAGCAAATTGGGATTTCAACTACTCTCCATATGTCTTACTATCAAAATGTTGATACATTAGATCATGCCTTTGTTGGATGTGAACATGCTTAAGAAGTATAGATTCATTATTCTAAACTACTATATATTCCTTATCAACAGGATCAAATTATAAAACATACTCTACATCATTGGTGAACTATGACACTTCCTCTACAGTGAGAGAACTTATTCCACTAATTCTTAATCTTATATGTTGGAAGATATGAAAAATGAGAAACCTAACCCTTTTTGAAGTAAGGTACATTACAAGTAATGGAATTTGTGCAAATGTCTGATTAAAAATCTATAATGTGATAGAAAGCTTCCATTGCATAAAAAAATGTTCAAAATATCCACAATTGGTGTCTAATGGGCTAATTGGAAGATAAACAAAAATTAGGTAATTACAAATCATTAAAGTCCACTAGGTAGTCCCACCCTTATATCATTACAAGCATAATGTGGACATATCGGTTATGAGCAACTAGGGGTTCGATAGGTGGTGGTGGAATTCTCTATGATAACAAGGTAAGGCTCTTTGAGTTTTTTTTCGATGTTGTACTATAATAAAACTAATATGAAAGTTGAAGCACTTACACTCTATCGTAGACTACAACAATTATCTTAAAATTGACATAGATAAACTTCAAATTGAATCGAACTTAAAGGCAATAATTAACATGACTAAGGAGCACTCATCTAGTCATCTAACATCTCATTAACAACATCCAAAACATCCTACACACTTGATCTTACCAGATAATGCATTCACATGAAAGGAAATATTGTGGCTAATGTTTTGACAAAATTAGCTAGCACTACTTCATAAAGTTTTTGAAAAGTCAGTATCTTTCGTAGTACATAAGAGGTCTAAAGTGATTTGACCAAAAAAACATTTTCCATTCTTTTGAATCAAACATAAAATCAAAAACTACACACTAAAAGTTTAAACTTGGTTATGCAATGCTTCTTATAAGTTTGGGATGGATTTGATAAGCTGTAACTATTTCATTGTCTTTCTTGACACTATCGTATAACACAATATCTTTTATATTTTAAAAAACATTACCAAAAATAAATAAATAAGTCTAGTTTAATGCCTTTTTGTATTAATAAAATAATGGCTATGATATATTTTATTTTTTATGCACTATATTTAGTTACTAAATGGCCAAAATCAATTGTGTTAAGATTTTCAAAAAATATCCACATGCTTTAGGGATAAAGGTAAGAAAATTCATCATAATTAGCTTATAAAAAGATTCCACTAACCCAATTAAATCCTACACTAAACAAGACCTACAAAGGAAAATAAAATAGGCAAAGGTTTGGATATCACAATAGTAAGGACCATTTTACCCTCCACTATTTGAATAACATCACAGCTTCGTCCTCAAAATTGATGATTAGACAAAGCCACAATAATCATGCTCATTTTTTTAGTTTTGTCAATATAAAGTTTTTTTTGAATATACATGGGATTTTATGATTTGTTTTATGGGATTTTGTGACATGTTACATGATATTACACATTTGTTTTTCAATGCCTTAATTGAATTTTTTCCTATAATCAAATCCCAACTTGCTTTGATTAAAATAAGCAAAAGAGAGTAAGTTCTCAATTTTTCAAGTTTGCTAATGAATCCATCAAAACACAACAAAGACATTCCAATATTGATGTTAAGATAATTATTAGTCTACAATAAATGTTTGTAGTGTTGTTATGAAAATAATTAGTCCTATCTTTGATTGATAGTGATGTACAATTCAAATATGTTATGATAATTGGTCTCCATATATTTTGATAGTATATTGTTTGATTTGTTTTCTATTTTTGTGAATTTGTTGAATGTTTTTAGCTTTTATTTTAAAAATTTTTTGGATAAATAAAAGAGAAATATTAGAGCTTATGGATGATGGGTATGTCAAAGAATGATAATTGAAAATTCATCAGGATGAACATGTGACCCACAAATTGAAATAAGTAATAAGCTAACAACTACACACTGCAACTATTTTGGTTAAGAAGAGATAACAATAAAATTTAATACATGAACAAGAAGAATTTATGACCAAACAAATTGTAACATATAAGTTGATGGGTTACAAGAAGCCATGCACAAATCATATGAGCATTAAGCCTTCACCTCCAACACTGATGCTATCATCTCTACGTTGAAAGAACATCAGGATGATTGACAAGAGCACCATAAAAATTTCAAACATGACAAATTGTTGTACATGCCTTTATTTTTATTTTGATATGATACAAAATATGTTCGCTATATAATAGTTTGTTCTTTTATCATAACTAACAAAGAGAGTAAATATTGAAAATAATGAAAAAATATTTATAACAATTAAGAAAATGTCATAACAATAAAACTATAATTTTGTATTGCTCCTTTACTATATAAATAATATACTTACATCATTTTAAAACCTTTTCATAATTCGACATTAAACAAAAAATTCTTTAATACAATTTTTTTATCAACCCAACTTTTAAAAAAAACCTAGAGTAATATGCATGCTCTATGGTCTCTCATCTACATTATTCGAATTACTGATATTTTTCTGAGACATTTTTATAAAAATTTCATTGAACATTTTTGAGAATGAACTCCAACTGAGTTAAAGGATAAAAATTTTATTCTAAAAGTAGCTTTTTTATGAGCAAAAAGACAGTAAATACTTGAATGAACCAAGCTAATCCTCAAAAAAATTCCACAACTTCGTCACCAACAAGAATGAAATATAGCTTTTTCTTAGAGTTTAAAAAAAAAAAAAAAAAAAAAAAAAAAAAAAAAAAAGGTGGAAGCTGCTCCAAGGCAAAAACCACCGGCTCTTGGAAACAATAAAATTGAGGGCAAGGCAATTGACGTTGTGTTAGCCACCTAAGAACAGCCTTTAACCATCAGAGGAGACCACCAATTTAGTAAAGTTCAATAGACGTTGTTCCACTTTTTCTTAAACCACACTTTGCCACATCTACTCCCTGAGCCACGGTAGCTGAGCCGGCACCCATTCACATAACTCATCTGCCTTGAACCAGAGAGCTTTGACCAAACAAGAAGGTGAAGTATATGTCAGTACAAGCTTCAAAAAGCAGTGATGTCAATTGACAAAGCTTTTAATGATAGAATGCCGATGAAATAAGTAGTAGGGTGAGGAAAAGAGGAAAAGATGAAGAAAACCCATTATGAACAAGATTGAAATGTCATCGAAGAGATGGGCAATATATCCTCATGACCAAGAAGAGAAGACACAGGATTCTAGCATGCAAAAAAAATGAACAAATGGGTGGTGGTCATATGCTTAGCGTTTCTTCGGAGGAACAATGATTATCCTTCAATGATATCAAGGTTGAAACTCAAAGTCGCTGCAAAGATGAAAGGGAAATTTATAAATACATGTCTTGACCCACAAGTTAAATGTCTAACCGGATTGGCTCCGTTTTTCATTTTTTAGTAATATGGTAAATAGAAGCATCCAATGTGTCGCTACAACTTTTTAGTCATGTAACTTACAAGTGCTCGAAGAAACTTGAAGTCTCCCACAGCATCGTGAAGTGTCCTAACTTTATCGAAGTGTCCAATCATGTCTATGAAAAATTTAGAGCTTTTTCTTCATCTTTTATTCACAGTTCAGACATTTCACATACGATGTGTCTAACAAAGTTTCCCTTTGTGTGAGGCTATGTTCTTGTTGTTAGAGGTGTTTGACACTAGCATGAGAACACGTATGAAGTGTTTACGATTGCGATCTTATTCACGAATCATTTGATTGGTGAACTGATAGTATGCGATACTAGGTGGTTCACCTCTGATCCTTGCAAGGCTCTAATCGCTTCTCCCTTTCTGTCTTTCATGATTATCTATTCTCTATATGTATAATAATACTATTCCATTATATTTTTTTATTCATTCATACCAGGTGGAAAATCATCTTACCTAGGAAACTCTTCATATAAGATTTATAATCTTAGTATTTTCATGAATTCAACATAGAAGACTAAACTTTCTTTGTTCTTCCCTTCTATGAATTCTTAGGTATAGACCTAAACGTGGACCTATCCAATAGGTATCCTAGTTGATTGCTTTCTGTCTATATATCTAGCCCTTTATTAGTGCACTAAATAAAAATGAGTTTTCTTACCTATTCTGGTAGGAAGTACTGTTTGTCAACAGCCTCTTTAACAATGGAATCAATTCTTCATTTTCCATCTTATCTAATAGAGGAATTCATTGATTCATCTCCAGATTCTAATTGGGACTTCCCTAAATTTGATTCCACCTCTAGTGTAGTTCTTTCCTAGCCCTCTTGTCCTGATTTTGAACCAAGCATCCAACCCCCTACATTGACGACATAATCCCGAATGTTTGGCTCTCTGACTAAGCTCCCCCCTCTCCCTCTAGGGAACTTCTTGAGAGGCAAGCATGAGATATTAATGGTGGAAGAAAATTGAGAAAAAAATGTCAAATAAAAAAAAAATGTATGATGTATTATTGGATGGTGTCATTTTTTGTGTTTTATGAGACTTGCAAGGCAAACATAAAGGGAAGTGACATGTTTTGAGTTAAAAGCATACAAAAAGTTGATGCAAAACCTGCATATGTGGTCCAATGGCACAGGAACACAGTAACGCTGATGATGTTAGAACATGCAATAGAAATATAATTGAATTTTGAATGCTTTGGTTGAAAAACACTATTAGTAATAAAGTAGATGTATTGAAATAAAACTATCTATTTTCTTCACAATTCTTTGTTAACATTTTAAAAAAACAAAAAAGTAGAAGTATAATAATTATAGAAAATGGAGATGATTTGAGAATTTTATTATTCTCTTTTTCTAAACTAAGTGACTGTAAAACGCCATTACCCAAATGGGCTAGGTGCAGACCATTGGAATAAAGATGGAATCACAATAATCCAATCTTCAAACTCATTAGAGCCAAAAGTAAGAGACAAATTAAGAGAACAAGACTAAGGCAAGAGAGTCAAATAGATGAAAATAATGATTGCAAAAATGATGGTATAATAGTGAAGATTAGAAATCTCTCTCTCTCGCTCTCTTTCTCTTTATATATATATATATATATATATACATATATACATACATACATACATACATACATACATACATACATACATACATACATATATATCTACATACATACATACATACATACATACATACATACATACATACATACATACATACATCTATACATACATATATATATATACATATATATATATATATATACATATATATATATATATACATATATATATATATATCGAAAGCACCATGATCTAAATGGCCCCTCCCCATGGATCTTATTTATACCCACAAAAATGAAGCACTAACAACATTTAGAGCAATTTCAGGCTGCCATGCCAACATTATTGACTTCTATGATAGTAACTTATGACTTGTGTTTAGTGCAAGCAAAGATTTTATGATCACAAATGCTTATTAATAAGTTCACATAACGATGTTTAAAAGTTTAGAAAAGATAAGAAGAGTTTCAAATTCATTGTCAACTTTCTCCGCTACATAACTTTGTCAGTATACACAATAAAACGACAGTCTTGTTTCTCTTAAAGCTTATCCATTGAAAATTTCTTAATCTAATATGTTTTCTTACGATTCTTAATGGTTTTTGTTCAAGAAAACTTTTTGAGTTTTAAAATAAAAACATGTAAACAAAACATTTTTGATGAAACTCAAAAAATACTAATAAATCCATTTCATCCTAACCTAAATAATTCCCTTAAAATTTTGAAGGCATGCTTGATATTACCACCTATCATTAACATTGTTAATACACTAATCAAATGATTCATCTCATACATATTTTTCATGCTTGGGTTATACCTAAAAAGATAAATTACCTATAAATCTAATGTCAAGACATAATCAACTATATCCATTCGCTCATACATTTCCACCCTTTTCTATTCTTACCTTTCATTTGAACTTGAAATATTAAGCTTTTGAATGAAAGTTCTTCCCAATTTTGAGAAAGTTGCTAACAATAAGTGTTTTGTACCATTTGGAAGTAGCAAACCTCCACCATCAAAAAAGCCCTAACCCAAAGCAACATTTGTATCTAGTTTCTTTAATTATGAAAAATTCTATATTGTCATTTATACACTTCACTTATAAACAAATTAAGATCTCACAATCAAGTCCAAAAAAAAATTTCTTAAGATCACCTTGGCACTTCTCAAGAACAACTCCTAAATGTACTTCTCTATTCCTAAAGTCTCCACGAAGCCAACAACTTGTTGAGCCGTCTTACGAACCTTCTGAGATCTCTCATAAGAACATTCAGTATACAAAATGGATAACTGATCCATTACACCATGCATCACAAATGAAGCAATGTGAGGGAAATTTTGAGAATTGCCTTCTCTCTTTTGAGGTACAACATGCAAAAAATAGTGATTATCATATCTAAAGTTAATAACTTTAACATCATGCTTAGTAACAAAAATTGAGCTAAAATTAATATATATTAGTCAGATCTATCAAAAGAAAAGGATTATGTGGAACACACTATTACAAAGCAATTTACTTGAGAAAATCATATCCAAAATCCAAGGCATTTTGATAAATGAAAAAATTAAAAAGAATTCCAAAATTATGCAGTTTTGCTCAATAATATTTGTATAAATCATTAAATTAAGGAATTTCTATTGCTATACAAAAACTATATAAAGTTTGTAAAGCCAAAATATTAGTGCATTACCAACTTCACGATGGCCATTCTCGGGGCTGTCACTTCCATGAACAACATTTCTATTAATAAATTCAATGAAAATCTTTCAGCATAAGTGGAAAAGGTACACAGCAACCAAAAATGCTACTATAACAACAGATATAAGAAATGGGTTAAGGAAATAAATGCTACCTTCCAGGATAAATGGCTAGATCACCTCGTATGGTTCCTGGCTCAGCTTGAAGAGGATTTGTTGCTCCAATAAGTTTACGCACTGATGAAACAACTCCAATGCCTTCCCAGGCCTTTTGGCACACAATTAGTTATAAATAAAAAAGAAGCACTAAGGTAATTGATAATTATAACCAAATACATCACGTTCTGGCATCTTAATAACTCCACAAATTGGCAAATGTCTAGCAACATACCATACAAACGACTGGACCAGATGTGATGTACTCTATCAGCTTTGGATAAAAATGTTTTCCCTTCAGTTCCTGGTAATGTTCCTGATTGGCAAGTAAACAAGTATCAATGGTTCAAATTGAAGATAGCACAATATTTTTCCAGATATTTCCATATCTAAAGGCACAGGGAAAGGAAAAAAAAAAAAATTTATTTAAACTTAAAAATAATACCAACCTTATCATAAAAGGAACAATTAACATTTACAAACTATGATTATAAGAAATAACTGCAAAGAATTCAAGCAAATTCATTATGCGTACAAAGTTACACTATGCGCTAGTGTAATTATGTTAGCTCAAATTCGAAAATTGCTTGCAAATCAGATTGGTTATTGACTCAAATCAAAGTGCAATGATTAGCTCAGCAAGATTCAAATTGAGCTTTCATGAAATGACCATCAGTCAAGCCTAGATCAAATCAAACAAGCTTAAAAACACATCAAAATAACTATGCATTTGTTTTTATATTTATTTACTCATCATTATAAATAGACAACCAAATCAAAAATTTATAAAATTATAACAACATGATTAGTAGTTTATATCACTGAATCTATATATTTATTTATGACCAAGAATCTGCATAAAATTAAAAATTCATCAAAATTTCAATCAACTTCAATCGCATCATGCTCAAACCAATAATCAAATGGATTATCAATCATATTACGGCCTCAAGGCCTCCTAGCTCACTATTTAGTCTTTAATAATTCAAAAAGCTAATTGTAAGCTCACATGGATTCAAATATTCAAAAGCACAACAAGTTTGTTTCAAGAGATATTATGGGAGGAAGCATTCTTGAGCTTCAACAAACAGATAAAGTGTTTACAAATTCATGGTCACAAAATGTATTTTGAAAATAACCATTTAAAATCTTGATCTCAAACATACCATAAATATTTAGGTCGGTTTATTCAGTAATTCTTCATTATGAGAATTTTCATCATTATCTATCATACAAACAAATCATTTTGATATATTTCAAATATTTTTCCCTTGAGTTTATTCTATATTATACCAATTTCAATTGGAGGCAATTTCATAATGTAACAGGTTGTAAAATTTTGAATTGCTCAACTTCTAAATAAGCCATATTCACATTTTGTATTAGAATGCATACTATAGATTCAGAAAAAACTTGCTACATATTACCATCTCTGTCGTTGCAAACATCAAAGACAAATTATATTTCTACTTTGGTTCTTTAGCTACATATATGAAGCTTAAATCCAAGGCATATTGACCAGATTAC
The DNA here is from genome assembly GCA_023846275.1 of Vanilla planifolia. Classification (NCBI taxonomy): domain Eukaryota; kingdom Viridiplantae; phylum Streptophyta; class Magnoliopsida; order Asparagales; family Orchidaceae; genus Vanilla; species Vanilla planifolia. The sequence continues at coordinate 27,169,614 of CM043870.1, forward strand.
AGGAAACTGCATTAGTATCAAGGCAAAATTGTAATCTTAAAATGCTTTGATGCTACATTAAAAGGCTGACATTAGACTAGCACCTTGAAATAATGTAAATATATAGAAGCACAGAAGAGGGAGAAAAAAGTTCACCTCAAGGGCTCTAAACCCCGCACTGAACAAAAGATTACAAAAAAAAAAAAAAAAAAAAAAAAAAAAATCCTAAGACCTGATTTAAGCACAAAAAATGAAAATGGCACAGAAAGAGGGAAAACAAAACATACACAAAGCAAAGGCCAAACTTAGGCATCTAGCCTCCATTGAAGTCGTGTAAGGACATTATCATATAACATTGACACTTAAACAGCATAGCCACAAGACAAAAAAAGTAAGAATGCTGAGGGCGAATAATTCCAAAGTTTATCGAATAGACGTTACTTTGTTTTAATTCATCTATTATACAACAGTCTTTATATCACTAAGTGGGTTTGACTATATGAATCCTATTCTATTGTATCCATAAAAAATTCTTTCTTAATAGTCAAATGCATCAAAACTTTTCTATTAGTCACTTGTAGCACTTTTCTATATACTCCTTCCCTATTCACACAAGTAAATTCAATAACTCCCATCTGATAAAAAGGGACACTAAGTGATCTACATTATTATAACATATCCATACCGTTTATGTTGACTATCCCTAAACTAATCCTCCAAAGGTGCTATAACAATTGTCTCTTGAACATGCTCATTTCTAATCCTTTCAACTATAACAACCCATCCATTTTAGCATTATCATACTCATTTTGTTTGTATGTTTGGATTTGACAGACCAACATTCAGCATCATATAATATTGTTGATCACTAATCCTAAAGAAGTTATATTTATGCTTAAGAGAGATATATTCTAATTATGCAATACATCAAAAACACTTTTATTTCATCCAACTTGTTTAGATTGTATTGACAACCCATCAATTTCATCATTATTTGAAAATGAACATTAGTTGTCCTTTAATATTTAATCATGATCAATTATAATATTTAAGCTATTATACTCTTACTTATAATTAAGCATGCATTCAATATACTCAATTATAGACTTACTAAGATGAAAATCCTTAAAATTACAATATTCATAAAAAAATAAAATTTATTCATCAAAGAAGAAAAGGGAATAAGCAAAAGAAGGATTTCATTACATGACAAGTAGAAGTCTAACAACATCAAGGAAGCTGAATCAAGATTACAAACCATCATATTTATAACAAAAGAAAAACTACAATGCAAGATATGCGAGAAAAATCATACGGATGAATGAAAAAAAAAAGTCTAACTGATGTTTTTTTTTTTTTTTTTTTTTTTTTTTTTTTTTTTTTTTGTGTGATGGATTTGGATAATATGTAAGAGAGTATCCCCATATAAGGAGAAAATCAACCACTAGTAGAATTAAGGAGGGTGGCATAGGTATACTTGGAGGTTCTCATATAAGAAGGATCTAGTAATGTTTGCATGCAATATGAGGGGATACTATGTTAAGAATTGGCCAACAACCATACAAGAACTAGAGAGAAGTAAAGGTTCAAACAAAGAGATTACAACATTTCTAGCTAGTAATTCATTATGAATTATTCATTTGATTGATTAGAAAAATATTAGATGTATGATATTTCTTTGAAAGTTCCCTAATAATTATTAAATAAATTAAATATATATATATATATATATATATATATATATATATATTCATGATCAAAGATATTAAGGAAAGAGAATGAATAGATTATGTAGAAATACAGAGAGGACAAACTATAAATATCTAAAATATGGACTAATTCCAACTAAGAGAATAAACGAGATTAAGAGCAAATAATTGAAGAATTTGCATGAATAAAAGAATAGTACATAATTATGAATAATGATACTTGATATGAAATACACAAATAAACATGTAAAGATTATAGTAAAGATAGAAGATGATTGAATGAATTAATAAGAAGAGATAAAGGGAATTATCCTTAAGATAATTATGTAGAAAAGAAAAATTGGATAGGAGATTCTAGAAAAAATATTTTAAGAACTTAATAGCAGTTCTAACTAAAAGAACAAAAATAGATTAAAAATGTTGTGAATAAAATGATGAAAGAGAATGGCATATCATGATAATTGTTAGTTAGAATGAAATATACAATTTCACAAGGTCAATTGTATAACCAATTAAAATGGAAGGGTAAAATGGGAATACTCCTTTTCCTTTTTCTTCTTTTCCTTTTCCCTTTTTATTTTTTCTTCTTTGCCACATCAGATGATTAAAATTCGCATGGAAAAGCAAATGAGGCTACAACTAAAATTAAATACATTTAGTGAAAAAAGTTCATAATAAAGTCTGTCTTTATAAATACTACAAATAATATGAAACAAGCAGGTTTAGCTAAAATCAAAGGCATATAGAAAAAAGTTCAAATTTTATGCTCAAAGATAAAAAATTCAAGATGTTTAGGAAACATCAACAACTATTTATTAGAAAGAAAAAGAATGCATTTCCCAAGAAATTGAAGTTTCTGCAATTTCAGAGTACACAATATTTAAATGCATTTCCCAAGCAGGTTTAGCTAAAATCAAACCCATGTAGAAAAAAGTTCAAATTTTATGCTCACAGATAAAAAATTGAAGATGCTCAACCACAGGAAAAGAGCGAGCATCACTAGAATAGTGAGACCAGTTGCAAAATTAGAGCTCTTCATTACAGCAACAGCTATTTATTAGAAAGAAAGAGGGTGCATTTACCAAGAAATGAAGTTTCAGCCATTTCAGAGCACACAATATTTAGAAAATGCGTTAAGAATCGATGGTGGGAGAACTAACCTCCGCTAGTTCCTTGGAACATTTGAAAAGCTTTAAACCTTTCAGTAAAAATCCTTTATTCTCAAATCGCGAAATAATCTCTCCAACCTATATCATTAACCGAAAGAGCATTAAAAAATTATAAAGCAAATAGACGCATACAACATACAAAGTAAATCAATAAAAACATAGCACACCAGACCACGCTGAACCCCGTCAGGTTTCACCATAACGTAAGTCTCCTGGACTTCTTCCTGGTCTCATCAAAAACCAAGAAGCTGACAGGTTTAACATTTATATATTTGAATAGAAACAGCAAGAATATTCTCACATTTCTAATCCTCGAATAAAAAAACTAAGAGCCACCACCCAAAGACGTTCGAAGAAACAGAAATTGCAAAAACATATAGGTAAAATCCCAGTTATTAGCTACTTTAACCAGCTGAAATAACTCCAACAAATCATTTGGCATGAAGAAGAGAAACAAACCATGGAGGCTACGAGGTGGGGAAGGAAGACGCGTGATCTAGATTTTCGAGCTTGCATTAGGCAATACCCGCGGAGTGTGCAGGGAGAGAGGAACGCGTAGCTATCAAACGCGGAGATACTACCCCGGTAGCGGGCCGCGACGCGAAGACAACTCGAAGAAGAAGAGGCACAGCGAAATTTCCTTCCAGTCTCACGATTTTGGTTTTGCGGTGGAACAAAGTGTGTTCTCGCAACTAAGGATGTCAGCGCCGTCGCCGTCGCCGTCGCCGTCGCCGTCGCCGCCATATTCTAGTGTTTGCCCTTTCCCTGTAACCGGTTAGCAAATGGAGTTTGTGCAGGATAAAGTACTTGTGACAGAATTTAATCTACTTTTTCGTTCGCGGGTTTGGTTCGAATTAATTGCTTATTCGATAATTAGGTTTGCTCTCAAGAATTTTTATCCGTTATTACATTCAGATTCAAATAGTTCGTCAAAAATATATATATAAATTGAATTTATTTTTTAGTTAACTGTTTTTATGTGCAAATGTTAATAATTAAAAAAAGGTAAAATTCAATTAAAATATATTTTGCTAATGCATTAAGTAGTACACAAAATGGTCCTATTTTCAACCATGATCACATTAACGCACACAAATATGCTACTGTATACACTAACATTTTTGATAAATCCAAAATACATGTTTAAAAATCAATATATATACTTCATAATAAATACTTATTTATAATCAATATATATATATATATATATATATATATATATATATATATATATATATATATATATATATATATATATACAAAGAATTTAATTAAAATATATGCATTCTTTGAAATCGTGCACTACTCTCGAAATCTTTCCTAGAATTTTATAATGGCATATATCTCACACAGGTCATATATATCTATATTTTCTCAATAAGATGACTATTATCGAATTCAAAAAAAAATTAATAAAAAATATTAAAATTATATTCACTATATTCTTAATTTTCATTACTAAATAATTTAAAAGTAGACGTTACCTTCAAATAATTTTTTGGGATAAAAGATTATATTATTTGTCTTGGAACTTGAGAAAAAGTTAATTAACATATTAAATTAGTTATACATTGTACACAAAACTAAAAGACCTTAATATTCTTCCATTCATCTGAACAAAGGTGACAATGCCTTTAAAAATAGCTAAGTTAATCCAACAAAAAGAAAGAAGCAAGGACTGATCTCCCTAGAACTTGTTTTGATTTAAAAGGCATTGTTAGTGTGTCAATAATGAGTGAAATAACTACATAAGCTATATTTTTGAAACTTATAAATTTAAAGGATTGAAAGTCATCATAAGTCTAATAAAAATTCAAATATTTTTCAAATTTATAAGTAATAACAAACAAACAATTACAAGAACATCCACCAAAAGTAACTTTTAAAATCAACATTAAGAAAATAGTGATATCCAAATAAAAACAATTACCCTCAACACAAATATATATATATATATATATATATATATATATATATATATATATATATATATATATATATATATATATATAATTTTATTTCAAGAAAAGTCAATAGAACCTCATATTAACATCAGACCTTGTGTGTGACCTTATTAAGACCCATTGGCCTATATTAGGATTTGATAATAACAAATTTTATAATAAAATTATAAATATTTATTTTGAAATATATTTTCAAACTACATATATTATTAAATATATAATCTGAAAGAGTGAAATCAATAATATCTTAATATATAAATTTTTTAATCTTTATTTTTTATAAATATTCAACATAATAATATCTCATGTTTAAACAACATAGAAGCCTGTTTAATATTAAATATTTGTTTTATATCTTAATTTGTTTCTTAATTTTTTTCAATCATAATTTGTATGTTTTTATAAACTTGTGAGAATTATTATGAAATATATTTAATCTAAGTTATGACACATCTTACAATGTCTAAATTGCTAAATACAAAGATAACTAGAATTTAATTTGAAAAAAGTTATATGATATCATCCTAGCTACATTTTTCAGTTATCATCCTAATTAGAGATTTCAAATCTTTGCAAGATTAAGTAATCGAACAACTGATGATGAAGAGTTATTGTGACAAATTGCCTAATTATCCAATAGCAGAGTTCATTTCAATATGAGAGAATTTTGTAAGAATGCTTAAGAAAGTCAAAAAAAAATTCTATAGAATACCAATATTATATTAGTTATAATATTATCATCTAATAACCTTTTTTACAAAGAATTACACTCAATTTATAAAAAGATATTTGAAAAATAAAGACTTGTAGAGGATTCTTTTGTGATTTTTGCAAGAAAAAGTCAAAAGAGTTGAACTTTAAATCAAATGAAAGCTATCAAAAACTTTATATAATGCAATTGATATAAGAGAAAATTTAAAGTTGAATGATCTCATGAGATCGTAAATAGATGAAAGATAAGTAGTGTGAATGTTAAATTCTTAATGTTGATATTAAAAGAGATTGATAAAGAAAAGAAATTGAGTAGAGTTGTTGATTGTTTTTGTCTTTGAAAAGGGAAAATATTTGTGATAATTAGTAGGCATAGCTTTATATGAGAATTAATAGAAAGTATGTGTTAAAAAAAGACCTTCATATTTTCTCAGATAGAGTTTCCCTATATAGAATGTGTTAAAAATGAGAAATAGGGTTTTTGTTAATTAAGCAAGTCTCTGATCCACTTGTAAATAAAATTTGTAATTTGTGCTACAAGATATAGATATGTCAAATTAAATAAGTGAAAAATTGATTATTGAGGATGAGTAAGATAAGGTGCTTCAAAAGATTATAAAATATTATTAAGGTTGGGCAAGTAAAGAATGATAGATTTTATGTATGAAAATAATGAAAATATTAAACTTGAAAGTAGTCGTACATAGAATGAATCTAAAATGATAAATTTACTTTTATTTATTTTTTCAACAAAGTGAATAAAATGTTATGTTGAACAAATAAAAGTTTTGTAACTATTCTATTTTATTGAGAAATAATCATGTGATTGAATAAATTAAACTAGTATAGTCAGAAAGAGAAAATTTTGGAAGGAATTGAAATAAACCAATGAAGAAGATAAATGAACAAAAAAGAAAAGATCTACTACATGATTAGTAGATATAAAATTTTGAAAGTGACATGAAAAAAATCAAATGAGCAACTTTGGTTTTTATTATGAAAGAATGAAGACTTTTGTAAATAAAATAATAATTTTATCTATCAACTATTAGAGATAAGTATTATTAAGTAAATTTGAAGAACTAAAAATTAATTAGAGTTTAAGTAAATTTGTAATGGATAAGATTATAAAAGAATTATAATTTATAAGACTATTAACTTTAAAATTTTAATTAATCAATAAAATATATGCAAATTGATCATTTAGAAACATTTGAGGCTCAAATGATACAGTTTATAAGATCAAATATATAGTTAATATCGATATCCTTATTTTAGAATAAATATTAATATTTGGTCAAATGTAATAGATACACTTGTATTTGATTTAAGAAAAACTTAATCCAAATCTTTAAAGTAAAAGAAAATTATTAACTTAAAATTTATCAATTATTTAATTTAGGAAAAAAAGAGTAAAAATCCCTTGCTTCTTCTTGAAACTTCCAAACCCAACACTTAAGGATTTCTATTTGGTTGAAGCTTTTTTCCACTTTTTGTACACCCTCAACCAAGGATGGGAGAAAGATTGGAGCTACACAAAGAGCCCTATTGGCAGCTCTTCTTATCTCCTTCTCAAAGAATCTTGATGAGCAATAATGAGATGCTTAACAAGGGAGCTTATTATAACTAGTTACTTATGCCCAACTTTAGAGAAGGCATTATGAAGCCATTATTCTTCAATGGTGGCAAGAGTTGGGGTGAAAGTTTTCTTCACCTCAAATGCACCATTCTAAAGCTTCATTCAATGTTGATGAACTTTGCTTATGATTTGTGGTTCCATAACACTAAGGATAATTGTAGGATTTTTTCATGGGTTCATAAAGGGTCATCACAAGGTTTTCGAGTGGATATGCAATGAATTTGTCATAATACATGATTTAGTTGACCCCTCCCCTCCACTTTTTCCAACTCATCACAGTGGGTGGTAGATGTAAGTGACATTACAAAAATCTTGTTTAGATTCCTCCCTTTGGTGATGTTGTCATTTGAATTTGTGTTTAAGATGTCCACTTTATGTCAAAGAAGTAATGTAAACTCTTTGAGTGAAACAGAGATTCTTCAACATACGTGAAGTTGGTTGCTACTTATTCAAGAGGGCATGCATGGATTTTGTAGTTAATAATGCTTGATGGCTATGGATTTTGAGGTTGAAAATAAAATAAAGAATGTACTTCTTGGAATGCTATTTGGATTAATAAGGAAAGAGGATTCCTTTCTTTCATTTATCATCCTAGCTATATATTTTAAATCTTTGAAAGATTAAATGATTAGATACTTAATGATGAAGATGCTCAAGTTATTGTGAGGAAGTGCATGATTATCTGATGTTGGAATTGGTTTCAATGTGCAAGAATTTTATAAAAATGTCTTAAAGAAGCCAATAAATAATTTTGTGGGAATATCAGCTATTAGACTAGTTCTTCCAACTCTTTGTAAAAGATGATGTCAAGCAATCAAATCTGGGTCTTATAAAGGACTTATGTTAGCAAATGTTTACTACAAGAATGCTAGCCTATAGAATTCATCATTACTACTAAGAGGGAGATGTCACATAGAAATCATGAAGCTATTAGGTTAAACACTACAAAACTTTTGTGCTAAGCAATCTTCAGGATGTGATTTTACTTCCATACATTGCTCAATAAAGATTGAGAGATTGAGGTTAACATAACAAGTTCCCAAGGAGAGTAGGTAAGCAAATTTAAATAATTATGATCCAAGTAGTAACATAGCATGTTTTTATTTATTTGTCATGTTCTACATCTTTTTATCTTCATACTTTGTGATGAAAAATGTAGGTAAATATGGAAGACAATTGAATGATCTAATGATGCTATAAATTTAGAATGTTGGAAATGAATACGATAGAGAAGTAAATGTAAAATAAGAACTAAAAAGAATAAATATAATAGATATATACTTGTAATATAAGATTACATAAGTACTTGATATGATTTAAGTTATATAAGCTATATTATGATAATTCTATTATTGATGATATTTTGTTATCATAAATATACTATTATTGAAATGATTTAATAAGTAAATAAAGGCATCTTTCCTAATGACATTAACTCCAATTTTCATACTCTATTATTTCTATAAACTGAGGATAAGAAATATCATATAATGATATAATATAATATGGTATCACTAACATCAAACTATACATGATATGTGATTAGATTTGTTATGATGCAAATATGATATAAGATGAAATCTACATATTATGTGATTAATATATATATATGATATGTGATTAACTATTTATTGTGTGATCTAGTAGCATAAAGATGAAGTCTACTATAATGTGAATATAATATGAGATGATGTTTACTATAAGGTAAACATAATATGATATGCTTATAAGTTAGGATCTATATACTATGATGTGGTATTAGATAATATGATATGAAAATTGTATGATGTGTGCTTAATATAAACATGATAGAGAAAGATAAGTTTCCATGGTTGTGAGATAGTTTGATAACTAGTTTGTGTGGAGTCTTGTGATATTTCATTTTAGATATTACTTATGTATTTAAGAAAAGATATTTTCTATAATTATATTTGAGCTATGTGAAATTGTATATCTTATTTGTGGTTGTGTTTGGTAAATGGATGAATTGTGGATATCTTTTTATTAGATTGCATTTGAGATATTTAATTTTATAATAAGTAAATTTATATGTGTAATATGTTATTAATAATTATAAATGTGTATATAAAAAAATGAATATGTTTAGTAGAGGTTATGTCCATTTTAATTCTTAGTTTGATCATATTTTGGATTATATTATATGTAATAAGGGAGTGAAAGTTGTTTTTACTTTCACCTTCACTTAAATAGGTAGACAGTGTTCTTAAATTCTAGCTTATGCTCCCTTTAAATTTTAGCTTATGCTCTCTCTAAATTTTATCACTCAGTTCTCTTCATTTTTATAATCATTCAAAGGTGTTAATTACACATAAGCTTAATCTTAATCTATGAAAAACTTTGATAGCAAATAATTTGGTAAAAAAATTAGCTAATTGAGAAGAAGTTAGAAAAAATGTTAAATAAGATCCTTAAATAAATAAATTGTACTAAAATTATTACAAAATTTTAGAATTTAGATAAATTCTAAGTCACAGTTTAAAAATTATTTAATCCATAGAATTTGAATAACACAACTAACTAGAGCAATGTACTCTAACTCTATGGTTGATAGTATTACACAATTATATTTTCTATTAACCCAAAAAATTAGTTAACCACCAATCAATTGGTACATATCAAAGGTACTCTTTCTATTAATCTTACTACTAGTAAAGTCTACATTTGCATAAGCTATTAAATCAAATCCAAAATCACGTCTAAGGTATTATAAGCCTAGAGTATTATTACCTATAAGATATTTAAAAATATGCTTGACTGCTTATAAGCTTAGTTCCTCAAGATTAGCTTAAAATCTCATGCACAAATGTACACTAAAGAAAATATAGAACCTATTTATAGTAAGATGCAATAATGTTCTAATTATTTTTCTAAACAATTTTATGTCAACTGATTTTCCAATTTCATCTTGATCTACAATAATTCTTATATAATAGGAGTTTTTTATTTCATATTATTATGATAATTAATAATTCCATCAAATATTTGGCTTGAGAAATAAAGATTTTTTCACTTGTTTGCTTAACCTAAAGTCTTAAGAAGAAGATTAATTCTTTCATCATACTTATTTTAGACTCATGTTTCATTAAATTAGTAAATTTTATACACATCTTTTTATTGGAAGCTTTAAAGATTATGTCATCCATATATACTTAACATATTAGTTGACCTTCAACTAAATTTTGAACAAATAAGATATTATCTATTTTATCTCTATGAAATCTATTTGAAGTAAGAAAAATAATCAATCTTTCATACCAAGCTCTTAAAGCTTACTTCAAATCATAAAGACTCTTCTTAAGTTTATATATATGATTTTTCTTATCATGTATCTCAAATCTCAAAGGTTGTTCAAAATAGTCTACTTCATTTATATATTCATTCAAGAATATACTTTTAATAGTTGTTTGGTATAATATAAAACTTTTGTAGCATGTATAAGCAAATAAGATCCTAATTATCTCAAGTTTAGTCACATGAGAAAATGTCTTATCTACATCTACTCTTTCAATCTAATAATAATCTTTGGTTTCTAATCTTCTCTTATTCTTAATAACTTCCTCATTCTCATTTAGCTTATTTTTTAATACTTATTTTGTACCAATGATTATTTTATCAATTGACCTATGTACAAAATCTTATGCTTGGTTTATCTCAAAAAGTACTAACTCTTCATTCATTTCAATAATCCAAGACTCATCTTTAAAAGTATTTTCTACAAAACTTGGTTCAAGGTTTGATACAAATGTTACATGAATAAAAGATTTACTTTTAACTTTTTCTCTTATATCTCATATGATCAATTCATTAAGATGATCTTTAGAATGCCTCAATTACTTCTCAATTTGATTTTCTTTTTTATTAGTTAATTGGCTTTAATTATAATCTCCAAATTTTCTTCTCCAAGACTTAAATATTCTAATTCATGAAGTTGATCTTCTTCATGATGACTACTAGATGTTTCAATAAGAGATTTGATAAACTTACATAGATCGTCTCTTCACAACTAATGTTCTCTTATTGTATACTACATGCTCTACTAATAGAAGAGTATCTTAGAAAGATCATTTCATCAGAGTTAGTATCAAACTCATTTAAATCCTTTTCTCTATTATTTAAAGTAAAAAAACTTGCATTCAAACATATGAAAATAAAAGACCTTAGGTTTCTTATCATAAAACAACTTAAAAGGAAAAATATTTTACAATAATGTATATATTATTCTATTAAACACATAATAAGTAATATTAATTGTCTCAACCTAACAATAATTAAAAATATTATACTCATTAAGTATACTCCTTACAGCATTCAACAAGCTAATTTTTTCTCTCAATTACATCATTTTATTGAGGGGTCATATGTAAAGAAAAAATATGCAACACTTTATTTTACTACAAAAATTATTAAATAATTCATTTTTGAATTCCTCTTTATTATCACTCTAAATGAAGACTAATATGACCTCGTGCTCCTTCTCAATCCTAATAATCAAACTTACAAATTTTTAAAATACTTTACTTTTATTTCTAACAAAAAGAACTCATTACCTAATAAATTCATCTACAACTATCAACCCATATTTTTTTTACCTAAACTCTCTTGATGAATAGGATAAAATAAATCTAGATGAATAAGTGTTAATAATTCTAGTAGTTATGTCCTTAAGTGATTTAAAACTTTCTTTAGTTTATTTTTTTAATAAACATGGGTCACATAATTGATCACTTGACCAACTAAGGTTTGACAAACCTTTAACTCAGTTAAAATTTATAAGTTTCTTAAAAGACAACATTCTTAAGTGATAAAATCTTCTGTGTCATAAAGTTGAATTATTATCATATAAAGTAAGGTATTATAGTCTACTGTCCTTAACCATGTGCAAAAATAAAACATAAGTTTTATCTTTATTATATCTAATGATAAGTAGAATATTATCTTTACTAATAATGTATTCATTTTCATTAACTAAAATATTAAAATTAGAATCTCATAATTGATTAATACTAAGAAGATTGTATCTTAAATCTTTCACAATAAGAATCTTTCTTATAGAAGTGTATGAATTGTCAATAATTCTAATTCTAATCACCTTCTTCTTAAAGTTATCACCAAGAGTAATTTCACCACCATCATAAGACTTCAAGTTAATAAATAAAGATGTTTCTCTAGTTATGTGTCTTGAGCATCTATCATCCAAGTACTAAATATCTTCTCTGATCCTTGAAGGAAGGCATGCCTATAAAACAAATCAAATGTTAGACTTGGAGACCTAAACCTTTTTGTGTCCATGTCTTAACTTGATCAAGATTTGGACATTCTTTCTAGTTCAAACAAACTTAAAAGGTTTGTTATTTATAGTATTTCTTAAATTGTAACAGGAAAAACTATGTCCAATTCTCATGCAATAATTACAATCAATATTTAATGTAAAAGAGTATATAATATTTCTAGCATAGCCAATCTTATGAGAAGTTCTATAATGAGCATGTAAACATTTCAAGTTATTCAATTCTCTAACTAAGCATATATTTTTAATGATAAGAGAGAATTTCTCATCTTCTTTTAATTTTAATCTCATACAAATAATTAGCGTTCAACTCATTCAAATGTTCACACAAAATTAAAAAATTTTCATGCTCTTTTTTTAATTTAAGATATTTGGATGCTAATTTCTTATACTTGGTACAAGCATAATTATATTATTTTTCATAATCATTAATAAAAGAAGATAAAAAAAGAGAAAGAAGAGAAACATACATCATCATTTGATGATATAATTAGAATATCGCATTTGTCATAAGACAAATCAAGCATACCTTGTCTTCATCAATAGAAGAAGAGCTATCTAAATCATACCATGTTATCTTCATAGTCTTCTTTTTTTCTATTTTTGAAATTTCTCAACTCTCTTCTTATAATTAGGATAATTTGGTCTTGTATACCCAAGTAATTTGCATTCATAATTATTTTTTTCTTCATAAGAAACAATTTTTTCCTTTTTCTTATTATTATTTTCAAATTTTTATATACATTTATTTTGTTATATAATCGATATAAAATTTTAGAAATAAGAGCTACCTCACTTGAGATGGAAAAATCTAAATTTGTTGTTAAATTGATTACAAAGACAATCGCTTCTTTCTTCTTCTTTTTCTTTACCCATTTAGTCACAAGTTATTCATCATTTCTCCTTATAGGCTTAATTTTAGTTGTTAAGAGTTCACCCAAAAGTTGATCTAGTGATAATTGAAATATTTTTTTACTACTTTCAATGCTATAACCAAGGGATCATATTATAAAGAAAATATCCAAAGAATTTTCCTTGCCTATTCACTAATAAAAAACTCCTTGCTAAGGTCAAATAGACCTTTAAGAATATTTGTAAATCTTGTAAACTTATTTGTAAATATTGTAAACATATTTGTAAATCTTATAAACATTATCTTAATGGCCTCATCCATATTCATACAAAATAATTCATACTCATGAACAAGCATGCTTATTTTAGTCCCCTTAACTTGCAAAATATCCTCATAGGTAACTTTAAGTTTTGATTAAATCCTATGTGTCATTTTTAAGTTCATGACTCAATTATATTCAAAAGCATTCAAACCATAACACAAAATATTCATAGCCTAAGAATTATGTTAAACTTTATATTACTCCTCAAGAGTAAGTTCACTTAATAGTTTTCTCATTTTTTCACCACCAATACTTTTAGTTGAAAGCTCAAATGTCTTTTTAATAATATCCCAAAATTTCAAATCTATCGATTCTAAAAATAAATGCATCCTAGTTTTCCAATAAAGATAAAACTCACATTTCAATAAAGGTGGTCAGTGTGACGATGCTCCCTCGAATAAGATCACATTACCATCAACACATAAAAGAGTCATAAGGATCTTATCTTATAATGTTTTTTCTTTTTACAAAAACGATGTCTAATACCACATGACGTGAATCGTGTGACGTTTGAGACACAAGAGACGATTGGTGAATTATGTTTTTAACAAAATTTTTTGATTTAAAAATAAATTTAATTAAAAAATTTTATACTTAATAATAAAAAATTATTTTTAGAAATATTGTTTAAGGAAATGAAAAGGAAAATTTTCACAACAGTAAAAAGAAGAGCACTAAAAGTTTTTATGATGTTCATCCAAAAACCCGTGCTTACATTCACCCTCGATCACAAATCAAGTTTCTATCAACCACTCTCTTTTGTTGAATCCTATAGGAGTAAACCAAGTATAAATCGGTGCTCCAATGTGACACCAAAAATCACAAAAAATTCAAGTATAAGAAAAAAGTGAAATCTTTACAAAGATTGGTGTATAAAAAGTTTTTAAACCTTTGAATCTTTTAAGAAAGAGGGATACAAAAAAACTATTGATGTAGATGTTACCTAAATGATATAAAATAATTATAGAAGAGAGCAGTAAGAAAAGAAATAAAACCCACAACTCCCACACAGTACATTGTGAGAAATGAAGTTCTTAATTTTAGATTTCTCTTTCACATATTTAAGTCTTTCAAGTTGATTCATCAATTCTAATATTGGTAAATTATCTCTTTTTATAGTCCACAAAAGAACATGCCAAAATAACACTCCAAATGCTAGAAATGACATTTCTTAAAAGATAGTTTTTGTAGAAAATGAATAGAGAAAGATGAAAAGCAGTTATCATTCGATATGGGCAGATGAAATTGAAGATGTCTGATTAGACACTTGATTAAAGGGTCTATAACAAATTACAGTGTGATTTAATCTAGATCATTAAATCTTGTATACTATTCACAAAGGTGTAATAGATTACAGCTGTTTGATCATGCTTTTTAAATAGATGACTATATGAAATGTACCATTCACAACTATAAAGAAGATAGATGTTCAATCAAGTTTTTTTGATGGTTGGTTAAATGAAATGTACTGTTAAAAAATGTAGAGAACATCTCAGTTGTTTTATCACACTTTTTGAATGGATAGCTAAATGAATTCTACTATTCAAAATAGAGGACGTGATCTCTACATTCAATCATGAAAATGGACGATCGAATGACACTGATTCACTCTGAGTTGGATGCAAATAGGCAACATTTTTTAGTCTCATTTTGTGAAATTATATATGAAGTTTGGCATTTATCTAAGTTTCTTTGCACTGTTAAGCCAATTCAAAGGGGTCGGCATCCTCTGATGCTCTTAGGAAGTCTTGACTAAGTCACTCGCATGCATATATATATGGGTCTGACCTAACTCGATCTCATTACTCAATAATTCTGAGTCCAACTCAACTAAATAAGCCTAAGCCGAGTTCAAGAGTGATGTCTTGACCTGATTCAATCTAAGCTGCTACAAACTTAATTGAGACTCAAGCCTAACCTAACTTAGTTTTAGCTGATGCCCAATGCCGAGCACTGTGGGCCATTTTTCCTAAGCCTTTGGGCTTGGCCAAGATGTGGGCACTTAAGCCAAAAATCTGTTTATTGACATTAAAAAATTATAATATTTGAAATTAAAAAGACTTAATTTTTAAGACCAAATACAACCTATACCAAAAACAACTCAAGCATGCATGAATCATGATTATAATCTTAGATGCCATAGTTACAAAGAAAAGATTGTTTTGACATACTAACTCTATAGAAGTTTAATAATATAGTTTTTGTGATTGGCCATTCCACAAAGAGATTGGTCCTTCACTCTAAAATCAATAAATTGAGCCTCCAATCTCCATCCACATTAGATGCTACAATCTTTTCTCTAGAAAATCTAACCATAAAAGTAACACCTTAATAATTGAATTGAAACAACACTAAGCTTAACAAAGTATTAGTAGTATTTAATTTTATTTTGTGATTATTACATCAAAGGAAACGATACACACAAGTGAAGTTCTTAAAATATAAATAAAAAATTCACATGTTCATTTACACAAACTAAAGATTTGGATATATCAATTAATTTTTTCTACAAGATAAAATAAAGAGTAATAGTGTTAAAGTCTTTTTGGTGAAAAGAATAAGCAGTTATCAAATGGCCTATATGTTTCGAGCATTGGTTCTACGAGGAGTGAGATGACCGACAATGAGATCAGTGCAATGTGGGTGGAGAGACATGGCAATTCCATTGGCATAGTTCAAGGGTAGATGGGTCAACACGGGTTTATGGATCTGTTGGGTTGATGCATGTCAGAGTGGATCAACAAGGGACAATGAAAGTTAACGGTTCAACGAGGTCAAGTGAATTTGCACAAGTCAACATGGGTCAAACAAGTGGAACAGGCCATGTAGGTCAACCCAGGTTGAGCCAATAGAATGAGTCATGCAGGTGTGTGGTAGAGCAGAGGTGGAAGGCACTGATGGATGACAGAAAACAGCAAAAACAACCCAAAAAACTCAATTTTAAGTCAAAATGGACTAAATTTTGTACTAACAAGATTATATAATCACTACAATGATGTACTTAATAAATTTAAAACTAAAAATATTCAAAAAGCTACTAACTAACCATCAAATTACCTAAAATAATATGTAGATACAAATAATTTGATAAACTAATGAAAAACTAAATTAAAATATGTAATAAATAAAGCGTCAATTACAATTGACCCTCGCAATATTAATGATAATAAAGACTAATGACAAGTAGATGAGTTAATCTTAGCATAGCTCCAAATTTGATTAAGACTAATTTGCCTTCAAATAGAACCTTTGTATGTCGTACAAGATGCTATTGCATCAATGTGATTTGAAAGTAATATAATTGATCCTCGTAATGTTAATGAAAATAAAGACTAATGACAAATAGATGAGTTAATCTTGGCATAGCTCTAAATTTGATTAAGACCAATTTGCTTCCAAGTAGAACCTTTTTGTGTCGTACAAGATGCTATTACATCAATGTGATTTGAAAGTGAAGTTAAAAAGTTTTTCTTTGTTTGAAAATGAATCGAATACTCTTAATGCAAACTTTGTTTATAGTCCATGATATATATATATATATATATATATATATATATATATATATATATATATATATATATATATATATATATATATATATATATATATATATATATATATATATATTCTTTTTCTTATTCACATGTGCCTCATCATGTTCCATCATATAACAATGTGAAAAGAGAAAATAGTAATTTGCATGCTCATTTTGTCATATCCTACCTACTTTCATATTTGGTGCGAACAAGGTAGGTTAATTGACCAAAGTTTTTGCACGATTAAGGATATTAACCAACCTCTTAAGCAAAAGTAACACTAAAACAACTTTCACTCCCATTTTATTTTAATTCTATTCCAAACTAAAGTTCAATTTGATAATTAAAATGAATAAAATATTCTTTAAAAATATCTATTTTTCTTTGTATACACATTTATAATTATCAACAATAGATTATGTAGATAAATTTACTTATCATAATATCAATACCTTATAATACTATCACAATAAAAAAAACATATCTATAATGCTTCCACTTACCCAAAACAACCATAAATAATACACATTCTCATATAACTCAAATACAATCATCTAAAATGTCTTTTCTCAAATACAAAAATGGCATCCAAAAGGAAATATCATAAGACTTATTACAAACATGTTATCAAACTCATTTCATCTTATGTGCAACTAAGGTTCTCTCATCTTTTAATTCTTTAAAATTTTAACCTATAATGCAAGTACATAATTAACTTAAAAACTTAGTAGATAAATTTTTATTTAACCAATTATATGAAATAAAATATAATAACAAGATAAATTATAAAAAGAATAATGAGTAATAATAAATAAGTAAGAGCATATGATAATCATCTATAAATATATATAAAATAATCTAATTGAATCATGACATTACTGTCATGTAAGAGCATGTGATCAATATATATAAAAAGATGCATCAATGTAACTTCTAATTATATTCATATATATGTAACTCTTTATTCTCTATGATTCTATTTATCTATTTGAAATATGATCTCGTTATATGTTTTAAACTATTTTATTCTTATATATCTTATTTTTACATCCTAATATGGATTCTCATCTTCTTCATAATACTCATATTCATCATTAGTGTCTAGGTATTTCATAAATGACTGTTATTATAGTGTTATAAGATCTCATCTTATCACTATTTTGTCTACATCAAATGCATAATATACAAATCTCATATCATATCATTTAACATTACATCATAATATATAGACCCCAACTTATAAACATATCACATCATGTTTATCTTATAACATATGTCAACTCATATCATGTTTACATTATAACAAATCTCATCTTTGAGCTATTAAATTATATAACAAACAGCTTATCATATATCATATATATACAACACACAATATGCATATCTCATCTCATATTATATGAGATTTGATATCAACATTATCATATCATATCATATTGTTATCTCATATTTGTTAATAAAGATAATAGAGTAAGGCATTTGGAGATAATGTTTTGAACAAATAATGTCATTCACTTATTAAATCATTTCAACAATAGTATATCTATTGCGAATCAATATCATTATTAATAGGATCATCATAATAAAGCTCCAATAATCTGAATCATATCAATTAATTATGTGACCTTATATCACGAGCATCTATATTATTTATCTTATCTTTGATTTCTTATTTATTTTATTTTTTTCTTTATTATATTCATTTCTCACATTCTTCATTAATAACATTACTAGATCATTCAATTATTTTATCTTTGTTTACTTATTATTCATCATAAAACATGCAAAATATGATACATAAAGAAAAAAATATCATATCATTATATTAAATATTTAATAATTATAAAATAATTTCTTAATTATATTTCAATTATTTAAATTTGTCCATCTATTTTTTTTGAAAACTTATGCTAGCTTCGATCCCGAAATCTCTATTGAGCAACTTATGGAAGGCAATCACAACTTAGAAGCACGCAAGCTTGGCATGTGCAGGGCTGCACCTGATAGCCTCATGATTTCCTTGTGACATCTCCCTATTTACAGCTCCATGATGAATTTGGCTCCAAAGCCTCACATTCTTGTAATAAAATTTGCTAACGCGAGTCTTCTAATGGATCAAGGTTTGACTGTTTCGATTCCAATTTAGCAATGTTAAGAAGATTTAGAATGACTATTCTAATCGTTTTGACAGAAGTTTAAGCCATCTCTTCTATTCTATACAGTCTTATCGACTCTTTCTGTTTCCTTAAATAATTATTGTGAAATTTTTGTGAAGTCAAACTCCAACATCGCCACTTAAGTCTTCACATGATGAGAGGATTTGAAGGAAACTCTGAAAAGCTTATAAATACAAGGGTGACATCACTCCACTGATGATTTAGAAGAGTAGATTGAGCTCGATTAACATTTAGAAATTGCTATTAAGGATTAACCATCGCTTTCGTCCTCTTCTAACCTTGTTTGTTATCGGATAGCTCCCTCCCATTCAATTAATCGAATGCTAATTTAAAGGATTTTGCTGGCCAGTAGCCCCCTCCACATCCAACAAAAAACACGGCCAGCGAACAAGGGCTTCCCGTCGAACCAAGGGGAAATTGAAGTATGCTACAGTTTGAGGATCCCACCTGAACCAAATTAGCTGTGCAGGCACCGGCCAAAAAAATTTGGATGAGGTCGGACAACTTAGTGAAGGCGATAGCCTCAATCACCGAGAATAGAGTGGAACGAAGCACAGGCTAGCAATTCCCAAGATCGTGCGTACCGTCCTTTCGCTTCCTAACACACCAGGAAAGCTAATGGTCGACTCTCTTCTTCCCTGCACGGCTTAGACACCTCCTTCATCGCGCGCGTGCTACGGACGAAACGGAGCTTGTTCCCGAAGCTTCGATCGAAAAGAAATCCCTAAGGACAAGGGATTTAATTTGTTAGATTAATCAAATTATAACTATATTAATAAATTTAGAAGAAAAATTATATTAATCAATTTTCTCAGTTAAAAATAAATTAAAATGATTTTATGTATGACTAGTCTATTAAATTATATGAGTATTAATATAAATTTGTATTTAATAGTTATTATAAGTTAAATAATAATTTAATATAATTTGAAATAATATAAGTATATTTTAATATTTTAAATTTATTATTATTATTATTTAGTTCAATTTAAAATAATATATCAAATAATTATAATATTTTATTTAAAAAATAATGATAAAATATAAAATATTATAAATTAATATTATTTTATATTTAATTAATCATATAATAGTCATATTTTAAATATTATTTACCTAATTATTAAATATTAAAAAATAATATTATTGTTACTAATTTTTTAATAAACCTTTTAACATATTAAATTTTGTAAGGCTTTTATTAATACATACATAGTGTAAGTAAAACGTTTTATCGACCATTATGATATACAAGTCTTTCATGAACATCACATTTGATATAAGTGTTATAACATAAAATGTAATTAACAAAAATATCTATTTTTTTTAAAATATTATATATTTAATAAATATGTCGTTAATAAATTTTTTATAAAATTGATGAAAATATAAAAGTATTGAAATAACTTCCACACTTTTTCATTTAAAATTTAAATTATTTTTTAATATTTATTTAGTAGCAAAATTTTATTTTTTTATTTGTATTTTAAAAATATATTATTGGAAAAAATGAATATAAAATGTTATTATAAATATAATATTAATAATATATTCACATAATAAATGATAATATATACAAATTTTATCAACCCACAAACTTTAAAATTTGGGATTGAGCAATTTAAATATCCAAAAATAAGAAGTCAGATTATTTAAAAAGAAAATAAATTAGTGTAAAAAAAAATCCTAATAAAATATAAAGATGTATAATTATTAAAGTACACAAAGTCTAATTGTTTTAATATCATCTTACAATATTCAATTTTATTCTTACAAATGCGTAACAATAATGATTAGAGACTTAAAACATAAAAATATATACTTTCATTATAACAACATAAAATACTTAAGTAGCGCATATTTGTTATATGATTGTTATCATAATGTAGTCATCTTTAAATTTGTCTCCAATCCCAACACAAGAAAAGTTGTTTTCTTGTTGTAATGGTTTATCAATGTTGTAATATAATAATAGTTCTTGCGTTGTCATGTTAAAGTATATATCATTCTCATAATGTCTACCAATAAAATTATGCAACATATAACAAGCTAATACTATATTTACTTGTACACTAAAAGTGAAGGGCTTCATATCTGTTAAAACTTTAAATTTTTCTTTCAAAATATTGAATGCATGTTAAACAATATTTATGAGTTATGCTTAATGGCAATTGTATAACACTTGTGTGTTATCATATCTACATTGTTGTGGTGTACGACATTCACTGAGATGATACCTAAAACCTCTAATACACATTACAAACTTGTCTATGTTTGCATAGCTAGAGTCTACAAGATCATTCTTTTTGTGAGTGATAGTAAACTTGTCTTGTCTTATAGCCCACCTAAGTATATGCATGTCTACAATAGATTCTTTATATCCTGAAGCAACATAAATAAATTGTATTTCAAAATTAATGACAACCAAAATGTTTTGTGATACAAAAGCTTTCCTATTTTTATATCTATTTTGTTTTGTCAACTAACAATTGCTAGCACATGCATTACATCTAATGACCAATAGTTTTTTAAAGTATAGGTAAAACTTTGGGTTGCGTCATATATAAAGGGGACAAGCAATAGTTTTTTTATTGAAGAATAGTTAAGTTAGTCGCAAGTGCAAAAATGGCATAGAGTACATGATAAAAATTTTGATTTACAATTTCAAAAGAGTATTGGAAAACTCACACTAACTTTTATAACTATCATCTTATGCAACAACTCGTATAAAAATAACTACTTTTTCTATTGCTAGTATATATTTTGTGTCATATATTAAACCATACTCTATTAATAAGTTAACTAGTCAATGAAAAGCTTGTGCTAACATTCAAAAAAATTTGTATGCTCTTTGCTCATTTCTAATCATTATCTTAGCAACGTACAAGTTCTATATAAGGTTTATTTCTTAAAACATTTGACGAAGGCATAATTTCTTCAATAATTTCCTTAAGTTTTGTCCCTTCATCAAGTATTTGCAACATGTTTTACATTAATTAGATTATCTTGTATATAAAAAAGAATTAGTATAATAAAATAAAAAAATTATATATCATTTTGAGTAGTACAAAATCATAGCCTTATAAAGACAAAGATATCAATGGAATCCATTTTCCCTTAATGTATACAAAATAGAGTGAAACTCATCAACCTTGGAACAAAATGAATAAATTAAGAACGATGGAGTTAAAACATATAAAAATAGAGTAAACTCCATCATTTATATTAAATAATGTTGAATATTGTTATGCAAATTAGCATACTTTTAAAAATATACAAATCTTAAAAAATATTATCACATTATTAATTTATTAGCATTAACATAGTTTAGTACATGTTAATGTAAATATTTGAAGAGTTTTATCTAATTTCTTGAATTTTTTTATTTTTAAATTTATAAATAAGTGTGATTGTTAGAGTTTTTAAGTTACAATATCATGAAATATGAACAAAGTTTTATAATATAAAACTTATATATTAATTACAAAATAATATATGAAATCAACCATTTGTGAAAGGTACTGCACATCAAATTAGGAAAGGTTGTTAATGATGAAGTTAAGAGAAAACAATTTCTACTTTCTAAGACAAATGAACTGGCTTATGATTTAGTGAGAGTGAGGCTATCAGTGGGATTTGCATCCACGAAGTCGCTGATGACATCGAGTTGTTGATGTGAAACATCTATATTAGTGAAAACTTGGCCACAAAAGATCATTAACGATGGCTTCACTAAATAATCAACTGTTTGCTGCAGAACATAAAGAGAGACGATGATGAGAGATGGAGGAAGAATATATCTATCGCTTCTTATAAAAGCTCCATATTGAATGAAACAGTGGCAAACACATCTGTTGCCAAGAATCTTGCAAAGTTCTTGCTAGCTATTTTCTTTGCCGTCATCATGGAAGACAAATAACATTGGTTCTTAATGGGTTAAGATTAGCGAGTTTAATGTTTCTTTGTAGGTTTTTAACTATGCTAATCTTGATTCAGGTTAATTGATGTCTGACACAGATTTTAGGTTAAGTGCACTAATCCACTTAACCTCGACCTGTCAAATGCCGACTATGTGTTGGGTTGGGAAGTTTTAGAAAAATGTTAAGATTTTTATATTTTTTTAAAACTAATTAATTCATAATTATAAATTTTTAATTATTTTATTTAGTTTTACAAGTTCATATTAAATTCTAACAAACTCCAATGGTAATAAGTGCAAAAGAACTCTCAATAAACTCTATCTAATTATATACTCATTTTTAAATCATACATACTTGATAAAAAATGCATATTTTGTGAGATAGGATCTAATATATTATTTTGATTCCTTTTATAAAAAATTAAATTCCCAATTCTATTGATCAAATTACTTAGATTATCTTAAATTAAAATTAAAAAAAAATCAAATCATTACACATTCTTTCACTATACATGACAATTAGATATTGAAAAAACCATATATCCATAAGAAACATGCGACTCGCATCACTTGTTTGCATACATGTTGTGCTCATGCATCATCTAAAATTATATGTAATTATTATCCTAAATGTGAATATACTTCTTTTGATTGTCTAATTAAAAAAGTTCATTAATTTAAAACTTGAAAAATAAAAATAAATTCTTAAGGGTATATATTTCAAAAACATTTTTTCAAAATCAATTAATTCACTCAATACCACTCTTGAACACAAGAAGGTTTAGATTTCAAAATTTAAAGCTTAATTATATGTGTAAATGTGTCTCTATAATAAGAATCCATAGAGACAAGCTTTGATTTGTGAGTTTTATTTATAGCTCATTTGTTAAAATTTTTGTATAATAATAAATTGGTCCTTACCTATTAAATTTGATTAAAATTGACATAGTTTAATTTACACACGTATTCATATATATATATATATATATATATATATATATATATATATATATATATATGAGGGAGAAAACAAATTATATCCCTTAATTGTGTTTTATTAAAAATAAGTTTTACTTATCATTCACCTATATGTATTTTTTAGAGTAATTTTTTAAAAACATTTCTTATTAAAAACCTTTGTTCCTTCATTTTCAAAAGTTTCAAAAAGAGAATGGATGTGCACCCATTAAGGTAAAGAACTAGTAAACTAGAATTTAAGTTTTTAGGGGAAGCATGAGAATTTTTGTCATAGATGTGTTAGTTATTTTCTTTTTTTATTATGAATATTGCTGATTTTTTGTAGTTATTGATGTATTTTCTATCATGCTTCTGTTGTATTCAAATTCTTGGTAGGATATATTTTTCTATCATAACAACAATGATGTTATTAGTTTATTTAATTGAGTTTCAATGTTGTATTCAATTTGAAGCTTATTGAAGTGCACAATGGTATTGTTGTATAGTTGAAATAGATACTTCACACTTCTATTGTTCAACTTGTTGCATTCTTATGTAAGTGTCTTCTATTATGCACCCCTTGTTTGTTTGGTCCTTAATTTATTTTATCTTTTAATGCATTATTAAAAGGATGAGAGAAATGTGAGTGAAATAAAAATTTATTTAAGCATTCATAATTTCCTAGAAAGCTAGATTGTTCGAAGTAGTTGATTTTGCAAAATTTCAAAAGCTTGTAGCAATGTTATGGTATTTGTCTCAACTAATTATAGTTTTTATTATTTAAGAAAGTACTAAGTTTTGTTATTTTCATATTGTGATGTTTAGTCTTTTGTATGATCAAATAGATGGAGATTTAAGATTCAACACATGCATTGATCCATTCATTTTGTCATCGTATGACAACATCAATGGAAGTACAATAACATTGTAATATATATTTATCCAAGTCAAACAAGGTTCATTTGTTATTCTTTTAGATGATATATGGTACTTTTTATCTCATATGTTATCCTTTTTGTATTTTAACTTTGTTTTTTGTAATAATTTATTTGGATAAAGACTATTAAATACTAGCTGTAATAATGGACTGATTTGATGGTTTTGCATATTTCGTAGTTATCTCTCTCTTCTTCTTTTTATTTATGATGACACAAAAAAATTCAGAAATAAGATTACATCTTTTTTCAAAATCTTAATTATTATTTTTTTAGAATAATAACTTTTTGATAGAAGAATGTCCCATTCTGTTTAACATAGGTTGGAGAAACTACAAAGTCATTGTCATGTTAGTTATGGTATCGTTCATAACAGATTTTATATTACGAATCTTGTTTAATTAAACATATGTTCCAATCCATGATTAATCGTCAAGAACAAAATCATAATATTCAGTGTAGATATTTCATACTTTATTATATAAAAAAGATATTTTCTATATATATTCAATAAAAATTCTTCATATGTTTTAAATATTTCATATATTATGATCTTCATTTTCTGAAAAGTTTAATTCATGTGTTATTTTGCAATTTTCATAGAAAAAACAAACTTCAAATGCCAGTCTAATTCGAAGAAGAACAAGGTTAGAACAGATTTTTATTATTTTTTTCTTTTAAATTTTAAAATATTATCTAAATCAAAGTTTTTTTTTTATCTTTGATTTTTTTTTTGACGAAAACAATATCCTAAACTATATAAAAAAGTGGATGAGAAGTTCATAGTAATCCCCAAAATATCTCAAACTATGCGAATTATTCAAAAAACGGTTTGAGTTAAAAATCTAAATGTAGAGTTGTGCTGAGGAAGTCCATTTTTCATCATTCCTTGCGAAGTGATGCTTCCTGCCTTAATGGAGGCGCCTTCTTCTCTACAGAAGAGACTCCACAGGACAAATGAGCCATGGAAGACGGTGGAAAAGTGGAAAGAAGATAAGCGCGACTGCGGAAAGATGATGATGATCGGGGTGAAGATATTGGGTGTGTCCGATCACTGCACCAACCGCTTGCTCGTGCAAGAAGACGACACCGTGGCCGGAGTCATTCGAGCCGTGCTCGACCGCCACGACCGCTTCCACCGATTCCCGGCCTTGGGGAAGAATGCAGGAGACTTCCACCTCTGCTGCGTCGACGCGTGCGGCTCCTGTGGCCATGCGCTTGATCCCAGGGAGAGCATTGGCTGTGCCGTCAGCTGCGGAGGAAGCGATCTTTTCGCTCTGCGAAGGGTGGCGGCGCCACGACCCGCCGAGAAGGGAAAGAGACGTAAGGACGTGTTCTTCGTCAGACAGTTGCGCAGTTTTTCATGCTTTGCTCATCGCTCATGAAGACTAGTTAATACACATAGGTGTGCAGATCTACACTTTTGCCTTTTGTATTATTGATGCAATGCATGGGATTAAGGAAAGCTTGCAGGTTAAACTCTCCATCGACCATCGCCATTGCAAGTTAAACTCTACGCCAACCTATGAAAAATGCAATAGAAGAATGGTACTACTCATTTTGTTCGAATGTTGTTTGAGTAGCTAAATTATTGGCCAAATAAATAAGAAAATATTATGAGTTTATAAATAAATAATATTATATCCTCATAATTACTTTGTTTATATTTTCAAAGATCCAAATCAATTGTTTAGGAAAGAAGTCACTCGTACCCCTTGTAAACATTTGGGTATCTATTTAATAATGCTTGTATTGACCTCTAACCAACTTATTAAAACAATTGAACTTAGATGCCATTAGGTTTTGATAAGTATCATTGCATGCTAGTGGTAATTAATATGTGTAACTAATATTCCTAAGAAGTAGCTAATAACTTATTATGTTTAACTAATATTTTAATACATGTAATTGATATTTTTATATGTAAAATAATTATTTTGTATGTCTTTTAAGAAATCTTGCATTTATTTTTCAAATTTTTGAGTTAAAATAAGCTGAAAAAAACAAATATCGGAAAAGTTTAACATGATTATTAATTGAAAGTATTTATTGAGATAGAAATATGTAATAGTCTAAATATTTAAATATTAAATGTAAGTGTATTTAGGTATGTGATTCTGTTATTCATTATGCATACAATTATATTTGTGAAATTTATGATTCTTGATGTCTTTTAAAATATCTGTTATATTGTAAATAGCTCAAAATAATAGTACGAGCATACTATTAAGAAGAGCTTAACATGAACAATTTATCGATATGAAGCTTGTAATGTTTTAAATTTATTTAGTATTTTCAAAAATAAATTTGAAATAATGTTGATATTGAATTTATTAAATTATTAATATTAATTTTATTATCAAAAAGGGGAAGGAACTTGTGGCCTTTCTTGTGCTCAAGTGAAATTCCTTAGAGGAGGATTAAATTGGGAGTAATAGTAGTAGAGGAATTCTTAAAAATTGAAGGAAGAGCAAAATTCTTGAAATTTATTTTGCTATGAAAGAATTGGTTAAGATATGATTTAGCTTTGTTTTCCCTTGGAGTGCCATTGTGATGTGTTTTAGTTACTCAAGAGTTGGCTTGGTTGAGTTGTGACATATTCCATCAAATATGATCCACATTTGCTAGTAATTTACACCTGTAATAAGCTAGTACAAATAAGACATTTAAACTAATAGCTTCATAGTGGAAATAAAAGAATTAAAATTTTGCTAATAATAAAGGCACCACTCACACTCTCTCTAATAATAAATTGGAACATATGGAAGGCTAAAAATGCTAGGATTTATGATAAGATAAACCAAATAGTAAACTCTATCATTAGTAACATTACACCCAATATTAACAACATTTTTAACTACTTTTCATTGGTCAAATATCTCATGAAGACCACATGCTTATTTAAGTAAGAATTGTCCATAATTTCCCAACTAAATAAGTTAAAATTATTGAAATAGTTAATGGTCTCCTCCACTTATTTATCTAATGGAATTAAACACTGCAAGTAGTAAGCCTAAATTGGAAAGCGGTCTATGAGGGGATTATTCATAATCATATAGGAAAATAATACTAACTTTCTCCAAGTTTTGGAAATAAAATATTGATTGAAGTAGAAGGTAATGCCTTACTCATAGGTCTTCAATTATGCATCAAAATGGATGTATACAAGTTGACAATTGAAATGGGTTGCCAAGAAATTCTAAGAATTGTGTAAGTTTAGATAGAAATTTCTTGAAAGTTCTTGAATATTATTTAATAAATTAAGTGGGAAAATAAATTGGTAAATATTCAATGAATCTTCATACATAAAGAAGAAAATAAAGTTGTGAGATTTCTTACAAAATTGGCTACAAATATCTACAACATCAACAATCTAGGATACAAATCACTCCTAATTACTACAAGATATGATGCATCTCAAAACTAATACTTGTATGATGGAAAAAATATTAAGTTTACTATAGCACAAGAAAGTGTTATACAGTATGAAACCATGCTTCATGCTATATGAAGCACCATTTGTTCAGATGGCCACAACATTGTACTATGTCAATTAGGCAATCAAGACAACATTCATGTACGTTAGTTCACTATCTAGATTGAGGATCGACCATATCAATATGATAATCTTTGATCATTAATTGGGCTACTACACCATTGACCAACACATCTTACTTGAAATACTACAATGACGATATGCTCTTACAAATCATCCCAATATAATTAATAGAATTTTCAAAATAGCTATCATATTATTTCTTTAACATCATATATGAAGTCAGGCTTGTACATTAAGATATGCAAGATTCTTCTCACAGACAATTACAATCATAACTAGTCTTCAAATTGGATTAGTTTGCCTAGCCTTCACATTATTATTCATCAAGGTACAACACAATACTTTGATGAAAAAACCACATCAAACATTAGATTAGTATGCAATTGAATGCGTGCATTATTCACTAAAGCACTCCTTTATACCAAAGCAATTTTATTAGAAAATTCTTTGTTCTAATACATTCAACCCAATTAAGAGTAGCATCAGTGTACTTTGTCAGAGTACCCCTACAAATAAGACTAATACTGTTTCACTTAATTGATAAATTAATTTGACTTATCTTTGTCCAACTATGATAGACGTTTCCTTCCTATTAGATTGATATGATCCTTAGATCCAACATTGGCACCCTGATTCACACATATTAGGAAAGAAAATAATTGGTCATAGATTCGATTATTAAATGTTTCTAGCAAAGTTGACAACTTGTAATCACTTTTTTATGAAATTATATATATATATATATATATATATATATATATATATATATATATATATATATATATATATATATATATATATATTACATGAAAAAAAGTTACTTAAGAGTTGGCTTTAAATTGGATGAAAATTGTTCGTGATTTGATGCAACTATAGTCTAGCATCCATTACTAGTGTACAATACAAAGAGTGTTGACATGCCTACATTAGGTCCAATGAATCATATGTTAGGTGCCCACAAATAGTACACACAACATTTTGTGAAAGATTGGAATTTTTTTTGAAAAAAATAGACTATAATACTAATATTTGAATGTATCTTACATTAAATTAATGTATTGTACATGATGTTCTTTAGATGGTACATGTAGGATAAGGAATGAAAGCAAGAAAAAGCACCCTAGTTTTCTAAATGAAATAGACTATATTTGGAAAATTTGATGTATAAGAGACAAAGGGAAGGGTTATGTATAGTCTTTCCAATTAGTTTAATGTATGATGTGTTAAGAATAGCATATCATATGTCAATATGAACACACCATAAGTAGAGGTGACAAGGAGATATGTGTAGAAGGATTTGAGATGGTTTTAAAGAGAATTTCATGGGATTTTTATGCAGCTTCCTTATAAAGCTTTTAGTAAAAAAAACATGTGTGATTTTAGAATATTTGAAGAAAATGAAAGCTTTAGGAAAAGCACAAAAATTTTAGAAGTTTTGTAATTTGGAAAAAAGTATGCTTAAATAATTATGATAGATATTATATAGGTAATAAAATGAAAAAAAGAAAAGTTATAGCAGAAACATTATAGAGTCATTAGTATCCAAAATATATAAATATGATGTAAATAGGATATCAAATTTTTTAATAGATATGTGATATTATTAAGAACTAGAGGTAGTAAAAGCTCATAGACGTAGACTTTACTATCTATAGTACTTTGTATAGTGCTATTTTAAGAAAAGATTATATGATTAAAATGGTATCATATTTCATTGCTATTATCAATAACTCTTTAACGTAAGATGATGATAGACTTAGGTAATTTGATTTGGTAGCCTGATCAATTACTAATGGAGATGTAAAGATATGATGATGCCATAGAGATGTTATTATATGAGAACTTGAGGAGCAAGGATAATGGTTATTAGGAAAATGAGGACCTAAGAAAAAAGAAAAGATGAAAAGATAGTAAAGTTATAAACATATGAGAAATGAGAAAAATAAGATATAATATGAAGAGAAGTACTATGATATTAGTATTGTATGATATGGACACTATATAATGAATATATATATATATATATATATCTATATCTCAACACATTTTTATATATTTTTCTAATATTATGTATTTTTTATATTATTATCACTTCAATTTATATGTTACTTATTGTATTTTATATTGTCTCATTTGTCTGCAGTTATTCATTTACCCACTAAGTATTTTTATGCTCACTTGTATTACAAGTTAGGATAAAGTCTCAAATAGAGTTGGGGTTTCCTAATAACATGTGTCATATGACCTTAAGTATCTACCCTACTCAACACAGAGAAAAATAACCTAATGAATTATAATCACAATACAAATTAACAGGTTAATCAGAGTCTACAGTATAAAAAAGAGTACACAAGTTAATAAAATAATCAAAGGTGATGATAATCTTAAAGCATCATAACTAAAAATAATACTATATAATAAGCAGCTATCATATAATATAAAAAATCTAAATCTAACGTAATACAAAACTCTAATAATAATATACAATGTCCTTACATACATGTAACATTACTCACACCCACCAAATATGATAAGGTCTTACCTAAAGTCATATACTATCACTTAAGAACCCTCGGCTCTATAAGTGTCAACATCTTACCATATAATATAATTAGAGAATGAGCATGATATGTTCGATAAATAAATTACTAAATATATTTAATAAAATAATAAAATAATATTCATGTAGTTGAGCAATAAAAGAAATGGAGTAAAAAAAATAATGAATGATAATCAATATAGACAAGTATAATATTAATGCATAATAGTCATATAAAGTACTTATAACTTGTCTTACTTTTCTTTTATTTCATATTCATTTTTTTTTACTTTCATAATCACTTTTATTATCATTTCTTTACTTCATTTCTTTTCATATGCTTATTCTTTCTCCAAGCTTGGACTCTTTTTATGACTCTTATTCCAGCTCTTAAGGATCTCATATCAACTTTAATCATCATAAGTCTTGACGTTCTAAGATACCATATCTTTAAAATCATGACACTAGGAAGTGAAGTATCTCATTATTACTAAATCTTCTCCCCTAATACTAACATCTTGTGTTAATAAGGAATGAGGTGCTTAGAATATCATAACTTATCTTTGAGTGTCCATGATGTCCAATAGTAAAGTATCTTATCATTACTAAGTTGAGACATTTACATGTTATGACATCATTTCTAAGTATCATGATACTATAAGTAATCTATATCACATATATCATATCTATCAAGTCATTATCATATATGATCATTCTCTTTTATTAGCTATATTAGACTCTTTTATTCTTTTTTTATTTCATTTTCTTTTATCATATCATATGTTCTCATTTATAACATCATATAATTCATATATTTATACATGTGTAGTTATATACACATGCTCACTCACTCACTTAAATATATATTAATAGTCATAAAATGTTATAATAAAATAAAAAAATGTAAGAAACATTTGTCATATAAATATTCACATAATCAAGCATTCTATAATTATACGAGTTTCACCACCAAATTCGGGATGGATTGGTGTGGTTTCTCTACGCCTAGGACACCAGGATATTGAATCGTGAACTAATAAAATATGATTTTGATTGATCAAACTTATCAGATTCCGATTGATTGGAATCATCCGATTCTAATTGATCGGACTTATCAGATTTTGATTGATTAGAATCATCCGATTTTGATTGATCTGACTTATCAAATCTATCAGAATCATTAGATTCTGATTGATCAGACTTATCAGATTTATCAGAATCATCTGATTCCAACTGATCGGACTTACTAGATTTTGATTGATTAGAATCATCCGATTTCGATTGATCAGACTTATCAGATCTATCGGAATCACATGGTTCTGATTGATCGGAACCACACGATTCCAATAATAGGGCTAATAATTCCTTTAGATTGACTGATTCCGATTGATTGGAATCATCTGATTTCTTGAATGTTTAGCCAATTTCTTAAAATATTCTTTTTCCAAATCCTTAAAAGATTCTTGATCCAATTGATTTGTAGTTTTGACTTGTTACTTGGTTAAAGTTAAGAAATAATTATTCATAAGAATTCAAATGATCAATCAGAGCGGATTTAGATAAATAGATAAAAAGAAAAAGGATCCAAGACAAAAAGAAGAAAGAGTCAATATTCGCCCGTGAACACTAATTTCATTTATTTATTTTTCAATATATTTTATTTTAGTTTTATATTTTTAATTCTCAAAGTGTTTCCAAGACTCTACCATCCGCCAATTTTGTTCCACTAAATCCCCTCGTCAATTCCTTTGAGTTTCATTCTTGTGAATGTACTCCCCAGGAAGGATACTTAACGGGTTAGCTACAGCACTGCATGAATCAATACGCACAATGCCTAATATCCATCATTTATGACTAGGACTATCGAGGTTCGATAACAGATTGCTTCGTCCAAAACACGCTCTACTCATTCTACTCACAGCAATCCAATCAGTTTCCCAGGTAAAAAAAACATTAGACATGCCATCTTCTGAAACCAACAATTTTGATGTTAGTTTTTTTTGAAACAATATTTACTTTTTAAATTCCTAAGGTATGAATCCTTGGATCAATAGACTTTTAACAACTCACTTATATTATAGTTATTTAGTTTACATACCTAATGGCTCTTAAAAGCTTTTTTCATTACTTTTCTTTATCGATTCTCTTCATTCTTTTCACAATTCATGTTAATTCTTGTCAATAACAAATTAATTTTTTATTAAGGAAGCACTTTCAAAACATGAACTAACAAACTCTCTATTTTAATGTTTTTATATTCACATCGTATAGTAAGATGAACTCTATCATATTATGTAGTCAAAGATTTACCAAGTTTGGACCACTATATTATATTAATCATATAATATAAGCATCATCCATGACAATCATTAGGTTATAGGAAAGATCAGATATAAACTCTATACTAAGCTTATTTATCAGCTAAATATATTAGTCTAATTCCCATTTTGTACTTATGTGATGTCTTATTCATGTTTCATAGTCTACATGATCAACTACAATCGCCACATCATATTGTATGATCTATATCTTATATTGGTTGGACACCAAGTAGTACAATCAATTTATGTTAAATAGTTAGACAATTAATCATATTTGTTTAATCCTAGTTTCATACTAGTAATATCTATGAAAGTGGCCTTATTATCCAAGGCATTGGACATACGATTCAATTTTAAGGTCTTTTAATTAATAATAATAGTTTGATGTCATTATCATTCTAATATAATCTAATACAAATGATCTTCGTTAATCATACATAGATAATACTTGTCTAATTCACTATTCATACTATTATAATTAGTAAATATATATCCTACCATACAAGGGATCAAGTGCTTCCTCTATTCAATGAGTACATACACTATTGTATGAGTACAATTCTTTTATTATTAAATAAAACTAGTGATCAGACTAGATATTTTCTTTATTCAATAATACATATATTATTATACAAATACGATCAACTAATTGTAACTATATAATGCTTAACAGATCCCCTTTTATCACTTAGGTTAAAAGGTTTTCCAACTCTAGTTACTAAGGTTATACTAGTATAATCTAAATGATCATTGTAATCAGAAATTATAACAGCCTCAAACTCTTACAATCCCTCACTAGAACTCATATGTAATACATACATGACATTCAAGTCAATTAATATATTTTTTAAGAAGAGAGCTTAAGTAGGATCTTTATCTTTCTATGTTATTTTTACAAAACAAAATTAAAAACACCTTTTTCCCTATAAAGCTTCTTTCTTCTTTTTTATCTCTTTATTTTTCTCAAGAGATAATGCAATTTTCTTTCCTTTGTCCTCTTAAACTCTCCACTTATTCTTTTTCTAATTTCTCCCTATGTTCTCAAATTATATGAATGAGGTTTTGGGTCTATAGAGGAGTTATCCATTTCTTAAATATAACAAATAAAATAAAAATTATAATTTTATTTATTTTTAACAATTTGGAAAAAATTCAAACCACTTTCAAAAAATATAAACTATATACTTGTAGATTCTTCATGATAAGACTTTTACAATGGTATTAAATATGAGCATTAGCATTTTAACATGCTTTTTTATGCCCTCACAAATCAATATATTTTGAAATTATGTATTTATAAAACTTACATTTGATAAATAAAATATGTTTTGAGTGGATATGAGTGTTTAATTAATTGGGCTGTCCCAGTCTCCTTACATTATGGAATCTTCATCTTGAATTTTAAAATGATTCATGTATTATTGCATCATATTCTTTTTCACCTTCCAAGTGACTTATCTTTTAGTTTGATTCCCCTAAAGCACCTTTACGAACCTAAACCTCTTCTTTTACTCTACCAAGAATCTAATTGGTTACTCTTGATAAGACATGTCAAGTTCAAAATCAATTTTCTCTAAACCATACTATAGAATATAAGATAGATCAAGTACATAAATTTTGAATATACATAAAAAATACTATGCATATCTAACATTTAAGGAGGCAATGCTACAATGTAACATATCCCATTCTATCTAATATTTGGAATGGTCCAATGTACTTTTGTATGAATTCTCTTGCTTTATTAAATCTCATTACCCCTTAGGGGTCTCCCTTTAAGAAGCACATGTTCTCCTTCTTAAAATTTGACATCTATATGCCATTCATCTAAATATTTTCATTATTGATTCTAAGTAGTTTGAATGTTATCTCTTATTATTTTAATTTTTTTGGTGGCTTCATTAATAAAATCAACTCTATTCTATTATTTTTCTTTACCTTCAAACCAACATAAAAGAAATAAAACACTTCCTTCCATATAAGGCTTTATAAGGAGTCATGCCAATACTATTATAAAAACTATTCTTGTATGTCAATTCCATTAAAGGTAGATGATATTCCTAATCACCTCCAAAATCTAGCACATAGAGTCACATCAAATCCTTAAGTGTTTTGATTGTCCTCTTTATCTATCCATTAGTTTGAGACCAAATCTCAATTGAGTTTCAAAATCTTTATGCACTTTTTTTAGAATTGAAAGATAAATATAAGATCTCTATCAAAGTTGATCATCTATGAAAAATATTATACCATATCTCTTTTTCATTTCAAACCACCAATAATTAACTCTATGCTAATTCTTTATACATTTTATTACTCTTTGGATGGATGGTATACTTAGAATTATGGTCTTTATAAGATATTAAGTAAAGTATGATTTAGTAAGAGGGAAGGGGAGAGTTGATTTGTTGGAAATAAAAATTTTATTTCTCAAAAAATATTTTAAAATATTTTTAATAAGCTTGAGTAAGTTTCTAAAAAATTATTTCCAAATTTTATTTTATTTTAAAATATATTAATTTAATTTTAATAATATATTTTGTATAAAAATTATGAAATAAAAAAATTTAAAAATTAAAAATATAAATTGACAATATTTAAGTGATTCAACTTAAAATTAAGCTTACGTCCACCATTGACAAAAATTAGACATAATAAAAGACAATCAATATAAATCTTTTGCTAAAAGATAAGTAAACTAAACTTCCATAATAATAAAATAGAAAAAAATAGACTATAATGACCATCCAACAACATATGATTGATAGAATGAGGAAAAGAAAGTGGCTCTACAAATTCGTAATTAATACTAACTAATTCTTATGTTTGATGAAATGCTCAGTAAGTCACAAAATATTTTAATTTAATCAATTAAAAATGAGAAAAATGAATCTGAGCTAATTTGAGAAAGAAAAATAAATTTGAAGTTTAATAAAGAAGGATGAAACATAAGAAAGTGATTATAAGCACTACTAACTAATTGCTTGAATGTTGGGACTTGGGAAATTTTTTTATATTTTTATAAAATTTTTATCAATTTATTATGTTAAAAAATCTTTCATTTATAGACATTTTCTAATAGCTAAAACCAATTATAAAACTGACTAAAATAGGTGTTGCAGCTTCTATTGGCATCATTTTTTAATTAAAATATTATTATTTAAATAAAAATCTAACAAATCAAAATAATAGGTAAAAGAGCCATTATGCAGCACTTATATGACCAAAAAAATTCTAGATTATTTAATTATGAAATCTAAGCAATTGAATGGCTATAGTTAACTTAGTGTTGATTAAGATTTAGGATTTCATTTGGACCATTAGATGTCAATCCTAATCAAACTAGATCTTTATTTACACTTTTTTAAAATTGGATAAGCAATGACCATTCAGAAAATTTACATCATCTTTATAATTCAGAGGTCACCCTCATGAAAAAAGATTTATGTTTTTGTTCTACATGGCATATTTATTCTCTTTTTTTCCATTTATAACACTTTCCTTACCCTCAAGAGTTAGCCTTCTCGATTAAGGTTGGCTACCCCTTAGTTTGTTTAGGATTTAATCACTCACGCTACTAGTAGTATATGAAATTAATGTATGTAGAAGTGATTCAATGACCTGATTACTATAACAAATGGGTTCATAATTAATACTTTGGCTTATAATTAGATATATAGGTATGTTTAGAATAGTTTAAGTAGAATTAATTTTTTAAAATTAATTTATCATTATTGAAAAAAAAATTCAAAGATAAGATCAATGATAAAATGATTTTTAAGATGATGATGATCCAAAATATTAGAAATCTAAATATTTTTTAAGATGATTAAAAACTTTAATTTTTTTAATTCATTATAAGAAAACTTTCAATTAAACTTGACACTCTAATAAAAAACTAAAATTAAAATATCTAAAATTAAATTGATAATATACATCTTAATTGTCTATCACTTTAAATAAGATGATATTTATGGGATCTAACATTTGTTATTCTCTTTAATTTCTCTTATAAACTGACACATCACATATCTAAAATTTGAAATTTCATTAAACTAAATTCCTTAGAAATGTTTAAGATTTATTATTATCAAACAAAGCTTCTTAGCTAATGGTTAATACCATAATAATAATTACCTAAGCTATTGATGAGTAGGTATACCCAAACTTCCTTAATATTTTAGCACGTCATACTCATCAAAAGTGAAATCAGAATCCATTCTTAATTTTCTAACTTAACCACTAATATTCCTCACCCTATTATTGGCCTTCTTTAATAGAAACTAGCTAATTAGGTCTCATCAAAATTTGGTCAACATTTCATTACACTTCTAATTTCCATTTATCAATTTCAAAATAAATCTACTTATGATCTTGTGGTTTAGTCAGAGAATACAAGCTTTCCTTTCTTGTTAAAGCATCAAAAAATATATTAGCCTTTTTAGCATAATAATTTATCATTAAATCATAATCTTTGATGAATTCAAGCTATCTTCTTTACCTTAAATTTAATTTTGTGTTGGTAAAAAAATACTTCAAACTTTTGTTGTTTATGGAAACCTTATATTTCACCTTATAAAGATAGTGCCTCCAAATTTTTAAGACAAATGTTAGTAACTAATTCTGATACAAAACTCTAATAATAAGATAATGTATCCTCATAAATATGTAATATCACTTCGTCACAAAATATGATAAACTCTTATTTAAGATTTTATACTATCATCTAAGAACCCTCAGCTTTTATGAGTGTCAACATCTTATTCCATAATATGAGGAATAAGAATGAAATACTTAGTAGATAAACTATTAGGTACTTGTAATAAAGTATTATATAATAATAGTCATGTAATTAAGCAATAAGAGAAGTCGAGTAAAAATAAAATAGTGTATGGCCATTAATAAAGCTAAGTATAATATCAATATATATATAATAATATAGAGTACACAAACATCTCTTACTTTTCATATTCACTTTGCATTCTTTTCATATTTACTTACATTATAATTTCTTTATTTCATTTCTTTTTCATATACTTATTTTTTCTCTAAGCTTATACTCTTTCTATGATATTTATCTTAACTCTTAGAGATCCCATATCCTATAATCATAAGTCTAAACACTCTAATATGCCATGGCTCACCTTTAAATGTTATGACACAATGAAATAAAGTATCTCATCATCACTAAAATTAATGATAATATATTATGCTAATGAGGAACAAGGCACATAAAAAGTTAGTGCTCTACTTAGCCTACAACATCTAAGAATGAGGTACCTTATCATCACTAAGAGTGAAATATAATACATATATCACATCTATTAGGTCATTATTTGATATTATCATTATCTTTCTTAGGTTATATTAGTCTATTTTCATGTCTTTATTATTTTTTCATTTTATTTTATTTTATCTTATCATATGTTTTGATTTATAATATCATATAACTCATATATCTATACATGTGTAACTATATATATACATCAATAGTCATAAAGTATTATAATGAAATCAAAATATATACAAGAATTACTATTCTAAGGAAATACTCACACCATCAAGCATACCATAACAATAATAAGGGACTTTTAATAACTTATTTCTTACTTAATCTCTCTAATAAGCCTTTTCTTTTGCCTTTCATTTCCTTTATTAGTTATCCTCATTTTATACAAAATTCATATTAGTTTTTATCAATAGAAAATTAATTTTTATTAAGAAAAACTTTTCAAAAGCTCTTCTAAAACATGCATTAAAAAACTCTTTTTCATATTTTTACCTTCACATCATATAGCATGATATACTCTATCATATTATAAGATCAAAGCTTTAACTTAGTTGAACCATTGTATTGCATGAATCATATATTTCTAATCACTCTATAATACAAGTACGATCCATGGTAATCATTAGGTCATACCAAGGATTAGACAAACAATCTATACAAAGATTATTTATCTTCTAGACATATCAATTCAATTACCATTTTATATGTATGTGATTCATGCCTCATTCACATTTCATCCTTTATATCATCTAATATAATTACCACATCATATTGTATGATCTATATCATACATTGGTTGGACATCAAATCATATAACTGACTTATGTTAAATAGTCTAAGAACTTATCATACTTGACCAATCTTAGTTTTATGCTAGTAATATTCATAACAATGGCCATATTATCCAAGGGATCAAATAGACAATTCTCTTTTAAAGATCTTTTAACTAAAAATACTAGTCTCATCTCATAGTAATACTAGTATGGTCCAATGTAAGTGATCTCTATTAATCATAAACTCATTGTATTTATCTAATTCACCTTTCATACTTGTATAATTTGTAAACATATATCTTATTGCATAAATGATCGAGCAAGTGATCTTTACAAAATCTTCCCATAAATAAATTGTATTAGTTCAAATATTCTTTCATACTGATCTGATACTCTCAAATTATTAAATTAGGTAGTGATTGAACCAAATGATTCCTCTATTCAATAGTGCATATACTATAGTTTAAATATGATCAACTGATTGCATAAGTACAAACTTAGAAGATCTTCTTTCACTCTTAGGTCGAAAGGCTTTCTAACTCTAACAATTACTAGTACAATCATTATAATCAGAAACTATAATAGCTTCCAACCCATACAACTTATCATAAGAACTCATATATAAACTCTTATTTGACATCTGAGTTAATTAATAATGCTTTAAGAAGAGAGCATTGCTAAGGTCTTTATCTTTCTATGCTATTTATGTAACACAAAACTAAAAATCTCATTATTTCTCATAAGCTTTCTTCTTTCTTTTTTGATCTCTTTATTTTTCTCAAGTGACAACTCAATTTTTTCTTCTTTCTTCCCAACTTACCTCTCCCTCTCTTTTTACTTTCCCTTAAAGTTTCTAAATGATTTGAATGAGTTTTGGGATCTAGGATAAGAATTATTCATTTCTTAAAAAAATAAAAGTAATATTAAAAACTTTTTTATCTTTAAAAATTCATAAGAAACTCAAATCACCTTTGTTAAATATAAACTATAAACATGTAGATTCCTCACAATGAGACTTTCTTAATAATTTGTTTCAATATAAAATTTGATCACTAACATTTTGGCATATTTTTATAGGTACTTACAAATCAATATATTTCTAAATTTTGGATTTAAGACACTTATATATGATACATAAACATATTTTGAAATAATATCAAAATTTAATTTGGTGATTTGTCGGATTGAAAGAGAAGTCTATAAGGAACTTTTGTGTGATGTAGTATTGTGTCTGTCTTTCATACTTGAATATTATAAACGAAATTCTATTGCAATTTTTTTATAGATTTTTGATAATTATGAGGTATGATATATGTGACTATTTTTTAGTTGCTTTATTCTATATATTATGAACTTTATGATAATTTTTTAATAACCTTGGCTTGATCCTAACCTTTTGATAATAGGAACAACTAATTAAAATTTTAGCTAAAATCAAAGTCATTCCTATGATCAATGTAGACTATCTAACAAAAAGTGAAGAAAACTTGAAAGTTAAAGTTGAATATAATGTACTAGTATCCTGAGCTATTTTATATTTAGAGTAAACTTTTTATAAGATGAGGAGATTATGATAACCCAAATATTAAACTAAGAAAATACTTAATTATTAATATAATTGATGTTGGTATTTGTTGTGTACATAATTGATTTTGATAAATTATTGAGTTTTGATGTGTCTCAAAATATGTGTCAAGATTTTAGTTTTCAAATTGGTATTTTGAGCATGTCACTGAGAAGAGCTCATTTAAGAAATTTATGAGTATGTAATTTGTAATTTTTGAACATCATTTTCAAGATAGTGAGCATGTCTTCCTCAAAGTGAGTTAGTTAAAAAGCATAATCAAGTTTGGTAGAGTAAGAAAAATTAAGACCCAAATTTATTGGACATTTCTAGATTTTAGAAATAATTACTTTTGTTACAGAGTTATTCAACCTCTATAGTTAGCTAGAGTTCATAATATTTCTTATATTCTTTTTATGAAAAATTGTCTTCTTAATCCATCTCATATCATTTGATATGACTCAAAAGAGATTGAAATCAAGCCCAATGTGTCATATTAAGAGTAAATAATTAGAATTCTAGTTGAGTAGGATAAGAAACTAAGAAATAAAATCATTTTTATGGCAAGATGCTTTGAAAACATCAAACTAAAAAAAGTGACATAAAAATTAAAGTTGAAATGTTTAAGAAATATTCTCAGTTAATATCTCAAATAATTAAATATGAAATACAAAAGGTTTTAGATACTTGGTACTTATTTTCTATTTCCAAAGATATATTTAGAGAAGTTTTGTTTTTTTGTGTATCTTAAAATATATGCTATATTAAAATTATCTTTGAATGATGGCATAAGGTTTTAGCATGATGAATTTCTTAGTATACAGTTTATAATTTGTAAAATTCATTTAATATTTCCAAGAATTTTTGTGGAATGAAGCAAATATTTGGATTATTAAATTTTTAAGATTAGTTTTAATATTAAAAGGAAAAGGTTTTTGTTGCATTGCTTGAGCTCAAGTGAATTTCCTTAAAGAAGATGCTTTACATAACGCTTAAAGTGTTTGGGTGAGGGAGAGAAAGAAGGTTAGGTTGAAGAAATCATTAAGGTAAAGTAAGGAAGAGTTGAATCAAGCAAAAAGAGTAGGTTGGAAGTGGATAAAATAGATGAATCCTTGGAAATCTTAATAAGAGAAAGGAGTTTTGGGCTTAGAATTTGTTTTGTTATAGAAGTATTGGTTAATACCCATGTGATGTATTTTAATTTCTCAAGAATTGGCTTTGAATTGGATGGTAATTTATTGTGATTTGATGAACTATAGCATATTGTCAATCACTTGTATACTATTTATGGAGGCCAATGTACTACACATCAGCACCAATGTACCATATGTTAGGGGTGCACAAATGATGTGCACAACGTTCTATGAGAAACAACTTTTTTTATGTTAGGACATATGTGTAGGCTAAGGAAAGTGAATAATAAAAAGCACACCAATTTCTCGAATAAAATGGATGATGTGGAAAACTAATATATTGAATGTAAGATTAAGAGATGAAAGGAAGGGATGTAGATGGTTCATCTATTTTCCTTAATGTATGGTATGTTAAAAATGACATATCATACATCAAGGTTGATGTGTTGTACATCCA
Organism: Vanilla planifolia; assembly: GCA_023846275.1. Taxonomy (NCBI): domain Eukaryota; kingdom Viridiplantae; phylum Streptophyta; class Magnoliopsida; order Asparagales; family Orchidaceae; genus Vanilla; species Vanilla planifolia. Next base: position 27,212,428 of record CM043870.1, read on the forward strand.
TCAACCTTGAAGGTATTAGGCAAAAGTAAATAAGTGGCAAGTCTAAAATGATTTGATTAGTTTTTAAAGAGAATATTAGGTGCTTTATGCAACTTATTTGTAAATGCTTTTAGTAAATGAAATGTGCGGTACTTGAAAATATTTTTAAGGGAAGGAAAGCATTAAGAGAAGTTCAATAATTTCAAAAGTTTGTAATTAGGAAATGAGCATGTTTAAATAATTATGATAGATATCATGTAGGCATTGAAGGGAAGGATAAAAGAAAAAGGAAAGCTATAAAAAAAAACATCTCAAAGTTATTAGGTAGGAAAACTATAGAAATTATAACATAAGTAGCTTATTTGCTATTTTTCTTGAAGCATAACAATGTGATGTAATGTGATGTGAGTATAATTACATGACATTGATTGATTATGCACATGTTCTAATTAAAGATACAACATACTAGTATGAGTTGCACACACAAACATGTATATATGCATATTGCTATAAAGTGTCTAAATGTAAAATAAGAAAGAGAAATGGATGGGAAACTATATGAAATGAAAGTAAAAATAAATAAAAATAGAAAAATTAATTGCATAAGTTTAATGATTTACATAATCATAAGAAATATGAAGATGTAAAAAAATTAAGTTTTTCTATATGACATTATCATATGGCTACTTGATATGAGGAGATCACTGCTACTCTCACTAGCACTTCAAAGTAGGGTAGCAATGGGTAAAGACCAATTATTATTAGTACTTGTATGTGGTGATGTTAGGTGAATGTTGTAGGATTGAGATAATATCAAATGTCATTCTAGCTATCACTAGTATTTCTATGCTATCACTAGTATTTTGATGTGGGGCAATAATATGCAAAGATCTTGTTATTATTAATACTATATGGTGGTGTTAGACTAGGTGATGTGATTTTGTAGCATGGCCAGTTGTTGGGGGTTTAGAGATATAATGTTATCATAGAGATATAATATGATACAAGATATTATAGAGTAATGATAATGATAATTAGAGGAAATCAAGGACCAAAAGAAAAGAAAAGCTAAAAAGTTAAGAAAAGTTATAAAGATATAACAAATAATAACAAAAAAGAGATAATATAAAGGAAAATGATATGATTCGAGTACTACATGTTAAATTTATGCACAAACAACCATGATGCATATAAGCATATATGCAATTATCTCAACACATTTTATATATTTCTCCAACGTTGTGCATTTTTTATGTTGCTCTTTCTTTTATTTATATGCTACTTATTATATTTCATGTTGTTTTTTTACTTATAATTATTCTTTTACTTGTTAAGCAATTTTATACTCATTATTTAAATTATACATCAGGATACATAGTCATATAAGGTTAGAGGTACTTAATAGAATGTGGCATAGTAACTTAAAATAGAGAGTTTGTTTTAGTGCTAACTCTTTAAGAAATTTTTTATGAGAAAGTATTGTATATGTAACTTCTCTATCTAAATGTTGTCAGAAAATATGATTGTAGTTTTTGTTAAATCTTTGGTGGCTATAAGATATGATTGTGTGGTTATTTTTTAATTACATTATTTTGTATATCATGGATTTCATGATGATTTTTGTATCACCTTCACCTCCTTTTGTGTTATAACCTTGAGATTTTCTATTACATAATATGTTGTCTTAATATTTTGAGAGTTTAGTTGTATTATTGTGTTTATTTTATTTGATTGCTAAGTAGGGTATGACAAGTTCAATAATACAATTTTATTAAAATGAAAGTTATTTAATTTTTTTGTGAATTTCTAAAATAAGGAATGATAATATTTTTTTATTATTATTCTCATAATCTTCATTTTAGCTTAGTGGTATAAGCTATGTAAGGGGTCATAAGATGTTTGCATTAGCCTCATGAAAATTAAGAGAAATGGAGAAAGGTTCATAAAGAAAGAGACAGAAAGAGGAGAGATGATAAGAAAAGAAGGCTTCTAAACTATTAAAAGAGAAGGTTAGGAGATTATTGTAAGAATAAAGAAGTGAAAAAAGAAGTTCAAGAAAATAAAATGTAGGAATCAATTTGGTATAAACTTGAATGTAATCCATTTCAAAGAGTTTTTTTAATGGATTTAGAGTTTTGTAATGAGTTTGGGACAAGATGACTAGGATGTTAGTGCACAAATACTAAGGATCGATGTAGACAATATCATATAGTATAAAAGTAAAGAATGTACAAGTATAATATAATTTAGAGCCCAACACCTGATAATACTAGTATGATAGGGCAAATATATCAACACAACCATGTGTAAGGAGAGCATCCATAAAAGAATTAGATTATACAATATGAAAGAAGTATATCATAACATATGATTATGTGATGAGAAAATTAAATAAGCTTAGTATAAAAAGATCCAAGAAAACATACATTAAAATAATTATACATTACGATAAAATGATCATATCAATATGATTAAAACATAAAAACATAACGTATAAGATCATCATTGATTATTCTTAGTAAAAGATATAGAGAATAGATTGTACAAGTAATACAAGAAATTTTGTCTAGTATGATGTGAAGACAATGCTTACAAATAGTCACTTGAAAGGTAACATACAATATGATGATCAATAATATATAATATGATAAGGTGAAAATTAGGATCAAAAATAAAATCACCTATATAATGTAAATAGAAAGAATAAAGGTTTGCTTCCATTATGATTTTATAAAGAGCAAAAAATAATTTCTTATATGTTTTCAAAACTTTAAAAGAAAAGAAATAAATAGCTATGATGGAACCAAAATTCAAGAATGATGATGTAGGGCCACCACATAGGTGGTATTATTATAGTTGAAGTTATATGGGGGGACATTTGACTTAAACACTAGGTATAAAATTTATGTAAAAGGTTTTAGAAAAACATGTTATAACTTAGATGTGAAACTAGAAAGAAAATAACTTTTAAAGGGAAAAACATGATTATTACATATTTTTATGATTATATTTGATGTTTGTTTATGTATGAAAAGCATAGCAAAATAAGTTATAAGATAGATAGAAAACTCATAAGTTTTGGTTAACAGGTCATATAGTACATGATATTATTATAAAATATATGAAACATCAAATAAAAAACTTAAATAAAAGGAATAATGTAGTGTGATGTACAACATCATATAATATAATAAGATGAGCAGCAAAGCAGTTGAGAATATCAGATAGTACGATACCACATTATGGTATAGTACAATATTACAAGTGATATTATTGTACAAATAGATCAAATAATATGAACAAAGGAAAAGAACTAGAATATAAGAAAAATAAAATGCCACATAATATGATGTATAAAATCATATAGTATGATAAGATGAGCAGAGAATGAGCTAAGTAAATAAAGATTAATTATGTCATATGTTACCATATAAGTGTATAACATGATTTGATGAGTTGAAAACTTGTTAGTCATTGGATGTAATGATCGTATAAATATGAATAAGACAATCCTAATGTATGATCACATGAGAAGGTTAAAACAAAAAGGGATATATGAGCTAATTGGATGATATTAATTGAGAAAAACAATGTAAATATTATATAAGATAATATATAGAATCATACAATTGATTATATAAGATGATAAGATTGAGAAATATTGTACAAATTATCGACTAATATCAGCAGAAGAAGTGAAAATATGTAGTAAGATTAAGGAAATCATAACAATATGATTCCTTAGAGCTTTAGAAAATTGGGTCAAACTGATAAGGTATATGAGTGACTATTTTGAGATCATATAATACAAAAAATAATATATAAGTATGATTAGAAGGAGAGAAATAGAAAATGGTCAAATTAGATTGAATGACCATGTATATTAATAAAAACATGGATTTTTTATATAGTATGAAGATGTGAATCATATAATATGATTTGAGTAAAACAATTAGAGAAATGAAGTAGAATGATGATAAATTATAAAAATTATTGTTTATCATTTACGATATAAATTGTCTATATGCAAATGAAGATCAAATGATGAACGATTTAATAAAGGAGAATATTTTAATAGATGTTTAAAAACTTATATTTTGCAAATCACATAAATTTATGAAATACTAGCACATGGAATGCATGATCATGCAAAAAATTGCATCAAAAAATTGAGATATGTATGATGACTTTGGGAGAATTTTAGTTTTATTAAATACAAGAGTTTGAATAATAGAGTATAATTTGATAAATATAAAGAAATAATTGATTTAAATTTTGAGGTTAAAATTATTATAAGAAGAGAAGAATTGTAACAACTTAAAAGTAGAGTTAAGAAATTTTAATAAATTCAAATAATATGATATTAAGAAAAGAAAAAATATTAAAAAATAATTGATAATCTTAAGGAGATATGCATGATAAAATAATGATTTGGATTTAAATATATTTTTAAAAAATATAATTTTTTTGGAATATTCAAGATTTTATGGTATAGAGCAATATGATATCATAGGATCGTATAATATAATTGAGTGAAAGAATCAATCATGTGAACAAAATTATGAAATGGGATTTGGTCACACAAGTATGATTATGATAATGTACAAGTCGATTGATCAAGCTTGACTATAGTTTAGAGCAATTAGATAAGTTATGTAAGGAAGTGGTAATTGTACCGTATGATTATATATATCTTAAGGTATGTTTGAGTAAAATAAAGAATTAATGTGAAATTTTGTGAACATGCATAGAAATTAGCTTTGAATTTAATAAGATAACTAGACTATCATATTATAATATAAATACATAAATAAAAAAATCAATACATATAATATAATATCGTATAATATAAAAGCAAAGAAAGTACAAATATAATTGAGTGTAGAGCCAAATCCTGATAATACTAGTATGATTAAACAAATGTATCAATATGATCAGTGTAGTAAGGAATCTATAAAAGTATAATGTTACACCCCATTTTTTCCTAGGCTGATTTTTGGCATACATTTTTTTTTTTTTATATAGACATATAGACAGCTCAGATCGTCCCATACCAACCTGAGTAGCCTACGAAAAACATAGGATATAACACATCATTACACACCTACTTTCCTTAACAATGTGGATCCCATCTCCCGGGTACACCGTCAAATCAGGTTCATGACTCCTGAATTAACAGATGGACTCGCGCAATGTTACTCCTGCTAGACCCAATACTCCTAACCCATACCGATAGGAGAACCGGTCTAATAGAAGTCTGAACCCCCACGGTTAAGTTCCATAGTCATGTAATGACCTCACCATCAAAAATAAAATACATAACATCCTCAGATAAAATATGGCACTCCACACACTATACCACCAAGACAATAAAGTAAAACAGTGAATGGAAACTACATCACATCACAAGAATAAGATCCAAGTCCAACAAATACAATATCATCCAACTAGATACATAAGTCAGAATCACCCTCACATAATACAAGACATAAAAATAACAGTCTCACTGAATACATCCAACAGCAACAATCAACTAACCAGAATGTCTCGGATAATCACAGATCAGATCTCCTCCACTAGCCTACTGATCACGATCCCACCTAAAGCTGGGTGGCATCAAGTCTGCCAAGCCACTGGAAAAATATAGATAAAAAGGAATGAGCTACGCCCAGTAGGAAAGACAGCTAGTAAAAACTCACATGCAAGAGAAGGATAATAGCAAAAGTATAGGAATACAGCATAACAATGTAGGGTGGAAAGGCACTCTCAGTCCCAGACTCCGACCAACCACAGTCACCCCTAGTCACACCAGAATAGCTCTCCTCTGGGCTTCCAGGTAGCGTGCCAGTGGGAACGCCCATCTCGAAACACGCATGGCGCCTAAGCACCCGACACCGCAGCGTCTCTCGTCAATCAATCTCCTGGAGACTATAGACAGATCCAGTCACAAAATCTCTAGCCAACGTGAGACACCCCTGCCACCCTAAGGCGCGCAGGCCTACACACTTGGCTAGCCACTGCGAGACACCCCTGCCACCCTCAAGCGCGCAGGCCTACACACATGGACTAGGAGAGATCGACTCAGCCACCGTCCCAAAGAGTCCTCTACCAACAACTTCCATAGGAGCTCACGCCCCTACAGTCATTGCCAATCTCTAACTCCAAGATCCGGCAACATGTGTCCAGGTACAACAAGGCGCGTACCAGTCCACATGTATACTGTGGAAGCTAAGTCTGAACCGCATAGTTACCTACCACAACTACCCTAAAACATCATATAGGGTCTATAGTAGTCCGGTCCAGTATGCCAATCCATAAAATATGCCAACACTGAATAAACTGACTCAATCCATGCCGTTGCCATCAAGGCAACACAACTGTCAATTACTGACTGTTCTGGTAGCATCCATGTACCATACTTCTGTCTGACTGTTTCCAGCTGTACTGTCATCAGTGATAACATTTTTCCCCACTTCAGGAAATTTTTAAATTCCGTCATCAATTTCCGTCTTTATCCATTTTTTCGAAATTCGGAATAGTTTCCGAGTTTAATTCTTCATATATCTTATTTCCAAAATTCGAATTAATTTCCGAATTAAATATTCTGCATTTTCTTTTTCCCAAAAATTCGGGATAAATTTCCGAATTTAATTCCTCCCGTCTTTCCTCTTCCGCGCCGCATTAAAATTAAATAAATCATTTCCAAAAATTCGGAATTAATTTCCGAATTATAAATTCTTCCGCTTCTCTCTCATCCGCACTAATTTAAGTTAATAATTGTTAATTAATTAATTTACGATTAATTATTAACTAATTAACTAAATCCTAATCCATCTCCTTCCTCCACCCGGCGCCCGCGAAACCCTAGCCGCCGCCATCGCCGACCAATACGATCCTTCCGTCGATTTCCGGCGACTGCGAACAAGGAGAACAATTTCCTAACATGCTGCTAAGCATTAATAAATTTTTTTCGGCGAAATGGGAATTTTTCCAGGAATTCCGAAATTTGCAAAAGACACAAATTAGCATTCAATTAAATCCGATTTTCATCCACATGCTTGTTTTCATTAAGCAAAGTATTTCATGCTTTTAATTTTCTACTAAATCACTAATTTAAACTGAATTTCCTACCTCAACGACGCCGGCGACGGTGAACTTCGTCCGCAGCTCGCCGCAGCTCCTCGCCGAACGAATCCGGTATGAATTGACTCTCCTCGTTCCCGTGGATCTCCAGGCACAAAAAGCCCCTTGCCAGGCCGCCGGAATCACGCGCCGTACGCCGGAAAAACTCTCTCTATCGGTCGGCCGAACGAACCCTAATCGTTTCGCGAGGGTTTTTATATTTCTGGCCGACACGGTGAAACCCATTACGCGCCGTTGACACGCTTTCGACACGGTAAGCACCCGATACGCGCTGTCGACACGCTATCGACACGGTAAGCACCCGATCAGCCGGTTCAATCCCAACCGTCGATCACGACCGTCCGATCCGCTTATCAGAACGCACGCGCAAACTCACTCGGCGAACCGTCTCCGCCTCCGCTGAACCGTTCCGGTCCGGTTCACGCGCGGTAAAAACCAATTTCCGGTTTAATTTAAATGGATTTTCGAATTTCTAAAAATCCAATAAATCTAATTAAACAGGGAAAATTACTTAAAAATTACCTCGGTGCTCCGAAAAATCCCCAGAAATTTCAGAAATTCCATTAGCCTCTGATTGAGCTCCTGGCTCATCCTACTGTCGATCTGAAATCATCCAAGCCAAAAATTAATTCATTAAAGATTAACATAAAACTTTTTACTGGGTATAACAATCTCCCCACCTTATCAGGAATTTCGCCCTCGAAATTCAGCAAGAAGTTCCGGCCACTTCTCCGCAACATCCTGCTCTAGCTCCCAGGTTGCCTCCCTTTCGTCATGTCTATTCCACAGAACCTTGACCATAGGAAACGACCTGTTCCTCAGCTGTCTGCTGCTCTCCTCGAGGATGCGAACTGGTAGTTCCACATAAGAGGAATCTGGTGTCACTTGCAAACCAGGAAGATCATCACTGATACAATGAGAAGGATCTGGCACATATCTCTTGAGATTCGAAACATGAAACACATTGTGAATCCCAATCAGATGTTCAGGAAGTGCCAACCTGTAAGCCACTTCACCAACCCTCTCTAGAATAGGATAGGGTCCAATGTAACGAGGTCGAAGCTTAGAAGGCTTCCCGAACCGGAATAGACCTCGCATAGGATTGATCTTCAGGAATACCCTATCTCCCACAGAAAACTCAACAGCTCTGTGCTTAGGATCATAATATTTCGTCTGGCGATCTTGCACAATACGTAATCTGTCTTGCAATAACTTGACTTCAGCTGTGGTCTCCTGCACAATCTGAGGTCCCCACACCCTCTTGGAATCACCCTCCTCCCAACAAAGAGGGGATCTGCACCTACGCCCATACAATGCCTCGTAAGGTGCCATACCAATCGACGCCTGGAAGCTGTTATTGTACACAAACTCTACCAAGGGTAACCGTCTGGCCCAATCTGTTGAGTAAGTTTGCACGCTCAAGCGTAGCAAATCCTCCAAGGTCCGAATAGTCCGCTCAGACTGTCCATCTGTCTGAGGATGATAAGCAGTACTGAACTTCAACTGTATACCCATGGCAGCGTGTAAGCTCCTCCAAAACTGTGATGTGAACTTGGCGTCTCTGTCAGAAATAATAGATCGGGGAATTCCATGCAATCTGACAATCTGCTGAATATATACCTCTGCCAATTGTGCCGCTGAATCCGTCTTCTTAATTGATAAGAAATGGGCTGACTTGGTCAATCGATCCACGATGACCCAAATGGCGTCAAAACCTTGTCTGGTACGAGGAAGACCAGTTACAAAGTCCATAGTGATGTCATCCCATTTCCACTCCGGAATCGGCAATCTCTGCAACAATCCTCCAGGTCTCTGGTGCTCGGCCTTAACTTGCTGACATGTAAGGCACTTCTTAACAAAAGCAGCAACATCTGCCTTCAACCCTCTCCACCAGAAAACACTCCTCAAATTCCTCTACATCTTGACTTCTCCAGGGTGCATAGCCAAAGTTCCATAATGAGCCTCTCGAAGGATCCTCTCCCTGAACTCCTGATGTGATGGCACACACCAGCGACCCCTGAAAGTCAAAATGTCGTCTCTGAGAGCAAAGTCTCCTCCCAATCCCTGCGATGCCAACTCTAACTTCTCCTTCAGCTCTTCATCACAAAGCTGAAGATCACGCATCTCAGATAACCAGTCAGCCCGAATAGTCAACGAACTGAGTCTGTGAGCCAGTCTCTGAACAGACAACTGTTCCTGACATCTCTCAACATCCCAATCCAAGTCTGCTATAGAGTCGCAAGCTATCACAGTATACACAACTGCGTGTCTGCTCAAGGCATCAGCCACTGGATTAGCCTTTCCCTCGCAGTAGTTTATTGTCAGTTCGTAATCTTTTATCAATTCCAACCACCTCCTCTGCCTCAAGTTCAGTTCCTTCTGAGTGAACAGATACTTAAGACTCTTGTGGTCGGAGAAACAATCTACAGGAACTCCGTACAAATAATGTCTCCATATCTTCAAGGCAAAAATGACAGCAGCTAACTCCAAATCATGAGTGGGATAATTCTTCTCATGATCCTTCAGTTGCCTCGAAGCATATGCTATAACTCTACTATCCTGCATCAGTACGGCTCCCAAGCCTATATGTGAAGCATCAGTATACATCTGATACGGCTTCTCCTGTGTAGGTAACATCAATACTGGAGCGGTGCTAAGCTTCTGCTTCAGCTCTAGGAAACTGTTCTCACAACTCTCTGACCACTCAAAAGATTTTCCCTTCCGGGTCAACTGTGTTAGTGGAGCGGCCAGTCTAGAAAAGTGAGGAACAAATTTCCTATAGTATCCAGCCAAACCAAGGAAACTCCGGATCTCAGTGACAGAAGATGGCCGTTTCCAATCAATAATAGCTTGTATCTTGCTAGGATCAACAGCCACGCCTTCTGCACTGACAATGTGTCCCAAGAATGCTACTGAGTCCAGCCAAAAGGAACACTTGGAGAATTTTGCATACAGCTCATTCTCCCGCAACACTGTAAGCACAGTCCTCAACTGATCTGCATGAGTTTCCCTATCTCTGGAATAAATCAATATATCATCTATAAAGATGATCACAAACCGATCCAGAAAGGCACGAAACACTCGATGCATCAGGTTCATAAATACTGCTGGAGCATTAGTCAATCCAAAAGGTAACACTGTGAACTTGTAATGCCCATATCTAGTACGGAATGCTGTTTTGGGTACATCAGAATCTCTAATCCGGATCTGGTGATAACCCGAGCGTAAATCAATCTTGGAGAACACAGTTGCTCCCTGAAGCTGATTCAACAAATCATCGATGCGTGGTAATGGGTATCGGTTACGAATAGTAACCTTATTCAATTCCCTATAATCCACACACAGTCTCATACTACCATCTTTCTTATTGACGAATAAGATAGGGGCACCCCAAGGTGAACAACTGGGGCGTATGAGTCCCTTGTCTAATAAGTCCTGTAATTGAGTCTTCAACTCTGCTAGCTCGGCTGGAGCCATCCTGTAAGGAGCTCTAGCAATAGGAGCTACTCCTGCCTCCAAATCAATCGAAAACTCCACTTCCCTAGCTGGTGGAAGTCCAGGCAACTCCTCTGGAAAAACCATAGGAAAGTCTCTCACCACTGGAATATCTGAAATAGGGGTAGTGGTGGCTTGGCTATCGGTCACATAGGCCAACCAACCAGTACAACCCTTACTTACTAACCTCTCCGCCTGAAGAACTGAGATCAGAGGAATCTGCCTGTTCAGACCAAAGTATATCACATCCCCCGAACCAGGCACTCTGATCCTGACCTTCTTCTCCCAACAATCCAGCACCACTGCATGGTAGCACAACCAATCCATTCCCAAAATGATGTCGAACTCTGCTAGTGGCACACATATCAACTCTGTCACGAACTCGTGTCCACTAATCAGAATAGATCCGTCAATCTTCTGAACAGTGGGAATCTCTTTCCCATCAGGAAGCCTAACCAATAAGGGTTCCTTCAAGTAACCCTTGGATCCTGATGTCCGATTCCAGATCCTCTCAGCAACAAAAGAATGAGATGCACCAGTATCAAACAAAGTCATGCACTGCACGTTGCCAAAATAAAGCATACCTGTGATCACCTCTGGTGACTCTGAAGCCTGCTGCCGAGTCAGTGCAAACACTCTAGGCTGTCCCCCAGATGAACCAACCGGTCCTGTGATCCTCTGTTTCTTCAACTCTGGGCAGTCGCACTTCTTGTGTCCGGGCTGTCGACAATGGTAGCAGATAATCCCCCCAGTCCGGGTACCTGTCTGCTGCCCTGGTCTCTCAGAGATAGGTCGTGGCTGGACCACGCCCTCCTGAGTACCACAGTGATCTCTGTGTCTCTTGTCCTTTTTGTTTTGTTGGACATTTCTGAATTCCTTCCTCTTGTTGTGAGTCTCTCTCTGGGCCTCCATCCGGGTGTCAATAAGCTCAACGGATCTCGCAGCCTCCACCAAGTCACGAAACCTGGCAAACTGACTCACAACTAGCTGGCGCTGCAGCATAGGACGAAGTCCCTCCAGGAACATCTCACATCTGCGCTCCTCAGAAGGTACCAGCTCTGCGGCGTACCTCGCCAGATAAGTGAACCTCGATAAGTAATCGTTCACTGACATCTGGCCCTGCCTGAGGTGTATAAGTTCCCTCCTGAACTGAGACATAGTAGAAGCCAGAATGTAGCACTCCCTGAATGCCTCAACAAAGTCTTCCCATGCTATCTCGCTGTTCTGGGCCTCCCCATACATGGCGCGCCGCTGGCCTCTCCACCAGGTAGCAGCCTCTCCCTCCAATACTAGAGCAGCAAGTACTACCCTCCTGCCAAGTGGACATCCCAAGGCATCAAACAGCTCAAGCATATGAGCCATCCAGTCATCAGCCACCGCTGGGTCAGCCGACCCACTGAAGCTTCGCGGACGCAACCGCATGAAGGCATCGATCCAACGATCCACAGCTGGCTCAACTGGCAATGCTGGGCTCGTCACCGGGGTAGGAGTAGTAGATACAGGTCTGCCTCTAGCTGCTCCACGAGCGGAAAGTCTCCTGGTACCAGCCATACTGTCAAAGCAACTAATCTGGCATTAAAGTTGTCATTTGGCAATTGGCATATGGACTACTATAGTAAACAAAAGAATCAACAGTTCTCCCCACCTTGGGTTAAACTCCTATACATGTCTAGCCCCGCTATCTCACCTAGGGCTCTGATATGTCTAGCCCCACTATCTTAACCTAGGGCTCTGATACCACTCTTGTTACACCCCATTTTTTCCTAGGCTGATTTTTGGCATACATTTTTTTTTATATAGACATATAGACAGCTCAGATCGTCCCATACCAACCTGAGTAGCCTACGAAAAACATAGGATATAACACATCATTACACACCTACTTTCCTTAACAATGTGGATCCCATCTCCCGGGTACACCGTCAAATCAGGTTCATGACTCCTGAATTAACAGATGGACTCGCGCAATGTTACTCCTGCTAGACCCAATACTCCTAACCCATACCGATAGGAGAACCGGTCTAATAGAAGTCTGAACCCCCACGGTTAAGTTCCATAGTCATGTAATGACCTCACCATCAAAAATAAAATACATAACATCCTCAGATAAAATATGGCACTCCACACACTATACCACCAAGACAATAAAGTAAAACAGTGAATGGAAACTACATCACATCACAAGAATAAGATCCAAGTCCAACAAATACAATATCATCCAACTAGATACATAAGTCAGAATCACCCTCACATAATACAAGACATAAAAATAACAGTCTCACTGAATACATCCAACAGCAACAATCAACTAACCAGAATGTCTCGGATAATCACAGATCAGATCTCCTCCACTAGCCTACTGATCACGATCCCACCTAAAGCTGGGTGGCATCAAGTCTGCCAAGCCACTGGAAAAATATAGATAAAAAGGAATGAGCTACGCCCAGTAGGAAAGACAGCTAGTAAAAACTCACATGCAAGAGAAGGATAATAGCAAAAGTATAGGAATACAGCATAACAATGTAGGGTGGAAAGGCACTCTCAGTCCCAGACTCCGACCAACCACAGTCACCCCTAGTCACACCAGAATAGCTCTCCTCTGGGCTTCCAGGTAGCGTGCCAGTGGGAACGCCCATCTCGAAACACGCATGGCGCCTAAGCACCCGACACCGCAGCGTCTCTCGTCAATCAATCTCCTGGAGACTATAGACAGATCCAGTCACAAAATCTCTAGCCAACGTGAGACACCCCTGCCACCCTAAGGCGCGCAGGCCTACACACTTGGCTAGCCACTGCGAGACACCCCTGCCACCCTCAAGCGCGCAGGCCTACACACATGGACTAGGAGAGATCGACTCAGCCACCGTCCCAAAGAGTCCTCTACCAACAACTTCCATAGGAGCTCACGCCCCTACAGTCATTGCCAATCTCTAACTCCAAGATCCGGCAACATGTGTCCAGGTACAACAAGGCGCGTACCAGTCCACATGTATACTGTGGAAGCTAAGTCTGAACCGCATAGTTACCTACCACAACTACCCTAAAACATCATATAGGGTCTATAGTAGTCCGGTCCAGTATGCCAATCCATAAAATATGCCAACACTGAATAAACTGACTCAATCCATGCCGTTGCCATCAAGGCAACACAACTGTCAATTACTGACTGTTCTGGTAGCATCCATGTACCATACTTCTGTCTGACTGTTTCCAGCTGTACTGTCATCAGTGATAACATTTTTCCCCACTTTAGGAAATTTTTAAATTCCGTCATCAATTTCCGTCTTTATCCATTTTTTCGAAATTCGGAATAGTTTCCGAGTTTAATTCTTCATATATCTTATTTCCAAAATTCGAATTAATTTCCGAATTAAATATTCTGCATTTTCTTTTTCCCAAAAATTCGGGATAAATTTCCGAATTTAATTCCTCCCGTCTTTCCTCTTCCGCGCCGCATTAAAATTAAATAAATCATTTCCAAAAATTCGGAATTAATTTCCGAATTATAAATTCTTCCGCTTCTCTCTCATCCGCACTAATTTAAGTTAATAATTGTTAATTAATTAATTTACGATTAATTATTAACTAATTAACTAAATCCTAATCCATCTCCTTCCTCCACCCGGCGCCCGCGAAACCCTAGCCGCCGCCATCGCCGACCAATACGATCCTTCCGTCGATTTCCGGCGACTGCGAACAAGGAGAACAATTTCCTAACATGCTGCTAAGCATTAATAAATTTTTTTCGGCGAAATGGGAATTTTTCCAGGAATTCCGAAATTTGCAAAAGACACAAATTAGCATTCAATTAAATCCGATTTTCATCCACATGCTTGTTTTCATTAAGCAAAGTATTTCATGCTTTTAATTTTCTACTAAATCACTAATTTAAACTGAATTTCCTACCTCAACGACGCCGGCGACGGTGAACTTCGTCCGCAGCTCGCCGCAGCTCCTCGCCGAACGAATCCGGTATGAATTGACTCTCCTCGTTCCCGTGGATCTCCAGGCACAAAAAGCCCCTTGCCAGGCCGCCGGAATCACGCGCCGTACGCCGGAAAAACTCTCTCTATCGGTCGGCCGAACGAACCCTAATCGTTTCGCGAGGGTTTTTATATTTCTGGCCGACACGGTGAAACCCATTACGCGCCGTTGACACGCTTTCGACACGGTAAGCACCCGATACGCGCTGTCGACACGCTATCGACACGGTAAGCACCCGATCAGCCGGTTCAATCCCAACCGTCGATCACGACCGTCCGATCCGCTTATCAGAACGCACGCGCAAACTCACTCGGCGAACCGTCTCCGCCTCCGCTGAACCGTTCCGGTCCGGTTCACGCGCGGTAAAAACCAATTTCCGGTTTAATTTAAATGGATTTTCGAATTTCTAAAAATCCAATAAATCTAATTAAACAGGGAAAATTACTTAAAAATTACCTCGGTGCTCCGAAAAATCCCCAGAAATTTCAGAAATTCCATTAGCCTCTGATTGAGCTCCTGGCTCATCCTACTGTCGATCTGAAATCATCCAAGCCAAAAATTAATTCATTAAAGATTAACATAAAACTTTTTACTGGGTATAACATATAAGATTATAGAGTATAATAGAAATAAATCATATAATATAATTACATTATGAGAAATGAAGTGGGCTTAGTGTGAAAGCATCCAAGAAAAGATTTCCTTATCATATGATACGATCAAGACAAAAAAAACGTAACATATATAACCATTATTAGTTATAACTTATTAGAAGACAAAAAGAATAGATTGTACAAGTATTATAATAAATATCATCTTTTATGACATAATGATAGTGTTTATAAATAATCAATTGAAGGGTGTCTTACATTATAATAATTAATAACATATAGTATGATAAAATAAAACTAATATCATGAACAAAAAATATTTGTGTGACATAAGAGGAATGATTATACTAGTACAATAAGGTGATTATAATAATATGATAAGAAAAACTTATAGTAAGACAACATTGAGAAATAAAATGAATATGGTGATCACATTTATATGATTAGGAAAAATTAAAAAAAATTTAAACCTAAAATGAGAAATGGTCAAGAAAACTAATATTAGCATAAGTTTAATCAATAAGAAACCTTTGAAAATAAGAGAATAGAAGGAGAAAATGCATCTACATGAAAGGACACAAATATAAACAAGGTGTTAACTATGACTTAAAGAGTTTTTTTAAGAACTATTAGAAGTGTATCTCCCAATCATAGTCTAAAAAAAGAGAAGAGAAAGTGAATGCATTTCTAAGAGATTTGGAGAGGAGTTATATGAGCAACAAAAGCTAAACCAAGAAAAAAAACTCTCAGGTAATGTAATAACTAAGACATAGAACAAAGATCTAAGTCTTGATAAAACCATTACTTAGATTTAAAAGGAAGAAAAAACCTATTTATTATATATATGTTTGATATAATACGTATTGTATGTTAGAAGTCTTAATGGTTAATCAAATAATATGTGAAAAATGATATATAAAAGATGTTTGCCCTTATTTATTATAATAATATATTGTTATGATTATCTTGTCATATATTTTTATTAGTTATATATTAAATATTTTATCATATTTTGATGTGATTATTTGATGTATTATTTTTTTGAGCATGATGATATTATGTTTTTTTTAGTTACATGCTAGATGTTTATCAAGTCTTTTGCCTTTAAATGAGTATTGTTTTTAGGTCAAATGATGTACCACATAAGATTATAGGAGATAAATGAGATTTAGCGTTTGATAATAGATTATAGAAGATAATAATTCACCATTAGAATGTTGCTTACAAATTTTATTTATATGAGAAAAAATATATGTAAAATCATTGATGTTTTATATTTATGTGGTTTTAAAAAAGTTATGTGATAAACTTGATTTTTTCATGAGTTATAAATGTTTGATTTTTGTACCGCTTTCATTTCTAGATTTCAAAAAAATAATGGTTTGCTTATAGTATGGTTTTATAGAGAGTAAAAAAAATTTATATGATTTTAAAATGTTAAGAGAAAAGAGAAAAAATGGATGTTTTAATAGTAAAATTCCAAAAACGTAAATGAACGGTATAGTTTAACATCACGTGTTCCTCTTCTTTGAGCTAATTAGTTCTTCACTTTGCTTGTTGTACTAAAGCTCTCCTTAACTTCATAAGCTATACATGACCTTCTATTTATCTTAACTTTAACCTAAAATTAAATTACTAGATAGATAACTAGATCACCACAAAGGTTAAGTTAAATACTTTATTATCATCAAGAGCATACATTGCCATTTGGCTTACTAAAATTGATGAAATAATGAGAGAAACTTCTCAAACACTTTATAAAGAATGTTTTGCTTTTTTGTTATTTATTTTTATGTATTAAAAGTTGAAACATAAAATTGAAGATTCTATTTCAATCAAGTAAACTTGCAATCAAGAAATAATGTTGATTAGTTGATAATTAATATGATATAATAAATGATTTATTTGTGTAGATAAGTAGGGCAAAACCCTATAGTTTAGTAGTATTGATATTTGTGACCATTAGGCATGATAAAACTCTCCAATTAAGTACATCCATATTTGTGACAACTAGATAAGGAAAAACCTTCTAGTTGAGCATCGTAAATTATTTGTGACAATATGAAAGGTCAAACTTCTCCTATTTGTCAATATTAAGGGAATTGCTTGGTTAAGTAAAAAACCAAAAACCATGTATTCAAACCACATAAAATTACAAAAATATTACACATAGTAGTTTTAGCATGTATTATTAAAATACTATATTAAAATAAAATGTTCCATTGTAATCAAGTTTGTTGATAAATGGGGTAAATTAGCAATAACATTGGTTGGACACTATAACGGTAAGGGATTTGGTTCAAAGAAAAAAAAAAGCTTCTAAGTAATATCAAATAATTTAACATCCCAAGTGTATGAGAATTTGTTTAAAATAATTTTTTTAGAATTTAAAATATTTAGTTCATTATTTGTCAAAATATAATGACCAATGAGTGGATTGAAGTCTAAAAAGGAAAATTATAAACATTATCAATGGTTAGAAATTTATTAATTTGTAACTTCAATATTTATTATCATTTTTGATAATTTGTTTAAATGAGCAAAATTTGTTGCATAGGTAAAAGAAGTAGCTATGACTCTTAAAAGAAGGGAGATGAACTTCAAATATCAAAGTTTATTTTATTAGAAGCTAAAATATGTTAATTTTGTCAAATATGGGTGTGTTTTGGTTATAAAATTAGATTTCAAATTTATAAGAAAAATAATCTTATTTTAGTACGTATTTGTTTTTTGAAAAAAATAATTTATTAAAAATATTAAACAACATCAAGAAATTTTGAAATTCATAAGACTTATAGAACTTTTGAAGTAAATTATTTTAAAAGTGGTTAAAAGCTTTGTGAAGCTATTTGGATAAAAAAATTGAGAAATACAACAAATTTTTAGGTTTTAATTAAAACATAATTTAGTTTTTGAATTTCTCCTATTTTATTGGATCTAATGCTTAACAAACCTAGGTGATAAAAAAATAATAGCCTAGCCTAATTTTTAACAATCAAATCAATAGGTGGTAGAGGTGCAATTGATAAGGAACAAATTGTTGCTATTCTAAGGAGGTAAATAGACATGAAAGTGAAAGGGCACCTAAAAGAATTATAAACTGGGTTTATGAGTACTTATGGAATTCCTCATATGATGAAGTGAAAAGGAAGCCTTACATGAAGAAAAAAGAGAGAGTTGAAAGAAAGGAATTTGGTTTGGGAAAACCATAAAGAGGGACAAAAGTAAGAAATAATTATAAAGCATGACCACTACATTGAAATTTGAAAACTTAAGAATACTATGTATGTCTTAGTGAATTTTCTTGATGTGTGATGTATTGCAATTCAATAGCTTAATTCAATGATTTGTTTGAACTCATTGTTAAATATGCTAATTAGTTGATAATGAATTCTATCATATTTTTATTGTTTATTTTGTTATATTTTTAAACCTTAATCATGATATTTTATTTAATAATAACAAATTTACATATTTCTAATGAATTTGTTTGAGTTAATTTTTTAATTTTGGAGAATAGATGCTCATTTTTATGGCAAAAGTTAAAGAAGAAGAGGAACAAAAGAAAATCCCATAAAGGTCATCTTTGCAGAAGTGAGAGCCACAAAGAGATTCTTTTTGACTTTAATTTTAGATATTTTATTTTTATTTGATTAGAACATTAAGCTTGATTAAAACTAATCTTATAATATACAAAAATTAAATTTTATTTAAATTAATTATTTTATAAAATATTTTAATAATTATTTTATCTTAACTATCTTAAGAAGTATTTTTCCTTGATCACATCTTTAGAAATCATTCTTAGTTAACTTATTACAAAAAATATATTATAATAAGATTAATTAATTAGTAAAACATAATGATGATATTAAAAAAAATTAAAAAATAAAATAAAAATAAAATAAAAAACAAAAATAAAAAACCTTTTAGTTTATCACTACCCCTTAGAATTAAATTGAAATCTTAAGTCCAGGCTTTGATCCTTAACTTGATTCGTACTAGTAATTGAGTCACTACCTCTTCAATCTGTATATCAATTAATGCTTATTAATATTAAATTCTGAATGAACAAGGTGACAACCAACCTCATTAAGCGACAACTTTTGAAGCACAAAAAAAATTATAAGGAGATAAATCCAAACTGAGTACACTATGTGAGATTAAAATGCAATGCTTTATCACATAGCTAACATTCAAAGTGATATATGTAGTCCAACAACATATTTTTGTGATCAAATGGTCACAATCTTATCTGCCTTTTGAAAAGCCTAATTAAAATTATCATTCGATCACGTAATTTAAACATAACACTGTGCATGTTTAATTCGTGTGTAACATCTGAATTCAATCATCACATCATAAATATGATATAAAGGTCCACATTAAATCTTATTTTCTAAATAATGCCAATATAATTTCATCTATTCCCTCGCAATGTTTTCATGATTGAATGATCTAAAATTCTTTTGATTGTACGACTTTTCAGTAACAACTATTTTAGTCATTATTTGTAAGTTGTTAGAAAATTTATTTAAAAAATAACTAAGTTTTTAATTAAAAATCTTCATCAACGAGTAAAAACTATCTGGTCATTTTGGTAACTATTTTTAGTAATTTAAAAATATTTATAAATAAGAGAACCTTTGAACAAAATTGATTGATCAATTTTTTATAAATATTTGGTAAAATGTGGAGAAAATATTTTAAACCATTCAAGTCTTAAGTAGTTGATGCTCATCATCACTTTCATTCACTATGTCCTTCAATTGTTAACTCCAAATTTTGTTTTCTTAAATCAACTAAGTTCTCAATTTTTTTTGTTCTTAATTGATTCAATTAAAACATATATGACTTGTTAAACACTTTATCATGTACAAGATTCTTATATTAATTTCAATTTTATGTCATCGAATTTTTTCTCTTATCAATTTTATTTCACTATAAGGCCGTTATAGTTTAACTCTTTTGTTTCATTATTATGAGGATTTAGTCTACCCATCTTTTAGCAAAATGCTTAAATTAATTGTCTTTTATTTTTACTTGGTTTTATCATGAGTAAACGTAGGCTTGAGTTTATGTCAAACTATCTAAATTTTTTTTATACATTTTTTAATTTATGTTTATTTTTCTACTCCATAATTTATATAAAAAATTTATTATTTTAAAAAAATTATCATGCTTTAAAATATAATTGAAATTTTAACAAAATTAATTTTAAGAATTTATTTGAATTTATTAAAATAATTATTTTAAAAATATTTTCTTTAAATATTTTTAAGAAATAAAAATTATTATTCCTAATAATTCACCCCCTCTTATTGAAACACATTTCAATTAGTATCAAAACAAGATCCCTTTCTTGTGACAAGAAATTTTCTAAGAGATTTATGGTTCAATTTAATGTTTCAATGAATTTGGCATAGGTACATCTCCCAATAGGCTATCACTCTTTTGTAGTGACTATTATCTTTATTAAAAAATTAGAATGGTTAGTTATTTAAATAATAACAAACTCTAACTATTTTTAATAAATATGTTTGAGTTAATTTTTAGATTTTAAATAGTCGATACCTTTTTTCATGGGTCAACTTAAAGAAGAAGTAGAGCAAAGGTCAAATCCCAAGTAGATTACCTTAATTAAAGTGATAGACCATCAAGAGATTTATTTTGAGTTTAATTTTAGGTATTTTACTTTTATTTTGATGGAAATATCAAGCTTGATTGAAATCATTTTTACAAGACATAAAAATTAAATTTTATTTAAATTAATTGTCTTAAAAAATAATTAAGTTCTAATCATCTTATCTTTTCTATCTTAAGAAGCATTTTACCTTAATCATTTCTTCTATAATTAACTTATAAAAAGTGTATTATAATAAGATTAATTAATTAGTAAAAATAATGATAATATTAATAACAAAAAAAATAATATAAAAAAAATAGATCTATTTAGCTTATCCCCTTAGAATTAAACCATAAGTTTTAGGTTTGGATTTTAATCTTGAACCTAGTTCATAACAGTATTAGATCAAGAGATAGCTCCCAAACCATTATGTAATAATATTAGATTGGGGCATGTCCTCCTAAATCCATTTATTAATTAACACTTATTAGCAGCATGTGTGAATAAATCTTGAATGAACTATGGGGTAGCCAACATCATTAATTGACTACCTCTAAAGAGTACATAAGTGGAGATAAACCCAAAGTGAGTAAAAAGTATGAGATTAAAATGTAGTGTCTTATTTGTGTGGTTGACATCTAATTTACATGAATGATATCCATAATATGATTGAGTCATTTTGCAATCAAACGATCATAATCTCATTTGCTTTTTCAAAATGCTTAATTAGATCCATCGTTCAATCATATAGTTTCAAGATTGCACGGTCCATGTTTAATCTGCATGTAAGGTCTTAATCTAGTCATCAATTTATGATTGAGATCTAATGGTTCAGATCAAATCTTATTTTCTAATTTTTAACTGCTTAATCATTTAGTTTCATAATTGAATGGTCCAAGATACTTCCAATCGTGCGACTCCTAGACAATTATTTGTCATTATTTATGAGCTGTTAGAAATTTTATTTAAATAATAATAGAGTTTTTAATTTGAAACCTTCACTGATGAGTAACAACCAATTAATTAGATTTGTAACTACTTTTTTCATTGAAAAATGTTTATAAAGAAGAGTATTTTTGAACAAAATTGATTGATAAATATTTGATGAAAATGTAGTAAAACTTGAAGGAAACATTGCAAATTATTTAAGTCATAAAGCAGTTGGTGCTCATCGTCACTTTCATTTGCTCCATCATTTAGTCATCAAATTACAAATTCTACTTTCTTCTTAAATCCATTAAGTTTAAAATGCCCTTATTCCTAATTGATTCAATTAAAATGATTTGCCTAGTTAAATATTTCTTCAAATATAGGATTTTTTTATTTGTATTAATATTAATTTTATGACATTGATGTCTTTTATTTTTTTGTCAATTTTATTTCATTGTAAAGTTGTAACCTATCTCTTTTGTTTCATTATTGTGAAAGTTTAACATATCTATTTTTCGATAAAAAGACTTAGGTTGATTGTGTTTTGTTTTTACCTAATTTTATGAAGGCTTGATATAGGTTTGATTTTAAGCCAAACTACATAAAAAATATTTGTATAATTTTTAATTTATGTTGATTTCTTTATTTCATAATTTTTTAAAAAATTATAATTAAAAAAACTAACTTTCTTTAAAATAAAATTAAAATTAGTAAAAAAATAAATTTAAAGAATTTTCTTGAATTTATTAAAGCAATTACATTAAAATATTTTTTTAAGAAATCAAAATTATTATTCTATGTAATTCATTGCCTTTTACTACTTCACATTTTATTTGCCAATAACATTAAGTGCATTTGGTATTATTGAACAAAGTATGATGGTTTGATAAAAATTACCAAACAGAGCTTATTAAAATCAAAAACTAAAGTTAGTCATCCAAGAATAAAGGCTTTAAGAAAAATAAGAAAACCTTATGAAAAAAGACAATATCTTAAGGGAATAATAGTTTGGATTATTGGGTTTTCAAAAAGAGTATAAACCACTTCGAATACATATCATAAGGGTGAACCCAAATATGGATCTAATGACTTGAAGTTGGTTTGAATCTTTGGGTTTAAAAAGAGTATAGTTGATCTCAATGATATGCCATGATGAACTTGAATATAAAAATAATGACATGGGTTAGCATAGAAGTAATGATTTAATTCTAGATCTGATAGTATATAAGAAATTATATGATTGGAAAAAAAGTCTTATTTAAATAAGGAATTAAATCAAAATAAAACAAAGAAAAATTAAAATAATAGAAAATAAAGTTTCAAGGCATTTTATTAGCATTTGAACAAAAATTTATTTTAGTTCAACATATGACATGACCTAAAAATGAATTATTTTGTATAGATGATTACTTAGATTTTGTTTGTAAGTTTGTGATGATTAATATTACTTATTTTTATCTTAACAATTACAGATAACATGGTTGTTTTTTTTCAAGACTTCATGGAGGCAATGATTGGAGATAATCACTTAGTACTTTTACTATTTTTAATATTGCATTAGAATGATGATTGGTTTGAACACTTGATTTGTAACCAATGCTGTTATGATAATAGTATTTTTGGCATGTCTAATGTTATGATTTTTATTTATGTTAATTATGTGGCAAAAATATGTTGTCATCTAGATTACCTATTTTAAAGATGGAAAAGGTAGTAGTTTTGCTTTGAGAATGATGAAAATAATGACTTGATTTACTTGACAAAAAAAGTTATTTGGCATATGCTTTTCAAAAGAAATATGCGATTTAGTTTCTTAACAAAAGTTAACTTGATTTATGGGTTTTAAAAGAATCAAATTTTATGTCAAAAATGAAATTTAAAATAAAAAAAATATTAATAAGGAAAATATTTCAAATTAGAATAGATAAATAAAATTAGTTGGAGATGAACATGGTGTCACACATGTAAACTTAGAATGAATTGTGTGACACATTCTTATATCATAATGTTTTTATTATGATAATTGATTATGCTTTATTTTTTATTAATTCATATGAAATATGATTTAATGATATTTTACTCATATTTAATTTATATTTACATTATATTAGCATAAAATATTAAGTTATATCAAGTAATAATGACTATAACATGCTTAAACAATGTGATTTTTGCTTAAAATTATTATGATTGATATAGTTATTTATTGAATCTATAATAGACTTACCTTTAATCAACAAATATTTTTAGATGTATATATTGAGAACATCATTGATCATTAAAGGTATGAAAGCAAATGAAAAAAATTAACAAACTAGAGTGGTGTAGTATTTTTTTTTAAATATATCATTTGGTTAACAAAATGGTTTTTTATTGAATGTCTATCTTTTACATTATTATGTTAATAGTAATAAATAATTAGTAACAAGTGATAAGTATTAATGAATAATGAAAATGTTTAAAATCCTAGGTTACCATAGAGAAGTATGAAAGCATAATTCTTGTACTCTAGTATTGGTCTTATAAACATTAGAGGATTAGGTAATAATTTAAAAATTGGATACACAATGCACTACACTTAAATAAAGTTGTATATTTTAATATTAGTAGATATTTATAAGACATAATTATTGGATAATGGAATAAAGTAAAAGAACAAAAGAGTAGCACTACTTAAAAAAAATTTAAAAAAGAAAATTTATGTAGATATGGCTCACCTGTTGAAGACTCTTTAATTGTTTTTTAATAAATATTTTCCTAAACATGATGCCAACAAAGATAACAAGTCAAATATACAAATATATAAAATATAAAAAACTCCTTGTTGATCTTTGGCATGTCAAATATTTGTTATATTTGGCTGAATTTGATTGATCGAATGAATATATCAACTTAATAAAAACATAAAATCATCCTTCAATTGATCAATCGATCTAGTACTTGCTTAATCGATTAGATTAGGAATTTGACCAACAAATTGAGTGTCCAATTAAGCTCAATATTGACTATTAATTTTGTATTCAATTGAATCAACATAAATTGCAATGTATTCAAGTAGAACATAGAAATGAGCTCACTAATAGATTGTGTTGAATGATTTAGAAATCATCATTATGAATGGTCATAATAAAAGACAAAACATGATATGAATTATGCAAGTCAAAACGTACAAAAAAAAAGAGATGAATTATATATCTTTTTAATAATCTTGTCCACCTTAGATCTTAATAGTCTCTTCTCATTTCTTGGGAACATAAATATGATTTGTTTTTTTTTTATATCTTAGAACATTTTAGAAGGTGCAAAACTTTTTTTAGAGATGAATTCAATTGGTGGCCTAAGCCTAATTTGGTTTTAACAAAAGCTATCATAATATGAATAAAAAATGTTCTTTTAAATAAAGGAAATTTTTTCTATGATCTACATAAAGTGTTTAATAAAATATAGTTTCTCTTTCTATTTAATGAGATATAGTAGACAATATAAAAATTAAATGTGATATAAAATTTTTCAAATAAAATTTCTATTCCATATGTTTTCTAATAAAAATTACTTTTCTAGAAAGTTACCCTAATTATTCTAAGACATTAATTGACTTATTCCATTTGTCATTCCATTAATTTAGTATATACATAATATTACTTTGAATGAGCTTATATTTAATAAAAAAATTTAAGACATTAATTATCTCAATGAATTTACATTCTTTGATTTGATATATAGTTTTGTTATGTTTATTTTTGAATTTATCATCATGTTTCTCTTAAAAGTCATATTATCATAATATAATTATGTATATCGTTTATTTTTTTATAACAATAAAAAAAAATATGTTTATTAATCTATCTAGCTTGTCATTTTGTTCACCAAGCTTTTAGCTTGATAAGTTAATATAACCGAGCTCAATATAACGATGTATGTCAAACTCATTTTGCCCATTTTCCATCCTCATCATCGATTGGTTATCATGAATGTGACCATTATCAAACCATCACTCATTATTGCCTACCACAATTGATATAGTATCTCCATAAAAAAAACAACAAACCACTATATCGACTACTATTATCGATTAGTCACAATTGTCATCATCATTATTATAACCATAAGCTAACCAATTTCAATATCATGTCCACTTTGGTCAACATTCACCATTGTCATTGCAATCGATTGCCAACTACCTTTGCCATCAATTACATGTCAAGCAAAACTAAATTTGTGTTAGTAATTAAATATGAAAATGGTTGAAATCTTAATCATTTTATTATGTTTGTTTTATAAATATTTAATTTGATAAACAATATGTATGTTCTTTGTTTTTATATTCTTATTATAATATTCTTTGGTTTGTTTAATGTAAAACCTAAAACAAAGTATTTTGAAAATTATTAATCTCATGGAAATTTTTATATTTTTAATGATTATTCAGAAATAGCATAAAATAATACTTCAAATTGTAATAACCTATGAGAATCTAGCAAGGTGACCAGTAACATAAAATGAAAATAAAATTGCCATTTTTTTATTGTATATTTTTGAAACAAAATTTATTTTTATGTTTTTCATCTAATAAGTCTTTCTAAGTAATATTTTAAATGGTTATATGGTTAATTCTTGTTTTCAAATGCTCAATATTTGTTTCATTTACTTAAGTAATAACGTGTAAGCGTTTCCTTCTCAATCGAGAAGCCTTATTATTGTTCTATATAACATCTGCAAATCTCGACGGAGATTCGAGATTAGAGATGTCTGCTAGATTGCTAAGAAGAGTTCTGCAGGAACAAGAGCAGCAGCTCAGCTCGCCCAGTCTCCGACCAGAGACGGAGGATGGGGCCGACGATGAGGAACATGATTCCCCTCCTGCACGTGCTTCGGCGAGGAAACTTTTCGACCTCCTCGGCGACCAGGTTGGTCGTCTTCCTGCCGTTAAGGACTTGCGATCCGCATGAATTGATCGGAGATAGGTGTTGCTTTCCCATTCTTCCTTTTGATAAAAGATTTTTGAGTACTTGCGGATGAATCTCTATTCCGTGTTTTCTTATCGCCGTTTTTGATAACTTTAATTACGTTAGAAAAAGTTTGTAAATGTTCCTCGTTTTGCACATTTCAAGTTTTGGGTCCTTTAATTTTTCAATGCTTAAGTTTTAGTTTTAAGGGACATGCATGGTAAACTAGTTACATATGTGCTCACTCAAGTTGGATAGAGAAGGATTTTTCTAGTTTCAGGATTACGTCAAGGGTCATTTTAACTCCATTTCTTTGGCGTAATATGGATTTTTTTAGGTCACATCCAAGAGAAATTCTGTGTTGCATGCATTTTGCTAGTTGTTCTTTTGGACAAGGCTAGATAGAAGCCCAAGCCGAAGGTAAATCTCGAGTTATACTGAATGATCTTAAACTTTAAGGGGGGAGGGCTATGGTTTTCAATTTAAATTAAAAAAAAAATGTAAAATGCAAGTTTAGTCAACGCAAAAGTAATGATGCAATGCAGTTGAGTCTTGCTGGCTATAAATAAGCAAAAATGGATAGGTTTGATATTGCAAATATATTCTACAAAATAATTGGAATTAAAATTGATGTCCTTAATAAAATCCAAGCAAGGTGGATGGAGCATATAACATGCAATGTACTAGGAAGATTGTTTCCAAGTTAATAAGTTTTGTTGAATAACAATACAAATGTTAAGGTCCAGAATGTTGTCAATGAAGCATAAGCATAAAAATGTAATGAGTATTGTTGAGGTTGTCCTATTGTGGAAGAGTGGTTAAATATGGAAGGATTAAATAGAAAGTAAGTGCATCGATAAGGTTGGAGTACCTCTAATCGTAGATAGGCCATAAAGAGTTTGGTTAGATGGTTTGGTCATATATAGCATTGATCTTTAGGTTCTTTAATTAGGAGAGGATAATTTTTGAAAATTTCTTATTTAAATATTTTTGGAGAAAGACAAAACAAGATATGACAAGTGAACCAAAAATGGCTTTCAAGCTTGGAAATCAATGACTTGTTACTTGATAGAATGAATTATTGTAAGAGGATTCACATTGTCAAATCCACTTAATTGGATTAAGACCTATTATTATTTTTGTTGTTGTGATAGACTAACCAACCAAAAATTTTTAATTCTTTGTGGATCCTATGGTGCATGAATGGCTATACACAAAATTATAGGATTGAATGCATAATTCAGAAGATTCTAGTAGATTCAATTGACTATTTTTTTATGGCTTTAACATTGTAAATATTTGATCTTTAGTTGTTTTAGTTAGAAGAGAGGAACTTCTGGAATTTCTTATATTGTAGAGGAAAACATAAACCAAAATAAACTTAGAAAGGGGTTACTAGTAAGGGTCTTTCTTATGGGGCATTTGAAAAGTTGTTAATTGATATAGTGCATTAGAATAAGAGGATTTATGGAGACAACACTATTAATTGGACTAAGGCTTTTTCCTTGTTGTTATGATGTAATTTTCAAAACTCTTCAATTGTTGGACATTTTTCTTGGAACAAATGGTAAGGCTTTTGGTATCCATTTGAGGTGTTCTTGTGAGATTTAGGCTATATTTAAGTACCTTATTGTTGCTTAGCTTATAGTGTTTTAATTTGGAAGGCCCCAGTTTCCTTCACTTGTGCATTTCGTTATTTAAGCCAACAAATTTCCGTAAGGGGTAGCTAATACATCTTGAATAATGAAAGGTATCTCTATCATACAATGTCAATTGTTTATAATGTTTCATCCATCATGCATATCAATGCCTTTGCTTGGGTAAAACTAGGCTAAGGGAGTGCGATAAGTTTTCAAAGCTAAAAAAAGCTGATACAAATGACAATTTTTGGTGGGTTTAAATGATCTATTATCTATTTTTGTCCCTTGGTTTACTTGTCTTAGTTTTTCTGTTTATCAATCAAAAACCTGAAGTAACATTAAAAAATGCATATTGTGGTCGTAATTTTTTATTTCTGTATTTAGTCCAATCAACAATCTACTTTTGTTTCTATGGATTTTGGATTGGATCCAAGATACAAACATCAAGCTTGGTTAAAGGAGATTGGATGTCTAATTTTGGTATTATTTTATCTAAAATTTTTTTTGACAAAGTCCATTTAATGTTTAGTTGAGTTGGTATTAATTGTTTTTGTTTGTGGTAGCTATAAAGGGACTATTATAAACTTATAAGTTGATATTTAAGGCAAATGCATGATTAAAAAAGTGTGATCATCATTATCATCCTCATCATGATTTTTTATCACAACTAAATTATTTTGGATTGGTTTTATATATGTTTTTATCCTTTTGGTCCTTTTGAGTCTTTCACATAATGTTAGTTCTGGTCTGTTATTTCTTTTTGAAAAGCTTTCAATTAACTGTGGTGTACCTTTTCCATTCCTTTTGCAATAACGCCAATCCTTGCATATTATTGCAACTTTGATCTTAAGTTAAATAAGCACGCACAAGTAGTTCTTGTTTCTATAAGTTTATCTACAAAAGTGCCATCCCTTTAAACATGTGGATTAGTTTTGCTTCTTGTTTTTGTTTCTTTTTAGTGAACACTTAAATGATGGTCAATCATATTGTTTTTTTATATGGGTTTTCTCATAGGTATTGTTCATAACGTTTATAGTTCAAAGTTTGATTTATCTAAATTCCATCATAGGATGATTGGATCAGTTTAGAACCATTTAAATCCTGACATATGGAGCATAAGGGAGTAGAATATTATCTCAAGAACTTCATCTCAAGGTCGTTAGAGATAAGCTTGCACAACACTTTATTAAACTCTATTCAAATTTCACATGGGTGTCGAGCATCTCTAATGACTCCTTTTTCCAATTGAGGGACATGTTGTGCTAATGACAAATCCCGCCTTTTCTTAAAGGATTTTAGTTTACCTTAAGGTAGAGTTTCCATTAAGGGACATATGGCCTTTGAGGCACAGCTTTGTTGAGCCTTCTTTAGATTAGCAATCACATCTAATAGTTCTAGATACATTAACCACGTCAGGTCAAATGTGGGACCATCTATAGTCATCATAGTAGTCAATCAAGGGGGTGTCCAAGTGCAAGATGACATCATTCTTTTTCTACAACTTATTTGTCAATAAATACGGCCTTAGAGCTTTCTTTAGAGAACTTTTTTTTGAACTTTGGATTGTTTTGATCTCTGGTAATTGTTTGATCTTGTGTTACTCGGAATTTTTCTTCGAAGTTGTTATTGTGAGGTTGTCTTTGGCACTTACATTCTCTCCACTTCCTTTATATCTTGCAATTTGTAGTTACATTCTCTCCACTTCCTTTATGTCTTGCAATTTTTAGAGTTTAAAGGGATTTTTATTAAATTACTCTTTCGTATTTCTGCTTAACCGATTTTTGCATCCAAATTTTTTGAGCATCATCTATTCGAAAAGATTTGTACGTTTAAAGAGATGAGAACCAGAGTTCACTATTAGGGATGTAGCACTTCTACTGTGCATCTTGAACAATAGATTGCTGTCATTCTAGATCTCAATGTTTCCAACAATTCCATTATCTATGAAGTTTTTGATTCATGATTTCTTGCTGCAAAGGGAAGTGTTTATGGTGACTCTTTCTATCCTTCCTTATCTGACTGCTAATCAGTTGCTACTGGGGCTTGTATGGTTGTAAGAGTTTTCTGCAGGTGCATCGGCAAATCCTTTGGTGCAGTATAACCCTACTCCATTAGCTGTTCCTCCATCTTCATCCTTGCTACCTGCTGATCTTTCCATATTTCAGTTTGAACTTTAGCTAGAAATCAACCATTTCCTGTACATGCTTATGCCCTCATGTTTAACCCCAAGCCATTGTATGACAACCATTAAGTTTGCAAATTCAAATTTTGGCATTCATCCATCAATCCCCAGCATCTTTTGCATATCCCTCTTGTGCAGCTAAATCTTCCTATTCCATTCCAGATTTGTGAGTTCTGATTCATCCTAAAAATTCTGGCCTCTACTTAATGGACCAAGAATCTATGTTCCTGAGGACTTGTTATTCACTTTATCCAGACATGAAGATCTATCATGGGCATTTGATTCATTAGCTATGGAGATTTCTCCATTCTTTGAAAAAATCCTTGCCTCTTCCTTTTAAAGCTAAGAATTTCTGTTGTCCACTTCCTTTTTTTTACCAAGACTGATCTTTATAATCCATGAGGGAATTTGACATTGCAATGTCTTTGTGCACAATAGATTTGATCAAGCAAGAGTTGTTCTCTGCTTTTCTGAAAGAATCGATCTCATAGTCATTTTGGATGCTACCTTATTTATTTTCTTTCGATCAATTGAAGAGATTGTTCTCCTTTTTTGCAAGCATTACTAAACCAGAGAGTTGACTGAAAGCTTTCTTGATCTCTAGAACAATCCTGGAGAAAGCTCGAACTATTACTCCAAGAGGTTTCATGAACCCTATACGGAGGTAAAAAACAAGTTGAATTCTTAACTATTTTGAGCAGCGTTCTTGTGATCTCTTCATTCGAGTGATATCGAGAAATCTATGCTAAGGTTCTCTCTTCTCACGTAGTTATGTCATTATAGAGAATTATATTCCTGAAGGGTTTGGGAAAAAGTAGAATTTACAGACAGTTGAGCCTTATGGAGTCAAAAAGCAAGAATTCTTTGGCGAGCCAGTATTGACAGAATGGTCAATTCCAACCCCTCCCCACACCCTCCTTCCCTTAGGAAATTCAGCAGTATGCCTCTCAATGTCTTTCATGAGGAGGTGCTTACATAAATCAAGAAGGTTTGCATTTAAAGCCTTGCTTGTTGATTGGAACTTGTCACGATCAAGTATTTTTAATATCACGACATCCTCTCAAGGCATTTATTTAGAGGTTGTTAAATGAAGATTGTTTGCTGAAGTTTAGAGAAAAAGAAAAAAATGAAAATATTCAACTCCATTAGTTACTTTGAAAGGCCTTGAGAGCCATGCTGTTAAAACCTCTTGAGATTGTATTTCTTCTGAAGAAGATGACGGTCCTATTCCTAAAATTAACAAGAGAATAGCTCCGGTTAGCATTGTCTGTGTTATTTTTGGATGTTAAAATTCATATTTGAGGCAATCAGCTTTGAAATCTCTTGCATTAGTCTCAAGTGCTACCTCTTGAAGAATTAATTTAATTCCTTCAACATTTGATCATGAAGATTTGAAGCTTTTGTGGGCCTTGCAAGCAAATGTAATGACCTGTAGTAAATATTGAAGTCAGTAAAATGTTTATTGATGGTGGTAGTCCAACTTATCTCTCTTCATAGATGTATTTGAGAGAATGACTAAATTAAATCCTTCATATTGAAGCATTTGTCGATTTCCTTTGAGATACAACTCAACCACTGGTTAGCATTTCCTCACCTCTTACTTTATGAAGTGAGATGGCTCAATCAACCAAGTGATAGATTTTCTTGTAGTGCCATCCTTAGTCATCCAATATATCGAAGTTTGGCATCACGGTTGTCACTCCTCACCTTAACATAAAATTTTCTTCTTTTGTAATTGAGGAAATGTTACTTCAAACACCATTTAGATTCATTAGGCAGCCTTTATTAAGATAGTTTATTTCCTTGAGAGGCAAGTCATTGTATTTACAAATTTTGTAATTTCTTTTCTATTTGGTCTTTTTGATTCTTCTAAAATTGTAAGCATATCCACCTTAAGTTTTTTGGTGAAGTATCTCAATATTTTTTTGTTTGGTCTCCCTCTAACTTGTTGAGACTAGATGTTTTTAAGCACCATCTCAATACCAAGGATTGAGTGGCATTTATAAGGAGAAAGAAAGTGCTATTCTTCTCAGAGTGGCAGATTTTTTTTTAAAACAATACCAAGTGTAGAGTGGCCTTTATAAGTCAAAAGAAAGTACTATTCTATTCAGAGAAGCAAGAAGTTATCAAAGCTGAGATCAAAAAGCTTCTCAAGGTGCCCACTTGATTGGTTAGTGAACTTTGTCCTTGTCCAAAAGAGTAATGACAAATAGAGGATATTTGTCAATTGCACTCATTTGAATTGTGCTTATCCAAAGGATTATGATCTCTTAATTAAATGATATTGTTAACTCATTTGCTGGTTTCAATCATTAAAGCTTTTTTGATGTTTTCAACGATTAATTCAATGAGTATAAAACCTAATTCAAAACAGATTTTGAAACCTTGTGTTAAATGTCATGCCATTTGTACTAAAAAAACACAAGGACAACCTTTTAGAGAATGATTAGTGTAGTCTTTAAAGATCAAGGAGGAAGAAACTTAGTGATACATATGGCTTTTTTTGGTTAAAAAGAAATCATTTTCATCCTATCTTGAGGACCTTAAAGGGACATTCAGAGTGGCCTTTATAATGCAAAAGAAAATGCTATTCTATTCAGAGTGGCCTTTTTTTTTTTTTTGTAAAAAACAATGCCAAGTGTAGCGTGGCCTTTATAAGGCAAAAAATTGCTATTCTGTGCAGAGAAGTGAGAAGTTATCGAAGCTGAGATCGAAAAACTTTTCAAGGTGCTTTCTTGATTGATTAGTGAACTTTGCTCTGGTTAAAAAAAGTAATGACAAGTAGAGGATGTTATCAATCACGCTCATTTGAATTGTGCTTATCCAAAGGTTGCATGACCTCTTCCTCAATTAAATGATATTGTTGACTCATTTGTTGTTTTCGTACTTTTTTGAAGTTTTCATCTATTAATTCAATGCATAGAAAGCTTAATGCAAAATAGATTTTGAAACCGTTTTTTACAATGTCATGCCATTTGTACTAGAAAACACTAGGACAATCTTTTAGGGAATGATTAGTGTAGCCTTTAAAGATCAAGCAGGAAGAAACTTAGTGGTAAACATGGATTTTTTTGGTTTAAAACAAATCATTTTCATCCTATCTCGAGGACCTTAAAGAGACATTTAAGAACCTCAGAATGTGCAACATACTCTATAATCCTTTGGAGTACATTTTGGTGCCTCAAATAAAAAATGTTCTAAAATTTATTTCTGATAATGGGAAAGATTTGTTAGAAATTTCATCAGATGTTAGAAAATTAGCAAGTCGACCTATTCGAGGTGTTTGAAAATTATAAAGTTGATCCACAGGTCTTAGTAGATTTATTTCTTTGTTTAGAGATAAATTTAGTCTTTTTTAAGCTTGTACCTATCAAATCTCCGGTTCAATATATATATGAATGTGAAAAAGATTTTTGAAATCTCAAAGCATACTGATTTAAACTTTTTTCTCAATAATCAAGTTCCAAGTGCACCACTATATATTTATCTATCTAGAATTGGGGTTGCCTTATTGTTCTAAAAGAAGACAAGGCTAGTAGTCTATTGCGTATCTCACTCTGAATGTTGCAGAACTAAGGTATCCTCTTCGGATGAAAACTCTTGCACTGTGACAATACTTTATGGGTCGCATTGTTAATGCTGTTATTGATAAGTTGTTAGACGAGTTTTACAATCAATCAGATTCTTAGGTTATCTTCAAAAATAGATGATTGAGCTCAACACATTTGAAATTTATTTTATTCCTTACTTTTCTATGAAATCAGGAATTTTTACTAATTTCCTTGCTGAAGGCAATTCATTTGAATTATTAGAAATGCCAGGGGAGGTTTCATTATTGTTTCCGGCCAATAATATTTTGGTTATTTTATGTTTGTGGTATCTTTTTGGTAATTTTATATTGTTAAGTTTCTCAGAATGTTCATGGAGACGTCAAACTACATACTTTTAGGTTTTGTCCTAGAATTCTTGGGAATTTTTTGCTATTTTTAATCCCAAGTATTGTTTTGATAGTTTTGCCATCAAAGGGCATTTATGTAGTTTTAGAACCCAAAAATGATCCAACAGCTTTCGTTGAGTTTAAGTGGTCATTTTTTAAATTTTCTTCATTTTTCAAAATTTTCTATTTTTCATTTTTTTTTATTTTTATTTTTTTAAGTTCTCCTTGATATGAAACAAAACTACATCCCATATGAACTTAGTTATTGCGGGATCACTCCTGCCTATTCCTAGAAAATCCAGTCTATTTTTGGGAAATACAATTCAGCCCTTCTTTTTTCTTTCCCCTTTCGCATATGTTAGGATTGCTTCTCTCCGCCATTGCATTATCCATGTGACATGGAGAAGGAGAAAATGTCTGCAGTGCAGGTTGATGACAATGTCGGCAGCAAAGGGAAGGGTGTGAACCAGTGGGGAAAAAGGTTGCTGCTAGGCACCGTGGGTGCTTTGAAGTGGTATTTGTTCATTGTTGTTTGGCACCCAATCAATGGTATTTTGGTTATTTTGTCTCCCGGTGTCATTTTACTAATTTTGCCAACTGATGTTATTTTCTTTAAAGTTATAACCAGACAAAACTCTTATTGCCAGTATTATGATAAATCTAAAATACTTTTGAATGTCTAACTTCTTGAAACGATATTTAACTTTAGCTTTTGGCTTATTATTTGATACTTTTCAGGAAGATGAAGGAGAAGTTGCTGAAGATATAGTAGAAAATGCTGAAAGGAAGCTACCTGAAGTCAGCACGTCCACTGACATTGTTCCTGGTGGTCATCATAAATCGAAGAAGAAAAAAAAGAAGAAGAAGGAGGTTCAGAAATCTGCTAATGCTAAAACTGGAGATTCATTGGATTCAATTCTAGAAGACCTTACAATTAATGCATCTCATGAAAACTGCTGCAACAATGCAAAAGTAAATAATGAAAATGTTGCAGCTACCAAAAAGAGTGTTGGCTCTTCTATTCTGACATTGGATCTGAAGTACTTGAAAGCTGAGAATGAACTGCGAAAAATATTTGGCTCTAGAGTAGTTAGTTCCTTTGAAAGCAATCAGAACAAGGGCAACTCAAGACAGTTGCATGGTGGAAGACGTGCAATACACAATCTGAGGAGGACGATTCTTGTCACACCATTAAGTTACTGGCCTAGGTGGGATGGGTCATTATCTATGGAATTGATTGAAACAAAGGATGGAGTTCATTATTTTAGGTAAGCAAATGCTATTTAATAGTTGCTAAACTTAGGAGAAATTTCCTTTTGGCAGCTTGGTGGCATTCTTTTAAAGCTCAGTTCTGCCTTTTTTAGTGCAAATGAATAACATCTAATTACTTGACTCTCCTTTTTTTCCTTGTTTATTATATGATCATTCACATTTGGATGTTTATTTGACTACAACTAATCCTTCTGCTGCCTTTCACTAACCTATCTACATTAGCTAGGGCAACAAGCTGAACCAGTTTCTGTTCTTTGGATGCCTTTCACTAACCTATCTATCTACATTAGCTAGGGCAACAAGCTGATCTAGTTTCTCGTCTTTGGAAGGAATCTTGTTAAAGGGCTACTTAGTTAATTTGTTAACTTCTTATTAGTGTTAAAAGTTTTGTTGCAATAGTCACATCTCTAAATTGGCTGGTGGAATTCAAAATGGATAAACTGCTGCCATTGTTTGACACAGGGTCCCTTCGTATGAATAATTTATATATCTACAAATGATATGTTAAGGTACTTAGATATCGTTAATGTCAATTGTATGTTTTTATAACCTTTTTGTAGCTTCAGAATTTAGAAGAAAGAGTTATGGTCCATGTGACTTATGTTCATGTGGAAGGCTATGCATGTTTGCTTTTATAATGAATAATCCTGTCTATTGGAATGATCGTACCGTCTTCTTGGAATTCATTTCATGGAAATGGACCTTTCATACTATTTTTTAGGATTGCACTACACAAAGCTGGATATTTTACCAAACTGTTTCCTTAAAATAAACAAAAAGGTGGGCTGAAATTTTTGTGAAGGCTCCAAAGATATGTTGTCTTAATGTTTTCATTGCTGTTCAAACTGGCCGTTACAAGGTACAATGTGCTTATTTGTTTGGGAATACTCTTATATACAAGTAGGCTTGCATTGT
Source organism: Vanilla planifolia (assembly GCA_023846275.1). Classification (NCBI taxonomy): domain Eukaryota; kingdom Viridiplantae; phylum Streptophyta; class Magnoliopsida; order Asparagales; family Orchidaceae; genus Vanilla; species Vanilla planifolia. Next base: position 27,249,088 of record CM043870.1, read on the forward strand.
TCTTGATGTGATATTGATGAATCACATGCTTCTTAAAGCTGCCATAATTTCTTCTAATTTGATTGTGAGTTAATGAAAAGTACGAGCCAACATTGTATAGATAGAAAAATTTCAAGGAAAGAGCACTTATTGTATCATATGATTCTCAAAGCTGCCATAATTGCTTCTGATTTGATTGTGAGTTAATGAAAAGTACAAGCCAACATTGTATAGATAGAAATATTTCAAGGAAAGAGTACTTATTTCCATTTTTTGATGCCAACCTTTTTGAGAAAGGACAATTTCCTTTTGTCTTGATAAAATGATGTATGCTATGGTACAGCTTTGGTTTCTTAAAAATACAGAGCTTTGCTAATTAATAAAATAATGCATTGTGTTTGATTTTTCCTATTAGTAGTAGGTTAGAACAGAAGTGTTATAATCATTTAGTTTAAGCCTGGTTAACGTATGCTATTGTTCTAAAATGCCCAACAAATTTTGCTGTGTAAACAAGCTACACAACTTCCCCTATTATTTCTTTATCTTCTGTCCAAGTATTTCTTTCCATTGGGTTCAGGTTACATGCTACTTTTGCTTTGGTACTTTGCATGTGTTGTTTTTGGGGTCTTTCCAGCTATGATGGGCTTTTGTGTTGTTTTTTTATGAAATGATTTGACCGAACATGTAGTCAACATCATGTTGTGGCCGATTGAAAGGTGACAATCAATAAAGCCATCTTAGTTGTGGCATTATGTCTTGATATTCTCCTTCTTCAGTGTTTCTCTCCCTCCTTTTGGTGTCTATGCTCATAATTTTTCTTGTTTATATCATTACCTGATATAGAAGTGAAGGTTTATACTGTATGGACAGAGTTGTTTTGCAGTTGTTGTCAGGCATAATTTTTTGAAGTACTAAAGCAATTAATAAAATTTTTGGGCCTACAATGTGTAATTTTTATCATTCAGGTGCACCTCGAAGGCATAAATTTTATGTTACTAGCAGGTGATATTTCACAGACGTTGATAATTTTATGGAAGCAGGTTGTACCTGAAGGACATAAATTTTTGAAATCATAGTTTCATGGATAGACAATGTATAATTTTTTGTTTGTCAGGTGTGCCTGAATGGCATAAATTTTATGGTCATGAGCATGTGTTATTTTACAGATGTCGATATTTATTGGAGTACTAGGAGAAAACACTGACATGGCTTTTGAAAGTAGGTGGGCTAGAAATGCAATATCCATGCAGAATTATGGTAAATGTGGCATGTCAATGCATTTTGTTAGGTTATGAACTTGTGGAAATCTTAAGAACTTCAAGTAAAGTGTGTATTTTGTGTAAATTCCTAAGCATCTTCTCCTTCCTACATCTGAAGCTACTGGGTATTATTTGTTAAGTGTTATTTACCATACCTAGTGTGCATCTTTAAAAGAAACAAGTAAAGATCTTCCAAAGTATGGCCATAGTTTTTCTTGAGTTTGAATTTTCATGTAAATCTTTTGTATGCCAATGAGATGCTATTGGCAGTTATAAGCTTTCTACAAACTCTACATACTCCACTTGGACTTGTTTTGACTTAATATAACCATAAGCATATGACGTGAACATGCGCTTTCAGGCTCACTAATGAAATTTCTAGCTCTCTGTCTTTGATGGGATTTAAATATTCATCTGCATGATTTCTGCCCCTTGCTGCTTATTTTCTCCTTTTAATTATAGTAATCCTTTCAAGTTACTACATACCAACTGCAGGTATTTACATTCTGCAGCTTATAATCATGCCCAAGAAGCATTCGAAGCTGCCAAATCTGCTAATGATCTCAATGCCATTGCAAGCATCTTAGCTCACTATCCTTATCATATTGAATCTTTGCTTACGTTTGCTGACTTGTACAAGTTTTCTGGCGAACATCAGTCATCAGCAGATGTACTTGCTAAATGTTTATTTGCGTTGGAATGTGCTTGGCATCCACTATTTAGTCCTGTGCAAGGCAACTGCCGGCTAAAATACATTCATGATGAAAATAAGCCCTTTTTTACAGCTCTTTTCAGTCATATGAGAAATTTGGACAGACGTGGCTGTCATCGATCAGCATTAGAGGTCTGCAAGCTTCTTTTGTCCTTGGATAATGATGATCCCAAGGGAACTTTATTCTGCATTGATTATTTCTCTTTAAGGGCTCAAGAATATAGATGGTTAGAAAATTTTGCCGAGGACTATAGAAATGATAACTCACTGTGGATGTTTCCTAATTTTTCATATTCTCTTGCGGTGTCTCGCTTTTACATAGAGCATGATGTTTTGTCTGCCGACTCTACTGAGATGACTGAGAAGGCAACTTCAACTGAACTTATGAAGCAAGCGTTGATGCTTCATCCATTGGTACTACGAAAATTGGTTGATAAGGCACCATTGAAGGATTCAATCTGGTCCCAGTTGATAAACTGTTCATTTTTTGGGTCTGCAAAAGCTGGAAGCCCAACATTGGAGCACCTGATTAGCATATATGTGGAACGAAGTTACCTTTTATGGAGGTATCCTGATCTGCAAGCTTTGTTGAAAGAGGCTGCTCTGCAAGTAATTGAATCTCTCAAACAAAGCAGCAGTGAAGCAAAGGATTGGGCTTGTGTTCGAAAAGAAGCATTCTCATCAGAAACAAATGAGTAGGTGCCCAACATCTTTCCTCCTTTGAAAGCATTACTTTAATTCTTCTATCATTTCTGTAATACCATTGAATAGTCTTAATCAATAATTTTTTTGTAAAAAACTTATATTACTATTTTCTTTATTAGCAGTTATGAAACATGCCCAAAACATAAGCTACATATCAAACTTGATGGTATTTGCTGAAAATATTTCTCAGAAGGCTTACCCTGAAATCTAATTAGGATAACTAAAATTTGCTAATTGCACAGATATTTCAACTGCAACATGTTTCTCATATAAATTGATTCCACATCCTGCGTCTTGTTGTCCTTGAAAATAATGATCCTTCAGACATCTAATAGTTTCTATCCTATCTTATTTGATGCTATTTTTTGCAGATATTCACATCTTCTGGTCTCAGAGTTTTCTGATGCAATACCAACAATTCCTCCTGAGGACTTGCGCCAGTTTATGGTTGGACCACAGTTACATGAGCTTCATCCTGAAGCCGATGGGGAAGCAAATCAGCATGTAGCTCATGTTCCTCGTGAAGTTACTGGCCGGAATGCAGCAGTCGTTCTCTTGGAATCCTTGTTACCATGGGTCCATTATGGAGATAGACAAGGACATGAAGATCATGATCAAAATATGCCGTGAGCAGCATTTAAACCATTATCACGGTACGCCATAAATCTTTTTCTGTAAGAGCAATATCACAATAAACTCTTGCCAACACAGAAGTACATTACTTGAATTTGAACAAACTTATAAGGAATTTTGCAAACAACTATTTGCAGGTCTTTTGATTCTTATGGATGCAAAAACAAATGAAAGGAAATAATAAGGAAAAGAAAATGCTTGATTGATATATAGAATAAGATGTGATGCTACCCCAACCACATGTGAAAAACACCACCACTATCTTACCCATTGGATCTTGGCTTCATGCTCAAGATCCTTGAATCTTCCTAGCTATCTGTAAGGCAGTTTTCTTTTGCCTTTTCAGCATTCAATGCAAACCACTTTTTTCAGAAGTTTTTTTTTTTATTCTACACCTGTCTCTTTTGTAAGGGAGATTATTCTACACTGATCCAAACCAAGTCTTCTCCATAACTGCCAGATGTCCTTTTTGATAACTATCATTATCTCCACAATCAGTAACGGTAGGTCATGGAAAACTGTTTATTTTAACCTGGACAATTATGGATACAAATGACAAATATAAAAACACATTCCATTGATTTTTATCTTGCATTTATAATCTATAGTAATGGTGAAATAAATGAAAGTGTTAGAATCTAAGGTAGATGGAACGGAAGATTATTTTGATGTGTTTTGTGATTAGAATATATTATATAACTTATATAAGATTATAATGAGATCAATAACATTATATAATGTGAAATATTGTCTTATGAAGCTCAAACTTATTGTTAAGTATTACAAAGATAGAGATGTTGAAGTGCAGCATTTAGTTTACTTAAAGGGATATGAGTAGTGTTTAATTTAGAAGAGAATTTTACATTTTTTTTATTCATCAATGAAAGCATAAGGGAATATGTAGTTATTGTAGTGGATTATTTCTAATTTCTATAATTCTAATTTGAAAATAAAGTTTTAATTTAAAGGGATAAAATTAAGGAGAATAATTTTTGTAACGAGTAATTTAAAATTATCTTTACAATTATAAATGTCAAAGTCAAATTTAATAGAAAATTATAAATTAGAGCTATTATAATACTTAATTTAAGGCTAGTTAAATTTGGAATTCTATACTTTTCTTTAAGTTTGGTTGCAAATGTTGAGTATGCTCAGCTTGGATCTCAGATCTTCAAAGTTTGTCATCAATAAAGCTTTGCCTTCAATAATGCTATGGCAAGATTATTTGCAATTTGGAATTTTTTAAGAGTACAAATTGGCCATATTATTTCTTTTTCAATTGTTTTCTTTATAAAATGATGATTAATCTCCACATGCTTTGTTTTTTCATGATAAATAGGATTTTTAGTAATGTTAATTACAGCTTAATTATCACACTATAATTTCATAGGACCTTCAACTAGGATCTCGAGTTCATCATGCATTTATTTCGACTAGATTCTTTCACAAATGCAATGAGTCATAGATTCGAACTCAGTTTCAGCATTACTTTGAGCTATGATAGATTGTTTCTTACTTTTCCAAGTAACAAGATTACTTTATAGGTTGGAACAATATATTGAGATTGATCTTAGATTAGTTATAAAACCAGTTCAATCAAAACGAGTGTAAATCTCAGCATCATTTTTTGTGATTGTTGAGAGAAAAGTTCCTTTCTTGGTGTCATTTTAAGTTATTTGATATGCTATAGTCATATGTTTTCTAGTAGAGTTTTTCATAAATTGACTATCTATATTGACAGAGAAATGAGAAATAGATATCAAGCTTAGAATGTGATAGATATATGAGCTATTCAATAAATTTTTACTATCTCTTCTCCACAATAAAACCTCATAACTTGTTTGGATAGTCCATATTAGTGTTATGAGGTTTATGTTTTAGTTTCCCCATTTCTTATAGAAACTCTTAAGATATACTTACATTATGAGATAACAATATCATTTCTTGATCATATAATTTTCATCCTAAGAAAATACTTAAATCTGAGTTTTTTTTATCTCATATTCCTTAGGATTATTTTGAAAATATCTAACATAATCATCTATTAAGATAACATTTTAATATAGATTATGATAATAGTTATTTTACCTTCCAAAGAATGCTTGAGAAACATTATGTGATCAGCCTAACATTGTGAGTATCCATTCTTCTCAACGACTTTTGTAAATATGTCAAAAAGTCCAGACTTTTTGAGTTTGCAAATTTTGTTGGCATAGCTTTGTGAATCTAGACTTGAAGGGATCTCTATGTACATTTCTTCTAGTGTTTTAGTTAGGCATACATTTTTGATGCATTGCTAATAAAGGGATTAGTTTTGGTTCACTGTTAGTGATAGTAAGGCTAACTATATTGAGATTCTCAATGGGAGCAAAGGTTTCTTGATAATTAATTTCATAAGACTAAGTCAAGCCTTTTGCAACTAATTGACTTTTGAATATTTCTAAAGTTTCATATTCCTTGTACTTCATATTGAATATTCATTTAGTTCTAATAACATGTTTTTTATTTCTCTCCAATATAGCTCTCTATTTTGGAACTTTAAGAGCTTTATTAATTTTGGTGAAAATCTGAATATTATTGAGACTTGTAGTGAAAGCATGGAACTTGGTGAGAGATTATAATTAGAATGATTTGTACATGATCTAGTTTTCTTTCTTTAAGACAATAGGAACATTAAGATCTCCTGAAGATTCAAGATTAATGTTATCTAAAGGTTTTGAAATTTGAGATCATGGATTCAATTTAGCATCTTGAACCAACTTAGATTGTGCTTATGGTTTAATCTTCTTTTTGTTATTCTTTTCTTGAATTAGACAATGGATTCTTTTTCTTTGATAGATTGTGTAGAATTTAGACTATTTGTTGGCTTGAATAAAAAATGGGTGATTATTACTTTTGTTTGAGGAATTAAGAAATAAAGTTTGGTTAGAGGACTTGGAGTTAAAGGGTTTTTATTAGCTTTCTAAAAGTGATAATTGTTATACCATTTTTCTCATGAATATATTTTTGAAATAATTAAGTTGATTTTTGAAGAAAGTTATTTTTATAAAATTATAAAATTTCTTGTTGACGAGATAATAATATTTTTTAACGTTTTTTGATGTAGAGAATATCTTAAAAGAATGTATTTGATTGATTTGTGGTCAAGTTTGTTTTGATACTATGAAGGAACATAAACAAATATAAAACAATTAAGTACTCTTAGAGCAATAATAGAGACGAGATATTTGTTGGGATAAGACTTAAGGATTTGATAAGATGTTTTAAATTTTAAGATATGTTTAGATGTTCTATTAGTTAGATATGTAACAATTAGAATTGTTTTTTCCTAAAAACTTTTATGTACATGAGTAGATAATATAAGTGATCTACTAATTTCTAAAAGATTTTATTTTTGCTTCCTGTAATATCATTTTGTTGGGGAAATCGACACAAACTTTGATGAACTATTTTTTAGCTTAAAAAAAATCTCTAAGGATTAATTTAAAATATTCTTTTGTATTGTCAACTGTTAATAATTGTATTTTAGTTTGAAATTGAGTTTAGATTATTTTATTAAAAGTTTAAAAAATATAACCAAATTTTTATTATTTTTTTATAAAAGATATCTAAATTAGTTGAGTGTGATTATCAACAAAAGAAACGAAGCACTTAGCTTTTGATCTTATGAATCACTAAGAATTGATATGATGATTTGAAAAATTGATTTAGGTAAGAATTTTATGTATGTTTGGATAATTGACAAATCTTATATTGAAAAAAGTTTAAAACTTTTGTTTTTAAATTATGATATGAAAAGTTTTTCAAGATACAAGAAAATTAGGATGATTTTACATATTATCTTTGGAGTTTATCTATTCGGAGTAGCATCAATTTCGAGAAGATAAAGACCCAAACATATCTTAGTTTACCAATTATCCTACTTGAATTCAAATTATGAAATTCACAATGATGTTTTAAAAGTTTAATACTATAGTTTTTCACTTAACTGAGGTTATTGATAGATAAATAAATTGCAATCTAAGTTAGAAAATAATAACACAGTTAAGAACTAGATCTTTTAAAATGAAGGTAATATTAATTAAAGGGATCCATTAGTAATATTAATACTAAAATTCTTGCATCACGGACTATAGTTTTCTAGAATAGTAACATCACAAGTTATACGATTAAACGCTACTAAATCTGTAGTCTATGGGTTCATTCTATTGGTTTTAGCATTTAATGTGTTTAAAAAAATTACCTTTTTATGCCATTGATCTAATACCAATTATCGTGTTGGGGTTGTATTCAAGGTCTATTTGTTAATAAATTATGTTGGCTTTGAGAAAGTTTTTTTGTGTTTAATAGACTATGCTTTTATAATTAGAGATAACTTTGGATGTGGAAGAATAACATAATCTCTTAGAGACATGATATGAATAAATACTAAAAGAAAAACATAAAATAATAAATAATATAGTTTTGTATTATCAAATTAACCGTATAAAGATCGTGAAGTTAACATATCTAATAATTATTGAATAAATAGTAGGGAGGATTTGTCCATTTGGTTGTTTCTTAAATTGAATTCACTGCATGGCTTATTAGGTATTATCGAGCTAATATCTAAAAGTATTGATATTGGATATATATTTGATACAAATACATAAGCTTGAAAGAACTATCTTTGTTTTATAGATGGAGGCCATTTAATACTCCAATTGGAGATATGAGCTATTGGAATTTATCTTATATTAAAATGACAATTCAAGAGAATATTAGAAAAAGTTTGAAATGTTTGGATACAAGTAGTTAAATAGTGCGACGATGTGAGATCATTGTTGCAATTGACCTTTCGTAGTGGGATTAAAACTTGTTTTATATTACAACAATTTGATCATGTTTAATCTTTCAATTACATTAAAGCCTAAATACTTGATATAAAAGTGGAAAATAGTGGACCTGTTGCATTATGTCATGTTTTTTTTCTGTTAACTTAAACTATATTTTTTATTTGCAGCATTTAAAAATATGCATGAAGATGGTGAGCAAGTCATTATCAATGAGCTTAAGGAGATAAATTTAGGAACTATAGAAGAGGCTCAACCCATATTCATTAATGTTATACTTCCCACTAAAACGGTTGAAGCATTATTTCCCTTCCATTAATTCTAACATGTCAAGTTTAATGTCGGTTGTATGATATGAGCAGAGCATTAGTAAAGACAACCCTCCAAGATGAGGGTCTTGCACACCTAGATCTATATCGACCCAGAGCTAGATTCTTATCTTGCTACTGACACCAAGTTGAAATACCCACATAACTTAGTTGCTCTTTTGTTGACTAATCAATTCTTTGAATAGTTGATTTTGTGGTCAGTTGAGTATTTGACCAAATTGTTGGATCATCTTCGTTAGAAAATAGGAGCGAGATATTCATACAAAAAAAGGGAGTGAATTATGAAAACTATATCAAATAAACACAAGTATCACAATGAAAATTTTTCATAATGTTTGATTAGTATTATATTTTACAATTGTATTTTATAAACTCTTGTTCATCTTTAAAATCTGTGTGAGGAATGCGATAAGAAAGCACTAACAAAATGTTTAGGTGATTCGATCTAAATCTATGTCCATTCTTGGCTAAAAGGTTAGTTTGTTTTAAAACATCTTTCACAGATGCGGTTAGACAAAACTCTACATGGGGTTAAAAGATCTTATAAAGCATCGAGTCAAAAAAAACTTACAACATTGACTCCAAATTAAAGGACTATAATTATCGGACCAAAAGAACCTATAAAGTGGCCAAAAGATCAAGTAAAACCAAAAGGCAAAGTTTTATCCTAACAATGGGATAAATGATACAATGTAAAAGCTCAAATACAAAAATTCTCTAATTTGATAATAATTTTAAGACACTAAATTGATATGAAATAACTTAGAAGTTTTTGACTTAGCTCAATGTAAATCGAGTTTGTAAGAAGGGCTATGAAGGATGAGGAAGATCCAAGTTTTTATAACTTTGATTTTTTCTTTAATTTATTTAATGAATGAGAGGATCTTTAAGTATAATTATTTCTAAAAGGTTTGCTATTGATGATTAGTTTTTTTCTCTAAGTTTGGGGATATATGGTGTTCTAAGACGCTTTCAATGGTTAAACATCTCAAATAATTCTTTTATAACTATTTTTGATTCTGGTTGAATTAGTTGTTACTCATAGGAAGTGAGCTAAATGTTTCATATATTCTAATACTGTACTATATGTTAGTTTATAATGTTTATTAAATATATTGTTTGTCAAATATTAACATATCATATTTAATCTTTGGGTTCAATTCTTTGTTATAATATATATTCTTAAATAAAGTAAATATAGTATATATTAATATTAATATATTGTACATAATTCTTGGGTTCTAAGTAATATTCTTCGTACTTTGTCCATTCTCTAATATTGTAAAAATTGAATTGAATATATTGTATATTAATCGTAACATGCTGTATGTAAAGTTCTATATTAAGTTTATTTGAATTGAATGTATAATACTTTAGGGACAATGTGCTACACTTTATTTTTATTTTTTTAATAAATGTGTTATATTGTAGGGATAGTGTACAATACTTTTGAGTCATTTTTACACATTTTTTAGATTAACTATTCTAAGTATTATAGATATGTTTTGTGAAAGTAATCTAGCATTTTTGATCTTTAATAAACCCTTTTTATAGATGAAAGATTATGTTAATGTTTGCCTTAATTGACTTATATGAGTGAGAATATAGCTTAACAAGTTTTTAGCACATTTACTCAAAATTTCATTGTTTGTTCTAGAGTCTCAAGAATATTATCATAGGTTTTAATTTTCTAAAAACAAATAAAGAGACTTCATAAAAATATTCTTTAAGTTTACCCAAGTTTCATGTCTGGTATCAGTTATATTCTTATAAAAAATATTCTTTAAATTTGTCAATACCAAACTCTCTAATTGATTCATCTATTTAATTTTGAGATGTATTATCTAAAATATTTAATATAATAAGATGGTAATTTTATTGTAATTAATTAAGTTACACGTTGATCAATGGTTGAACACTTCTTCTAGTGATTAGTTTTTTTTAATTAGTCCACTCTGATTATTTTGTGACTATTATTACCCTTTCAAACAAGTTCTAAAATATCTAAACATTTACATTTTGATGGACAACTTATTTTTATATAAGTTTTATGCCCTAAAATATTTCAAATAAGGCTTTTATCCTATATCTTTCATGTTTCAAAGATTAAAACCCTTCAAAATACACACTCTCATGTGCGTTGACTACAACCTTTTCTCAAACTCATTGATTCTTGCCTCGCCTCCTCTAGCTAGTATATTGCCACCTCCTTAAGCTCGTTGACCACTGTCCACTTCAAACTTGATGATCATTGCCTCCTTGAACTCATCGACCCTCATCTTGAGCTCATAGACCTTGCTTTTGAAAGTAGTTAACTTACCTATTAGGAAGGGGAGACAATGCTAGCCATTGTATGTGTCCTCTAGTGCAAAGGATCAGTGCTAATCCTTGTCACTTCTTTGTTAGGGCTCTATCCACCGGTGTAGCTTTGTGGCTCTTCAACCATGGGGAAGGCCTCCAATTCCCTTGTTGTTGGTGCGTCTCTGATTTTTGTTTCCTCAACTAGGATTTCATCTAGCAATGTAAGTGAAGACCCTTCTTGATTCTAGCTATTTCGTGGTTCCATACACCATAATTTCCTCCCCAAATCCACCATTAATACCAACTTAGAGTCACCTTCTGTTATGTGATTGATTTGTTTGCTTAACCACCTACTTGTCCTTTGTCGATACCTTCCTAGCATTGTCAAGCTCTGCACTACTAAGGATTGGAAATTTTTCTTGTCTATGTAAGCCCTTCACAACAACTAGAATTTGATCCTCATATGGATAGTGTGGTTTCCATCCCATCTAACCCTGTTATTTAAAAGGTCAGTGGGATTGTTCTGTTGTGGGAAATGACTTTCTATTTAAGTTTAGTGTTGAGGAAGATCTTGACAAGGTCTTACAAGGTGGGCTATTGTTTAAGAGAACCGTTTTACTCAAGAAGGATGGGTTACTAAGATGGCATTGGAATAGGGCTCATTTGAGCATGTTTTGGTTTGGGTTAAATTTTTCAGCTTTTCATTGCAATTGACTTTAGGCTAATCAGAATGCATGTTAGGTACCTCAATCATCATAATTTTTGGGGTTTTTTCAAGAAGGGATCAGCTTAATAAAAGTTTATATTTGGTGATTCTCTTGATAAAGAACAGTATTGGAAAACTAGTAAGAACCTCTATACCTTCAATTCCCTAGAAAAGTCATCTTCTCCTGCAACCTTATGCCCTTAGACTTCATCAAATTTATCTAGTTGAATAAACGTAGAATTCAGTTTAGTGTCTGTATGTGCAATGGCTGTTCAAAGGAAACTCAAGATTTTTGATTTTGTGGTTGCTTTGGGCATCCTCTGTAACTCTAGTGTGGAGTCTTATAAGCACCTATTCTTTCAATGCCAATAGTGTAAAGAGATTCTTGAATGGTTGTGTCTCCCTGATTGCTCACATATGCTGGTCTTGGACCCTTCTTTTGCTCACAATTTGGAAGGAACAATATAATCGATTGTTTAGAAACTTGGGTATTACAAATTATTTTATTCAACTCAAGATTGTTACCATTACCATTCTTCCTTGAGGTCTTTCCTTCATTCCTTCATGCTTGCTGTGTCTCTAGGTTGATCCATGGATATTGAGCTCTCGGGCTTTGTGCATATCGTTCATTGTTTCTTCACACAATATGATGCTGTTCTCCTGCTGTGTAAAGAGATTCCTGAATGGTTGTATAGAGATTCCTGAATGGTTGTATCTCCCTGATTGCTCACATATACTGGTCTTGGACCCTTCTTTTGCTAATACATTTTTCACTGCTGAGCATATTTCGTCCAAGGCAAACAAGGTTATCTTGTGCTGTCTTGTCTGCACAATTTGGAAGGAACAATATAATAGATTGTTTAGAAACTTGGGTATTACAAATTATTTTGTTCAACTCAGGTTGATACCATTACCATTCTTCTATGAGATCTCTCCTTCATTCCTTCATACCTGCTGCGTCTCCTGGTTGATCCACACATACTGAGCTCTCGGTCTTTGTTTCTTCACACAATATGATGTTGTTCTCCTGCTGTGTATGTACTCTGTTGTTCTCTTTTGGAGTGTTTCTTTTGGTATTTTGGATACTTATTTTTGTGTTTATCTTGTCCCTTTTTTTTTTTTGTAATTTTGAGTTTTATATTTGTTACGTAAATCGGATCAAATCATAAATAAATGACAGAGATTTATGTGAAAAATTTAAATGGAAAAAATCACATGAGAATATGAACAAAGAAAATTTACTATAATTGAAGGCTACAAAAAAGTTTAAAAAGAGAAAGAAAATTACTTCAAAATTGCTACTAAACATTTTTCCGACATAGTATATATATAGACAAGTTTAGGACAAAACGTTAAGGTAACAAAATTACAAGTAAGTCTTGTAGGGGGGGAACTCAGTGCGGAGTTTGATCTGTGCAAGTAGAGCTTCTTCTTAGTGAGTAAGTTTTCCTCATTGGCCTTACAATTTTTTTTTTGTTTTGTTTCTTATAATAATATATAGGACGTGATGGTTGCCTCTCTAAAACAAAAGGCTGCCAAAAAAACCGTTCAAAGTTTAATCTAGTTTTCTGTCAAGGATTTCAGCACATACTTCCCCACTCTGATTTCTTTAGGCTTCTACTTTTGCAACTATCAGCGGTGCCAAAATACAAACCACTTGAATTCCAGCAACTTTACAATCCCACAGCCTTTAAAAAACCATTTGAACAAAATGAAAACCCAAACTAAGTTGGAAAAGATTTAAGGATTTAAGTAAATTCATGTAATCTTCTTTTCATATCATTTGGAAATTTACTAGTTATCTTTCTATTTAAGAAGAATTCAATGTCCTTTTGAACTTATTTCGTGATAATTTTTTTATTTCTACTAGTCTATTTTTTAATTTTCTATCTTAATATTGAACCATATGTTTTATTTTTATGATTTCTTGAATAGAGCTGAAAATATTAAGCTATATTTATTATTTTATTTTTTTATGGGCATGTCCTTACAAGTAGGATTTTTATATAATGGTATTAATTATCTAAAAAGGAATGAAATATATTGATTTCTAAGAAAAAACAAAATTATGCTTTTGATAATTTATTTTAATTTTTTCTTTTTATATAAGAGTTTTGGACAAATTACTTGTGTAAATGTTTTAGGTGATAATCCTTCTTAATAACAGTCGTTATATGATCTAATTTCAAATATAATTAAAAATGTGTAATGCATTAATGATAATAATTATTTCCTTGGCTTTCTCCTTCACAAAAAAGAATGTGAAATGCACCCATATTTTAGGTAGTACAATTTTTGATATTTGTTATTAAAATCTTGATTGAGCCAAAAGAAGGTGGTGCATTTATCTTGTTCCAAGTCCAAAGGGGTATCAAACCCAAACAACCATAGCAGTCAATGCAGAAACCTAAAGCCAACACTGCAAAAAATATTATTTGGTTGCTATCAATCTCATAAAAAAAAAACTTATGAAAAACTTTAAAAACATCCATTTTACTCCCACAGAAAAAATCTCTTGATACACACAAATCTTTTGTTTGATACCTCCCTCGCACTACTCCCAAAGAACTAACAAAATTGGGCTCATCAATTGGTTTTATCATTGTTGACGTCTTTTTCGATTTGATCATGTGAGTTGAATAACCATGTTTCGGATGATTATTCATCATTATTGACATCATCAACTTTGCTATCATAATTATATTTATATTTAATATATCCAATATTCTTACAAGTATTTGTATCTCTAAGTAGGATTAGTTAATTAATATGGTTAACAGACATAATAACATATATCACAATTGAATAACTAATTAATCTAATGAACATAATTCATTAGAGATCAATATCTGATATAACTAAGGGATAAGGGAGTTGAAGACATGGATTGGGGATTGATGTCTTACTATAATAGTAAGAGATAATCATTGAGGTAAAGAGTGCAATGTTGAAGAGAGGAATAGAAAGCAATCCTCAACTTATCAAAAGATGAGCTAGATGAGCTGTTTGCATCCTAAATTGCCAATCTTCCAAATATTACAAAAGTTCAATAACTAAAAAACTTAAGTCTATAACTAAAAGTCATATTAATTATATATTAAAATTTTAATATTAATTTTAACTTATAATATGAGATTAAATTTAATTTTATTTGTATTAAAAAAATTTATTCTATAATATCATTGAGGTCTTCCTATTTCTCTGTTGTAATGCTAGATCTCATGAGTATTACATCTTTCAATATATGCTTTAAGTAGATTAGTCATTTTGGCTGACTGCTCCAAGCATCTCTTAATTGCAGCTGATCTCATAAACCTATACTTTACTGCATAGAAACCAATTTCAAGCCATGATAATTTGATGTTCAAGGCTTTCGTGCAGCATTTTGCGAGGAAGAGCATCTTCAGTCTCCAGTGATCAGCTTGAATTGTTAAGCTATACCATCATGTTTTGCTACACAATATGTTAAATTCACTTGACACTCCATCTCATCCTTACGTGAATCTTAATCCCAAAACGTTGTCCTTTGTGCTATAAAAATAATCTTAAAGACCTATGGAAAGTAAGTTTATATATTTTGTTTTCCTGGAGAGGAACGTTCATGTTCTTAGCAACTAGAAGTACTTGAACAGAATGGAAATTTAGCTCATCCTTTTGTTATTTGGGTTTGCAAGGTACAGGTTTTCTGGTTGAGTTTGCTGATCATTAAGATTGGCTTATCAATAACAAAGGGAAAGTGCACTAGAAGTCTTGAAAAGCTTGCATTATGGTGGAGAAAAGTTTACAGGTTTCATCTTAAACTATTATCTCATTGAAGAGAAATCTGCTTTAGAAATCTGCACAATTGATGTGCCTTCTGGTGAATTTCTTTGATTTGGAGTTCAGGCCTTTTGTTCTTTTGTATCCTTAGGCATTTGAATGTGAGTGAAGGAAAAGGAATTAATTTGTCATAGAAGTTTAATTTCGTCTGGTTTGTATGGGCTTATAACAAGTGTGATTGTTTAAAAAGTTAACTTTGTGATTTTTGAATGAATTACAAGTTCATAATTTTTTTATTACATAACATGGTGAAGTTCATCTAGGATGATCTAGCCTAGATTATCTCAAATGGGAAGGCATAGCCCTATGATAAATAAGATGCTATGCTAAAAACATAATTATTGACGTGCATGAATTGATAATCAATTTTGAGATCTCCATGCATAAAACTAGTAATAGAAATGATCACTCATGGGTAGATATGTAAGTCAAACAGTCCTAAGTAGTTGAAAAATGTACTATTTAGTTTAACCTAATTGTCTTAAGCGATTTGCAAACTACAATGAATGATTAGACCAAACCACCCAATATGGTCAAGTAATTACCCTTGGCTCCAATCTACATAAAACACCAAGTTTTCCCTCATCCCTTGATTTACACCTTGGTGAGTTCATCCAATGTCATTCATGATGGATTTAAGATTTTTGTGAAGCCACCTTAATTGTTTAAGGGATGCAAAAGATGTGTCATCTAGCTCTACTAGTGATTGTAGTGAATTCACTGTTATTACAATGATCTTTCATTCATTATACCTTCATCACCATCACCAAGTCTTGTCTAGGCTTGGTTGAATGCTATCCACTCTACCTTTACTTCTCATTTTCATAACAATTCAAGAAATGATTTAATTCTATTTTCTTTTTTTTTATTCATCTTTATTTTCAAGTTTTTGGCAAGTTCTCATGATTCTTACTTCCATTTGTATGTGATTGATCTTGTTGGCACACCTTGTCAAAATCTATGATTTTTTATATCTCTACTTTTTACCATTAATCCCCTCCAAGCATCCTCATGGAACTTTAGGAAATGATGTAGAACTTTTACACATCTTTCATAACTAGGGTCTTTAGAGCTATCACTTGTGTTTTCCAAATGAAGCCCCATTCAATTTTGTCCAAATTATGTAGGGTTTGTTATGTCATGTTTGGTGTCTACCCACTCTTTAAATCATCTCAAACAGCCATAAAAGTTCAGTTATTTTAAATCACTTGTAAATTACAAGTTTCATATTTATCATCTTCTCTATCTCCATAAAAAAGTTTCACCATCCTTTGTTAAGTTATTATCCTTCGCTTTCCAACCGACCACTATTATTGTAGCCCATTAATGTTCCTTTTGGCTGGGGCTTATCCACAACCTTAAAACTAACAAAACTACAAGCATGTAAGTGCAAATTGAAGTGAGAATGGGATTTGTGTTCGTGAATTCTCTATTGGTTGTATAAGCTTGATATGATCCAAAACTCGTGAAGTTTTTGTCTTGAATGCTTGGGTTTGAACACATGGTGCATCCTCTTGTCTTCATGTTGATGGAGATTTGAGATAATGGGTGTCAATCACATTCT
Organism: Vanilla planifolia; assembly: GCA_023846275.1. Taxonomy (NCBI): domain Eukaryota; kingdom Viridiplantae; phylum Streptophyta; class Magnoliopsida; order Asparagales; family Orchidaceae; genus Vanilla; species Vanilla planifolia. Next base: position 27,265,927 of record CM043870.1, read on the forward strand.
CAATTTTGTGACATTAAGCTATCTAACTTAGTTAAAATCAATTGGTTAAATTTTTTCAATTAAAATAGCAAGTTTTGTAAAATTAAGCAGACCAAACAATTTGTGCATGATCTAACAAACAATCCTCTACCCAACATGCACTTTGAGCATCCAAGTTAGTCCCTTTAAAATTCTTATGTGAGTTGATGGTTATCCACAAGATCATCTAATAGATTCAAGGATTTTAACCCTAGAAGGTTCATGAAAGATAAACACAATGCATTTAGAGAGTTCGATAATATATTCGAAATTTATGGTGACTAAATAGTGGATGATTATTTGATAGACTAGGAGTATTTGATAATTGTAGCAAATGGAATACCAACTTTAAATCGACAGATGTCTAATCCTATGAAGGATGGTACAAATGGATAGATAATTTATAATTTTTTTTAAAACCACACGACAAATTGTAGATCGAAAATACCTAAAATGTTTTAACATAATTATTAACAATAAAAGCACATGTTTTATCAAATTCTAGAAGGGTTGATGATCATATATTTCACAACAAAAATTATTATCACTCTTAAGAGGTTATGCATCTTGAAGGATGATTTTTTAGTAGTTCAAACCAATTCAACTACATGCACATATGCACAAAATGATTCTAAGTATTGCTAGAAATGTTTTAGTATAATGCTGAGTTTTGAAAGTTGATCCAAAGTTTATTGTATTTGTATTTTATAACTTGTTTCTTTCTATTGATTCTTTTGATTCCTTTTTTATAAGGATTGATTAATATAAGTCTCTTATAGGATCAATGTATATGATCCTTTAATTTAATGTGCTCATCTAACTATCATTTTAGGTTTAATATATGTGTCGATTATTCTAGGTAAGTGATATAGAAATTTTTTAGGTTCGATAATGATAACGTATGACTTACATTTAATTGATTGTATGATAATATTTTAGACTATGCAATTCAATGCTCTTATATGTGATAAAACTCATCATCTAATTTTGTTTGAAATAACCATGGCAAAGGTTGTATCAACCCTTGCATCTATATTGTTCTCATATAGACAATAAATTGACAATCGTTTTTCACTTTTATAATTAACTCAAAAGTCATGATTGTCTTTTTTTATCTTTTCAATGCATCAAGAATCATCAAATTGTAAATAAATTATTATGCCATAAATATAGAACATTGTCATATAAATCGAACAAAATCAAATTGTTTGATATTAAAAATCCAATCCCAAGCATTGGAGGACTGGCCTTCAACATCAAACCATTCAATCAAAATAATAAAACAAATATTTTGAGCAAAACCAAGATTTTTAACATAAGAATAACTGGAAGACCCAAATTCACAAGAAGCGATTATCTGATCACATTGAAAAAGAGAGATTTTGCAGATATTTAGATTTTTAAAATAAATGCTTGATTTTTTTTTCAATTCAAAGATACTTCAAGTATTTAAAGAAATATTTGATTAGAAGTTAAAACCAAATGAGTTGACATACAATGAGTCTAGTAAATTTAAAAATCAATCTAGACAAACACAGTAGTAGAATATTATCAACTTCTCCCTCCTCTTCTCAAATTATTAGTATTATTATTTTCATTATAACTATTATAATAAAAAAATTAAAAATAACTAAGAAAACAATAATAAGTAATAATTATTAATAATTATTTGTATGATGAATTAATTACAATAATTCTTATTATCATAATTAATTATTAATTCATTTTCAATTATTGATAATAACAATTATCTAAAATTAATCATAATAACTATTATCATAAAATATTAATTACTAATAATTAACAATAATAATAACAACAATAATTATAATCATTATTATTATAAAACAATATAACAAATAAGTAATTCTTATTAATTATTATTATAATTCTTGTCAATAATTCTTACAATTACAATCACTAGCTAACAAAAAATATACATATAAGATGAGGGTTAAATTCGTGTGCAAATTTTGTTCTTTACATAAGCCAACTAATACAAGCCAACCAAACAAAACAGTATTCTACAGTGCAAATATAAACATAATTACCAGCTGAAACAAGTCAATACCAATCTATGGCTTTCCAATTTGAACCAACATTCGAACTGGAAGTATTTCTTTCTGTTTTCATAGAAGACTTGACCAGATGAAAACAGCTCAAATTTCATTCCTAAGGTTGTCTCAAACAAAGCTTATTTTATAAACAACGTTATGATTAATTTGTGCCTACAAGAAAATTGATCATCCAATTTCATTAACACCAAAAGCTCGCTACCAAGAACAGGCTTAAGACAGCTGCTTGCGCACCGGATCACAGAGAAAAAACACGTTTTTATTTACAAGAAGGAATGCTTCAAGAAATGCCAAACCCGCCCACCACTTAAACTATTGGCAAAATGGGAGGTTTTTTACATTACATGTAATTTGAGTTCAAACTTCCAAGGCTTTCAATCAATATTGAGCAATAGGTCACACGGCATCCCTACAAGTAACAACAAAACCTGTTCAGATCTTCCACAAGAAACCTGATGCATCGGACCAGAGGGATACCCATTATAGCAAAAACAAGGCATAAGCTAACCCATGAAGCATAAGAAAAAAGATAGATGATCTCTCGTAAACCCATGAAAGCTGGTGAAAGATCTTGGAGCAAATGCAGAGGTAGAAAGCAAAGAACTAACTTTTGGCGAAAGAACGGCAATTGGCAATTGATTTTAACAAAAGAAAAAACACCTGCAGTACTCTACAGAATAGTTACAAGTTCAACATGTTTTTTCGTGAGTTATATAGAAATATAACATAAGATGAAGTTCTTTCCAGTGATCATTAATACAAAATTGAATTACACTAGCCAATTCTAATGATTGATTGCCTATTCAAAATTTGATTTTGTGGATACCTATTAGGTGTACTCGAATAAATATTGTTCAAACATTGGTAGTAGGACTGCGGACAAAAAGAAATCTTCTCTGATTGTCGACCAAGAACAAAGCCACAAATAAGGAATTCGTTATAGCATTGATATAAATTTACTTATAAAATCAATGAAGGAGCTCTTTAGCTATTCTGAAACTTCTCTGTCCTCGCTCTAAAATATGCATTAAAACCAGCATTTCTAAATATATGGCTAATTCACAAGAATGAGACTGCATACATATCAGGCCATAACTCAAAAAAATTATAGGCTGCGCTATTGCAAAGGATTCTTGCGCAATAAGGTTAATCTAACAGAAACCCCAAATAAACAAAAATAATAGTTACATCATAAACACCAAACACATGCAGAAACACCAAGTTTGAACTCAAATTACAATGCTATATAAACCAAACAAACAATCTATATGTTGGTAGCAGCTTCTATGTCTATCAAAATAATTGCAAATTCAACCAAAACAAGCATGCTTTATTAAGTGTCCTAAGCATAGAGGAATTACAAATTCATATAAGAAACTTAGAGGCAAACTCTACGGCCATGCAACACTAGGGGTTCTTCATAAATCTACGTATAAAATAAATAAAGATTTCGCATAGCACTTTACATTGACTAACAAAAGGCATCATTTGTTATTTTGTTACAACAAGACTTATGAGAAGGGACAGGAAAATAAGTACCTTTAAGTTAGTCATCAGATACGGCTTTCTGCTTCTTCCATTTGTAGGCAGCTTCAAGAATCTTAAGGTTAGGTGTAACCGCCATCTCATCTGGAAATATATAGTCAAGATATTCTTCGAACCTACAAAAGCAACTCTTACAGCTCAAACTTCAAATTTATATTGGTAACTTGTAAAATGTTTGCTAAATGATTTGGAAACTATATCAGAACTCAATATACATACCCAGCAGGTGTCCCATCTTCAGATGAAATGGCTCTTTTACGTTTTACTTTCCTGGGCAATTTCTTCTGCACCAAAGATATATCCCCCAAAGTTCCAAAACCAGCTTCCATATTCAACCACTCTTCTAAAAGCATTGATCTTTCCTCTTTCAGCTCAGGAGCAGACGTGCGGAAGTAATCAAACCCCCTTTCAAAAACACCTAGCAAAAGTAAAATTGATCAATCAGTAAACTTAATTCCTTTATTTAAAAAAAAAAAATATAAGAAAAGCTCATCCTTGAATTACGTCTGCATCTCTGGATTCTTGCCAACTGTTCTTGATGAGAGATATCATCATCTATCGTTTGTATATCACTCTCTCTATCTGTATCCACCATTCCAGTAGACGCCTCAAATTTGGCATAACTAATCCAAACTTTCAAGTGCTTTGTACGATCAAGAAGCCTGTCATAAAGCTGCCTTGTTCTCTCAAACTCACCCTCTGATATTTCAAAGTCAATGTATGCCTGAAAATTAAAGCAAATTAGTAACATCTTTTCCACAGTATTACATCATAATCAAGCAAAAATAAGCTCTCAAAGTTTTGCAAGAGCTTTGCATTGACTATATCCTCCCATATTCTATAGCAAAGCTCGAACTCCATATTTTAAGTTTATTCAAAGAGGCAAGCCAACTTCAAAGCAGATACCCAAAACCTCTACTCATTCATATGATCTGATAATGTATGAAAAAAATGCATAAACTTTAACACTATTTAACACTAGTTACAAAACAAAAAAGGCATGCGATAATCTATTACCCATACAAGTAAATGTTTTTCATAGTAAAAATTCTCTAAGTGCACATATATTTAATAAAGTTTTGGTATTTTTAAGTTATTTTATTTAAAAAAAATATTTTGCATAAATATAACTTTAAAAACCCATTAAAATATTGAAATTATAAATTAATTTATAATTTTTACATTGACTAAAATATTATATCAAATAAATATAATTTCAAAACGTACATTTAAAGTATAAATTTATTACTTTTAGTAATCAGCAAGATCATCATTATTAGAATGTTGAAACTTTGCCTTTATTTAATGCCTATTAAAAATATTAAGGTTAAATAATACAAACCTATATGCTTCATAACTTGAAAATAAAGTTAATAATATAAAATTATATACATAAGTATTTGAAATGTAAAACCTAATTTTATAAATAAAAAAGGTTTTGTAAGCAAAAACCAGCTTTATAAATGAAAAACTAATTTTTTTAACTAAAAAACTGATAAGTAAATACAAGGTGATTTTGTGAATAAAAAACACAATAAATTGATTTTCTATATAAAAACTGAATTTATATAAAAAAATTGATTTTATAAATAAAAAAATAACATCATAAATAAATAAAAAATTCATAAATAAAAAACTGATTGAATAAAAACCAGACTTTATAAATAAAGACTTTATATTGGGAGATGTATTGGTATTGGGATTTGAAACCAGTACCACCCAAGCTTCAAGCAATAATTATTGAAGGCAATGCCAATACACCCTTTAAAATAGTAAGTCTTGCCAAAACCCTTTTTTGGTTGGCAAGAAATGAAATCAATTCTAAACTGACCAAAAACCCAAGCTTTAACCCAAAACAAAGAACAAAGATATAAAGTCCAAAATTCCTCAACAAGAATCATACATAGAAATTCTTCCAATATGCAATCGCTATCGAAAATCTATAATTTATGACATTTTTATTGATGCCGTAAGATCAATAGTTATATTTGATTTTAATGATAACACCCTACATGCTTTTTTATGATGATTTAATCCTGTTATACGATGTGCATTGTGGGTAACTTAAATTAGTGATATCAAAATTTAAAACAAATTAGCACTTAAACAAGGACATTGAAAATGACAAAGTGGCTTAAGGATGAGATAGAATTGGAGAAAACCTCCAAGAAAAACACAAGTCCTTTGGTAGATCTTAGTTTAGACTTTTTAAAATCTATGTAAAGATTGTAAATTGCTTTTATTTCACAAGAGTTTAATCTCATGCACACTACAGTACATTCATACAATTGAATAACATTTGAATGTCATTAATATTATCATAATCTAGGTTGATCAGAATGATTAATTTACAAATAAACCTTAGAACCAAATGTCTCATGTCTTGTATCATTAGATTGATCATTAAAGACATAGATAGTCCCTTATTTCCTTAAGAAATTCAAGAGCAACTTGAGCCCAAGAAAATGGTCCCATTAATGAACATAAGGACATCTGTTGTCAAACTTATGATATAATGTTAGAATCATATTTCAAATGTTAAAATATGTTATTGGTTCAAATATGAATTGATTTTGATTTTACTATTGTAATTTGAACCTTAGGATTAATAAATTTCAAAACTCCATCTATAATAACTATGTTAATAAACTACTTCATGATAGATGGACTAAACTAAGTTTAGCATTGCTAACAATTATCAAATAACATCATAATGATATGGTTCAAATTTCACTTTAGTTGAACTTCGATTGGAAGATTTGAAACTTAAGGTTGAATGAGTAAGTTGAGCTAAATTGATCAAAACACACATTTCCCTAAGAACATGCTTTTTGACATCAAAATGTAAAATTATTTTTACTATAGTTTAATATCATATATTTGCATGAGTTCACCAAATTTCATAACTTTTACATACAAAATGACTTCTATATGAATATTCAAAAATCTAGATCTTTTGATATATAAAACTAGGTTTAATGGTGGTTGATTCCACATATGATACGTGGGTATGTGAACCCCATGCATGATATGCCATGTAAAAAATAGCTATCCCTTTGGTTCCAATAGGTATTTCCTAGGACGATTCATATACCACACTGCGGTTTGTCTAAACAGCATCGTGTAGTTCATCAACAACATAGGTAGATTGAATGAATTCTTAAATTCAAAAAAGAATCACACACAGATAATATTTTTTTTGTACCACACGTGAACCCAACGCATGATACATTGAGTCTCACATATAGTACATCAATGTCTAATCAGGTGCAATGATTAGTTTCATCAGAGTCCAGAAAAATGGGAATTTTAGGTATCCTGGCTCAAACATCTATATGAAAATTTGGAGAACATTTTATGGGGCTAAATGCTTATAAATGCATTTTCCCTTGCCTCCATTTTAAAGCTAATTACCACATTCATCCGAATAGACAAACGTTCACCTATGGGGAGTCTTTTGGAGTATTCTCATTACAAGATCATTGACGGAATCAAAAGTACATGCACAAAGGATTTCAAAGTTTCGTTTACATTATCAACACACATACGAAAAGCTTTTGATTGATTATGATAACATCTCTCCTCAATCTATTAATTGAACTTCAAATTTTCTTTTCTTTGGAATTGAGTTGTGCTTTATATTTCTTGCATAATCTCATTGTATGTGATCCACTTTGTTTAGCTTGTGAGCAATGAAGAGCTTATCTTGAGGAAGAGTACTACCTACACTTAGAATAATGTTCATGAGAATTATGAGTGAGCTTACACCTATGGTCTTGTGTTGGTGAGTGTGATAACCTACTTACCCATGAATTTAAAGGTATCAATTTTAGTGGACCAGATATATACTAACCTGACACATTACAAATAATTAAACACTTGATCATAAATTAAAATGATTTAAACACTTAGAAACCTTTTTGATACTGTCCTTCACCATCTCATGCAAGAGATAATCTTAATTAGCACATATAACTTTTGTGATCAGAATGATTTTTCATTTCACATTTGTGATCTCATTGTATATGAAAAAAAAAAATTAGACACAAAGTCATAAGCCCATAAATTTAATATAGAATTATGAAAGAGATTAAAATAAATTTTTGTAAAAGTTTAATGACACTTTAACAAACCCACTTTGGGATTCTTTTTCTCCTACAAGATCGACCATCATTACAAGAACAAATTACAAAATCAATTATAAAAAGAAATTAAAAACTACGCTTTATGACATTTTGCTAGATATATTGTTTTAAATTACTTAAATTAGTTCTTAAGTTAGGTTACAACAAATTAGTTTGGGTAATGTATCATGTTAAGAACCAAATTTGAAAAAAGAATAAGATGCATTCTTATGCTTGTGATCATTGGAAACTTATTAAAAAGCAATCAAGGTTGAAAATTATTATTTTTAAGATGTTATTATCAAGAAATTTAATTTTCTTTATCATTTTCTTTACAAACAACAAGACTAACATTGAAGTCATCTTGATTTACACTTGCGGTTGATCTGCTCATAATCATAAACCAAATACATTAACCAAGTTTAGTGAGTTTTGAATGCTAAACCACAATTTACTTATAAGCATTAGTATGATCATAATCTTCTCTTACTCAACTTGATCACTAGATTGACAAAAATTTTGATTTCCCATTAGCCCTCAAGCTTTATCATAAAAAGAGATGTGTTTGTTCATCTTGGTTAAGGTTTTGATTTTATCTTATTTGAATGACATTATTAGAACTTATGCTTACTCAAATATTTGTACAATTTGATGTACAAATCACAATCTCATCACATTTATCAAATTTAATATCACTGAATGAGCATCATGATTGTCTATTAATTTTTAATGAGTAAATTATGTTTCAAATCCTCCTTCATGCGTTTTAAAGAATAAATGAGAATTAATAGATCATATAAATCAAAATGACAGAATTTGAAATTATTATTGTAATTTAGTACATTAAAATTAATAATTTAAAATTATTACTCAACATTAATCAAATATTGTAAAAAATGTAAATTAAAATTATTATAATGTTATACCTTAGATTTCATAATATCCTTTAAATGATGAAAAGAAAAATGTTGAATCTTGAATCTAACCATGTCCTCTTTTCAAACAATTCTTGATTTTCAATTTACTTGTAATTTAAGAGATGTCATTTTATTATATTCGTTTGTATTTATAAATAATAAATCAAACCAAATCCCCTTGAAGAGGCCATATCTTAATAACATACTATGAAAAATTTAACTATAGCTATATTATATTTATAATTAAATCATTGCACCATACATATAACTTAAAATGGATATTCTAACTAATGGTTCTTGGTTGATACTTCTAGAATCATGTTTGAGCTCTCTGTTAAGAAAACATAGTTTTACTCACATAAATTGGATGAACAAATTATCTAAGTTGATTAATATGATTCTCTAACACAAATATTTATGACAAGAACTAACTAGCTTGTGATTTGAGTCTATGGAGATTGATTACCATTTCTGTTCTATCTACTATTCTTAATTGAAAAAACTTCTGTCTCTGATCTTTATAACATAATAAACCCATTTAAACTATATACATTTAGCAAATAATTAAAAATTGGATAACTTCAACAAGATGTTTAATGGACACACTATAGCTTAATACTACAATTCCTACTTTGTCTAATCAATTTTAATATTTATATCTCTTATGTTGTGATTATTCTATGTGATTGTTGCAAATGACCTTCATATACTTTTTAATATAGAAAACAATTTTAGAATATAGATACTTATCTTCATGTAAGTCATGCATAATTCCAATAAATAGTGTCGCAAACTAATCATAAAATGTAAATAACATTGGTCTCCATCGTGTGCTCATGAAGCATGTTCACGAAGTTAAGCAATGAACCCACCTTTATAACCACTAGAAAGCGTTATCTCATTAGCTTATATTCTCCTTGGTATGAAGAATTATCATTAAGAAGACATAAAAAGTATTGATTTAATTAAAATTAATAGAAATTAAGTAGTGATTAGATTTCACTAACCAATATTGAACTTAGGTTATGCTAAGAAAGTTTCTTGAGTATATCTTACTATAATGGTTCACTCCAACTGGACCACTCACATACAATCATCCCTTGTGACCAATGGAAATTATCATAAAAGAAATATTAGTGTGTGCGTGTATATATATATATATAATTTAAATAAATATGGGAGAACAAATTTTTCTAAATCAAATTACCTCAATTAAGAGCTATTGCAAAAAAGATAAAGCATGCTTATATCAAAAGCCCATGCTTGATAACATTATGTTTAGTTGACTATCACAATTCAAATTACCATTTGTACTCTATATAGTAATTTTGCATATAATATACATCAATGGTTTCGCAAATTCAATAATGACAAAGGGAAAGAAAGGTCTAGGTGTGGTAAGTAGCCTAATGTGTAAATAGCAAAATGAGAAGATAAAAAAGAATTGTGATGCATAGATTTGAATTTTCATAAATGTACTTACTCATGCTCTATCTTCACATCATATAAATCATGACATTCATATTTCCATTATTCATAGCATCCTAATAACTCACGGCTTATTTTTATATAATGTCATGTTTAATATTGAAGTTAATGTATATATTTATTTATAAATGTGCATGTTTAATATTTAACTTAATGCATATATTAATGAAAGTAATGTATATGAGCATAGTAGAATAACAAAAGAATTTTTATGTTTAGTATATCCCCTTACATTGAGGTGCTTATTATCAATAAAGTAAAGACAATTGTTGACCTCTTGAATAAGATTACCCAGTTTGATTTTGATGATAATAAATTCCTTAAAGTTTTTTCTTATAATGATCGAATTTTTTTTAACTAATATGCTTTTTAAGTAAATTAGATTGCTAAAATTGGTAACATGACTTAGAGTAGATTAGCACTTTTGTAAGGACATTGAAGATGATCAAATAATTCAAGTATGAGATAGAATTGAAGGAAAACTTCTATAATAGCATGAGTTCTAAGGTAATTCTTTGGTTTATCCTTTTAGGAGTTATCTCAAAATTGTGGTAGACATCTTACCTTTACTTCTCAAGAGTTTAATCACATAATACAAATACATTAAGTCCCATGTACAATATGCCATAATACAACTAAACCTTTGGTTCCTACAAGAATCGCCTAAATGGTTCATATACCCACCATGCAGTTATATGAACCACATTGTTTGATTCACTAACCCATTGAGCCAATTACCTAAATTTCTCAAATTCAATGAATTAAGTGCGATACGATATCTTCATCGCATGGTATGTCCCAATGTATAGTACAACGTTGTTTATCCATGCAAAAAAGGCTTATTGACTATAGTCAAGAAAAATGTAATTTTTGGGTATCTAGTAATTTTCCCCTTATCTCCAATTTAAAGTTACCTATCACATTCATCCATATTGTCATATTTGCACTTGTAAGGCATTCTTTGGAGTGCACTCATTACAAGATCATCAAAAGGGTCAAAAGTGCATGTGCAAAGGACTTCAGAGCTTCATTTGTATCACCAATACACACAAAAGCTTTAATTGATTGTGGTAACATCCTTTCTTAATCTTTTAGTTCAACTTCATCATACATTTACCTTTCCTTGGGATTGGTTTGTGCTTTACATTTCGTTTGCAATACAATGATATTATGATTCCCTTGGCCTCAATTTATAAGCAATGGAGGGCCTACCTCAATGCTTCATATCAACGGAGTGTTGCTACACCCAGACCTTGTTTGCAAGAGTATCATAGCCTTACTCCTAAGCTTGGTGTTGTCGATACTATGTATGAGGTGTATTCTCCAAGACACTGCATTGGAGAGAGTTATAAAAACTTTTTTGACTACCTAATCAACTTTTATACATGATTGAATGATCATATTAAACTTAAATGAATACTTGGAGGTAAACATAGGACAAAGCTTATACTAAAACCATAAAAAAAAAAAAAAACTTTTGTATGATTTTTCATACTTATTTTGGTTTTTAGTTGCTTTAGATAAACATCATATAATTATTAAATACATTAACTACTAAAAAATTGCAAAAGCTAAATTCAGCTCTCTTTTAGACATGCCTAATAGGCCAACAATTTTGAAGTAAAGGCTTTGCTCAGTTATTGTTTCTTAAGAGAGTTTTTTCCTTGTGAATCTCAAAAGCACTAAGAGTTTACTAAATAATCTTCATAATTTTTCCACTATTTTACATAAAATACATTTTTCAACAACACTTTTCAAAACATTTATCAAACGCTCATTTTCAATTATGAAACCTACTTCCAAATAAACCCAAACAAATTTGAAGCATGGCTACGATGCCTACATGCCAATATGAAATGGGTATAAGAATATTTTCAAAGAAGATAAAATTAAGATATGACAACTAAATATAATAATAATAATAAAATAAAACAATAATAAATATTGTTAAACCCGTGGCCTATAAAGAGGTTTGATGATATCAAAACCATGTACTAAATTTCTAATGATTTGTTTGAGATGGTATTTCAAAAATACATAGGATCAAGCAAATTACAAGTAAGACGAATTAGAGTTTAATCCATACCCTCATGAAAACTTCAAGCTTAAAAGCTTTAGATGAGGAATAACTCATTGAGGTAACTGCTCTTGACATTGTGGCAACCATTATCAATACTTTTATTTCTTTTTATGGAATAAGATATTTGAGATAAGTTTTGCAATGATGTTTCTACTAGATGCAATTTTTTTTTTATTGTTAAAGATAAATGCACTTATTGACCATAGTCTTTCAAATATATAAGTAGATTTACATATTTGTAGTTAATTTTTTTTGGTATAAATTTAAATAAACTGTTGTTATGAGTTTGAAATTGCTTTAATTTATTTGGTTTAAGAATGTTTCCAATATGATCTCGTCTGTTGGATTATTTCAATGTCCCAAATGTTGTGTTACACTATGATGTGTCTAGATCTATACAATATTTTACGTATAATCAAACTCTAACATAAGCTAGGTATGGCACCTATCCTACAATCAAAGCTACCCATCTAATTCTACGAATACATTCATTACATTGACATTATCTTCAAATAACTAATGAAAGAAAAACATCTTTTTTCACTACAAATAATCCTTGTGTTCTTCCCATCCTCTTTGCATGAAATACAATAACAATATACCTCCACCACGAATAATCCCAAACAATACCCTAAAGAAAACCATACTAGCTAGCTAATACAAACCAAGGAAAAATACAATGCATTACATAAATACTATCAAGCTTAAAACAAGCAGAATAGCCCTTGAAATTCACAAGAAATATAGACATATCAATAACTCTTTAAAATTCTATTTGTAAACTATTTGTAAGTTTAGAAAAAAAAAGTTCGAAAAATAAATTTTAAAAAATAGCTCTAGGAAAACAAACTTTTATGTCAATGAAAATAAAATTTTGACAAAAAATATTTGTTTAAATTTTGATAATTTTCAATTTGACAAGAAGCTTTCAAAAAATTTGCTTTGAAACTCAGTTTACAAATGAGACCAAAGAAAATAACATTTGCCAATATGAATTTATAAGGTTAGCATATGGCATTTGACATAAGGTTTAGACAAGAAAAAACAAGTTAGAAACAGTGTTGTCAAACAGGATAATGGTAAAAATAAAAGAAAAGCATCATTAAAAATACCTTCCAGAGCAACTCCGGCATGTCCAAAGCTGGTTGAGCAATAGCTAACTCAAATATCGCACGGGCACGTTCTGTTTCACTAAGGGACCTCTCGAGCTCAGCATATTTGGTCCAAGCATAACAATTTACTGGATTCCACTCCAGATATTTTTCATATAATGTTCTGCAACGATCTATATTGCCAAGTTGAAGTTCTACCTCAATGTATTTTTTAAAAATCTGTAACAAAGAATTGGAAACAACATTTTAAGAGAACATATCTTCTTCAATTTGTCCAGCATAGCATTGTACAGTCATAAATTATTTACCTTGTCCTTGGGAGCCATTCCAATAGCATTGCCCAAGATCTGTCGTGCAGCCCTAAGATTTTTTTGACGAATCTCAAATTGAGCTGCCATGAGCCAAAGTTTTGCAAATGAGAACTTTTTGTGTGGAATCAATTTAAGGCATTCCCTACAGAATTTTGAGCACAAATAAGATATTTCAGTTTTGAAACATCAACATCAACTAACATTTGATGGCTAACGAGACAATAAAACAAATTTTTGAAGGATTGAAGAGAACAAACTTTATCTATTGATTAATTCATGCACAATGGATAAAAAAATATATGGCATGTCAATCTGTAATTGCCATATTCTATTAAAACATTCTTTCATTGAATTCAGTCAAATCCTATGTATACATGCTTTATTGCCAATGTGATGACAACTTAGTTTGCCATATTCATTAGGTGAGTAAAGTTGCACATTACCACCAAAGGTAAATCTCCAACTTTACCAATTTTATTTCCTGAATTTAGTAATTTTTTCAAATTATTTTCAACACTTATATAGGAAATAGAGCAATCATTGTCCTACAGTTGGGATGCAGCTCCATGAACAACACCAAATATCAATATTTCTAACCTACCACCCATTCAACTTCATTTGTTTATCAATAACATAACAAAAATTTGGTGTGAGCACGTGTTATGTGTTCCAGAGGTGGACCGCCAAGTGCTACAGTTAATCAACCTTTACAACTTTTCCAACTTTTGCTTTAAGGCTGTGGATGATTATGTCAAAGGCATCCAAGCTAGTAGGTCTAACAAAGCTGTTTAAGTTATTGGGCATTTGATGAAAACAGTAGTAGTCTTAAATGGAATAGCTCACCAGCAAGAGCACTCCCAACACTTAAATGCCAAAGACCAAGGCTTTCCTCATCACTTTCCCTCATATCAGAGCTTTTTCTCCTTATTAATCTTCCTTTCATGGAGTTTCTCCATTATTCATATGATTCTGTATTTTTTTAATCAAAAAAATTATTTCAGCACAATAACTACACCAAGTGTCATTTTAACCAAAGGTTTCTCCACGTCAGTTCTTTCAAATGACATGCATCAATCCGTAATATTAGTATCTGCTCTGCAATCACAATGGCTAATGATTAATAGAATTCTATATTCTATTTAATCTCCAAAATCCTTTATTTCTATTTCATATAGATTTTTATTTTTATGTTTATAATATTTGCAACCTTAGAACAGGTATTAACTCATATTTCCTTTTCAATCATTTCAATTGTGATTATGATTCATTTGATAAACTTTTCAATGTACGAAAACCAAAAAATACATAATTTATCAGTAAAAGGAATGATAGCTACTTTTTTCTCTATAACAGTGTTTTTAATTATTTGATGGATTTCTTCGGGACATTTTCCGTTAAGTATTGTCCATAACACTATCCCTTTGCAATTCCTTTCAACCTTTTGCTTAGCATAAGCCCACACAAAAAAGAAAATCTTGAAAGGCTTACCATTACTATATGTATCAATCACATTGTTGCATCTTCTTCTTAGGTACAACACCTTTCCATAATGAGCTTGGAAAACACTTTTTCTAAAAATTCTTCTTTATTTTTCCTTTTTAAAGTTTATTTTCTATGTAATCCAAATCAAAGGCCACAAAAAAGGAGGAACCATATAAAAAGGTGGTTATTTTGCACTATAGACCAACAAGATTATGTTTTTCAATATCCTTCTTCTTGCTAAAATTTTTCTCAGATATTGCTTTGAACTTCAACATTTTTACTGGTTTTGTATTAAGAAAGTAAGCCTGACTTTCATAAATATTTTTACATATTCAGTCGTTGACACGCTTTTGTTTTAAGCAAACCCAAGCCTTGGAACCAAGCCTATTTCCAAGGAAACATCATGATTTAGCAGTAGCAACTTGTTCCTTCTCATTAGCATTGACATTTTTAAATGAAGAATCCGTAGTGCCCGTTATGAAACTCAGATGATAAATATGCAATGCACTAGGAGATTAGTTAGCAAGACAAACAAACAAATCATGTAGTTTAACTAATAAAAATAAATGCTCAATTAGTTAAAGTAGGGACTAGTAATGTAAAAAAACAATATAATACCTGAAAACGTCCCTAGTCCTGTCCATGTCCTCAGCATCAAGTTCCTCATACAAAGCATAATTAATCCTATATTCACAAAATGCAAGAATGGATAACCATAAGCATATATTCTTTGCAAAAAAATTAATTAAAAACTCATCAACCATAATTTCTACCACAAGTAGATGTAACGTTGCCAGTATCTCTTCTCCTCAGCTGGAGGAATGTTAGCAATTGCTCTTTCATAAACCTCTCTGATCATGTCCCTATTACCAACGCTTTCTTCCAACCTAATATAATCAAACCATGAGTCATAGTTCATGGGATTCTTCCTGACATCGTCTTCATACTGGAATCTTCTCTTACCAACAATAGCATCTTCTATCCCTTCCTTGTTACCATATTGCTTCTCAAAAGCCACATACTTCTTGTATAGATCTTCAGCCCTTCCCTTAGGAATGTGGTCAAGTGCAAACTTATAAATACACCTTGCCCTTTCAGTCTCCTTGCACTTCTCCTCAAACTCCGCAAAAGCCACAAAAAGTTCCTCTGCCTCATCCTCTTCACCAGATAGTAGATCAACCGCACGCTCATAGACTGCCCGAGCTCGTGCAATCTCACCATTCTTCATCTCAAACTTCGCATACCGAATCCATGCCATTGCACGAGGGTGGCATGCAACAAACCTTTCAAAAACCTTGCGAGCACGATCAATCTCTCCATATCTGAGCTCAAATTTGATGTAAGAAAGCCATCCCTCCCTGTCCGGCTGCCAGTCCATCCACCTCTCAAATACCTGGCGAGCACCCGCCACATTGCCAAGCATCTCTTCCATGTGGATGTATTTGTACCAAAGCTGATCGATCCGAGGAAGGAGAGAAACAGCACGGTCCCAGACATTTCGTGCATGGTTGACAAACCGATTGCGCATCTCGAACTCCGCATACTTGAGCCAGAGAGTTCGTTCCCTGTAGTCGACCTCGAGGGCTCGCTCCCAGACAGAGCGAGCGCGGGCGAAATCTTTTTGTTTTTCCTCCCAATCTGCGTATTTGACCCATATACGGGAGTTCCATCGCGCGCGGCGGATCTTGTCCTCAAACTCCTTTCGTCGGCGGAGGCGATAATCACCCAACTCAGTGGGATCGGTGATCTTTTGCTTGGGAGGGCGGATCTCCGGCTCCTGGCGCTCGCGTGCCTCACGGAGGATTTGCTCGGCAGTGATTTGAATGGGGGCCGGGGTTTTGTTCTTTACGCGGGTGGGGCGGGGAAGCTTCACCTCCGTATCACGCTTCGTGAGGAAGCCGAGATTGGGGTCAGCGTCCTTAGCAGAAGACGCCATGGTCATCGAACGACAGGAGAGGCGGAGCTGCAGGAGAGACGAGATTGCAGTAGAGGATGAAGACAAGCCGACGTCCCTAGGGCTCAGTTCGCCGTTAAATCGTTCCTGGGAACCATGACCGCAGATGACTTGTAGAAGATCATCTGTTTTTTTTCTGTAATTACGATTCAGATAGAAGTTTAAAAAAATTAATGAGTTAAAAGAATTAATTTAACTCGATTGGAAGATTTATTAAAAAATATATATAATTAAATACGTGCAAAAACTTAGCTTTTAATATAGCATTTGTTAAATAGAAAGCTTTATATTACACCAAATAAATGCAAGTAAAAAGATTTAGCAAGGTTTTTAATATATTTTTAATATTTTTAAATTTAAAATACAAAATTTAAAAAACTAATTTTAAATAAAACATTTTTTGGGAGTCTAGGGCTACAGCTTAGTTTAGTTGGCAAGTTGCATGATATGTTTCAACGTCCCAATGTGAGATTTTTTTTTTCAGTCACGATGCGAGTTTTATTGCTCAAATTTTATAAAAAAAAAAAAGACTTTCATTTTTGGGTATGATTATTATATCGTCGTTTGCTCTTATTTCAAAATTTTAAATTGTAATTGTTTTTTTTTTTTTTTGCAATCCATTTATTTTTAACATCATATTATAATCATTATTTGCCAAATGTTATTATTTTTTAATATCACTGAGTTTTTATTGTTAACATCAAAACAAATTAAATCTGAAATCATGGTGATACAAAATCTTCATAAAAATATTCATTTTTATTGCATTTTTTTAAAATTATGTACTTCCGATGATATTTTAGTATTCTACATGTATATATGATGCATTTTTTGTGCATCAATGCTTTAGGACATGGGTTACTAGGGAATATAAGGTTAGACAAGCATCACATTGTGTATTATATAAAGCTCTTGGTTTGTTTCTTGAATCCTGAACTACAATTGATGGTTATTTAAGGAAATTTAGGATTTTTTTAAACTATCTTAAACGAATATAAGAGAGCCTAAGGTCTCATGATTTGACATCATAACCTTGATCTAGTGGATGAAAAATGTGGTTTGTGAATGATGTCAGTGCTGATAATCAAGATATGACAATATTGCTAAAAATAAGGTCAATAAGTGGTGAAGTAAGCTAAAATTAAAGAAATCTATTAAGAAATAATATTGCAAAATTGATAAAAAAACCTAAGGTAAGAAAGCTACTTTTGGAGAGTCTCAAAATAACAAAATTTTATATCCATATATCCATTAAGATCTGCCAAATTTCAATTAGGTAATGATTTTGTGAGAGAAAACAAGCAATAATGTGTATCTACCATGATTTAGACAAATTTCACTAGTTTCACTTAAAGATTATAAAATTTGTACTTAATGGCTAAATCAATGGACATGCAAACATGAAATTTTTGGAGAATTAAATATACCATTGGTGTCACACCTTGTCCAGCAGCACAATACTAACTCTAATAAAATACTTAAAAATGTTAAATTATTAGGTAAAAATAAAGTAAGGATTAGTTTTTTAAGGACACAAATAGAAATTGAATATAGGTGATGATAAAATATTATAATTTCACATATCATCATAGATAGAACACTTGTATAGTGCACAATTCCTAAGCTATCATACAGAAAGAGCTAAAAAGGTACTCTCTCACAAAATAGCTTTGATGAATTGCTTAGTGAATATGAAAAGCTTGGAAGAAATATTCAGATGTCAGAAAACAATGCTCCTTGCATGAAGATACCATCCATGAGATAGAAAAGAAGTATGATGAACTTAGCAAAGAAAATAAGCCATTAAGATCTTAAGACTATAGTAGAGTATGAACTAGTATAAACTTAACTTTTCATAATAAGTTACACACTAAACTGAATGATTATGAAAATCTAGAACTACAAAATTGAGTAACTATTTATTTTTAAACTATAGATGAATTAACATCATTGAAAGAAAAAATATCTTGTTTAAGTACACTTTTGAATTTTCATCCTTCAGCACAAAATCCTATAAATAATCAAGACAAAGAAAATTTTATTCATGTGTATCTCTTATTGCCACTAAGGCCCAAAGTGCATATTTCAAAATTTCATGTTCCATCTAAAGTTACACATAACTACTCAAAATTTTGATGTATTTCATTAGATTATCTTATTAGAAAACTATTATATCAAATACACAAAAATCTATTTGAATTCTTAAGGGCAATTATTTATTTTTCTAAACTTGCTCAATTATTACAATTACCATACACTACTATTAATAATGAAACCAAGCTCATTTGAGTTCAACACAAAGATTAGGTAGTTATATAAATATGTCTCCATGATAAGGTCCTATGTGGTATCTTGACTTTACGAATTCTCAAATTGGCACTCTACTTTGCTTGTAAAGGTCAATATTTGATTTTTTTATGCATTAGCAATCTATTCAAAATTGAAGGGATGTTATTACCTCATATTGATCCTTAACACTAACCTAACTGAAAATATATTTTGCTTACCTACTTTATTTTTTGATATAATAGTTATGGAACTATTGTCATAATAATTATAGAATGTATTAGAATTATAAAATATTATTATATAATCCTTATGACATAAAACATGAAATACAAAAAAAATAATTTAACTATAAGATTTCAAATCCATGGTGAATACAATTGAGCTATGTCCATACGTTTAATTTACAACGAATTAGGACAAATTTGAAGTGTTAATATACAAATCAAATCTTTGTGAATCTTGTTTCATAAAACTACAAAATTTCATATTCACATCAAAAAGAAAAATAACAATCATTTATGAATATATTTATATTTTAGTATTTCAATTCACACAAAAATATATGCTTGAAATTCAAAGTCATCAAATTGGATTCATGACAAATCTATTCTTTGTGAACATGAATAAATGAAATAGGTATTTTAGATTAAAAAGGAATGAGTTTAAGCTTGAATTTTAATTCTTTTAATACAATCTATCTTTTTTTAAATCTCAACATTTGCAATCTATATCTAAGTGGCTAATAATGATTAATTCTTACCTAAGGTTGGATTTAAAAATCCTAAATCATCTTGCCTTAGGCTTTTAATGAACATATGATCAATAATAACAAACAATAAATTAATTGCTCATAGAAATAAAAAGTAATAAGGTAACTATTATAAGAAGATATTAAGTATGCAAATTCTAAACATTTGTTACGCAACTTCGAATATGTTACACCCCGCAGGTTAGCCAGCTTAGATAGGATTTTTGTGAAGCTCTAGGCTGAATTAAGGTATGCCATATTCTTTCTAGTTGGTTATTTAAGTGTCTTTATATTGTTTGTTTAAGTGAAGATTTGAATGCTTGAGATGTTAAGGCCATAATCAAAGTTTGTTTTAATAAGATGATTCACTTTTAAGGGGTTTAAACCTTATTAAGCTTTAATTTTATTCTTGGTTTAGATATGATATATCTTTAAGAAAAATTCAAATTTCAAACCATTATTTTATTAATTGGTTGGTTGCGATAAGTGGCTTGAATGAATCTTGCACTTTCTTTATTTCCTTCAAGCCATGAGATAATGTTTCCTTTTGGTGTGAATTCCCTTAGATGCTAAAAAACTAGAAAGATAAGTGATAACTAAGAAAAGTTTAAAATTTAAATCTTTCCTTGGGTACTTAAATAATATGAAATGGATTAAGCAAGTCATATCTTTAATTGAGATCTCCTTTAGGCACCTTATATTTAGGAGATTGGTTGAATAAACTATATAAGTAGTTGTGGAATGTTTCTATAAAAGTTTTAGAAAGTTACACCATGAGGAAGCAAGGAAATGGGATGTTTTCTTAGGATTTTTAAAAGGTTAAACCATGAGAAAGTAAGGAAAAGAAGAAAAACCAAGAGCAGAGGAGATCTAAGAACTTGAAGACAAGAAGTAGTATTCATTGCTGAAGTCAACTACATGGATCAAATTAGGATGAACCTCAAGATTATGTAATTAACCTAAATACTAGTGTTAATAAAAGCCAAATATTATAGTATTATATGCATGACTCTATTTTTAAGTTTTATAAGAAGATTGGTTTTATCATTTTGCATATGCAAATTATTGATCTAACAACAGATGATGTAATCTTATGTTATCATGATTAAATCCATGATAAGATAATTTCTTATGTTTCATTAAGATGATCATTGCAATCATGTTTCACATGAAAAAAATCAAGATCTATTAATTGAAGTTATGAACTTGTACTTGTCATGATTATATCCATGTCATAATGAGATAATTTCTAGCATGTTAATTAAGAAATAATTTCTAAATCTAAGTTTATATGTTGTGATCTTGCAAATATTGCAAATTTTCCCATGAATCTTAACCCTAATTGTTGAAACTTGTTGCCAAGAGAGGTTTGTGGTCTCAATTAAGCCTTAAGGCTAGGTGATAAGGTTCAACCAAGGGCTTTGGAAACATTGAGGTGACATATTAAGGACCTTGGATCACAACTGTGGCATGCAGAGCTCTCAAATTCACATGTTGTAGACTTGAGGGTCTTAGTTTTTTGCCTTAAAAGAAAGATAAGTTTGAAAAAGGTCTCAAGTAAGCTTAACAAAGAGGTTGGAAGGTTTCAATCATGGACAAAGTTTAGGTTGTGATGGTTAGGTTTACTCAGAAAATAGATCTAATGTTAGGTATACATGCTTGGTTACCCTTAGATATAGGTTTTAAAGGTGGGTTTTAAAATTTAAATTTAGATATGACTCTTGGATAATCTTAGAATATGTGGCCCTTGGGTAATCTTAGGATTTGAAATTTAGATTTGGTTTAAGGCACTTAAGAAATCATAAGATTTGAAATTTAGATTATGAAGAGGCTCTTGGTCAAACCATGAAAAGAGATAATGAGAATCTTAGAGTTTGGTTTTATCAAGGTGCGTACAACTTGATATGACATGTGTAATCCTAAAGTAAGATTTAAGATTATGTCTAAGAACTTGAATTACTTAGTTAGTCCTTAAGGATATCTTAGAGTGGGCCTTAGATTGAAGGGGCTAAAGTCAGAAGAGTGGCTTAAATATGGCATTAAGAAAGGTGATAGGGGTAGGCCAAGGAGATAAGTGGTTATATTAAGTCTCAACTAAGCCCTAAGGATGACTTAGGATTAAGATCATGAGTTAGCACTTTAAGGCACTTAGACCATGGGTTGGAAACCCTTGATGATAATATGATGTCCATAGTAGTTTAGGAGAGACATTTAGGAAGGGGGTAGTGGCTCAGGTTAACCTTATAAGCATGAAAGAGCCATTGATGGAACTCATTGGAACCCAAGCTTTGAGAAAGAAGACTTGTATTAGAGCATGAAGAGGGGAGAATATAAACTCAAATTATAGTTAGAGAAAGAGCTAAAATTGTATATGGAGTCTAAGGTTTAAGATAAGGATTTTGGACTTTGAATGGAAGTTAAGGTAAAAGC
Organism: Vanilla planifolia; assembly: GCA_023846275.1. Taxonomy (NCBI): domain Eukaryota; kingdom Viridiplantae; phylum Streptophyta; class Magnoliopsida; order Asparagales; family Orchidaceae; genus Vanilla; species Vanilla planifolia. The sequence goes on from CM043870.1 coordinate 27,288,500, forward strand.
CCATATAAGGAAAAACTTAATAAAGAGCTAAGATATAGGCTATGTTAATGGTGTTAGTCTTAGATAAGGATTCTGGATATTTATGGTAACCCTAAATAAGTTAATTAAGATTTTGAAAAAACTCTAAAATAACCTTAGATTGGCTAATAGTTAAGGTTAACCCAAAGGTAGATCCTCGATAAGTTGATATAGACCTAAGTTTATTTTCGTTAAGCCACACATGTCATATTGGATGCAAATTTAAACATAAGATATTTTTAGTTTAGGCTTGATGGAAAAAAGAGGTGCTTGGTGTGGTGCTCAAAGGATTTGGACAAGTTAGTACACATAATAGTAATCATATAACACTAGTATAAAAGATATACATAATACAAAGTTATTAGGCTTTATGATTTAACTCCTAGAGTTATGGACTGTAAGATTATGATGTAATAAACATTAGGTTTTAGACTCACATGCCATAGGAAGGAGGCTAGAGGCTTATTATGAACTCTTATTAAGACTATGGAGTGTTATATTATTGAATCTTAATTATAGTTAAGTGTCATGTGTTTATTTAAAACTCTCATAGGATGTAGAGGTATCATTTCATATGATTGGACTCCTTGATTTGTGAAAAGCCAAAATATGTGATTAGACTTCCAAACATGGTTGTGTGTTAATTTCTTATTGAGGACTCTTAAGAGACCAAATGTGCTAGATTATGTGTTTGAACTCCTTGGATTGTGGAGTGTTTGATTGCTTATTTGGCATCTTGGGTATTAAGGAGTATCATATTTCAAGTCAAGATAGGCATGGAGGGAGTGCCAAATTAGTGATTGTTCATTAGTTACCCAAGATTGATTACATCATAAGATCATGAATTCTAGGGAAATAAAGAGTCATAGTAATTATTTGATAAGTTAAAATTCTCAAAGTTATGTTAAGAGATAAGTGACCAATGCATTTTGACTATGTTTTATATCATAAGTTATGTGTAGGCTCAACTTGGTAGGTAGAGGGTCATTTGTATGACATTTAATTTACTTATACATATTGCTTAACTACAATTTACTCTATGCTAGTTAGTTATATATGTTACTATTATTGATTTATATAACAAAACTTGAGAATTCTTTGTTGAGATTTTTGGCTCACCCCTTTATTATATATAGACCTAGGGAGTTAGTAGCTTATATTTTAAGTTAGAGTTAAGATGACAAAGTCAATACATAATAACAATTTAGAAATTTAACATTTTAGTTTATAAAACTTTAGTCTATAATAGACATGATTTTATTTATAGTAAGGATATTTGTATTTATTTGTTATCATTGTTGTATTAGATACTTATGATACTTAATTGTTAATTTCATGCATTGATTTTTATATGAATATATATTGACTTTATAGATTTTATATGAATTATATGATAGGTTGCTAATAGGTTTATAGGTATGATGTACTCACTCGAGTATGTCGGTGGGTCACCACAGCTTAGAGTGAACTTGTCTCTCAATTAGTCGGGAGACTAATTAGTAACAGAACATGGTACATTTAAGGCAACATGTCGTGGGTGTGATAATCAAATGGTTGACAGTGAGGGTCCCTATTTGAACATCAAGTATGAGGATTAGAAAGCAACTATTTAAGTGTATCAACTGGTGCTTAAGTTGTGTTGCATCTAGGGATTTTATAAAAAAATGGTTTGAAAAAAGTTGTGTGTGACATAATACCTATGTCTTAGATATCATTATAATATCAATATTTGTGATTTTGATGACGACTTATATCGCCTAAATACTTAAATTTGTTTTTGATAAATCCCCTTCATATATTTTGTTGGAAGTGAGTTAATTGCTTTTTTACATTACTGATTAAAGTGGATAATCAATTTTTCACTTCTGTACCTTCTACACTCTACATGATAAGACTCAAATAAATTAAAAAATATTTAGAATATGAATTATGATTGGCTTTAATCATATAAAAATTGGATCATAATTATTCAAACCAATTTTGTGTTTGATTTCTATAAGAAATATTTTGAAATTAAAATTAATAATTAAAAGATGAAATTATCTACAAAAGCTAAAGGATAATCCTTTTACTTGAATTATGTCACACATAAAAAAAAGTGATGAATTTTATTTGAAAGAAGTCTTTTTCATCATTAACTCAACAAGATTTGTGTTTATCATATCAAATGGTAAGTATTTTCATTTGAATAAATGAGGTAAAATAATTATCATACTTTCTATGAGCCTAATACTTTTAATTCTAATAAGTGATATCAACAAAAGAAGAATGCATACTTCCTCATTTTAATTTTTTCAATAGTTGTTACCTTAATTTGTTTTAACATTTGGTGTCAAATTTAATGGCATCTTACCTTAATCTATTAAAAATTACTATCAAATCAAATAGAATTTGATCTTAGTCTATTAATATCAAATAGAATAGTGTCTTATCTTGGGCTATTAATTCTAACATTTGATCTTAATTTACTAACAACCAGTATCTTGATTTATTAAAGATTCAAATCATTTTAATCAATAATTAGTGCCTTTATTTGGTATAATTTATTTCAAAAAAGTGATATTATTTTCAAATTTATCAAATAATATATAATATTACTCTATTAATTTCAACATTTGACATCTTAATTTCCTAAAAATCGATATCTAGATTTTTCAAAGATTTGTATCATTTTAACTAACAATTGGTTTCTTAGTTTGGTGAACTTTATCTCAACAAAGTGATATCATTTTCTTAATCCTAATAGTGACATTCTCTTGTTATGTGGTATCTTGATTTGATATAATTTATTACAATAAAGTGATATTTTTCTTAATTTCAATAAATGTTGTGACCTCTTTCTATTAATATATGATAACTTGGTTTATTAATAGTTATTTATACAAGTAGAATAATTTATTCTAATAGCTATTATCATAGTTTATTATCAATTAGTTCATCTCAATTATTTGCTTCTTTTAGTATCCTAGTTTATCAACATTTTGTTTCATACTTGATCAACACATCACATCTTAATTTATCAATAAATAGTATCCCAATTTATCAATAACTGATATCTTAATTTATCAATAACTAGTATCATATTCTAACAAGTGATTGCATTATCAATTGGTATTAGATTAGAATAGTTAATTAAGATTTAGTTATCTTATCACTTATTTATGGAATTTAATTGATTGTTATTAGCATATAGATATCGTGAGATATTATAATATCTAATGACCCCTAATAAATTACTATAACAAGCCTTAGGGATCCCCCATAATGATGGAAGAAAAATATATTACAAAATAATAATTTTATAACTTTTAAGTTTTTATACTCTCAATATAAAAAAAGATAAGAAAAAAATAAATATCATTCACAATAAGTGGTATGCAGATATATGACAAAAGAAGACAAGATAAGTGTCATATTTTGAAATGTCAACTTTGATCATAACATAAAGGTAGATATATATAAGTTGTGAAGCCTTAACATCTTATTACAAAATGATGAGCAATATTTTGAAATTCCCACTTTTTATAATGGTATAATGGGAAAAGTTAAAGTACAAAAAATATTAACAAAGGGAGAGAAGTGTAAGTGTAATGATTAGTATGACAATTATCTTTCTATTAAGAAAGGGGAAGAAGTAATAAGAACAAGAAGCATGAAATTGCTTTTATAATCATATCCATGATGGATGTTTAATAGGATGTTGAGTAAACTTGTAATGACTAGTTTAACATTAAGGATAATAGGGAGCACAAAATCACCTTAAACTTGTAATATAAATAACCTCTTGGGCATGTAGAAACTACTACAAATAAACATAACACAATGATCAATTTGCTTAAAATTTTAGAAAGCCATGATTTGGCAAAAGCATTCATGCTACTGCTCAACTGTTGGAGCCATCTTTACAACATTATTTTAGAACTATCTTAAGTGAATGCATGAAGATTTGCATTCTATATTTGTTCACATCTTCACCTCAACATGAATCTTGACTACTTTGGTAATATCTAACTTAGTCTTACTATTTTTTTATTAATTTTCTAAGAAAGCTTGAGCTTTTCTATTGAGTTATCCTCTTGACATAATTTATAAGCAAAAGAGAAACTTAGGTCTTCATATTGAAGAGAAGTTATACAAGCTTAATCTATGGCTAGGTGCCCACAATAGAACTAGTATTAGTGGGAGAAAATAGCCTTGCCCCAAAGCTTAATGTTGGAGGGATTTAGGTCTTGCTTTTGCCCTTACAAAAATGCAAGGCATAAAGGCTTTCTCTTCTTAGTGAAGGAAGGATTGGACAATGCTAGATTCAAGCATGTTTCTTAAGTAGGTCAAGAATAAGTGGTCAAATAAACTAAAAATTTTGATGTTTTTATTTTTATTTTTTAACACTTTACTACCTTATTTATACTTAATTGCTTACATGTTTTAAAAGCTATATAACAAAAAAAGCAAGTATGGCATCACAAATATGAAATTAAGTTTTTTTTAATTATTTTAATATTATTTTTGAAACTTTGCTTAATATTTTTTTAAATATACATCAGTAAAATAAGAATACAATATCTCATTGGAGGGAGGGGAGTCATAAATTAAGTATGCAAATTAGTAAGAACACAACAAAACCAACTTGGTGGAAATCAAAGTTGTTTATGTGATAAAAACAAAAGATTAGAGTTTTATGTAATTGCATAATCAATTAAAATATAAGAATTAATATGTTTTTAAGTTATTAGAAATATTAAATGGTAAAAAATAATTATGAAAATGAACTAGAAGATAAAGCTTATAAAGAAGTTTAAAATAAAACTTTCTTGGCATAAAAATAAAGTGTCATGATGACCAAACTAAAGTCCAAACTATTTGCAAAGAAAATACTTAAATTGTGAGATCTGAGGTACACCAAAAATAGGGTTGAATTGGTGATGCAATACAATGAAAAAAAGAGTCTTTGAAGTTTATTTTTCCAAAATTCTTGTAGTGTTCAAAACCAAATCACTTAGTTTTTGAAATCTATATGAGAACCCTTGATTACTAGTAAATTTATCAATTGAAAATAAAGAGAAAGTAGGGAATATTTACAAAAAAATATTTTTAAGTGGTATAGCTCAAATCAAGTTGACATCTACCCCTAAGAAACTTGCTTGTGCACCACTATTAAAACTTTACTTTGTCACAATCGGTGGAGAAACATAAATACAAGCTGAAAGTTTTTTACAAATTAATTACAACTGAACCTTCCTACACATGATGACTGGGGATAAGGCCTATTGCTCCACACATCAATGAATTAGAGTTGGGTGAAGAGAATATACAAAAATAAAAGAAAATACTTAAGAAGAAAGACTCCCAAAAGCTAGATAAAGAAACCACAACATTGAGTGATTATGGCTCAAATAAAACAAATGTAATGAGATTCTCAATAAATGCAATGAATCTATGTAAGAGAAGGATAAAAAAGGATTCCATGCTTGCTTTTTTCACTTCTTATTTGAAATTAATAGCTTTCTCTAAATGGTATCACAATGAATACTAAGCTAATCATATATGCCTATTGAATGCATGAAAAAAAGCTTATGGTCTCTTTATTTATAATCAATTTGGACTCAATCAACCTTAATTTATGGCTATTCAAACTCTTCAACGATCAAATAACACCTTCAATGGATCTTTTTTTGATCAACTACAATTAGTTGAACATGATTGCTAGTTAGATGATACAGTATAGAACAGTGATCATATTATCTGATATTCATGTTTTAAGCAATATAGTCAACACAAAATAATAATAACATATCATATGCTTCATAGTTATTCTCTAGTTAGTAAAAATAAGTTGAACATAGTCTAATAAAATACTACCATACTATACAATTTTCTATGTATTACTCAAGTCTATTAGAATGGCCTAATAATATAATTCAAAATAATATTTGCAAATCATATGAATTTCTTTATTCAACTCAAATGTGTTGAAAGAGAAAATTTTGTACTAATTGTATTGTTTGTTATGCCCTCCCATATTATATAGTAGTCATGATATCACTTTCCAAGGATAATTATTTTACCTTGAACTTTTGAAAACTCCAAGGTCAATTTTGTATTGCATGGTATAGTTAATCATATTTTATAAATTTTTTTGGGTTTCCCACATACCTTCATCACACCAAGACTTTTCTCTTAACTAAACAATTTGATCAAATTGATCTAGACTCAATGAGCACATCATACAAGTCTGATTGAATGATCATATCATCCAATGACATCAAATCCCTTTATTAGCCCAAATCAAACATTATGGTATTAGAATCATATCTTTTAATGGATAGCTAATCACATTATATGATGCATGTCATATAGTATGATTAGTTATGGAAGTTTTCTACTATTTAGGTTTAAATCATTTTTGTAAAGACATGTATGAAATTAGTGCAATGCCATTAAGCCACAAGTTTATTCAATTTACAAAATGAGGAAGACTCTCACACAAAAAACACTTAATTGCTCAAGTCTTCTAAAGTCCTTGACATCCTTGCTCAAATCATATTGCCTCTTCCATATCTAGTTGGTTGACTTGATTTTCCAAAATTTGTTAGCTTCCAACCTTGATCACATGTTTTTTCTACAACTAAATGATCAATTATTATACCATTTAATTAGATTTTTATCATAAAAACAACTTAGATTATTAATTATAAGGCATCATAAATAATTATTTTAAGGATTTTTAGATTATAAAAGTTATTAAAGATATTGAATGATGTTAACAAATTACCAAAATTAGCCTTAGGTAGAACTTAGTGAGAAAAATCAAATAAAATTGGCTAACAAATTTTTAGAAAATAGTTTAATAAACAATTTCTAAAATTTTCTAAAGATCTAATTTTAATAAAAGAATTTAAAACATAGAGCCCAAAACATAACAAATCAATTTGGAAAACAAAGCATCAGTAACTCCCAATAATAGGAAACCATCATCCTCTAAAGGGTATTGTTATTAAAGATATTGAATGATGCTAACAAATTACCAAAATTAGCCTAGGTAGAACTTATTGAGAAAAATCAAATAAAATTGTCTGAAAAATTTTTAGAAAATAGTTTAATAAACAATTTCTAAAATTTTCTAAAGATCTAATTTTAATAAAAGAATTTAAAACATAGAGCCCGAAACATAACAAATCAATTTGGAAAACAAAGCATCAGTAACTCCCAATGATAGGAAACCATCATCCTCTAAAGGGTATTGTTATGGCCTAACCTAACAATATACTTAATCAATTAGAAAATTAAAAAATTTTCACTTGCTAAAAAAATATGTGATGACATCAAATCATTGTGGAGACCTAACGATGTGACAAAATATCAAATACTAACCAAATTAGACAACATAAACAAAATCTGCCACATAATATGATCCAAAGATAAGCTGTATATAAAAATATGTATACAATTTTAGACTAAAGTTCAATCATCCTATCAGTTACTCAACTTGCACCAAACGTTGCCCACTCTCAAAACTTAAGAGTGTAGTCTTCTTTTGTGATAATAAAATTCTCGTCTCTTGGTATAATGGATGTGTGACGTGATATATGACTTGTGTTGTAAGAACTAGTATGATTTACAAATTTTAGTAGATAAATCCAATAATATAACTAAAATAAAAAAGGCTATAATAAATAGATAGGCATAATGAATAAAATAGAATCCATATCATAAACTATGATGATAAGGCACATGTGTCATATGAAGCTATGACAAATGTCATATATATCAAAAGTAATCCAAACAAATGCAATTTTTTTATTCATTCTATTTTCAATTATCAAGACCAATTTCTTTTGAATCGTTATTTTCCTTGGATCCAATAATCATATCAATCAATGACCTATAATGGACATCCATCCCATCTATCCACATAATATTAGGCAAATATTTGATTAGAAAATTGATATTCTACAATCCAACTCACTAGATCTGGTGTAATCCATATACGTATATTGAGGTCATAGCATATGCACCAGGAAAATATTTGATAAAAAATTAATACTCTACGATCCAATACATTGAACCTAGTATTGAGAATAATATCTTTAAGAATCCTATTTCTATTTTTGTTTGTCATATGTGAAAAAATTATGTCATGCCATTTGTATGTAATAGATATGTTAGGTTAGATATTATGTTCAAAGCCGATAAATATTCTTAACTAATTTAATTATTATTTATGTTTCACCCTTTTTTTATTTAAGTAGTCTTTATTATATTAGATAATAGAAAAACCATAAAACCAAATGAACTACTTAATTAGTAAAGTAGGGTGATGAGTAGTGCAAAAAAACTATAAAAGTCATGCTTAATTATAATACATAAGTAGTTTTCATATAATATAATAAAAGATAAATAAAAAAATAAAATCATGTTATATCACATGTTATTAAATTTATCCACTTGATTTATCCACTTGATCCCAATAACAATGTTCCTCTGATAGCATAACAGCTCCAACTACCTTTGATTTCTCTACACAAAATGACTCAACGACGTATCAAAGTTCACTGAAAGAATTTTTTGACATCCTATGAAAATAACTACCATTAGTTATACATGGTAAGCTTAGATAATAATAAAGTCTATTCAAATATTAAATTATTATCAAAATAATATTATTTATATTATTTTATATTCATTTCATAATTGTCTTCAAACATTTGAAATTTTGTTTTTATGATTTTTGGAATGACATCTTAAAAAACCTATAATATTTGATAATATATAAATATATCATCTATTAATCAATTTTTTGATATATGCTATTTTTTAATTAAAAATATACTCTAATACAACCAACTCGCTTATATTTACAAATCTATCATCCACCAAAATAGATTTGATACAGGTCAATATTTAAAAAATGCAAATATGCCATTAACACAATCTAGAAAATTACAATTATATACATATCTTTAGAAATTCATAAAAAAAATATTCTATACATCCAAAAATTATAAGCTTAATGTCATTGGCCTTATTTTGAATGCACTTTTTATTAGTATGCTCAAATAATATGTTTGCTTAACTTAAAATTATGGCATGCCTTTTAAGTTTATATTATAATTTTAATATCTTTAAATATAAATATTATATTATCAAAATTTAATTTTTTTATATTAAAATATATCTTATTATAATTACAAAAGCTAAATTTTAAAGTTTAGTACATTCCAATTTTTGTAAAACTGGGGTGTTATAATCTTCCCTCACAAAAGTTTGTCCCAAAATTTTACAAAAAGCTCAGGTCCTGATTGTTCATATCCATCTCACTTTTCAAGTAAATTCTATTTTTATTTAACCTTTTTATAAGACTTTGACTATTGGTATGACTTTGTTCCTTAATTTTTTTGTTGTCTATTAAGTATTCATCCTAGTGTTTTTGGGTAAGTTAAAGACATTTGAATTTCCACTTCTGGATCTATACAGCTTAGTATATGGGAGGTATCTGGAACGTATTTTTTGCAAAGATGAGACATGAAACACATTTTTTACTCTTACCAATTAAGAAGGTAAAGTAATTTGATATGTTATTTGCCCAACTCTTTTTAAGACCTTAAAAGGGCTAATGAATTTAGATTTTAGTTTTCTAACCCTTCCAAACCTTATGATGCCATGAGTTGGACTACTTTTAATAAATACATGCCCCCTCTTTAAATTCTACCATGCTATTATTTTCATCACAATATTTCTTTGTCTATTATTAACTATTTTTATTCTATCTTGATTAATTCTGATCTTTTATATAACTTTAACAAACTTAGGTTCACTTCAAAATAAAGATGATTGACATTTTTTTATAAAGTACTTCATATGATACCATCCTTATGCTAAATTGGTAATTGTTATTATAAAAAAATTACACCAATGACAAGTGACTCTCCTAATCCTCACTGAAGTCTAAGATACAAACTCACAACAAATCCTTTGAGTTTTTTATGGTTATTTCTATTTGACTGTCTATTTGAGGATGGAAAGTTATGTTAAACCTCAAACTTATGTCAAAATCCTAATATATACTTCTTCAGAAGTAAGAAGTGAATTTAGGATCTTAATTAGATACAATAACTTTAGGTATTCTATCTAGCCTGACAATCTAGTTTATATAAATTTAAGATACTTTTCAAACATAATGAGTAGTTTTAATCAAAAGAAAGTGTACAGATTTTATCATCCTATCCACAATTTTCTAAATTGAATCATGAACTATAGGTGATCTAAGCAAACCAATCAAAAAGTACATTACCACTTCTTATTTCATTCTAGAATAGGTAATGACTGCAATAATAATTTAGGCCTTTGCTACTCACCTTTGACCAATACTTTTTAACCCAATTGGAAACATCTTTCTTTAACTTAGTCACCAATATTATTGTCTCAAATCTTAATATATCATATTTTCTCCAAGATGTATTGAGTATCGAGTGTTGTAAGCCACTTTTAATAATAATTCTCTAAGTTGTTAATATGTTGGTAGACATAATTTCTCTCAAAATCTAAGTATGTTAGATTGATTCAATTAAAATTTTTATTCGTATCCTTCCTATATCCTCTATATCATCTTTTGTAATTCAGGATCTTTAGCCTAGTCTTCTTTGATAGAGGCTAACCAATCTAACGTCACTAACAGATATGTCAGTAAAGTTGTATTTCTTCAAGCATCTACTTCTAATTGCATTTTATTCATCTTGAAGATTTATATTTCTCTTCTTTCATAGCAAAAAGATTACTAACATTAGCTTTTCTACTCCACATTTGCTTTCAGATGATGAGTGATCTATGCATCATAATCTTTAATAAACTAAAGCCATCATCGTTATCTAAGATTAAATTCCTTCTAAGAAATCATGTATTTTGAAGTTTGATGAATAATAAAGATCACAAATTTAACTCTTTATAAATAATGCCTATAGATCTTTAGAGCAAACACTACAACTACCAATTTTAAGGCATGCATAAGATAATTCTTTTAATGAGATTTGAGTTGTCCAGATACATAAGTAATTACTTTTTTATGTTATAATAAAAAAAATCCCAACTCTTACAATAATGCATCACAATATACTTGATAGCCTTTTATGCCTTCAAGCAATGCTAAAATTAGGACTATAGTTAATTTATTCTTTAATATTCGAAAACTCTTTTCACATGTTACATCCCACTCAAATTTAGTTGCTTGTGTTAAATTTTTTAATGCGGATGCAATTAGAGAGAATCTATTTACAAATAATATCCTACCAATCACAAGAAACTTTTAACTTCTTTTATTGAAGTGGATCTTGGCCAATTTACAATTTTTTAAATTTTCTACGAGTCAGCAAAAATTCCCTCAGCATTAACCATGTGTCTTAAGAACATAACTTTTGATAACTAGAATTCACATTCAGATAATTTGGCATATAATCAATTTTCTTAATGTTTGTAATGCCAAATGTAGATGTGCAATGTGTTCATCATGGGATTTATAATAAATTAATATATCATCAATAAACATAATAATAAATTAATTTAGATGTTTCTTATTTATTAAATTTATAAAACTATAGGTGTATTGGTTAGCTTAAATGGTAGCACTAAAAATTCATAGTATCCATACCTTGTCTTAAACACTGTCTTAGGAATATCTTTTGGCTTGGTTTTTAGTTGATGATATTCAAATAATAAATCACTTTTTGAGCATATCATTGTTTCATGCAACTAATCAAATAAATCAACTTGTGGTAATGAATACTTATTTTTGTATGATAATTCTATTAATTTCTTGATAGTCGATGCACATATGAAGACTATCATATTTCTTTTTCACAAAAAGAATAAATGCACCCCAAGGAGATACACTAAGTCTGATAAACCCTTTGTGTTAATAATTTTTTAATTTGCACCTTGAGTTATTGAAGTTTAACTAAATGTGATGAGGAGCTTTAGAAATTAGCTCTTCTCTAGAATTATTTGAATTTCAAATTTGATTTCCCTATTAAGAGGTAACCTTAACAATGCTTTTAGAAAATCATCTAAATATTCTTAAACCATTGATACTTCTAAAGGTTGGAAAATTTTCCTATCTAAATCCATGATTAATTTCAAGCACCCTTTGCATCCTTCGCTAAATAATTTGAGCATAGATATTGGAGGAATTTTTCTTCCTTGAAAAAGGTAAATTAATTTACCTTCTCTAAAGATTTGAATTTTAATCCACTTTCCATAGCAATCTATTTTCACTTTGTGATTAGACTACCAATTCATGCCCAAAATTAGGTCATTATTATAAGTAAGATATTTAACATTGTTGAGAATTTTCTTTCATTGACATCTATTTCATTCTTAGTGTAATCTTCTACCTTAATACTATTCATATTAGACATTTTTACTACCAATAATTTTTTCATAGTTCTTGTAAAGCATTTAGCTAACTTAACATAAAAGTAGAAGGAAAAGAATCAGATGCTCCACTATCAAAGAGAACAAAAATATATAAACTTTATAAATATAATGTGCATGTGTTATTAAGTCGGTAACTATAAAACAAATAAAATTCTTTTCAATTAAATAAAATAAAAATAAGTAAAAGCATACCTGTAATAATATCAATTGTCTTAACCTCCTCTACTTGTTGTTCCACCCCTAAACAAACTGCTTGTAATTATTGTAGATCCATGGCCTCTACCACGACTTACATTATCCCTACCTCCACTAGTTGAAGTGCGAACCACTTTTATTTCTAGTAATTTGGGACACCCTGTGCCATCATCCACATTTGTTACATATGCTAGCTCCACTTGTCTCCAAACTAGTTTTGCTAATACTCAATTCATTTGAAGATCTAAACATACTAAATCTTGTTTTATTAGAATTTTCTCCTTGAGAGAAATGAAAATTACCAACTTCTTCTTAGCATGCTCTAATAATTCCAATTCAAATCGTTACTAAAGTTCTGCTGATTTCACCTTGTAAGCCCATTCAAAACATATAGCATTGTTGTTCCTCGAGTGTCACTAAGTGAGGTACATATTTTTCTAAATGAGTGAAATTCAGTTCATATGTTGAGACACACAAGTTTCGTCTTAGGTTATTCAACTCCTCTCTTATTTTAGCTTTAATTGATATCGACATGAACCACTACTCAAATTTCTTAATTCTTCCCAGGATAATTCTTTCTTTAATCTAGTTCTATTTATCTAGTTGCACCACAGTCTTGCAACATCCTATAGCATTAACATTGCTAAAGCTACCTTTTTATCATTTGGACAAGACATTTCTTCAAATATTATATTCTTCTAATTTAGCTAGTTTTCAACCATCATAAGATCTTCATCTTTAATAAAATAAGATTAATGCATTTGCTAAAATTATTCTACCACCAAATCTATAAATGTCTTAGCTATCGGGCTACAGGTGCCGCCTATCGATCGTAGTAATGAAATTAAGGTTTGTGCCAACTATTGTTGGGTGTTTCCCTATTACTCTTTTCCTTTACCCTTATCCATATTTTCATATTCAGATTTATCCATGGCTTTGATTATTTGTTATACTACAAAATTCATAGAAAATATAGATATTTATCTAATTAAAATTTAAGTCAAAAGTACATATAATAATGTAATTCATATGCTGCGTGCATCTTCCCTCACATTTCTCACCTAATCCTAAACCAAAGCTTTGATAACACCTTAACATGGCTCCACCAAACCATGACTTAATGAATTAGAAAATAAAAAATTTTGCACAGGTAAAAACTCATGTAATGACATTAAACAATATGTGGAAACCTAATGATGTGACACAATACCAATTACTAACTAAATTAAATCACATAAATAAAATTACCAGCATAATGTAACCCAAAGTCTAGCCCTATATAAAAATATGTACACAATTTTAATCTAAAATTTTATCATACTCTCAATTATTCAACCTACACCAAACATTGCCTACTCTTAAAACTCAAAAGTGTGGCCCTCTTATGTGGCAACAAAATTCCCAAATTTTGGTATAGTAGATGTATAACTTATAATATAAGCACTAATAAGATTTATAAATCTTAGTAAAAAAATTAATAAGGTAACTAAAACAAAAGAAATTCTATAATAAATAAATATACTCAATGAATAAAACAAAATTCATATTGTAAATTGTGATGATAAGTCATATGTATCAATATAAAACTATGTCAAATACTATGTGTATCAAAAGTAATCCAAGTAAATGTAAGTTTTTTTTATTCATTGTAGTTTTTAATTATCGGGTTCAATTTTTTTAATCATTATCCTTCTTGGATCAAATAATTAGACTAATAAATGACCTTTATTTGGAATTTATCATATCTATCCACATAACACTAAGTAGATATCTAATTAGAAGATCATTATCCTTTGATCCAAATTGCAAGGCCTAATGCCACTAGGTAAGTATGGTCTTTATACCCTATAATTCAATACATTATGCCTGATATATTCTATATACTTATACTGAGATCATAACATATACACTAAATATATATTTAATCTAAAGATTGATACCCTATGATCCAACATGTTGGGTATTATGTTGAGGATAATGACTCCAGGAATCCCATTTTTATTTTTATTTTTCATATATAAAACAATTATGTCATGTCAATTGTATATAATTAATATGCAAGCTTAGATATTATGTTCATAATTAATAAACATTCTTATCCAATTTAAGTATTATTTATATTTTATTCCTTTTTATTTAGATATTGTTTATGATGACATGTAATAAAGAAATCATAAAACTAATAAACTACATAATTAGTAAAATGAGATAATAAGTAGTGTAAAAAATCATAGAAGTTATGCTTAACCATAAAACATAAGTATTTTCTATGTAGTATGAAAGAAACTAAATAAAACAATAATATAATGCAGCATCACAAGATACCAAATTTGTTTACCTGATTTTGCAAAGTAATTCTTTTGTTTAAGTCTCCCTTCCCCAAAATTTCTTCATCGATGACGTTGATCCAGTGAACAACGATCATCAAACAATGCAACAGCTCCACCTACCTTTGATTTCTCCACACAAAATGACTCAATGGCATAACCATTCTCACTAAAAATTTTTTTACCTACCTCAAAAAAACACTCCATTATCTATATATAGAAAGCCTAAACAATAAAAAAGTTAGTTTAAATATTAAATTATTATCAAAATAATATTATTTGTATTATTTTATATTTATTTCATTGTTGTTATCAGACATCCAAAATTTTGTTCCTATAATTTATGGCACAACATTTTACAAAAGTCCTAGATATTCCATAATTTATTAATATATTCATCGCCAATTAGTTTTTTGACCTAAGAAAAAATTTCATTGAGTTCAAATCTACCCTGGCATAATTGACATTCTTGTATTTGCAAACATATCCTCTATCAAAATAGATTTTATTTATGTCAAAATTAAAACATTATAAATTTTTTCTTAGCATAATTCAAAAAATTATAATTATATATATATTTTTAAAAATTCATAAAACATTCTTTAGACTTATTTTAAGAAGCACTTTCTTTTGGTATACTCAAATAATATGTTTGATAACTTAAAATTGTGGTATGCTCTTTAAGGTTTTATTATTATTTTAATATCTTTAAATATAAATATTATATTATCAAATTCTAATTTTACCACTTCAAAATACACTTTATTATAATTACATGAGATAAATTTCAAAATTTATTCATACCAAATTTTGTAAAAGTTTGATATTACAAGTAATAAGGTGAGGATGCATCTAATGAAGGGACATGGCCATTTAGTGATATAAGAGGAGCTGGGCAAGTGTGATGAACACATGTAAGGGATTAAAAGAAAGGAAGTTCGATTGCTACAGTATTTTAGAATCTAAGGGAAATTTCTTAAGATGGCCAAGTAGAGTGAGAAAAATAAAAAGGAAAAAATGAAGAGAAAATTGAAGAATTCCATAATGCTATAGTAAAAGAAGAAAGAGGAAAGGAAGAGAAAGCTTTCATGAAGGAAAATTTTGCGAACATACATAATTTTAAGGTATGCAAATTTTATACTATGTATGCATATGATTGATGGAATGTTAATTTTAGTTTAGTGACTTAGAAATGGGAAATTAAAATTAAATTACAAAAAATTAGGAAATCAATGATGAGGTGTTGTATTACTTGCTTTGCACTACAGTGTATTTCCATTTCTTATATTATATGAGCATGATGCAAGAAAATGATTGAAGACATTTTATTGTTTTGTATTAAGTTATACAAGATTAAAGTACCTACTTGGTAAATAAAGGAAAAACTATTTTATTATAAACTTTGGTTGTTTCTTATACATAAATTAGAAAATAAAAATGAAAGGAAGATAAAAACTAAAGTTTGGTGGTAATAATATGCCTACAAGTTCAAAAGAATAAAAAATATAATTAACAATAAGGCATATGTGTTCTAGAGTACAATCTAGAGAGGAAGCCAATGGAACCATTATTAAGATAAATCTTGTTCCAGAGTATGGTCTAGAGGTGGAATTGAAGAGGGTTAAAATGCATTAAGTCATTATTCTTGAATTAAACTAGAATGAGAATAAATAAATAAATAAAGAGGCAAATGAAAGTTGACTAAAAGAATTTTAAATGATTTCTTCTAAAAGAAAATAAGATGCACTTCTAAAGAAAAGATAGATTTTATTTCTATACTTCTTGTTTATTATTTTATATATTATGACATATGATCTTGACTCAGTATGTGACATGACCTTAAATTTATACTATTTTGCATGCATCTTATATTATTTTTATTCACTAAAGTAATGTCAATTGGCACATCCTATTCTGTAGACTAATAATTTTAAATAATAAAGAGGTATATTTTGGACTCTAAGGGAACTTTAAGGGTGATTATTCATTTTCATAATATAAAGATTTTATTTGTTCATATACTATATAGTAGAAGTTGTTGCATTAACTATTTTCATACAGATATGAACATGTAGTCATTTCTTTCTATTATGATAGTTTATTCATGAACATTAAATTTTAAAAGACATAAAATTATGTTTCAAATTTTGTTCATTTGATTTTGATGAAAAAAATATTTTTAAAATAGTAAATGAAGTGGCATACTCGAAGCAATGGTTATCATTGAAGTGATATCAAAGTAGTTGAAGTTATGTGCCAAGGAACTATATGAAACGAACAACCTAAGATACTAAACTTAGAAGGAACTAAACCAAAGATGCAAAACTAGATTGAAAAAGTCTAGGATGACAAGTTAGAGATGGAAAAATCTAGGTTGAACAAATTATAAAAACATGACAACATATGATAGTAAACATAAATAGACATAATAGGGGAGAAAATACATATGTTTCATCACTGATTTCTTATCATATTTGCCAATTGTATTTTATTATGGTGCAAAAATTGCAAAAATGTTATAAAACTTTTAGAATAAATAGCAATGAAATGAGCTCTAACATATAATATGTTAAGAGCCACATATGATACATCATGTGTGAATGGAACAAAAGTGAACTAAATTGAGGTTTGAGTATGGTGTGGTAATATTTATGCATGATATGTTAGAGTTCCATGTATGATAATTCTAACTTCTTATATAATAAGTCAAACTCAAAAGGAATATGAATAGGATAACCCTTGACTAAAGTATAACACATTAATATTAATATACATCTTAGTCTCAAATCAATAGAGGTGTGTAAGTTGAGAGCAAACCTCGTAATAGCATATGATAAGTTAATATTAATGTGAAATATATCATCCCAAATGTATGGTATGTACATGAAATAGAGTAAACCCAAGGATAATGTAAATATACATAAATTGACATATGATACATTGTCTTGCACAAAAGTTTGATCTTTCACTAGGTCAGACAATCCATTAAGCCATATAAAGGAGTGAGAGAAGGCATATTATATGTTAACGATAATGTAAGGTATCTTGCATTGTGTAAAAGGTGCAACTTTCTATTGGATTGAAAGGTTCATAAGAGGACATGGACAAATAATACATGAAAGGGGACAAATGGTACGTTATAAAAAAATTAGAAATTTTAAGAGAAATTATGAAGATAATTTTGGAGGATTTAATTCAACAATGTTTGTGATGTGTGATAAAAAAATCAAATTGGACTTTAACTTGACCAAAATTTAAGAAATTACTACATAACATAATATATTATTTACAAAATCCTAATAATGAATATAACATATTTTAAAGTGAAGCTATGCATGAATGCAAGAGGAAGGACATTTTTATGATGCTTAAATTTTACATTTTATTATGAAATCACATCATTTTTTTAAATTTAAATGATAATTGTATATAATGGTATCTAGAAACCAAGAATTGTACAAAGTATAAATAAATAGCTCAAACAATAGAATTACTCTAACATCTTAAGAGAGAAAAGATCATAATAGACGAGAGTGAGAAAGAAAACTTTTGAATACAATCCAGGTGAGATATGCTATGAATTAAACTTGAAAGGAGCATAAGAGCAAACCACGAAAATTAGTTGATGGAGCAATTATTAAGGCTATGCCCCCACATCTATGAGATACAATGGATCCATTCTAAGTAGAGCTTCGACTAAAAAAGATTGATAGTACAACATGTGATGATCATAGATGGTACTTGTATTGGATAGTGTTGCTAGTCACTAGTGGATGTGACAACAAAGAATTCAATTAGAAGAAAAAGCCAATTCTAACATATCTTGGAGGGAGTTTTTTAATCTTTCTTAGACTAGTATAATCCATAATTAGCTAGGGAAAAGATGACATATGATCTCTCAAGATAATAATAGAGTGGTTTAACAATCATAGAATGTAATCAAGCTTTCTCACAAGTAATAAGATATCTATTAGTGTTAGTGGCTATTGAGAATCAATTATGCTACCTATTTAGGAAGGGATTAAGAGATTTGATAAGAAAAGTAATGGCTTCTATGGAATTTACTTCTTATCGAAATAGAATTGAAGTATTTAGAAGGATTGAGCAAGATCAAGAATCTATGGAGACTAGGAAAAGCAATTGGATGTAACATAGATGATATAAAATTTATATATAGAGGATCTTTGACAGAGATACTCAAAACCAACAATGTAAATAATGAGAAAGGTTAAGCTTTTACTTTTCAACCTTGATAAGCCTAACCCTAAAACTTGCAATAAATTAGAAGGAAGCTCAATCATCTCTCGATGTTACCATAGGTACTCTAAAATTTTTAAATCAACCTATGGAAGTCTAATTTGATTTTGGGTATCACATTCCCTTATGTCTATCACATTAGTCATGAATATGATAGTCGATAAATATTAGTTAAAAACACCACTACTTGTACCTTACTAATTAGAAATGAAATATTTACAACCAAATACATCAAGGAGAATTTTTAAAAAAATGGAACCCAAAGTTGATATCATTGAGAGTTTGAGAGTGTGTTGTTTACATATGAAGGAGGTAAACTATGCAAATTGAAAACTTGAGCAAATCTCAAATTCAAGTAATAAAACAATGAAAGAATTTTATGGTCTTAATGACTATTATAAGATTATTTTAGAAATTATTGTTTAGTTTTATAAATGCATGTGTGAGAGTGTAAGAAAGATAAAGTATATAATAGAATTTCAATTTTTGTTTAATGGTTTTGTCTCATAAATAGAGGAGATTATTAAACCCTTAGTTCTTACACCACTCATTCAATAACAACAAAACTATTATGTTATTTTACTTATACTTATCCTTGAGTTTTTTTAAATAATGCATCTTAAGATCAAGCATATCATGTTATTGGAGAGTTTGATCAATTGATTTACAGGACAACCCACAAGTGAAGACAAATTAAAGAGTGTTGATAGCATTGCTCAAGCATGGCTCAACCTTCAAATCTTGGAGCCTTTGGACCCTATTGTTGGTGGGATTCCCATACAAAGCTCATCTTCAATACAATATTTTGGGTTAAAATTGTTAAATATATCATTTGATACTCATATAATATATCCGACTGTATTCATCATTTTCATGCATGTGGAATTATTAATCTATCTTTACATGAGTCAAATAATAAATAATGGACTAATTAATAGAGAAATTTAATGTATAAAGAGTTAAATTACTCTTAAAGTTAACATTAAACTAATAAGAATTTAAATCATGTTGACTAAGTTTGATTTCAACCTACACATATATGATAATATATAATGCCCTTCATCGTACTTATCATCTCTTCATCCCAGCGTGTGTCACAAGTCAAATATAGTTAGGATGCTTGTTGCATAGGTATGATGTCCTCATTGTATTGATATTGATACTCTATTTAGCCTCGGTTGACGTGGTCATACCATATAAACCTTTGTATTGGCTGTGTACGAATCCAAGTGGTGTTCTAATAGTTCTATATTTTTAAGTATCATACATTACAAAGTAATTTTTTATACTTATATAATAAATTTCCATTCATAGAACAAGTAGAAAGACTTTTAAGTAAAAATGTTAAAATGGGTCAAACAAATATGATTAGTGTATCGTTTGTGTACGATAAGCTTGTATATTTGAAATGTATTAATTAAAATGCCCCATACATATATGATAGTAGTATCATATAGGTACAAATTAATTGGTCTAATTGCACTCATGTAAAAGATGTCATATTGTTATAATTTTGTATTGAACAAGAAAATCTAAAAGGTAATGCTAAAATTTCATACATGTATTATCCCCTTGTCATTTTTTCATGACTCTAGATTGTTTAAATAACTAACTAGTGAAATCAAATCAACTTTTATGATCTTCATGATCATCTTATACAATATTTATATAATCTATAACAATGTGTTCTAAGTGTTTGTTGTAGGGTAAAATGTACTTTATCATACTTGTGAGATGTATTTTATGTAAATAAATTTAAACTAGCTCGAGAGACATTTGTTGGGTAATCAACTTGACATACCTATCATTCTGTTATGATTTCCTTATCGTATTTGTATGAATAATAAAAAAAACTTGTAATGACAAGTTTAATCATTTTGGAAATATCATTTTTTCCATTGTAATTTCTTTAAATGATCTTAAACAATTTAGAGTAGGAAATCAAACTAAAGTCATGGATTGTGTTTTATATTATGAATAACTCCTTCTAAGGTACCTTTAAGATGGCACCTATAGAATTGCATGAGATAAAGGTCAATTACAAGAACTTCTAGACAAAGGGTTTCTCAAATTTAGAGTTTCACCTTGGAGACCACTGGCTTAAAGAATGATGAAAGTTCACATGGAGTTAGATTGAATCATGATGAAGAACAAATATCATCTAACTCAAATAGATAAATTATTTGACCAACTTCAAGGAATTGAGATATTCTCTAAAATTTATTTAAGGTTAATTTACTATCAATTAAAAATACAAAGAGAAGATATTTAAACACAACATTCAAGATCAGATATGGTTACTATGAATTTTAATACTTTCTTTTGGATTGATAAATTCACTAGCTATATTCATGGGTCTAATGAATCATATATTCATGTAGTGGATGGATAACTTTCTCATAATATTTATTGATAACATCTTAATATATTTTTGAAGGAAATATGAGCATATAATGCATTAAGACATTGGTACTACAAAAATTAAAAGAGCATCAATTGTATGCCAACTTTTCCAATTGTTGCTTTCATCAAAAGAGTGTCCCCTTTTTGGGATGCATAATTAGTATCAAGGGTGTAACAATAGATGCACAAAAGGAGGTAGTAATAATTGACTAGTCCAAGGTTAAGAATGTCATGAAAATCAAGAGTTTCTTTAAGTTAGTTGGTTATTATTAGAACTTTGTCAAAGGTTTTTCTAAAATTGTAGTTCCTTTGACATGATTTATGTGGATGGCAATTCTATTTGATTAAGATTAGAAGTGTTAAGAAAGTTTTCAAATTTTAAAGAAGAAATTAACTTCAACACTAATATTAACTCAACTTCATATATAATGATGAATTTCAAGTGTATATGAATGCATTTTTTTTAGGTCCAGAAGCTATTTTAATGTAAAATGGGAAGGTTATAGCTTATGATTCTAGAAAATCTAGGCCACATGAAAAGAATTATCTCATGCATGATATGGAATTAATGGTTTTTATTTATATTAAAGATTTATATGCATTAATTATTTGGCATAAATACTCAAATATATTCAAATCATCAAAATCTTAAATACAGATTCGCTAAAAAAAAAACTCAATTCAAGACAATGACATTGGCTATAATTAATAAAGGATAAAGATATCCATATTGTGTATCAACTAAGAAAGACCAAGGTGGTGTCAAATACATTATGCTGAAAAGTGATCTTGAGTAACTTGAATCACAAATTAGAAGAAGTTCAATTATGCATCAAGATAAATGAACTAAAATTAAATGTGATATTTGCTACAAATAAAGGAACTTTAGTCAAGTTATGATCTCAACAAAGTGGCTAGAAGATCTTAAGGATTTCCATGACAATGATAAGGAAGTACAAAGGATAAAAACAAACACTTAGATGGCTATGAATTAAACGTTTTTTTTTCTAAACCAAGAGAATAGTCTTGTATTTTACAAGCATAGATTGTACATAACAAACTAAGAGGAAACAAGGAAAATATTATTATAACAAGTATATGGAACGAGATATATGATAGATCTTGGAATGTAAAGATGCATTAGAATATAAAAGAAAGATTTTGATGACCAAGATTTAAGAAAGATATTCAAGACTACGTAAGAAAGAGCTTAATCAGCAAAACGTTATGTGAGAGTATTAGAAATCCAATGGAACATTACAACCTCTTTTTATATCAGTGTATAAGTAGGAAGGTATCTCCATATATTTCTTCTTAGAATTCCTATGACTAACTAAGAAAAAGATGCCATATGGGTAATCATGGATAGATTAATAGAAATGACACATTTTTTATCCATCAAGATAAGCTATATAATAGAAAAGTTAGCATAATATATAGATATATATATATATATACCAAATAGTGAAACTATATAACATTCTAAAGCAATAATATATAGTTGTGATTCGAAGTTCACTTCATAATTCAAGAGATAAGTTCAAGAGGCAATTGAAACAAAATTAAA
Source organism: Vanilla planifolia (assembly GCA_023846275.1). Classification (NCBI taxonomy): domain Eukaryota; kingdom Viridiplantae; phylum Streptophyta; class Magnoliopsida; order Asparagales; family Orchidaceae; genus Vanilla; species Vanilla planifolia. Next base: position 27,311,693 of record CM043870.1, read on the forward strand.
TTTTGTCACTAACTTCCATCCTCAAACAAATGAACAAACATAAAAAAATCAACTTTAGTAGAGTTGTTAAGATTATGTTTATTAGGTTTTGGTGGAAGTTGGGATGCACATCTACCATTAATTAATTGTTCATACAATTGTAGTTATTAATCAAGCATCACAATGGCTCCATTTAAGGCATCATATGGAAGGAAGTGTCAATCACTATTGTGTTGATTTGATAAAATCTAAAATACATTAATAAGACTAGAGATTATATTAAAAACTACAAGAAGGCAAAATTAATTAGAGAAATGACAGACATATGTTCATTAGAAGAAATATTATGACTCTAACTATCATAAGATAGAATTTCAAGGAGATCAAAGTTTTATCAAAGTTTTGTAAAAGGGGCCAAAAGATTTGGTAAAGGAGGAAAATTAAAAAAAAAATTATTAGTTCTTTCTAAATTATTGAAAGGAATGGTGATGTTACATACAAAGTGACATCGTCAATAAATTTGGCAGCAATAGATAATATATTTCATATTTTTTCTCTACGGAAGTACATGGCTTGAATATACTTGACTTTAATTCAAGTATGTTGGAGATACAATCACATCTAACCTATAATGAAAAACTAGTAAGGGCATTAGGCAACAAAATAAAAAGTTTATGTAACAAACAGTACATAATGGTTAAGAAGTTATGAACAAATAAATTAGAATGAAAATGTTGAGAATCTAACCTAATCAATTTACAACAATAGATAATAATTAGAGATCTCAAAACAAAAGTGTAAACATATAAGTATAATCCCAAAATAAAATCATCTATAAGTAAAAGTGTAAACAAAAGATGTCAAATACAAAACTCAAAAAACATACTAAATAAACACAACATACTATCAATATTACATAACTCTCTGGACCACAAAAATCTCATAAGGCACGCTTTATATAAAACTTTATCCATTAAGACATCTAATTAGTAAGATCTTAATCCATTGCCTCATATTTCATATCTCAATGTGTAATAGATGCATGACTTATAATATAAATTCTAATGACATTATGTGAAGCTTAATAGATAAATCAAATAAGATAAAAAATAAAAATAATTTATAAAAGCATAACTCATGTATAAGTGATAAAATGTTAACCAATAAATATGAATAAACTAAATCATATATGTAAAATGTTTTTATATACTAATGAGTTTCATCTTAATTTTTCTTGTTTTATATTTCTTAGGGCCCAATTTTCTTCTTTTAACATTATTCTTTATATCCAATAACCAATATTTGTATCCATATAACATCTACACATAGGCTTAATAAGTTAAGATCAATCCACATAAGAGCATCTTTATACTTGCCACCTTATATAAAGATTTAGTAAGCACTGTAGATATAAGAGTATTCTTACTCTATCAAATAAGGTGATATGAGTTTCCTCACCCTAGTCATCTTACATAGAGTATTAATGGAGTTGTAGATATAAGGAGGATAATATCTCAGAGAAAACGAATTATTATTTTTCATTATAAATACATATACTTATACATACATATATATATATATATATATTTATAACCCATTCCATATGTTAATATGACTAATTATCTCTTTTTCCATAATACATATAATCAAATTCCATTTTATATGAAAATTTCCATGTGAGTATATTTAATTCCATATAAATTAGGTAAGTAAACAACATCGAAATGTAATAACATGTAAATGTCAATAATTCTTGGGATAATCAAGCCTTGCAAATGCATAAAAGTAAGTAATACTTATGAAATCATTTAAAGTCATGTATTAATTTATTATTATATTTAGATCATAGTTATTACATTTACTTATATGAAGTTGAGATAAAGATTGCTTATGTAATATCTTTCTCTTTAAAATGTCTTGCAATGCATTACATGTATATAATTATTACAAGATCCCTTATAATATAAAGATCAAATATTTCCTTAGGTTTACATAACCCAAAGAACCACCTTCATTTTTCCTTCTAATACACTTACATCATATTGTATTATTTTGTTTATCAAACTATATGATTCTTACCATGATAAGAATTTATGCTAATCTTCCAATTATTATATAATACTATCTTCCCATTATACAATATGTTTCTCACAACTTTTCATATCCTTAACATTATTCATTGCCCATTATTGATTGTCAAATAATTATAGAGTATGATCATACTTATCATACAGTATGATCAACACCACTCTTTACATTAGATTATCTGAACCAACATCATTTTTTTCTTTAGCTTCTCGTATTATATGATCAAAACCATCTTGTAGTAGAATATTCTTTGTTGTATTACTCTTACTGACATACAACCCATCATACATTACGTTGGATTAATTATATAGCACGATTAATTTATAAATGTTGTGTGATGCCTTAACGAATTATCCAATCCTTTACTAGTGAACTGACTTATAATTAATCAATAATACAATTAGATCCATTATATTATACAATTCTCTCTAGACAATACAAACTCCATAAAACTTCTCTATTTTAGCCCAGATCATTTCAAAAGCTTTCCCAAGTCATCACAACTATGCTTCTTACAATAACTATAAATCTAACCAATTTTCATAAAAACTAAGAATTTAATAAATAATTAGATTATATTCCTAACTTACCTCACTCAACTTGCTCCATTTCTCTTTTTTTCTAGCTAAACTACACCTTTATAGCTTTCTAGCAATTCTTCTCTTCTCCCCTTAATTCCAATCTCTCCACTTTAATTGTAGCAATAGGTTTCCCATACTTCTCTACAATTTTTTCTTTTTCTTTCTTACTCTTCCTCCTTTAGTTAAGAGCCCACCCTTCTCCTCTCTTTCTCTATCTCTTACTAATCTCTTTCTTTTAATAAGTCAACTTTCTCTACTCTCAAAGAAAAAATTATGTTAAAACTTATCCATATTAAGCCACTAAGAAATTAATTACTAAAATTGCAATTTAGCCCTTCAAGAATTCCAAATTACCTTTGTATCATTTTTGATAAAAATTAATAACTAATTTTGTTCATAAAGAGCTCTTTGAATATTATTCTCAAATAAAATTATAATCTTTGTTTAAAAAATGGTAAATTTTTTTATGTAAATTAATATAATAATATTTTAAATCAATAAACAATATAATTCAAAAAATTAATCTTATATTCTTGAAATAATAATAATTACAGTATACTGGCCAAATTTTATGACTTACAGTATATCAAACATAAAAATATTTTGAGGCAAGCAAAATAAGAATTAGATGATGAGAAAAAAGTATCTCTATTTATTCTAAATTTTAGAGATAAAATTCACATGAGTGAAGAATTTATAGCATAACAAATTTAATAAAATACTTAATAATTTTGATATTATTTAGAGTTTTTTTGAAATTTATTTAATTTTTTTAAAAAATTACACATCAATAAAAAGGGGATATAATACTTCAAAGGAGAGATATGAATAATAAAATTAAATATATAAATTAGTAATAACTCAACAACACTAACTTGGTGAAATTAGAGTTATCTAAGTAATAAAATGAAATATTTAACTTTATGTGATTAAATAATCAATTGAATCATATGAATTAATATATTCTAAAAATTATTAAAATATTAAATAAGCTTAAAAATCATGAAAGTGGATGAAGGTATACTACTTATAAAAAGTTCAAAATAAAATTTTCTTCATATAAAAAGAAAATACAATGATCATAAAACTAATGATGAAAACATTTTTAAGGAAAATAATAAAACAACTAATATAAGGATTTTTCAATTAATTTCTTTTTAAAAATACTAAACAATAACAAAAATAATAAAAATTGGCCAACTAATATAACTTATTGAGAGGAATCAACTAAAACTCATTATCAAGGAATTTTTGAAAATTATTTTGATAAAAAGTTTTGAATATTTCAATAAAACCAAAATTAAATAAAAATTTTAATTTTTATTATTCTAAACGTAATGAATTGATAAAAAAACCAAGCATCTATGACTCCAATCAATGGGAAACCACTGACATTCATGAGATGGGAAGGTGAGGAGGCTTGTGGTGAGGGCCAATTGAAGGAGCACAACATTTTGGGGGGATAAGACGAGTTGAGGAAGTGTAAAGGACACATGATAGAGATTAAAAGATAGCAAGTTAGGATGTTGTAGGAATTTAGAATTTGGGGGAAAGCCCTTAAGTAGCCAAGCTAAATGAGAAAATTAAAGGGAAAAGAAGAAAAGGAGGAGAAATTAAGAAGGGATTTGGAGAATTCCTTAGTGCTACAATCAACAAAGGAAGAGCAATGTTTCATGAAAGACAATTTTGAGTACATGCACAATTCTAAGGTGAGACCATTATAACTAATAAATTGAGGTAGGTAAGCTTTATTTCACATATGCATCTCATGACGTGGTATTGATTGCACTTTAGTGAGTTAGAATTGAGGAACTAAAATTAAATTAGGAAAATTTGGGAAATAAATGATAACAAGCTACATTGCTTACTTTTACTACAATTTATTGTCTTTCCTTATGTTATATCAACAAAATGTAAGAAAATGCTTGAGGACATTTACTTTTTCATATCATATTGTATGAGATTAAACTACCTAATTGGTAAATAAAAGAAAAGATTATTTTATTATAAAAACTAGAGTTGGGTGGCAAAATAAGGATATGATTTTAAAAGAATAAAAATGATGATTACCATAATGCATATCTCATTTTAGAATATGATTTGGAGGATGAAACCAAAAGTTTTAATATACATTAAACCCTTTTTCTTAAACTAAACTAGAATGAGAAAAAGAAAAAAGGAATGAAAAGGAAAATAAAAGATAACTAAAAGAAATCTAAATAATTTTTCTTAAAGAAAAAAGTTACATTTCTAAAGAAAAGATATATTTTATTTCTATGCTTCTTATTTATCATTTTACATGCTATGATATAAGATCTTAACCCAACATGTAATATGACCCTAAAATTATATCATTTTATGTGCATGTTATATTATTTTTGGCCATAAGTCACTCTCGATTGGCTTAGCTTGTTTTGTGGATTAACATTTTTAAGTATTAAAGAGGTACATCACAAGATTCTAGGAGAGATTTGAGACCTAGGAGAGATTTGAGGGAGATAGATCACTTTCATGACATATTGATATTTTAGTTGTTCATAGTAAAAACTTTTGTGTTAGCAATTTTCATTTTTATAGATATGGACATGTAATAGTTCCATTTCGTTGCCATAGTTTATGTTATGAACATTAATTTTTGAAAGACATCATTTTTTGTGTGATTTAATTTAGATTTCAAAATTTGATAGTTTCATTTTGATAAAAAAAATTGTATTAAAAGAATAAAAAGAAAAGTGGCACACCCCATGGGTGGTCACTACAATATGCTATGTGATTTTAATAAACAAATCTAAGATAACTAACTTCAAAGCTAACTACAAAATCATATTTAGTTAACAAATGCTTTTAGAGCCCATTGGATTTATCATTAACAAAAATAATCAAGTGCTTATATAAATGTTGATGATGCAATTTAATGTCTTACACTCCTTAGCACATGCAATATCATGCCCTTGAATGATATTGCAAATATTCCACTCAAATTTGGCTTTTGTGAAAAACTAAATGTGAAATTATTGTAATAAGTAACTTTTATAAAAAGAACACAACATTTTGAATTCCTAGCCATTTAAACTCACAAAGTTGTCTCTTATAACTAGTTGACCCATTTTCATAAAATATTACAATTTTCTCATTACCAACTAAATTGGTTTATGTTTTGATCAATATCTAGAGTAACATACATCATCCTTTAGAATAAAGCATTTCAAGAGGATCTATCAAAATTGAAGTTGGATAAATTGTACATAATCCTATGAGAAAATGTGTTTGGGAAGCCATTATATGCAATTTGCTCCATGTAGCTTTGTGATCACATTGTATAGTTATAGTGATGATCATACCCACCCATCCCTATTACCATTCATAAACATTTTTCAATGGAAAACATACTCCATGATGGGTATACCACAACTAGGATCCACAAACTATATGTGGCTTCTCAAATTTAGCTATATTTAAGACCATATATGTGTAATATAACTTAAAATTACAAAAAGTTGTAAAAACATTATTCATGCATTGAAAAATTATGAGAACTTACAAATATATGACATTAATACTATTAAGAATTACTCTACAATTTTGTCCTAAAATACATGATTTAAGATATTGAATATTTTGTCATTTTTCTTTAGTCTTGGTCCAATCAACTAAGCATTAAGAATGCTAAAATGATGTCCAAATTTAGTAAGATTTGAATCATGACATTTATTCATTTGGATCATTTTAACTATGTCAAAACTTTGGTTAAAACATGTATAAATCTAAATGTAAAGTGAATTCTATGTGTGGTATCAATGACTTAACTTATGGAGCTTATAAGTTCTAGTAATGAAACTTGATCCATAGCACTAAAATGATGTTTTCTATATAATGCAAATTATATTAATTGGTTTGTTTCGAAAATGAAAAATGGATGTTTTTTTTTATATAAAGCACATCATGATGCTATTGAAACCAAATATCTATTTAGGTTCTACTTGTTAATGTAAATCATTATTAGATGCACATGATTTTTCATCTATATGAAATTAATTTTGATGATTTAAAATAAAAAAAAATTATAAGTAATACTAAATTTAGGAGCAAGATGATAACTTAAAATATAATAAATGTAGGGAAAATTGAAAAAATTACAATAACTACTTAAAAAGTTTTATCTAAAACATAGCAAATGCACATATGCAACCACATCACCACTGGTGAACATACTAAGCATGAATTTAGTCCCTTATTAAGTACTTTGTCATTAGACAAAAAAAACTTCTTTATAGCTCAATACTATATGACATTGTTGAACATCGTAGGTAGCATATGAGTCAATTGATGAAATCATTGTTGAATGATTGATTTTAAATTTTCCTTTAATTAGTAAACTTGCCAAGCTTCCATAAGTTTATATAGGCTTAAAACATTGTTGGCATCATTTTGCAAAAAAAAAAATATATTCTTTTTTTAAAGAACTTTTTTAGCCTAATACAACAATAAATGCACTTTATTAATTTTTTAATATGTACATTTAGGATGTTCCCTTTGATGGAATAATTACAATTGGTCATGTTAACATATTGCAAAATTTGATTTATATGATAACTATACAACATTTCTACTAAAAATGTAAGACTTCTTTTTATCTAATTTCTTCACTATATCTAGTTCTATGACTTTACTTCTATCCCTCCATTAATTTTATTATCAAAGTTTGATTCAAATCTAATCCAAGAATTTTACTTATACTCTTTGCCATCATTTATTGGTAATCAAGTTTGATACCAATCCAATTTAATAATTAATCTACCTCAATTTGTGCAACTTAAACTTTCTCCATTTTTTCATTTAACACTTAATGAATGTTAAAATATTTTTACATGTTCTTTTGTTTGATTCTTTTGACAATTAAGGTTAGTGTTAAAGTTGGTGTTTAAATGAGAATAAGACTGAGTTAAAATGAATTGAATCATGTCAAATGGGCTTAATTAGATCATTATAGGTCAACTTAAGTCCAACATGATAAAAGTTAGTATAAAATTAAGGTTAAGGTTTTGGAGGGATGGATGGAAGAAGAAGATGAAGTGGAAAGTAACTTGGTAGGTGGTAGTTAAATTAAAAAATAGTGAGGGTTTTCTTAATAAACAAAAAGGAGTGGTTAATAGTGATAGTCTAAGGTGGTCAAATCAAGGAAAGAAAGTGGAGTCGTGCTCGATGGTGCATGCCTTGGGGGAAGAATGTTTAGAGGCTCTACGTTTTCTTTCCTCTCCTTACAAGCACCAAGAAGGTCTATTTTTAAGTGACTTAGGCTAATTACAATGCCCCAACAAACCTACCCTAGACTACGAGAAGGTCGACCACGATTTTGCTTGCAATAAGGCAGCCAAAATCTAAATATCTCTTATAGCTTCAATAACTAAATATACTAATATTAAATTAAGGTAAGGAAGATACATTCAAATAAAATAATTTTAGAGGATTTGTTAAAATATTAAAAGTTTAGTCAAAATAATAAAGTTATATAAAAAGAAATAAATATGGAAGGCCATCTTAACAATTTGATTCAACTTAAACAAAATATTATAATTAAATATCAAATAAAAGCTAAAGAAATCAACTCTTCAAAAAAAAAAAAGAATTTCAAAAGATTTAGATAACTATACCAAAAGATATGGCAAAAAAGTTAAGATGAGTCATAATATAATTTTATCAAAAAATCAGAAAAAAATAATTTATAAGCCAAAATAATTATTTTAATTTAATATTATTTTTCTAATTTAATTGAAGTATTTTTACAAATACCATAAATAATTAAATAAAGTATAAACTTGTTCATTTCTCTCCCCTATGGCATGTTGACAAGCATTTTGGAATTGAGATCCTTCTTACTCTTTGCATTATCAATCTCTTAAATAACCTTCTATAAAAATAGAATAAATAAAATGTTTAAGTAATAGATAAGTGTTAATTAACTTTTCAATAATGTTTATAATTATAAAAACCAATATAGATACAAAAGCTTCAAATGACTATTTAAGCCATTTCATAAAACTTTTCAATTCTATTATTACCAGTCAAACTAGTTATTCTTTTTTAGTCAGTGTTCAATATATCATACATCAAACTTTTGAACAATGAACAATCAATGTAGAGTGGAACCAAATGTTTTCCCAGTGTATTATAAATCAAACTTTTGCTCTATATGATTGTATGATTGCATCGCACAGTTAAAATGATTACACTAGCCCATTCTTATTGTTATTCATGGGCATTTTTCAATGGAACACATACTCCAATGTGGGTTCTCACATATCACAAGTGGCCTCGATATACTTCATATGACTTCTTTTCTATTACATGCAAATTTTATCATATTTAAGACAATCTTATGTAGAATATTACCAAAAAAATTTAAAAGTTTATAAATTTTTTTTGTACTAAAACAATATGAAAATTTATTAGATGTAAAAATATGATATTAACTTTATTAAAAATAAGTTTATAATTTTGCCCTAATATGATGTAGAATACTAGTTAATTTATATCATTTTTCTTTAGATTTGATATAATAAATTAATTATTTATATTGTCAAAATAATGCACAAATTTAGTAAGTTTGAACCAATACGTATAATGATATTTTAATCATGTTAGCTATGTATGGTACCTTCTGTCCTTTCTTATGGAGCTTAAAAGTTTAAGTTTAGTGAATTCACTTCCAAATTTATCCAAACTTAAACCATAGCATTAAAATGGTAAACTTTATATAATTCACACTCTACTTATAGGTTTGTACAAAAAACATGGATATTTTCCATATAAAGAATAACATGATTCTATTTAAAATCCTAATTTAACTCAAATAGTATATTTTATATTTAAAATAAGATTCTAAGATAATTTTCTTATGTTTATGTCAAATTTTCTTAGATTTATCTACCTTACACTTTGTATAGGTTTAATATAAATCATTAAGTACCTTAACAAAGAATGCTTGGTTTATGTCTCTACTGATTAGACTGCTAGCATGAGACACAAATTTATAATTTTTCAAGTTCAATTTAACAATGAATATATTATTACCACTTAAATGATGTGCAAATGTATGAAGTGATGAGGCACATGTATAAACTCTTAAGAATTAAATTAAGTATCAAGCCATAATTTTTATATAAGCTTCAATAAAGGTGAAATAAAACTCTTAAGACTAACATATGTTGAACTTTGGTTGTGAACTTGTTTGATAAACACAAAATTATTATTTTTGTTGTCACTAATATTTTTCTTAAATATGTTTTAAATCATATTTCTTGTGATCAAACAAGGATTACTCGACTAGAGGGTTTGCTGAAACAATTTATGGAAAAAATCATATATAAAAATATGTCAATGAGTGTTAGTGGTTTTGCTTAAGCTTGACTCAACTTTCAGATTTTGGAGCCAATCAAGTTTCTCCTTGTAGGGTGGCTAAACTACTAAGAGAACTTCATCTACACATTACTTATGATTAGATTATCAAACTCTTCCTTTATATTCTTATGTGACATAATTATGATTATATTACATAATTAAACTTATTCGTTCACTTTCTTAATCTAATCTTAAGTGATTATGATTTTTAGAATTGTTTTAAGACTTTATTAATATCATTTCATATTCTTCTAAGTCCAATTCAAGTTATTAGTTAAGAAAAACTAGCTTATAACATGTTTAATTCAAGCTATATTGTTCACTTATTATTTATCATACAATACGATGTTTAATATCATATTGGATAATCTGCACTATTACTTAAAGTCTTAATTAAAGTCTAAATTCATCATGGCATCATAAGTATGATGTCTTCATCATGTAGTTATGACTATCAATTAAACAAATAGTTAAGAAGCATGACTAAGGTCTAAGGTATCAACCTTGTACATGTGTTATCTAATTTCTAAAGATAGAGATTCTACTAGTATCACATGATTATAAAGATTTTTTTTATACGAGTATGTCAATTATTTTCTCTGAGGATTGGTTAACTATTTAGACTGGGTATTATTAAAAGAAGTATGATGCCTATACATATTAATACAACTATATTTTGTTATGAGTGAATTGATAACTGCTATATAACTTACAGTACAAAACCTCTATGTTATAGTTATATGTTCATATGACAAGATTTTATATAAGTTATTAAACATGTTTATTGTGTGCATTAGTATGGTCACTATATCATACAAGTATAACTTTGTCATGTTGTTATTTTAAACATCATATAAGTATGATATATTTGTGTCATAATTGTATGATCATTAATAAATACATTTACTATATTATACAAGTATGATATTTGTCTTATTTAAGTATGTGAACTAATATATAAAATCACTTCATGTATAAGAACATTAATCATCAGACTTGTGCAACATTATTAAGCATAAAATCACAAACTTGACATCATACTAAAATAATAATTATATCATAGTAATACCTTCATCAGTTAGCATATGATACACATAGTACTAAGACGATCCATGTAACAAGCATATACAATGGTTGAGCTTATATAATAAATTATTTTAAACTTATTGACAAAAAATGATGTAGGATAAATTAGACTTTTATTAGAGTTTAATTTGGGGTCTACAACATAAGAGATGATCAATAAACTATTAAGAAATGTTAAAGGATATTATACAATAATTAGGACTAGGTGATATGTATAATATTTTAGAATTATTCAAATCTCAATATCTAAAGTTGTAGTATGAATTATTTAATAGAATAGTTGGCAACACGTTAAATGTTAAACATAAAATCATACTGAGCAGTTTTATCACATCCAATTTCACATATATAAAATAAAAAATTAAAAGCAAAGTCTATGTAGAGTACTTTAATTTTAGGTTACTATCTAAAACATAAAAATTATAGAAAGAGTTCACTTTTTTTATGATTATGGCTTGTAGTTTCTTTTGAAGTTAGTATATAGAGCACCAAAGATAGAAAAAGGTTGACAAGATTGAGGTTTGGGTTAATAGAGAAGTTTGGCCAAAGGGGTACTAAGGTGGTTGATTAGAATTTGGAGCTATATTGAGGAGGGTGGCGATTTGGTGGTTTGATTAAAAGAGTGAAAGGACTTGAGGGTGTTAAGAAGAGAGTGTTGAATGAAGAGGGAAAAAGATTGATTATTAACTCTCTCGATGAAAGGTCTCTCACATTCAATCTTTGTCTCTTACATTCAATCATTGTCTCTCACAAAGGGAAGGAAAGTTGAAATCTCTTTAACTAAAGTTGGACATATACTCTTTACTCATAAAGGTGAAAATATATAAATAATAACAGCCTCATTTAAGAAAAACAATATTATAATAAGAGAGCCTCTTCGATGAAGGAGAACTCAATAACCATGCATGAAAGAAAAGAGAATTAAATGTACATTGGAACTAACATTTGCATAAAAAAAGAGAATTAAACGCATCTTAGAGATAATATAATCATAGAAAAAAGAGAATTACATATATCTTAGAACATGGCATAAACATGAGAAAGATGAGGGTCAATATAAAGAAAAATCATTTTGAAATTAAACCACTTTAGAATCTAAAAGAGATATTTAGAGTTCTTAGATATTAACTACAAATTAATAAACCATATTAAAATAAAATATAAAAAATATATGAAAAATTATGACAATAAATTATACAATCATGCAACATAATAAGTGGACATAGATGATGATGCGATAAGGATATCAGTAGTGAGCGAGATAGATGACGACGACCACTAATGGTCAGAGAGCGAGTAGCGGATGAGTGACTAGCAAATTGTGAGCTGTCAGAGAGCAACGGGATGCATGGCAATGGTGAGAGATTAGGTGATGTCGAGCAACCAAGCAATAGTAGGTGGGCGACAATGATGAGTAGTCGATGATCTCCACGATGGAGAGAAATGGGCAACCAAGTGATGACAAATGACCTATGATGATGGATCAAGCATGCACAAGTTTAGATGAATAGGAACCGACACTAAATAACTACAATATGTACTATGACAAATTGAGAAAAAATAATAGGGATAATCATATGGGTAAAAATAGAGTCATATAGTCAACCCTTTTGGTTAATAAAGATGACTAATCGAAATAGGATTCAGCTCGGGCACAATTTCAAGTTCAAAAAGGACAGTTACTATGTGAGTGATTTAGTGCTTGTGAGCTAACGTGAAATGTTTCTACGTCACAAGTTAATTAATGCTATTAGATCATCATACAACAAATCATACTATATGATTATGCAATATATAACATTTTTTTAGAGATTAGAATATGATCATAAGAGATTTTGTTCTATTCATATTATATAATGTCATCCTCACATGTGATACCTTTGTGATAACAAAAATAAACTGATTGAACAAGTGTATTATCAAGACTATCATTATACAAAACTTATCACCATGATGCGTTGTCCTCAATGTACTAATATGATCTAAAACTATGGGAGTATAATGATTAGTTGGAGCTTTTTTAGGAATGTAATTTTAGTCATTGTATCTTCTTTGATTGTATCTAATACATTTTCTCATATAAATAGAGATGAAAAATTATAAAAAAAAATCTTTCTTTAATTTGCAATATCTTCTTATGATTGAATTACTAGAATTCACTTGCAACATCATTCTACGCTCAGCTTGTATTTTATTTCTGATATGTTCATATTATTTATATATTATCTCACTTATTTAGTAATTATGTCACATTTTTTCTTGAAGGACTAAAGTATAAGTTACTATATAAACTGTTTAAAGTGTTGTATACCTTTATATTTTAGTTGTTGTAATCGTACCAATCAGTTGTCTTGTGTGTGGCTTGTTTGTAAGCTTAGAGGAGTTATTATTATGTGATCGATCAGATTGGGCTACTGTTGTGAACTTGGTGGAGTTGTGTTTTTAGCTTACTTGTTAGTCGAGGAAAATTCAATTGGATTAGTGAAGTCTGAATGGGGGTTAATATATTCAAAGGTTTTACCAACATTTAAAATCTTATGTGTCTCTTGCTAATTAATTAAAAAAATATACATTTGGTTGAATTGATTTGATTAACTACAAACTTTTTATCATTGTGCTCAAATGAAGTTTTTCTAATGTTATCATAAACTTGAGATTAAAATAATCCATTATTTTAAAATAATTAGTCATTGCTTTCTAAAAGGAAAGGTTAAATCCACAATTCATCCCCCCTCCCCATTGTCATTTTCTTTATAATATAAATCTTAGAGCATTGTTTAATTATTCCTTATCTTTGGTCCACTTGATTATTGTTAAGTTTCCTGCTTAAGTACTTATTCGCTCAAAGTCGTGATAGTTACCAATGCTATTTATCTAAATAAGTTTCTTGAAAAACACATTATATAAGGACATTAAATTATGATAAAAAAATACTTTAAAAAAGCTATTTTTATCAAAATCAAATAAGGTCATTGAACTTATGGGTCTCAACATAGATCTCAACTTCAATGGGCACAAACTCAACATGGATCATTAATAATTCGCTCATTATTTCAAAAAATACCAAGGCACAATCTATGTTATTTGCTATAATAATCGTTCTATAATTTTCATCTGTTATACTTGGAAATATTTTTAGCATCAATTTTTGCAATACCAACACTTTATACACTAAGAAAATACATTTATTAAAATCCACATAAGTTAATTCTATGAGAAAAGCATATGAATTTCATTCCTTTAAAATAGGTTAAAACCTAATATAAGTTTATGTTCAACTTGCCAAAGCAAACATAACTAGATGCATATGATTTTTCATCTATGTGAAATTAATTTTGATGATGCAAAATCATAATATTTTGAAAGCAATACAAATGTTAGCTGCAAGATAATCACTTGAAATATAATAAATTTAAAAAAAAAATTTAAAAATTAAAACAACTAAATAAGCAGGGCTTAATTAAAAGACAAAAAAAAGCAGTCATCCAACCACAACACCAGTCGGGAGCAGATTGAGTGAGCAAGCTAAGTATGGATGCCTTCAACTGATAGACTTGTTAAGCTACTACAAGCTTTTATGGGTTAAAAACTTTGTTTAAATAACTTTTTTACAAAATCTATTCCTTTTTTTAAATATTTCCTAATATATTAATAAATGCATGTTCTTAATAGTTATGACAGATGATGTCAACATAAAGCAATATTTTGATTGATGCCATAAGTGTATCATATATTTACTAAAAGGGTAAGGTTTAGTGTTATTTAACTTCTTCGTTAACAACTTGGTCATTAGAGCACATGCTACATTTACGCAGAAATGAACATGGAGAAATAGATGCAACTGAACCGTTAACGAGCCTTACCAAAATGCTATTGGTGGCAACGGTCATGTGAAAGCGCGGGAACAACCAAGAAAAAAGGGGGAGGGAGAGGAAAGCGGAGAGCCGAGAGAAACAAAACACCGCCAACTAAAGGTAATCCATGTTCGCTTCGCACCACATGCTCCTCCCTTTCTATAGAAAGACACAGACGACCAAAAACAGAGGGGAGGAGAACAATTACCGAAAGAGAAGAGGAGAGTGAACGCGAGAGAAAAGAGGCGATCTCGGAGGAGAAGGGGCCGGCGGCGAATGGGTGGGTGCTACTCCTCCCCCTCTTCCACCAAACCGTCGCCGAGGAATCTCCGTTGCCTCCCCTCCATCGCCTCTGATGCCATTCTCGGGCATGATGACGGGGACGCGGCTCGGTCCTCCTCGGCCGCCGACTCCGTCGTCTCCCCCGTCTCTGTCCTCCGCAACCCGGGCTCAGCGGCCGACTTCCTCCGCCGGTATCGACTCGGCCGCGAGCTTGGCCGGGGCGAGTTTGGAGTGACCCGCCTGTGCACCGACGCTGACACCGGACGCTCCCTGGCCTGCAAGACGATCTCCAAACGCCGCCTGCAGAACACCACTGACGTCGCCGACGTCCGCCGCGAGGTGGAGATCATGCGCCATCTGCAGCCCCACCCCAATCTCGTTCGTCTCCTCGACGCTTACGAGGACCGCGAAGCGGTCCACCTTGTCATGGAGCTCTGTGAGGGTGGGGAATTGTTTGACCGCATCGTTGCTCGCGGCCATTACTCCGAGAGGGCAGCCGCCATCGTCGCCAAGACTATCATGGAGGTCGTCCAGGTATCAATCTATCGGACAATGGGTTGGATCTCAAGTAGATTCAGAGGTCTCTTTGTGATTAAATTTCGTTTCATAGGTCTGCCATAAGCATGGGGTGATTCATAGGGACCTGAAACCAGAGAACTTCTTGTTTCTAAATGAATCAGAAGACTCCCCACTAAAGGCGATTGATTTTGGCCTCTCTGTGTTCTTTGAGCCTGGTAAGACTATAATGGTCCCAACTGTTCTCATCTATTAGCCAACAACACATTCTTACATAACATTACAGGTAAATCACAGTCTTTGTTCTCCCACATTTGCAATAGGTGAGCACTTCAACGAGATAGTTGGAAGTCCATATTACATGGCACCAGAAGTTTTGAAGAGAAATTATGGCCCTGAAGTTGATGTCTGGAGTGCAGGTGTTATTCTCTATATCCTGCTTTGTGGAGTCCCACCCTTTTGGGCAGGTATTTGGCCATGTGTGTTTCTCCATCCTCTTCATGCTTTCCATTTTTCCTTGAATCTTACTTTCTTTTTCTTGGTCCATGTTTTCCGTTGACGCCAAACATTGGTCAAGCAAATGAATGGTAATGCAGAAGTTGCAATAACACATAAATAGTATAAAAATTATAAAAATAAAAAGAAATAAATCATGGAGAAGAGAGACAAAGATTTATGTCAAAAAACCTCAAGACAAGGCCTTCTTATTTATAAACTTAAGAAAGGTCTCAGTTTACTCTTTTCTCAATTGAAGTAGTTTAGATGTGGGCCAACTATGTATTTTAGGCTGAAGATAAGATATGGTAACTGGAGCAGTCTTATTTTTTTTGATATTCAACTGGAGCAGTCTTATAGTAGCTATAAGAAGAAGCAATCAAATTGAGTTATGTACTATTGATGACACCTGTTGATGTCATCAAAGATGAGTTGGAAGGCATAATATCTACCTTTGGATCAAAGGTGAAACCATTTGAACGATCCAAATTAAGAATTTCAATTTTGGGTTCATCATTTTTCTCAGCGATGCTTCTGACCCATATTTTATATGTTCATCTCTGCCATATTCTCCTATCTCACTGCACCCTAAAACCTGTAATGGATGGTGGTGATTTGTGAAATGGTCATTTCTAACTGTTCATTCAATGCAAAATGCAGAAACAGATGAAGGAATAGCACAAGCAATCATCCGATCAGTGGTAGATTTCAAGAGGGAACCATGGCCGAAGGTCTCGGAAGGCGCGAAGGATCTTGTGAAGCGCATGCTTGATCCAAACCCTAATACAAGGCTGACAGCCCAACAAGTTCTTGGTATGCATATTCACCAGTGGAGCAATATTGCCACATTCTCTTCTTCATCTTTGCAGTTAGATAATTCATGAAGTTACTATCATTACATCGGAAATTTTTTTTACCCATGTTGTCTTTTGCATGAAGAGCATCCTTGGCTGCTGAATGCAAGCATAGCTCCAAATATTCCACTTGGGGAAGCTGTCAGGTATAGGCTGAAGCAGTTCCTGGTAATGAACAAGTTCAAGAAGAAGGCATTAAGGGTAAGTCTATGGCTCATCCTTCTGATCTTAAACAAAATATGTTTGGAATATAAAGGTTCTCAGCTAATCGATTCCTAACTTGTTTGTAGAAATCAGTCAATCATATAATCATTAGTCTTGTGCTATGTAGGTTGTGGCTGAGCAATTGCCTTCAGAAGAGATCAATGGAATAAAACAGATGTTTCAAATGATGGACAAGGATAAGAATGGAACATTGACACTTGAAGAACTCAAGGAAGGATTCCACAAGATTGGGCAACCTGTTCAAGAACCAGATGTCAAGATGTTACTAGAAGCAGTGAGTGCCTTTTGTGGCTCTTTTATCTTTTATGTTTAAGCTTCTGTAAATTCATATCTTTGTGATTAAACAAAGAATGATAACACTGAAGTTTCAATGAGCTAAATATAACAATAACGTTTATTTGGTTCTCAAACCCTTGGTGGTTTAACACCAAAAGTTTTCTCTAAATTCTATTTTATTCACATATTAAGTACTTTTTTTAAAACTTATTTGTCAACCACTATTACTAGATCATAGCGTTGAGGTAAGGTTGAAAAGTAGCTGATGGAAAGCTGTTTATGAAACACTTGTGTAGATAAAGTACATTATCATGAGTGTTTGTTAAGCATTTTCTGAAAGCACATTGAATGATTTCATTCTGAAGTTAATCTCTTCCTAGGAAACTTACCATAGCCTTTTATGCAGGCAGACATAGATGGAAATGGCACACTGGATTGTGATGAGTTCTTGACTGTCTCATTACACCTTAGAAAGGTCAGCAGTGAGCAACATCTTCCTAAAGCATTCAACTACTTTGATAAGAATGGGAGTGGCTATATTGAGATTGATGAACTGAGAGCAGCCCTTGGTGACGACATCGGTCCAAATGATCAAATGATTCGAGAGATAATATCAGATGTTGATATGGACAAGGTAACCACTGCATCCTTGTACAGCCATCTCATCCTCATGTCCAATTCTGTTATAATTCGAAGCTATCAGTTACCAAAAACTGCTTCAAATCATTGCAGGATGGCAAAATTAGCTACAAAGAGTTTGAGACAATGATGAAATCAGGAACAGATTGGAGGAATGCTTCGCGACAATATTCTCGAGCATTTTACAATACACTGAGTCGGAAATTGCTCAAGGAAGCATCAATGCAGCCCAAACAGGTGGAACCTGACAATGGAGTCAAATTCACCATTTAAATGAGAATTCATTGCTGTCCTCAATAATTTGAGGGGATCTAGAGTGTCATCGATGGGCATCTTTACCATTAGTCTGTATTAAACATCGTTGGGCTTTTAAATTTTTTTTTCATTCATCAAAGGCTTGAGAGTATATAACAAGGGAGCTGAAATGTTTATGTTTTCTAAATGGTTATTGAGGAAAGTTTTGGATTTCATGGGCATATCCATAGCAGCTGTAGTTTGATGATCATATTATTCTACATTTTATTTTAAATACAACTATAAATTTTAAAGGCAAACTGTTGAAGTTGAACTCTTTTAGTCTATTGTTACATATGTATTGTATTGAACTTCAACTCAAGATTGTGCTCACTTACTACTATTAGATGAATTCAAATATGAAGCCTAGAATTCTTAATTTCTAGAAGATGGTGTTTTTCACAAATTTAAGTGTAAAATCATATAATCATAGTTGAAAAATCAAAGAAAAAAATTATACTATGATAGGGTCCATTTGAAACTTATAAATAAGAGTTATTTGAAATCTATAAATACCATAGAGGTCATAAAAATAAAGACAAACAAGTGTAAAATCAAAAACATTCGTTTAATGACAAAAAAAAAACAGGCTAACCAAAAAGTCACAAAACTTAAAAGGTTAATGGTCTAGAATTTTGCAATAAAGAGTTTAATTTTTTTTGTAATAAAGAAGGTATTCTAAGAGATGAAATAATTGTTCATACAGCAAAATAAAATGATGTGATTGAGAGACTGAATCGATCTCTTTTGGAGAGGGTTTATTGCATGCTTTCTCAAGTAGGCTTGGATAAATAGTTCTCGATAGAAGCACACTTTATGGGAGCTTTTCTTGTAAGTAGATATTTACATCAACTATTGACTTGAAGATTTTAAAGAAAATGCAGTTAAGATATCCAACTGATCATGCAATCTTAATGGTGTTTGGTTGTCGAGCTTATGCTCCATATTGACTTGAAGATTCTAAAGGAGATACAATAGCTTTCTTGATTAGGCTTGGATAAAATGAAGTCAAGTTTAGCCTGCATTCTAAGAAGTGTATTTTCTTAGGCTATGAATCACATGTAAAAAGATATAAATTATGGTACTTAGATCAAAACTCATTTAAAGTTATTGGTGGTGGAGATGTAACATTAAGAACTAAAGATGTATAAGGGTAGAGAGAAGGGTACTGTCCAAAAAATTAACAAAGACTGCAGAAAATCAAAATATTCCATGGTTAGTTAGGGGTGATTTTAACGTAATTGCCTTCATGAATGAATACAAAGGATTTTTCACCCCCTCCATAGCTGTATATGAAAGAATATATTGCATAAACAATTGAAGCTTGAAAGATCTCCCTTTCTTGGGAATGCCCTTCACTTGGGTTGGTAGAAGAGAAGAAAAATGGGTTTGGAAGAGGCTCTACAAGGTGCTGGTAAATATGGAATGAATGAAACTTTATCCTACAATAAATGTATAATACCTTTGTAGAATAGGGTTTGACCATTCTCCACTGTTATTACAACATCTTAACATGCAATAATATGGTCCTAAACAATTCAGGTTCCAAAACATGTGGGCTACACATTCAACTTTTTACAAAATAATAAAAAATAATTGGGCAACTCCAACACATTTGTTAGGCATGTCAGCCTTCAAATTGAGAAGATTGAAGAAATGTCTTAATTAGTGACACAAAAACATATTTTATGACATCTTTCAAGCCATCAAAAGAGCAAAAAATGTGGTGAAGGATAGAGAAAAGAAGTTTCAAGATAGTCAAATAGAGGAAGATGATAGATTTAAACAAAGTATGCCAATAGTTTATGGAAGAACCAAATAAAGAAGAGATTTAATAACAACAAAAAAATTATTGGAGCTAAATGGTCTAAGGAAGGAGAGAAAAATACCAAATTCTTTCATGCATTAGTGAAGTATAAAAGGGCACAACTAAGCATTGCCTTGATTAAAGATTTAAGTGGATAGACGATATCTAGCCAGGAAAAAATATAGCATGCAGTCATGCAGTTCTTTCAAGACTTGATTAGAGAAAAATATGAAATGTGATGAAATATTAAGTAGTATACTTAAGTTGATAACTAAGGAATATAACTTACTCCTTGTAAGAAAGGTTGAATTAAAGGAGGTTAAAGAAGTGGTTTTTCAATTAGATAAGGATAATGCACCAGAGTTAGATGGATTTAATGACTTATTTTTCACAAAATGCTGGGACATCGTAGCACTGGATGTTCATGATGTTGTGACAAATTTCATTACAAGAAGTTCAATTCCTAAGTGAATGTTAAGTTCTAACATAGTGCTAATTCCTAAGACTCATAATCTTAGATCATTCAAAGAGTTTAGACCAATATGTGAATGTAAGTGTTTTGAAAAGGTATTATGAAAATTACTAGCCAAGAGACTCTACATAGTACTATCAAAGATTATCTCTTCCAAGCAAGCAAGATTTATAAAAGAGAGAAATATTACCAAGAATATACTTATAGTTTGGGAACTAATGGGTTTTCTTAATAAGAAAATCAGAGGTAGAAATTGCATTATCAAACTTGAAATAAAAAATATTTTGATAGTTCATCTTGGAAATTCCTTAATAAAATACTGATAGAACTCAATTTCTCAACTTAATCCAAATGCTTGATCAGCGATATCATAAGCAATTTATGGCTATCCATCATGATAAATGACTTTCCTCACTACTACATCCAACCAATAAGAGGAATAAAGCAAGGTAACCCTATTTCTCTA
Source organism: Vanilla planifolia (assembly GCA_023846275.1). Classification (NCBI taxonomy): domain Eukaryota; kingdom Viridiplantae; phylum Streptophyta; class Magnoliopsida; order Asparagales; family Orchidaceae; genus Vanilla; species Vanilla planifolia. The sequence goes on from CM043870.1 coordinate 27,333,005, forward strand.
TTTCTTTTCCTAATATCAATGGACGCTTTTAACATAGCATTAAAGAATCAATTTCAAAAAGGAAAAATACTTCATTATGCAATATTAAGAGGGTGCTTTTGGTTTCTCATCTTAACTATCATCTTCTACAGCGATAATCTGAGATCCCTAAAACATTTTAGTAGTTTTCTATAAAAGTTTCAAGGCATGTTAGGAATGCAACTAAATCCATAAAAATGAAAGTTATGCACTACTAGAACTATGAAAATAATAACAATTAAAAAGATTAAAAAAATCATGGGTTTTAAATAGGGTTCACTTCTCATTACATATCTTAGGTGTCCTATATTTATTGGCAAAAAGAAATCAATATACTTTTAAAAATTAATTGAAAAATTACTCAACAAGATGGTTGACTAACAAAAAAACCATTTATCCATGGGTGTTGGACTTATACTAGTAAAGCATGTTCTAAATTCTATTCTAGCTTCTCCATAATAATGACTAATACTCATATGCAAATCATTAATAGAGTTGAAAGGATTATGAATAGATTCTTATGAGGGGATTTTGATAACAACTATAAGCATCATTGGTTGGCTTGGGAAAGAAAGTGCATGTCACTGGAGGAAAATGTGTTAGGATTGAGGAAACTAAAGGGTATCATTTTTGCATATATTATCTAAATTGAATTATAAACTATTAACTAAATGCTTGCTCTAGGTTGATCTCATGATGACAAAATACTTGAATGAAAATCAAAAGGTTTCCAAGTCAGATATATTCAAGTACATGGAAAAGTCTAAAGCCTTGGTATTAGCACTCACACAAAAATCTTTTATGTCAACCAATTATTTCTATATACCCACAAATGATGGAACTTTCAACCTTCAATCAACATGGAATGAAATAAGATGAAAGTTCTTTGAGCAAAAATTGAGGAAAAGGATTTGGAAAGAGAAATGCCCTACAAAGATCTCTATGTCAGTCTAGAGAATACTCAACAAATTACTATCCTTCCTAAAGCAATTGAAAAGGATCTATATTCAGTTGGTCTCTAAATATTCACACTTCTTTAGTGATGATTTTATTGATCATTCTTTCACAAATTGTTATTTTGTACAAAAGATTTGGTCATTCTATGGTAGAGTCTTAACAATCCAACTACAAAAAACTTAAAAGATAAACAATTTTCTTAACAATTGGTGGCAGTAGGTTTCTAAGAGCACAATAAACTATGAAGTTTTTCAAATTATACCACATTTAATATTTTAAAATATCAGAAAAACTAAAAATATAAAAAATTATGAAAAAACTTATGACACTGAGACAACGATTATAAATAATATCAATAATCAATGCTATAATATTTTTAAGTACAAGCTAATAAAATGTTGGTACATATAGGCTTAATTCTATTTTTCAAATAAATGAAAGTTAGAAGGTATGAAGCAGTTTACAAGAATCCTCCCCTCATCATCCATGTGATAATAAATATACATGATGAAATGTTGTTCAACAAGAGGGGGATGAATTGCTAAAATTAAAAAATATTAATTTCTTAAAAATATGTTGGATTTTTATTTTGATAATAAAGCTTTAGAAATAGTAAAATAATAAGATACAAAAATTTGAACATGTACACGAGCGAGTTTTAGGTGGTTTGACTTAAAAATCAAGCTTACATCCACCTTCAATAAAAATCAGGCATAAAAACACAATATATAAGCCTTTTGTAAAAAACAGGTAGGCTAAACCCTTATAATAAAAACATAAAATAGGTTACAATAACGTTACAATCAAGATAGAATTGGCAAAAAAAAATACAGAAAATGAAGATGAAAATTCATACAAATAAATTCTTATACTTGCCAAAATATTTAACAATGCATAACTATTTTAATTTAATTAGATATAAAATAAGAAAATGAGAGCTTAGCTGATTGGAAGATGATTCAAGAAATTTGGAATTTATTGAAGAAAGGTACAACATAAGAACGCAACAATTAGCAACGATTATGAATTTCTTTGAGGTCTTGACTTGAGAATTTTTCTTTGGAATTTTGTAAAAATTTTCATAAAAACTTTGCTAAAAATTCTCTTAGTTATAAACATCTTTTAATGACTAAAAGTATTTACCAAACACTCAAATTAGCCATTTAAATTTTTTATTTTCGTAATTTTTAATTTAGGAAATTAAAAATTTTAAAAAATGCCCAACGGCTTGAAATAACAACTAAATGAGCCATTGCATTGGAGCCATTGGATCAAACTGAACCACGATTGTTCGATCGTGAAAACTACCTGAACGGATGAACTAAATTCAATCTGCACTTCTTAGACACATTTATTTGATATAGGCTGTTAGATCATAATCACTATCTGATGACAAGATTTAACTTGTCGAGCAAAAGAAATACAGATCGTGTGATGGCGACATTGTGCGATCAGACGGATGAAAGAATTAGAAGTTTAAAAAATGAGATACGATGATGATTGATTGATCGCAAACATGCATGATCTGAAAGCTCATGTTACTCCTTCAATTCAAAAGTTTGCTGTGAAGTAAAAACAATTCCTTTAGTCTCACATGGTGTATCTTAAAAGTTGTTTTTACCATATAAACTGTCTAGTGCACTCTTAAGACAGCCTTGTTTCTAGGTTGGCTATCTCTTGGTTTTTGTAAGATTTCATCACCCATGCCAACCAGTAATTATAACTTAAACATGTTAAATTGAATAATAAGTTCTTAATCTGAGTTACGTACGAGTGCTTCGAACGGATTCGGGATTGATTCATTCCCTGACCTGACCCAAAACATTATAGCAATTGACAAACGATGAGTGGATTATTTAGGAAGGTAATTAGGAATTTTTTATTTTTATTATATTCTAAATTTTTATTTAAATTATTAATAAATAATATAATTTTAAATATATTAATTAATTATTTGAGAAATATATATTTCAAATATTGAATCAAAGATGATGATCAAGGATATTAGAGATGAAAGTTAATTAATATCTTTATATCTTATAAAACTAATTTTAATCAAGCTTAATATTTTAAAAATGAAATTAAAATACTTAAAAGTAATGTTAAAAATATTTCTTAGTGGTTTGTCACTTTTATCAAGATCGTTTTCATGAGATTTTACTTTAGCTTCTTTTCTTCTTTAAATTCTCCTATGAATATGATCATTAACTATTTAGAATCTGAAACTTCACTAAATCAAATTTATTAGAAATACTTAGGGTTTGTTATCATCAAATAAAATACAATAGTTAGGGGTTAATAACATAATAATCTTCCCCTTTTGATGATAAAAAACTTTTAATAAAATTGATGAAAATATAAGCTATATAGAAACAGTTTAAATGTAAGCTCCCCCTACATATGCCATAATTAAGTTGGGACTCTCTCTTTGTTTATATTTTTATCTTTTAATTTGTTTCAATATTTATTCTCTCCTCCTTTTTGTTATCACTCAAATGGATTTAACACTCCTAAACTCAATCTAAATTTTGTAAATTGATCACAACCTAAAGATTTTGTGAAAATGTTAGCTAGTTGATCATTAGTAAGCATATATTCTAATAAAATATTAGTGAGTTCAATGTATTCTCTTATAAAATGATATCTAATATCTATATGTTTTGCTCTATAATAATTCGTTATATTTTTGCTCAAACTTATTGCACTTAAATCATCAAAATAAATGTGAATTTGTCATAATGTAATACTATAATCTCTTAATTATTTGATCTACAAAACTTGTACTATACAACTACTTGTAAGTATACATTTTGATTCTGTAGTAGATAGTGCAATATAAGTTTTCTTCTTCCCACTCTATAAAATTAGAGAATTTCTTAAAAATTAGCATGTACTACTTATTCTTTTCATATTAGTTAGGCTTCCAATAAAATCTACATCTAAGAATGCTCTTAATTAAAAATTTAGATGTTTTTTGGATACCAAAGTCCCAATTTACTCGTTCCAACTATATTTCTAAATATTTGTTTAATAGTTGTTAAATAAAATTCTTTAAGACATGCTTGAAATTAAGCACATACATGAACACTAAAATATATTGGGTCTACTTGTTGTAAGATATAAAATTAATCTAATTAGACCTTTATACATTTTAGTATCTATTGGTTTTCCTATTTCATCTTTATCTAAATGTGTATTGGTGGTCATAAGTGTGTTTCTAAATGTAACATTCACGAAATCATATTTTTTTTTAATAATTTTAAAGTATATTTAGTTTATGATATAAAAATTTTATTTTGAGTTTATTTAACTTAAAGACCTAAAAAGAATGTTAACTCTCCCATGAAGCTCATTTCAACATTTTTCATTAGATCTAAAAAATCCTTACATAAAGCTTCATTGTTAGCTCCAAACACTATGTCATCTACATATATTTGACATATAAGTTGATCTTCTCTTTTATTTTTAATAAATAATGTGTTATCTTTTTTTTTCTCATATGAAGCTATTTGAAACTAAAAAACTACATAATCTATCATACCAAGCTCTAGGTGCTTGCTTAAGTCCACATAAAGCTTTGTTTAACTTATATACATGATCTATTTTATCATATACTTTGAATCTTGGGGGTTATTTTACATAAACTTCTTCATTTTTATAACCATTTAAGAAAGTGCTTTTAACATCCATTTGATATAGCTTGAAATTCTTTTAGCAAGCATAAGCTAACAAAATTCTTATTGTCTCAAGCCTTGCTACGGGTGCAAAGGTTTTTTCAACATTTATACCTTCAATTTGACTACAACCTTTTACAACCAATCTTGCTTTATTTTTAATTATATTTTCATTTTCATCTAATTTATTTTTAAAGACCCATTTTGTACCAATTATACTTTTATCTGATGGTTAAGGGGTTAACTCTCACATACAATTCTTTTTAAATTGATTTAATTCTTCATTCATGGCTATTATCCAAAATTCATTATTTAAGACCTCTTCTACTGAGATTGGTTCAAAATTTGCTACAAAAGTAGACTGATTATAAAAAGATCTAGTTTGAGCACCATCCATTATTTCACTTACTACTTGATCTTTGAGATGATCCTTATTATATATTAAATTTTTAAGAGTTTTATTTTCTTTAATTATTTTCTTTTTCTTATTTATCTCACTTTAGTCTTTTAAACTTAATTTTTCAAATTCTATTTGTTCATTATCCATGTTTAAATTATTTTGTTTTTTTAATATTAATTCATCAAAATTTACATTTATAGATTCTTCTAATTGATTAATAGTTTTATTATAAGCTCTATAAGTTCAACCACTAATTAAATATTCTAAGAAGATTCCTTCATCTAATTTTGGATCAAATTTTCCTAATTCTCTTTTTCCATTATTTAAAATGTAACATTTACAACCAAGTACATGTAAATGTGTAATTTTTTATTTCTTATCAAATACTAATGCATATGATGATTGTTTAATATGAGCCTAGAAAGTATTCTATTTGAAACATAACAAGCTGTAAGCACAGCTTCTGTCCAAAGGAATTTTGGTGTACTCATTTAACATACTTCTAGCTAAATCTAATAAAGTTTTATTTTTTTTTTCATTACATTATTTTGTTGTGGAGTTTTATGTGCTAAAAATGAGTAAAAAATTATATTATTATTACAATACTCAATGAATTCATCATTTCTAAATTCTTCTTCATTATCACTTCTAATGGCGATTAAGTTATGACCTAACTCATTTTATAATTTGGTTATCAATATTTGAAATTGTCTATATGATTCATTCTTTTTTCTTAAAAAAATAACACATCTATACTTGGAATAATCATATATCATAACTAATATGTATTTTTTACCTCCTAAACTCATGTGATGTATTAGTCTAAACAAGTTTATGTATACAAGTTCCAAAATCTTTTTAGAAGTTCCATCTTTCTTAGTTTGAAAGCTTACTTTTGTTGCTTTTTCTAAATTGCATGATCTACAAACAAAATTATCTATAAAAGTTAATTTAAGTAAATCTCTTCCTAAGTTATGTTTAATCATTTTTCTTAATATATATGTACTAGCATGATAAAATCTCCAATGTCATAAATTTGAGTCACTAGCATGTGATGTAAAAAATTTTATTTGAAAATTATTTAGGATTTTTAAATCAAGTAAATAAGTATTATTTCTTCTATGTGTAATAATTATTATATTTTTATTTTTGCTAATTTTACATGTAATAGTATCAAATAGAATACTAAATCTACTATCACAAAGTTGACTGATACTAAGTAAATTATACTTTAAGCCTTGAACAAATAAACTTTTTGTAATTAAAAATGTAAGATTTCCAATAATACCTATTCTTTTAATAGATGTCTTTGAATTATCACCAAGTACAACTTTTCCTCCATTATATGCTTTTAGTTGGGTGAATAGATTAATGTTTCCTGTCATATGTCTTGAGCACCCACTACCCAAGAATCACATGTCCTCTTCAGCCTTGGAAAGAAGACATGCATGCACTCACAAATTTCTGTCATATGTTTTTTGCTTCCTTAATTTTTAATTTAAGAAAATACCCAATGGCTTGAAAAAATGGCTAAAAGAGTATTGTGTTGAAGCCATTGGATCAGACCAAACCGCGATCATTAGATCACAAAAACGGCATGATCAGACAAGCGAGATTCAATCTACGCTTCTTAGACATGTTTATTTGATCTTGGCTATTATATCATAATCACGATCTGATGACAGGATTTAACTTATCAAGTAGAAGAAATATGGATCGTGCGATTGCAACATTGTGCAATTAGATGGCTGAAAGAATTAGGAGTTTGAAAAATGAGATACAACAATGATCGTTCAATTATAAAAATGCACAATCAAATGGTTCATGTTTCTCTCACAATTCAAAAGTTTGTTGTGCAGTAAAAACAATTCCTTTAGTCTCACATGGTGTATCTAAAAAGCTATTTTTACCATATAAACCATCTAGTGCACTCTAGGGACAACCTTGTTTTGAGGTTGACTACCCTCTAGTTTGTGTGGGATTTCATCACTTGTGCCAACCAGTAATTATAACTTAATCATCTGAATCAGATAATATGTTCTTAATATGAGCTACAAACGAGTTCTTTGAATGGGTTTAGGATTGATTCATTCCTCGACCTGGCCCTAAACACTGTAGCAACCAATGAATGGTGAGCAGATTATTTAGAAAGTTAATTAAGAATTTTTTGTTTTTATTATATTCTAAATTTTGATTTAAATTATTACTAAAAATAAAATTTTAAAGATATTAATTAATTGCTTGAGGCATATATATATTTCAAATATTGAATCAAAGATAGTGATAAATGATATTAGAGATGAAATTTAATTAATATTTTTGTGCTTTATAAAACTAATTTTAATCAAGCTTAATATTCTATAAATAAAATTAAAATACTTACAAGAAATGTCAAAAAATATTTCTTGATGGTTTGTCACTTTCACCAAGATCTTTTTTATGAGATTTCACTTTAGCTTCTCTTCTTCTTTAAATTCTCCCATGAATATGAGCATCAACTATTTAGAATCTAAAAATTTACTAAATCAAATCTATTAAAAATACTTAAAATTTTTTATCATCAAATAAAGCATAATTGCTAGGGGTTACAAAATGTTTTCTTACTATTTAGTTAAAAATGATATCTCACTTGTTGGATATGTTGATTCAAACTATTCAGGTGACCTTGATAGGAGATGGTTATTAATAGCTCAGGTGTTTATCTTTATGTGACATGGTATCATTTGGAGAATAGTATTGCAATCTATTATTACTCTACCCATTATTGAGGCCAAGTACATGGGATAATTACATATGCAATCTATGAAGTTATGTGGTTTAGAGATCATATAATAGGCTTATAAGAACATCAAATATTATTGTTATTTACTTAGACACTAAAAATACAATCATCCTAACTAGAGATAAAATATTTTATGAGAGGACAAATTGTATTGATATAAATTTTACTTTGTTTAAGATATAATAAGTGAGAGCAATATCAAAATGATGAACAGTGGCACAACCCATTATACAATAGATATGGTGACAATGTCTCTTAATTGAGCCTAGTTCAACATTGCCTAAACTTGTTCATCTTATATGATAGATTGTACCTCAACTTTGGAAAGGATACTCTTCAGTAACATTACAAAATTATGCTCAATTATCATAATTACACGAAATCAAATATCGAGTCCAATTTTGTTGACTTCTAAAAGATGATTTTTAGGATTTTAAGTGTAAAACCATGACCATGATTAAAAAATAAACGAAAAAATATAGTTGTGATGAGTTAAATATGAACATAGTTATATTTTTAGAACATTTGATAATAACATTTCATTTGCAATCTATTAGTTTTATGGAGGTTATGAAGGTGAAGACAAATAAGAAGGTAAAAAGGTTTTTATGAAGTGCTAGAGGTACTACTTTTTTTAAGTTCATTCTTTGGTGAGAGAATAAGGGAATTTGTTCTTTTTATGAGAGAGTTTAATAATTTTTTTGTGTTTATAAGATTTGATGTATTTGATTGAGCTTTTTTAACTTTTATATGAGCTTACACTATGTATTTATAGCATTGGTTATAGTCAATCTTCTCTCTTTTATGGATTTAGGCTTAACTTAGCTAAAACCATATAAAAATAGTGTCTCTATTTTGTTTTTATTTTACTATTATTATATTTATCAATCTTATTTCCATTTTTCTTGTTTCAAGTATGTGGGATTAAATCTTAAAAAATTCTTATTAAAGGATGAAGAATGAAGAAATATTTTGTTACATTTTTTTGAGCTTTACCAAATGAAAATTTTCCTACTTTAGCTTTTTGAAAATTGTGATTTCCCAAATTTATATTCTACTAAATATAAAGAATGCTTTCTATTGTATCTCCAAGGACTCATGGCCATTAATGAAAGTCCACTTTGTTTTAAGGTTACTTTATGAAAGTTCACTTAAGAAAAGCAATTTTATCATGATAACACAAGTCTATTTGCATAACATGATAAGTTTAGCCTTTTAGATAGAGATAACAATGACATGGGTTTTTGTTCAAATTAAAGGAAACCTAATTAAGAGAACCTTAAGTAAGTCCAACACAAGAAAACATAAAGATTAATTAAGGAACCTTAGGAATGACCATCAAGGTTAAAGATTGCAAGATTTAATTTGAGTTAGCTTTAGGATAGAACTATTATGGTCTAAGTAATCTCAAATATTGATTTAAGAACAATAGGAAAAATTTATCATGGTTATGCACTAAAAAGGATTACTTTTCCAATGTGGTTATATCCAAGTTGGTAGATTTTTGAGATCTATCTAATTTGGATTGGTTGGATATGGGTTTTTGTTTACCTCCAATTTAGTAATTTTAAGAGATTATGCCCAATTTAATTTGAATGATTTGGATATATGTATTTAATGTGCTAGTAGTTTAATAAAAACCACCCAATTTGGATTAAATTGTGTTGATTAATAAACATGATGTTTCAGAATTTGTAGGTTAAGCAATTTATGTCAAGAACAAAGATTTATTGGACATTTATAGTTTATGGTTATTAAGAGTGAAAGTTGTAATAAATAAAGCAAAAAGGAGGACATAAGATTTTATGTCAAATTGGAGGATAGTATATTAGTGATTCAATAGCATAAAATTCCATAGAGGCAACTTTTAGTTCTTTGTTGTGAGCTTTCAATTGAATATGTAGTTTTACTTTCTAGATTTCAACATTTGACTTTATTTTTTATTTTAATAGCTACTGAATTTGTACATTATTACTTCTCAGCATATCTTCAATTTCTTGATGATAATTTCTTAAGGTTTCAAGGATTTAGGAGGATCATCCCATATGATAATACGATCATCTTAGTTGATCCATTCTAATCATTTTTTGTCGTTACTAAGCTTCCCATGAGGATCAATAACTCAATATCTAAATTTAGTTTCTTTTAATATTTAATAGCTTATTTTTGTGTTTATTTATTTTTTATAGATTAAAACAAATTTTGAATTTTTTTATAAGTTATCCATGTAATGCCATAAAATCTCTAAGAAAACACTTTGTATTTGAAGACTAGAATTAATTGGGTGATTATCCATATTTATTCTAACTAGTTGAGAGTCACTGCAATATTCATGCAATGGTAGTCCAAAATTTTGTTAAATTTTAAATGTAGTAATCATAATGATTATGTATTTAATGTAATAGTAATAGTATTTTAATTATTGAAGTTTGAATTATGAATTTTGGAAGGACTTGGATAAATATTATTTTTTGAGTCTTACCTTATAAAATGTGCCAATTTATAAAAGTATTTCAAATCAAGATATTAAGCATGGCATTGGTTAGAGCTGATTGAGATGAGCTTACTAGTCTTATTTGTCATAATCAAAGTTTGTTTAGAGTTTTCATAAATTTTTGAAGTCAAGATAATTATTAAGAGTTAAATAATTAATTACTTACTATATATTTAAATCCCTTATGTCCTTAATCTTCCATAAAACTTCCCAAGTTATTATCAACGCTTGTGAATCTTTAGTCCCTTTTTCTTTTTACACAAGTAGCCATGGATTGAAGGGGTAAAATCTTCATTTTCAAGTATAAGAGACTTTCTTTGTGATTTTGGGTTTCATTTTGTACTCTAGTTGTAAATTCAAGGTGCTTTTTCTTTATTGTTCTTGTTGTGTCATTGGATTTAAGGTGGAGGAGATTTTCTAATAGTTTGGTGACCAATAGGTGTTGGTTTGGCTATGGGTTGCTTGTTGTAACCAAGGAAGGGAGGAATGAAAGTAGATTTAAATTGGAGAATTCATGGCAAAGTAGATCTTTTAGAGGAGTATATTTCTCAAATTGTTTCATGAAAATGTAGAGAAATGGTCAATAAGAAATCGAGCATTATTTCTTTATTATGAATTTAAATTCATTTATATGCTTTAAAAAATTTGAATTTGCTTTAAATAAGCTTGAGTGTGTAGTTTGAAAGATGTAACTTATTGAGAATTGTAAAAAGCATAAAATTATCAGAAATATATAATAATCCTAACAAATTATAATTTTTGGTGTGTAAGATGAAAAAGACAAATCCATTCAAGAAGTGGATCATCATCATATAAACTAAGTGGATATGAGATAACCATGATGGAAGTATGTTTGATTATTGTAATATTTTTTTAGGATATTATGATAATAAAAATTAAAACTTGTGATTCTGACATATGAATTATACATGTCATGTGATTTGCTAATAATGCCTTTTGCATTATCTTTATTCAATATCCACATGATTTATTAAGTTGATCTATTTTTGAAATGACAATATACATACATTGATAAAAGAGCATAACTACATTGCATCAATTGATCATAGATATATTCTAATTGAGAATATAATATACTATCATGAGTTGCATACACACACGCACACATACACAAATATATAATGCAATATGTATTAAATCATGAAATAAAAAAGTAAAATGAAAAGAGAAAGCTTAATGAAATGAAAAATAAAAATGAATAAAAGAGAAAGTTAGTTGCATGAGCTTGATGATCTATATGATCATGAGAAATATAAAAATAAAAAATATTAAGATTTTTCTTGTGACATTATTTTGTAATTATCTGATAAGATGAGATTACTTTTGCTATCGTTATCGCATTGATGTAGGTGATAATAGGCAAAGACCATGTTATATTAATACTTTGTACAAGACAATGTTTTGAGGAGAACATGTGATTGAGATGGCATTATACCTATTTATTATTGTCATTAGCACTTTAATATAGGAAGAAGATAGGAAAAGACCATTATAATTAATACTTCAATAGAAAGTGATGATAGGTGAGAGTAATGTGATTCAATGACTTGGCTAACTATCATTGAATATCTAAAGATATAATGATGCTATAGAGATATCATATAATATGAGATTTTATAGAGAAGGAATAATGGTCAATAAAGAAAATAAAGCCCTAGTTGAAAAAAAATTCTAATTGAGAAAAAATATACAAAGGATGCTAAATGAATAAATAAGAAAATACATAAGAAGAAAAATAAAAAGTGAATAAATAATTTTTTTTTTATTATTTCTCATATATGTTATAATTTGATTCTCTTTACTTATGTCATTTTATACTTTAAGCTAATTCAACTTTTGTTAATTATACAATTGTTATATTATTTTATTTATTTATCATTTAAGCATTGAGTTTGTTTAAAACTCATTCCTACAATTACATTACAAGTTAATTAAGTTCATAGCACCAAGATAGAAATCAAAGTAAGGCTAAGGATTCAGGTATGCATTAAGTATATTTATAATATCTGAGCTTAAGGAATAGTTATAGGCATTTGAATTTATGATATTGAGGATATTATTTCTAAGAATTCAATTTTTAATTCCATGTTCTAGCCATATAATCTCATATATGAAATAAATATTCCAGTTTAGATATATGAAGTAAATACATTAGTTTAGATATTCTTTTATATTTTAAGTGTTATTTATATTCCATTTCATTCATTTAATTATTCTTTATGATTTTATATGACAAAATAAAGCATAAAAATAAGTGAAATGTAAATTATAAAACCATCTAATAGATAATGTAGAACACCAATAAGAGCATACTAAATCATAAAAAAAACATAAATATTTATCAGCATAAGAGAATATAATACAAAAGAAAGCATACAAAAATATCAAAAGTAATATTATTCTATATCACAGGTTATAGATTTATTGATCTAATTTCATAAAGAATTTTTCTTGTTTAAATTTACTTTTTTTATAAACTTTTTCTAGAAAAATGTATCTGTAATAATCAATATATACCTTATATATGATTAAATAATTTGTCTTCTATAATTTCCTTTTTAAGTACTTAAGTTTTTACTTTGAATCATACTATATTATTTTCCCATCATACTATATGATCTAATAAGTAAATAACCACCTTGAGCTATATCATACATGTATGATATCTTGATTATATTATTTGATCATCAATCTAGTTCTTTCCATTATTTTTGAACATGATCGTAGACTTACAATCTTTAGGATCGTATCATACGATATTCCCTTAGCTTCCAAATTGATTTTTCATTTAATATTTAATATTTATTATTTCTTAATTATCTAATAAGATATGACCATCTTTTAATATGATTAAATACATAATCATTTCTAATCATTGCCCAATATGATATCCTTCATACAATCTTAATATAAGTAGAAATTTGATTTATTATATCTTACAATCATGTACATCATACCTATTTGATTATTCAAACTTAGCCAAATTTTTTCTTAAGCTCAAACCAATCGTTTAATACAATTGACCAAAATTATACTATTACGATCTTCCACATATAGCCTTGGTATGATTTATTATTAGACTTATTTGATGCATGCATTTAACCTCTTTCTCTATCATATAATATGATTGTATGCATCATACTTATATGATATGGACCCCTTAACTTAGCTAATGCCCTACCTTAAGCCCCTGAAGGATCATTCAATACAATCTTCATAATCATACTAAAGTGATCGTGTATTTTGCTTCAACTACATTGTACAAGATTGATACCTATATCACCATTGTATGGTGAACCTGACAGCTCAACCCATCATAAAAGTATGATATTCATATCATCCTTATGTAATGAACCCAACAGCTTAAGTACTGATATGATTTAGTGATTTGTCTTTTGTTAATAATACTAAGTTCTTCTAGTTTTTCTATCACTATCCTCTCCTCTACTTGCCATAACCCATAAGATAGTAAATTAAATAAAAGAATCTATATACCTCACTAATAATGAAAACCCTTCAAGTTGGAGCACCCTCTTAACTGAAACAATATATCGAGGCACAATAATAATGAATTCCAAGCTCACGATAATTTGACATGATAGCATATGATGTCTCGTTCCTTGTCAAGCCTAGGTTCTTCCTCTTGACGAATCTCAATAGCATAACAATGCCTTTATTAGCAACTTACTAAGCTTTCCAATGACACTACTTCACTCGAGCACCCGAAAACTTTTACACACAGTTAACAAAAAGCATAGCCCTTTTTAAAAGAGGCAATTCATTGGTTAGATTTTATAATTACAAATAGTAGTTTAATAAATATAATTATCCATAATGATGACTAATTAATTTTATTATTGGAGTTGATTTTATCCACTTGCTTAAAAATCCAAAAACCTAAATGGGCACTGTGCATGTGTATTTATACTTGGCATATTTTTTTTGCGAAACCCTTCAACGTTCTAGATATTGGAAAAATAACCTCTGCATAAACCAATCTTTGGCATTCAAATTTTAGGAATTGCAAATATATTGTAATGTAGTTGACATTTCTATATTTGTAGGTCTATCTTTCACAAATTGACTTTGATCTAAGCCAAAATTTACAAAACTACACATTTGTCCTGAACTTATTTTTGAAATTATAAACGTATCTCAAATATTTAAAATTCATAATAAATTAATTACTCATTAAAAAATAATAATAAACTCAACACCAATGGGGTTGTCTATTATATCTCTTCATATTAATATCTTAAAAAATGTTTTGATCAAATTTGAGCTTATAATATACTTCTCAATATTTTATTATTATTTTAATATTTGGTATGCATAAATAACATATCTTAAGATTTTGACTTGATCATAATATTCTTTGCTTGATTCCAAGGTTCTCTTTATCTATGTTGGAATTGAGTGTTTTGGCATAAATAACCTATCAAGCTTATTCATGGCCTCAAAGCAAGTTTTTAAAGCAAAGGCTTTTATGCATGTTTCATAAGTGCATAAAATATGATAATTAGGCCTTGATCATTTAATTGAGTAGCCTTAACTAATTATCTTCTATATCAACTAAATTATAGTTAGAGACAACATGTCATCATTCAAACATTTCCAAACATTGGAATTATCAATTCTCACAAAAGATTTGAAATTTACTTTCCACTCCTCAAAATTAGCTCTAAGAAAAAACAAGTGGGTTTTTCATGTTAAAAATTTGATTAGTAATGAAAATTTGAATTCAATATTTAGTGTGCTAACAAAGAATTACTCAATGATGTCAAATCACTATAATATTAGTTGTTAGGTCCCAAAGAGGCACACCAAGAGGGGGTGAATTAATGTTGCACAAATTAAAGAAAAACTTTTGCAAATTGTAAGTCAAGTAAAAATTTTTGCAACACAAGAGCATACAAAACTTATACAACATGTTTAGAAAGCACCACTTACAACACTTCAAATTCATATAGATATATCAAGATTAGTAATGAATAAACTTCTTGAGTCTACTATGAAGTAAGAATGCAAAATAATAATAAAAAAAGATAAGCATAAAAAGAAGACACAAGAGTTTTAGGTGGATCAACTTAACCTCAAACCTACGTCCATCATTAAACTACATGCTTGAGCACCATTAATCAAAACTCTTCTTTAGTGTAATTATCTAACTTAATTACACACCAAGGATTTTAATGATTCAACCACAAGCTAATTAATCCACACACATTACCTAAGGATAAAGCCAACCACTCCACACATCCATGGCTTAATGTTGAGTAAAGAGATAAAAAAAATATAAGAACAAATATATAGTAAAAAGGATAAACTAAATGTTAGTATGAAAGCTACTCAATTATAAAAGTAAATTTACTCAACATCTACAAATTATACTAATATTATACCTAAACCATATTATATGATGAGATAGATTTGCTACCACTTTCAAACAGTTCAATTGATCATGATTTTATGATAAAGTTTTTATACTTATATGATACATTAGGTGCCTCAATCATCCATTGTAATGATTCTAATGCAAGATGTCTAATCGTACTTAAACTATTATATTAACTCCTTTTTTTCTGCATCATACATGCATAGTATTACTTAAACTCACTTTCATTTTCCATATTGTCTTCCTTGTATGATGGATCGATCGACCTAACAGATCACTAGCAAAGTTTTGCACCCATTCGCATTTGCCCCTTTCTCATGCTAAATTGCATTATATAATGTGTGATAGTCGTACTATATGATTCTAATTGACCATCAAACATAGCTGACCTAAATGCTCAGAACACTATTATATTGAACAAATATTTTGTACTTGTGCGACTCAAATTTGATTTTATAACCTATTCGCACATACATCTAGTTTGTTGTATAATTGTTAGAGCATATCATACATTTGCTTAATATCATATTATAAAATAGTTAAAACCAAGCCTTCTAATAGGTTTCAACCCTCATCATACCATATGATCTTCTACCATCAAATTATATAATTCTTATAAAACATATTAATAGTAATTTGACCATATCACCCTAATTTTACAAGTATTATATGATAGATTTGAATGAGAATAACCTTCTTTGTTTGGAAAATTTGATGTGTGTAACATTCTCCCCACCTTAGTTTAGATTTGATCCTCAAAATCAAGAAAATGGCTTAGATCACTTAAAACAAATTTCATCCATCTTTAAACCTCTCCACTAAAAGATGGTATTAAGGTTCTTATATTTTGGCTTCTCATTAAGGATCATTATCTTGCTATCAAGAGTCTCTCTCAACAAATTATCATTGAACTCTTAACGTTGAGGGACACACCACCTATCATAATAAGTCAAAGTATCATCCCTAATAACAAAGTCCTTAATCTCCTCCTATTATAATGAATAAGCACCCCTTAAAGTTCAGGATCTTAGCACATCCAACTCATAAGCTTGGATGCTAAGAGCAATATGTTGAGTCATCAAATTTTGGCTTCCTTCTCTGACCTCTCTATAAGCATAGACATGAGAATAACATCCTTACTCATGTTCACTAATTTTGAGTTGGCCTAGCCCTCTCACTATTTTATGTTTAACTTATAGACTTTAATAACATCTCTCTAAAAAAAAGATATACTTAAGGCTTGTCATGCTAAAGTAAGGTAAAAACTAGAGTAAAACTTAATATATTTTTTAAACTCAATAAAGCTCAACTTAATTAACATGGAAAGCTCAACCAAGTCATTGTATCAAGTAAACTAAGTAACCATTAGGACAAAGAAGGCCTAAGTCCCTCCATAAAGAGCTCACAATGATGCTCCTCATATGTCACTAGTTTTGATGTGTAACGTGTAAGATAGGTAAATCCAGCATCATAATCAGCTACAATCATTTCTCACTTATTGAAATGAGTTAGCTCTTTATGAATCTAAGGCTTAGCAATCTCTAGCATATAATAGTCTCTAAATGCTATCATAAACTAACTTCAAAGGGTCTCATATTTTGGAACATTCCTGAATATGGAATGATGCTAACCATGTCACTAAGTAGTTGTTTATCCATCGAGAACCAAGGCTATCAATGTAATCATCTGTTCAATTGGGCACCTTAATGCATCAAATAGCTCTTGAATGTGTACTAACTAATCATCTATTATGGCCAAGTCTATTATGTTCAAAAAGACCTATGGTCTCTATTGCATAAAAGCCTTTAAGAATGGGCCCACTTGAGACACATGCTAAACCTATAGTGTCACAACCTTAGCTAGTTAGTTTAACTCTTGCTCTCTTTGGACCTAGTCTCTATTTATCATGTCCCTCAAGGTAGCACTATGAGTCCTGATTACCTTCAACAAGATGAAAATACCACATTTAATTACTTTGGAATAGAACTAGAACATCTATTAATTTATTTTACATACAAATCATACATATAATTTAATTCCTCCACCTTAGTGGGGCTAAACTTAGTATACATAACATTGTCCTAATTATAACATAGGTCACATTAACCCAAGCTAATCTAACCTAGGATCTTATACGAACTTTATCACACCCCACTTTTGCAACACATTTTTATTTGTGGGATGCAACCAAACTATTCACTATTCAATACATTCGGTTAGCTACCTTTTACTTCATAAATTTGACATTCAAATTAAGAGTTATAATCTCCTAATCTAATCCTTAAGCTCAAACCATGTTACCCAAAGAGAACCACATTCTTGCTCCAACAGAGACCATTATTGAGTCAATAATTAGTCTATCTCAAGTTAAGTAACCTACAAATAACTATATCTATATAAAATAATAATCATAAATAATCACATAATTATGTCCAAATATATGTCCAATATAATCCATATTCAATAATGCATATAATCCAAGTCAATGAATATATGTCAAAGCTAAAAATGAATAAACTATGTTTAGGACATGCCAAAATATTATTTGATGAAGGATCCATAAGATTTTGACTCTGGTCCTCATTCTAATATTTTACCAACAACTAACTCCCTACGCTTGTAGATAATATAGGGGGTGTGCAAATCTCAATAGAAAACACTCATGTTCTGTTAATAAAATGTATGTGTAATAATATAATAGCAAAGTATAATCATTAACATGTTAAAGAAGTCAAATAAATAGTAAAGCCTACCAAACTAATTCAAAGTGTAAAACCATAATATTAGCCCTCACATGTAACCATTTGGGCCCAACAAGTCATAATGAAAACATAATCAAGATCAATCCAAAAGATGCATGGTGACCTACCAATAATCTGACACTCTTCTAACCCTTGAAGTACACAATACAAGTCTAGCATTTTTTTCTCATCACATAATTTGATAGTTCATAACCTGGGCTCCATAAATCACATGGACCACCTCATAAGGCCTTAAAAGTCCTCACAATACATAGTGGTCCACCATTATAAGCTCAAGCACACCTACAATCTTCTTGTGATGTCCTAACAATGAGGAATACAACCTCTATGTAATGTGGGAGTCTTACCATTTGGTATATCTGACCCTCCTTATTCTAGTTGAAGAGTTCAACAATTGCTGTGCACTACACCCTGATCAATATCATCATCAAATGGATTTTCTTACTCATCATTTGTATGGTTTATTCACAAATAGCTAGAGTTACCTAACCTTGATTTGTCATTTGAAGGATACCAAGGTTTTACCCAAACCTTAATCTATTAACTAAACCATTTAGGCTCTCCTTAAATCCTATTCTATTGTCTGTGCTAATTTAAGATTTTTATTGAACCCTAATATGTATATATGAGATAATCCTCTCCTATTTAACTTTCATGTACATGACTAGTTCCTACTCTTTTCTTAATCTAAGAGTCTAGTTAAGTCTATTTGCCTTACTAAGCTACTACTTAAGTATATGCTCAAGTTATAAATCCATGACCCAAACCTTTTTTTAGTCATTTTCTTTAACTTTAACCTAGGTTTATATGAGCTTCACTAGTAACTCTCTCTTGCCTCGTATACCAACATGAGTCACATCACTCTTCTTAAAGACCTTTACTAAGCCACAAACACCTCGTAAATTATGATATGGGATGTTATTGTATGGCTTAAGATCCTAATTCAAGATTACTCATATTTCTACTCATCATACCAAGCAATATGAGGGTTTAGCCAACACTCTAAGTGTTCATTCTATCCTTTGGTTGAGCCTAACTCTACTATTAAGGTTAATACCTAGCTCTTTATCTTAGCCAAGCCTCATCAATTATCTAATCAAGAAGTTCAACATGTCCTAACCTCATTTGGGTGTACTCAAGGTCTCACAAAGTGTTGGAAGTGTTGGATAACATTAATCCAACCTTAATTCCACCTTTAGGGTTTTCTTTAAGGAAAATCATAGACCTTAGGAATTACACAATTAATTCCTAATCTATCCTTAATCTTATCTAAGGTCCTTGACCAAAACCAATCCCTTTTTGTTGCCCTTAATTGAGATCTAAACTTCCCTTAGCCTTCTCTCGAGGACAACACAAGCTCCTCAAGTCTCTTTACTTGAAAACCTGAGAGCTCACTTACCTTGGAATCCAGCTATGGTCCCTTCTTAGGTCTCATATTGAATTCTAAAGTCCATAGATTATCCCTAGGTAAAACAAATCTCAACAAACGTTTAGTCATTCATGGAAAAAGTTTCCATAAGTTCTAAGTATTAATAACAAGCTTAAGACATTATCACGAGGCTTCTTTTGAGCTAAACTCTTTCCTCCTATCAATTCAATTGAGACCAATATATGCCTTTAGAATTCTTTTAGAGCTCAACTGAGACTCCCAAGTTCTTTTCCCAAGGTATCCAAGAGTTCTCTCTCACCCTAAAGCCAACCAAGATCACTTTTAAGGCTTCATCATGCATTATAAGTCTATAGACGAGCCTTACCACACAACCTTAAGGTTTAACCTAAGGTAATCATCCTCATTGGCTACAAATTTTCAATTATAAGTTTGGTTCTTGGAGTAAACCTTGCCAGGGCCATACTAGTATTTTATGACATAACTAAATTAAAACACTCCTAGACTAAATTAATAGGATTTCCTTCAATATTTTAAAACATTTCTATCTAAATTCTATACCTCATTTTGTGCTAAACTAGAGTTCTTTCAAGTCATATTAATCACATATCCATAAAACAATTCTTCCAAGAGATTATATAAACAATATAAGCCTAAAAACATAATTTTTTCGTTGTGTGTCAGCTCACGATCTTTTCTATTAGTAACATTTGCAATTTCAACACAATGGTATCATACAATTCATGTTCAACATCCAATTCAAAAAGTCATAAATTTGGCATATCAATGGCCATCATATAATAAAAAGATCTAAATCAAGAATCATGCTATTTGTGAATAATCATACTTTTTTATACTTTTATCATTAACAAAAATTTAAGAAATTTGCTTTCATAAAACATGAATTAACTAAGAAGCATCACTATTTAACACATACAACTCTCATCTAACATATTATTAACATTAATTTTAATTTCATATACTTCTAATTGACATGTTTTCAATTGTCACATGATTAGCTCAAAGCATCTACCACATATCATGAGATCAACAATATAAAATATACATAAAATCATTAAAATTACAATTAGATTTACATATATACCAAAATTTTCCACTTTAATTAAAAAGTTATGGCAAGGTAATGCATACACTTCATATTCTTTATTAATCTAAAAATTATACTGCAACTTTTTCTCATCTTAATCAAGACATATTACATGTGAATTATAGAAAGATAATGCATACACTTCTTAGTCTTTATCAATCTAAAAGCTATAACATGAATAATAGTAAACATTACATAATTCTAATGTTTTTTATCCACTCAAAAGCTACAACATGAATTAGCAAGACCTCTCATAAATCTAATTATCCTTGTCAATACAGAAATCTACAACATGAACTATTATTAAAACATTAAGTAAATTTAATATTCTATATCAATTGTGAGCTAAAACATGCAAGATTAACAAGGCACTACATATCTCTCATATTCTATATTAAATCATGAGTAAATTACATATATCTCACATTTTATAATAAACCTAAGCTACAATATGCCAGATATATTCTATGTTCTAAAGTAAATAATTAGCTACAATAGGCTAAATGTTCAAAGAAATGCTTATATTTTATAATCCAAATAAAATCATGAGCTATAACATACTGGATTTGAAAAACATTGCTTATATTTCATGTGCTGTAAATTGAGGCTGCTATATGTTGGATTTACAAAGCAATGCTTACATCTAAAGTCCTTTAATAGATCAAAAGTTGTAACCTACTATTTTCACAAATAAAAAGGCACACACATCAAGTTTTTACCAAACTGTGAAGTACAACTTGTCAAGGTATTGCAAAACAACACATATAACTCGTGTTCTTTCACTAATTAAGCTACAATATGTTGATTTCATTATTTAAAAAAAGCATCATATTCTTACCAAATTGAGAATTATATCTCAATTTCTACAACATAACTAGAGCTTTTGCAATTTAATGTAATCAATTAAGAAGCATACACATCATGCCCAACTAAATTGAGAATTAAAGCATGTCAAGACAATAAAATAATTCATGTATCACATGTTCATTCATCAACCTAAGAGCAATGTGTCAACTAACATGTATTATTTACAAAATGGTTGATTTTAAGTACCTAACATTCTTCTATATTTAAGTGCATGACATGAGATTACTACCTCTTACATTGGGTAGAGGTCTACAGCAATTAAAGTCCTTCCTCTTCTTGGATTGAACTTGTAGTTTTCATCCTTTTTTCTTACAAGTTTTCTTTCCTTAGCTTCTATCAGGTATGTCTCTTTAGAAGCATATATGACTAAGTTTTATTAAAAATTTCAACCCTAATCACAAGAAAAACCTTATATAGCCATTGAATTAACCTTTAAATCATGGAGGCTAGCTCAAATTCCTTCTCATGTATCCTTATTTGAAGATTCATGCATTATAAGTTTAAACCAATTCTTCACTTTCTTTTCCCTTAACTGACTCTGTCTATGACATTTCTAATCCTTGGATCAATGCCAAATTAATTCCTAGTGGTCATGATCTCAAGAAACTCAAATATGAAAATTGATTTATTCAACATCTATAAATCATACTAATATTATACCAATATTGTACTGTACATTACAGTATGCTATCATCGCCTAATAATTCAACTTATCATAATTGTACAATTAGGTGCTTGTACTAATATGATACTCTATGCACCATAATCATGTGTCATAAACTAATGATTCTCATGTGTGATGCCTAATCATACTTATATGATTACTATAATTCATTTTTTTCTTTATCTTACCTATATGGCCCCTTTGTTTTGCACCTATAACTACAAAGTATTACCTAAATTGACTCTCACTTTTTATATTGTCATCTTTATACGATGGAGCATTAATTTAGCATGATCACTAGTGAATTTTGTGCCTATTAACATTTGCCTCTTTCTTGTGTTAAATCATATAGTATGATGTGTGATAATCATATTGTATAATTCTAATGACTATCTGATATAGTTAACCTAAATGCTAACAACACTAATATACTTCAAATAATAAATATTTCACACTTATATGATAAGAATCTTATTTTATTGCTCATTTTTACCTACATCTCGATTACTATAGTTGCTAGAGCATATTATACATTTGCCTAATATCTTACTATACAATAGTCACAATCGAGCCTTCAAACAGGTTTTAGTCCTCATCATACTAGATGATCTTCTACTTATGATATTGATCCTTAGCTATGGTACTTTATTTAATAATAACAGACCTAAATATTTTTAATAAATTTGGTTTAAAAAAATTTTAGATTTTAAACAATTGATATGTTTGTTCATAAGAAAAATTAAAGAAGAAGAACAAATATCAGATCTTATAAAAATTTGTTTAGTTAGAATGATAGACCACAAAAATATAAACTTTGATATTACTTTTAGGCATTTTAATTTTATTTTTAGAATATTAAGCATGATTAAAATTATTCTTTTAAGACCTATTAAAAAATTAAATTTTATTTCCAATATCCTTGATCTAATATCTCTAAACTTAAGAATTATTTGTTCAATATCTTAGAAATTTTTGTCTCAATAAAAATTAATTTAAATAATTTTAAAAAAATCTAATTCTAAAAAACCTAAACTTATTCCTAACTATCGGAACCTATTCTTTACGGGTCGAGACATGAATCCCGAACTTGGTTGGAATAATTTTGGATCTAGGAATTACCCTTTGAATATTTTATTTCATAGTATTTTACTAGAGTTTGAGTGCGTAATTCTCGAATGAATCAGGGTCAGTCATCCCCAAAATCAGACTACCTCTATAGCACACAAGAATTCTTATAAGGCGAAAAATGAAATTACAAATACACCATATAGGATTTAAATAACAAGCCTTTTATGTGCGACTAACTCCCAAATTGTGGGAGTGACGTGAGCCTTCTGATCACAAATTTCATGATCGAACGGTCACTGTTAAAATCCTATTATCACAATCGCGTGATCCAAAGTTCATCCACTTATAAAGTTAAAATCCTATTATCATAACATGATTCATATCTAACAACCCAGATCAATTTCCTAATCTGTATGGTCTATTGTGTTGAACATTGTAGTCGTATTATTTGAAGTTACTAGTCCTTAAATGTAGGACAATAGAAGTGCATAAGATATGCTACTAATCAATATAGAACTGTGTAGTACATGTACGAGAATCACATTGCACAAAGGATACCCAAATATAAATGTTGATTGCTTCTCTAAATATGTATATTTATTGCTGCATCTTCAACTTGTTCATCTGACGTGGCTTTTGATTTATTCTACCAACATGTGGCTAATTACTTTGGTATGCCTAAAGATATTCTAAGTGATTGGGATGCAAGATTTACAACGAAGTTTTGTATTGTTCAATTTGATAGGCACCAATTTAAAATTTTTTATAACTAATCACCCATAAATCAATGACTAAATTGAGATGATAAATTAATTGTTAAAAGAATACTTGAGATATTATATGACAAGTCAAAATATTTTATTACAATTGTTGGATATTATATAATTTTGTTAAATTTGCACGTCATTAACAATAAATATAATTGTCCTTTTTGAGATGACTTTGGAATAGTAACCTAATAATCCTTAGAGATCACATAGCAAACATCTAGTTGAAAGTGTCCTATAAGAAATAAGTATGTTAGATACTTGAGGAAGCCAATAACAACTTGCAAAAAGTAACAAAAACAATGATGTAGGTAAGTATAGTTCAATACAGGTGACAAAAAATTGCTCAAATTAACTTCACAAATTTGAAGAATAAGTCAACAACCAATTTATACATTGTAGATTGATCACGATATATAATCGATCATTTGAAATGATACAAAAAATCAATAATACGACTTTCTAATTATAATTTGTTGGAAAGACTGAAGGTCCAACCAACCTTTTATGTGCTTTTTAAAAAAATATCATGAAAATAAAACATATCTTTTAAAGAACCAGACCAAACGTGCCCCACATGTTATGCGACAATAGTTTAATTAGAAAGTTAAAAAGATCCTAAACTTTTGGACCTCTGGGCACAGCAAAAAAGATTTATGTAATCAATTTTCTAGTTCAATAGAAAGGAAAATCTACATCTAAAATATTATAAGATAAGAACACTACTCTGACAATTTGTTGACAAAAAGGTCAAATTATTTTGAGTCCTTTGTTATTGCATTTCCTTCAATAGATCAATGTAAAATGCCAAAATTTTGCCAATTTTTCTTTAACTAGCAATTCGAGAAATTGAAAAACCTACAACTAGGTACAGCATCCATACGAACACATACATACATATTCATATATAGCACATGCTAGATTGCCCACATAACAAATGAAACAAGTGATCAAGACCAAGATTGAAAGCAAAAAAAAAAAAAAGAAAAAGAAAAAAAAAAGCCAAAAATCCTCAATAATTAAACGAAACTACTTGTAGAAAGTAGCACATGAGATGACAATCGACTGAAAAAAATAACAAATTCCAAATCAAATTTCAACCACTGCTACTTCCTTTTCATTGTCATCTTTATCCTCACAAGCAGGTCTGTTTCCATCATCTACTGAATCATTTTGAGCCATCAGTTTCTTCAGCAAGCTATCCTTCTCTTCTAACTTCATTTGTAGTATAGCAACCTACAATTCAATAAGTTCGATACAGATTAAGCACATAAATGTTCTTGTTTGAATGAAGTTGGCTCAAATTCTGCAAAATCTCCAACCAAATGGAAGCTTTGAAGTTAAGGGTAAGCAAAGAAATTGAACATTTCAAAATTTTTTTGGCAATGGTATATCTAAAGAAGTTTTCTTGTAACGATTCTCCTTTTAATTTTGTGAAAACTACATTAAATGCCAACAGTAAAAAAATGAAGTTAATGATGAAGCTACCGTTTCGTTTGATGTGTCCAGATCATTTGCAAGTCCCTCTGCGTATTTGTATAGCGCTACACGCAACAATAAAAGTTACATAAAGTTAGCACATAAAAGCAAATTTTTCATTCTACCACATAGACATTTCAGTTTTAAAATATTTGATATATCAAAAAAAATTTTATTTCCTTAGCATGCTTTCACTTTTTCCTTGGAATATATAAGAAACATTGCATTGATAATTCCAACACACGCACATAGAGAACAAACAAGAATTAATGAGCTACCAAGAAAACTGAGAAGAGAGACCATGCAGAGAGCTTTTTATTGTGAAATACCAGGGAAAAAAATCAAAAGGTAGTAAAGGTGTCCATTAAGTTTTAAGAGTATAGAAATGCCTTAGGTAAAGACAACCCAAACTATTACAAAAAAGGCGTAGAACTAAGGATACTAGGAAAGTAGGGTGTTGGAAACAAAGATTAAAGCTAAACTATAGTAGGATGCAATTCCTTCAACATGAACCCCGCAGCCTTGTTTATATGACGCTCAAACAAGAACACATCTACAATTCTAACAGAACTTGGTGCTCTTAATACAACAGAAATGAATGATACAACATGCACACTTGCAACGTTTCCAAAACTGTTTCCAGCCTTCAAGTAGGTCAAGGTTTATGAGCGTGGTATAATGATGAACAGCATTCTGGAGTTGACAACCATTGCTGCTTGCTATTGTGTTGAATGTCTCCATTCTCCACAACCATCTAGAAGTAGATGGTTTCTGTTGAAATGGATCGTGCACTAGACATTATTGACAAGAGGATGAGCTAATTAAACCAGGCCATTTATAATGTAATGGAACACCAGATATGATTGGGTGACCTAATAAGACATCAACATAAATTTACATATTCATTCTTCTCTTGACAATTTGATCATTTATGGAGGTGATGATGCCAAAATCTAATCTTCGATCTAAGCTATCCTTGGTTGATGAATATAAATCATAAACCATTAAAATTCAAAGATTTCCAAAAGTAGCACAGGGCAAGATATTATGCAGAACATTTCTTGCAGATTCTATTGACCATTAAAATTCATTCTTCTATCTTCTCTCTTGTCCTGAATGATCATCTTCGGTTTTCGTTGTCTTCCTCTTTGAACAGTTACCACTCACCTTTGATTCATAGATAAGTAACACAAGCTCCATTAAGAATGTAATTTCTTGCTAAAGAGGGCCAAGAGGGGTCCTTAGAGATCAGATATTGTGGTGCTTTAGAGATCACATAGTGTAGTCTACCCTGGCTGTAACTCTCCCTCCAGTTTGATTCATAGATAAGCAACACAAGCTCCATTAAGACTGCAATTTCTTGCTAAAGAGGGCCAAGATGGGGCATTAGAGATCAGATATTGTAGTCTACCCTGGCTTTAACTCTCCCTCCAGTTTGATTCATAGTTAAGCAACACAAGCTCCATTAAGAATGCAATTTCTTGCTAAAGAGGGCCAAGAGGGGGCCTTAGAGATCAGATATTGTAGTGCTTTAGAGATCAGATATTGTAGTCTACCCTGGCTGTAACTCTCCCTCCAGTTTGATTCATAGATAAGCAACACAAGCTCCATTAAGAATGCAATTTCTTGCTAAAGAGGCCCCCTCTTGAAGGCTGCAATATCTGAAGCTGGCCAATGGAGCCAGAATTAAAGGAGACCATCACTTAGACTCCAATAAACTATGGATCAAGTGGGAGCTAGTTCGAGGTGGCCTAACATTCTTTGAAGGATACCCACAACCACAACTACGAGCATGAAGAACAGTGTTTAAATGTCAATGTGTGACCCACAAACAAGAGGGAGTGACAAATGTTACAAATTACAAACTTAAGCTAATTCAACTCAAGTAATGTAGCAACAAAAGATTTTTATTTCTTTTATAAGGCTTGTTTTACAAAAAAATATTGTTTGGTTTTAATAGTTTGTTACGTGAAAATATAAATAAAATAAAGAACATAATAAGATTTTTAAATGTTTTGATTCAAACTCAAATGTACATCCACTCCAACCTAAATGGCTAGGCTTCCACTAAAACCACTCCTTCTTTCACAATCAGATAGTGGTCAACCTAACAAATAGTCACTCCTTTTTTATCACAGGTAAATAAGAGCTAACCTAATAAACAGCACTCCCTTTTTACAGCAGCCAAATATGAGTCAAACTAAATAATCGACCAAAAGACCCAACAACAATGGTCGAAAGACCAAAACAAGATAGAGCACAAAGTACAAACAACAGGATGAATAAACCAAATATAAGGCTCAAATACAAAACCTTATGATCCAATCCAAATTAAACAAAAGGCACACTAAGGTGGTTAAAACAATATAGAAGAGATGTGAAATTTAATTCAATGAAAATAACTAAACACTAATATGTAATATAACTTAATGTGAAATAAAGGCTATAATGAATGTGATCGATTCTTGTAACCCATAGTCGTGCTCTTCTCTTCTAATTTGTAATGATGATTTTCTATTATTTTTATTCATAAAGATATGTAAGTAAATATTAATATTTTCTCTTAAACTTGGACCTCTTATATAAGCCTTACAATGTTCTCTAATGACTCTAAACATCTCATAATAACTATATCAATCTTTCTTGAAAATCAGTCAAATTAGAAGTTACTAATCGTACAAGTATGATACAACAATAAACACATTGTCCAACCTATTAGATAAGTTTGCCTAATTTATTGTATAACTCGTAAAGGATCTCAAACTATAGTCTAGAAAATGATATCATACTAGAACGATGAATAGATCGTACATGTACGATAATGCAAACTCTTATTCATACCTAAGTCACTCAATCCAATCATTTGTCCGATCTATAATAGAAGAGATCATACAAGTACAATGTTTATATCGTATTGTATGAAGCACATAGTTCTAAGCCTCGGCGAACACTTAGGAAAATCATGAAATATAATTGCACGATAATAATATCGCACATGCATGAACAATATAATTAGTCAACTCAATGAATAGCCCATGTTCAACACTGTCTAAACCAAAGAATAACTAGTCGTGTTGTATGATAAACATAGTTCTAAGCCTCAGCGAACACTTAGGAAAATCATGAAATATAATTGCACGATAATAATATCGCACATGCATGAACAATATAATTAGTCAACTCAATGAATAGCCCATGTTCAACACTCTGTCTAAACCAAGGAATAACTAGTCGTGTTGTATGATAAGGCCATCAAACAAACACAATTAATACAGATATGCTTCACTTAAAATTTTTGCAAACCATGGATGTTGATTGTCATGCAAATGTAAATCTATATTCCTAATATATATTAAACCATATTTATATATAAGTAAACATGTATAAAATACATGTCTTAAGAAAAACCTAAATGAAGAATGGATTTGAAAAGCTTTTAACTTTTACACTCAAACGTCATCGAATCTTGGTATCTTGAGTAAATTGTTATAAATTTTACATTGTAATACTAAAATAAGATGACTCATAAAAATCTTATGCTACTCAAGCTTGTACCTCTCAAAGTGTCAATTAAGATTTATACCAAAATACTATCATTAAGTTCCTTGAGTCATAAATTCAAGCTCTCCATATGATTCATTTACTTGATCTTGAGATGTATGATTTAAAATACTTTAAAAAAACATTAATAAAATAATAAAATAATTTTGTTGTCATCAAACTAGTGGTACAAAGATCAATGGTGGTTTAACAACATTGTCTAACGATTACTTGAACCTTTTACTAAGCAAACATGTAAATCATGCAAATGAACATGTCGATAAACATAGATTTGAAAAAAGAGATTAAGCATCTTCAATGACAACCACATATTCACCCTCTCCAATTGTAGAGAGCTCTCAAACGCACACCAAAGAGCAATTAACAGCAAAGAGAAGATCAAAAAACTTTATCAGTTGTAAGAGAACGTTAAACAAGGTTAGGAGAAACTTAGCCTCTCCAATGAGAAAACAATGCATTGTTCTAAAAGCTCTAATGTACCCAAGAAATGCTAAACTTGTAGATGAAATACTTCATCAAGACAATCAAGACAAGACTAAAGACTTTGACTTTCTATGCTTCAACATAACTATGAGCTCAGTACATGAAATATAAAGTATTTAAGCATACATTATGGTGACAAAATTAGAGAAAGGCTCTAGAGTTGGTTGAAAGGAAAAGCTAAAAGAGGCATTCACATCATCCTTGATAGACTTGGAGATGCTACATTTCATTTTTTTGTTTGTTTACTTGTAATTCTCTTTATCAACTAGAGACATAAGATAATTTGCACATTTCTCATTTGTAACATATTCTCGTTTTTTTACCACAACTAATGATAGATCATGGTACGATAGATTGATATTGATATGGCCTTCAATAAAGGATACATCCAAATAGCCATACAATTTGACAAGGGTAAATTTAGAAAATAAATTTGAAAATCAAACAAAGTAACAACTATATTGAGTGGTTTGCAATTAGATGTTGCAAATGTGTGGTACCATTAACTTGACAAGATTAAACAACATCGATTGAAAAAAGTGCAACGTCTCAAATCATTGTGAGAAGAATTGCATGAACTAGTTAGCTAGATAAAAATGCATCAAATAACTACAACAGCGACAAGCCTCAGCATCTCCTTTGATTGTTACTAGGCATTGTTTTGGTTTCACTTGATTGCTTATGAAGTAATGAATATTGATTGTTACCTTCTTCGATTGTTCTACTAAAGTTCTAGGTTCCTTCAAGACCTACTTATGATTCTTTATTACTATCCTTTTTGATGAACCTTATAATACTAGCCATGGGCCTCAAGAAGAATTTCGAGTCCAATGACTCTTCCTTTGGTTGTGCCCATTTATGCAAGACATCATTTACAAGAAAGTCAACAAGTACTTGAAAGAAAATAAAGGTCCTTTAGACATTATTGATTTCATATTCCCCAAGCTTCATAACACATTTCTAGAAGTATACCTGACACCTTAACAAAGTGTATAAGATTTGTCAAAAGGGATTGAACGTAGTAAACTTAAAACTTATAGGGCTAGAAATATGGTCTCATCCTTTGAGAAGCATCTAATCAAGAAGAAAGTTCAATAAACATCCTTTTAAACTCTCCTATTTGGAATGAGGAAAACATTCATTGTACATTTGAATGCAAAAAAGTCGAATTTCATTAGGATGAGGAAAATTAACAACAAGAGATGTCATTAAGTATTGTTTTAACCCCGAAAGTGTATGCTCACATGCCTCGGTTCTTTCATCCTTGCATTGTTGTGCAAAATTACTAAGAAAGAGGAGCAGCCTTTGGCAATTAACAAAAACCAACTAATGACAAAAATCCTACATAAGAGGTTTTGTAGTTCTCTCCTAATCCTTGTTTAAAACATGGTTATTAAAACTCAATTGCATTGTTGTGCAAAATTACAAAGAAAGTGGAGCGGCCTTTGGCAATTAACAAAAACCAACTAATGACAAAAATCCTACATAAGAGGTTTTGTAGTTCTCTCCTAATCCTTGTTTAAAACACAGTTATTAAAACTCAAACCTTCTCAAATATTTGCTTCAATTCCTCTTTTCGAGACTGAGGAACTTGAAGGGCATAGTTTTACATGAGGACATCTCCAAATAAGCATCGTAGTTTCTTCTAATTTGATAACACAAGTTGGCACCCACATATTGGAATAATTTCATTTGCATTTTTTATGCCAAACAAAATTACTTTCTAACAAAAAGCATCCACATTGGTCAAGAAGGTAATTTTCTGTTCATCTCTCTCACACATCATGATTTGGTAATAGCTTGAGAATATTAAAAAAGCTACAGTATTAGAAGCCTACAATAGAGTTCATTAGTTCGCCATTCCCAAGATATGACTAAGAATCTTCAAGATAGGTTGTATTAAGATGAGTTAACACAAAACGCAATACCATCTGCTAGCCTTCTTCACATGAACCATGTTTGCCAACTATTCCAAATATGGACAAATTAGATAAAGCCTACTTAGAAAAGTCTCTAGTTTGACCATAAACCACCTCTTATGCCACATTAAGATTGCTCAATGTTTGAAATTTAAATATGCTACCTCCTGAGGCATCCTAGGCATGCATGGCAAAAAGTGATCACATCTAGATGCTGTGCCAACAACTCAAGCGTAGCAACCATGACATTTTCATTAAAATGAGTGAAAAAGTTTACAATAATTATAGCATCTCAAATCTAATGGTATAACGATAAGGCTGCCCTTAAGAAGCACCATATTCTCTTCAACCTGCTCTGACTCATCTTTCTCAACTTCAGTGCATTAATGTAGCAATTTCTCAAGAAGAACCTAATAAATGGTGATAATACAGCTCAAGATCAAGAACTTCAATGCTAATAGATGGTTGACCACACGGCATGGAAGTGGTTTATCGTCGTCTTCCTGAGGAGGTAGTTGTATATTGAATTAATACACAAACAAAAGAGTTGTTCATGTGTATGGAGGAGCCTTCTCTCCTGATGATCATTGTTGAGACAATCAATAGACCTTAGGATAAGCAACTCCCAATGGTTAACATGTTAAGACAATCAATGCATTGAAGAACCTTTCAGCCCTTCCAAAAGAGGCAAGAAATAAGTCATTGTTGAGATTCAATAGAGATGAAAACAAGCACCGAGGTTCGAGTGGCCATAGACTATCCTGTAAAAGGTAGAACTAGTTGTTGCGAGGAATTGTTTTCATAGTGACAGGAAGATCGGATGTTGATGCAAGTTTTAGTGGACAAGAAATTAGAGAATGACAAGGTAATGTGCTCTCTAACCAAATCCCATTCCTTTAAATACACGAAAAACAAGATATTTGTGGAGTTCTTGATCTCAATGAGCATTCGCTACACTTCAATGTGAGGAATTATGAAGAGGGTTTTGTCATACAAGTTTCCAAGAGCAAGAAGATGAGCATTGTCAAAGTGGTTGGATCATGCAAAGGTAGAGCATGAGACAACATAAAAAATGTCCTTTGACCCCTTGCATTTGGTGTAAGATGATCCCAACTAAGACAAGGCCAAATGATGTTGCGAATGACACCCTCCAATGTTATTGGGATAAGCCACCTAGCAAAGGCCCAAGATCTTTCCCACTTTCATAAGTCCAACAATCAGACTTCACAAGGCCTTGCAATTCCCTATGTCATGACCTAGGGCTTGATGGTGCTAGTACAAGCTGATGGGATCATGATCACTCTCTACTCACTACTCAGGGAAACTGTGTTTTCCTTTTTCTAAAACAACACTTGAGAGCAATTTCTTAAAGTCGTCAAAGCTTGTTGCCATTCCCCTCGAACTGCCATTGTGATGAAGCTACAAGTAGTAAGTGCAACACTTTAGGTCGGATCACAAAGCTGAGCATTGATGGGAGTCTGATTTGCCATCAATTTGAAGGGACGAACAATATATGTTTTTGCATGATGAAGTGCTGGTTACACATGATGATAAACTTAGACTAGGCTAGTTAATCCTTGATGACAAAATAACTTCAATTTTGGTGAGACATGACGCCACATATAAGGCACAAAATGGAATAAAGCAAGGCCCACAATCTCCAGCGAGAGGAGGCACTCTTGACAACAAAGTGGTGCAAACTTTGATAAATACAAAAAATTTTGCGACCTTAAGTGCATCTAGGATCGCCACAGTGGAGCTTTCGAGACCATTAAGTGATGCTTTGTGCTCTTATGAAATGATTATTGCTTCATAATATCATGTTTGAATCTCTATCCACCATGCCTAGCAATAAGAGAAGATAACTACCATAGAGGCAGGTGTGCTCTAGACAATACTAAGGACATGCATTTGGTTAATTTGGCAAGTTTAGTTAGCCGAACCAAACGAATCAATATATTGATAAGTAAAGTTCAAAACTTAAATTTTTTTAAAAATCAAACTAAACAATAAATCAAATTTTGAGCACTACCAAATAAAAAAGGCAAACTTCTAGTTTGGTTTTTTGAAGAATGAAGAAAATGCAAGATCATGAAACCAAATTCTAGCATCAATTAAGGCACAAAAAATTGCAAAAGACTGAAACAAAAAAAACAAAAATTATAACATACAATATAATTTGATTTTTTTATTGAAAAAATAAATTAAAAATAAAAACATCAAATATTCTATTGAAAATTAAGTTGAGTTTTTCGAAACCACATCAAACGAACAAAATATTGTCAACTCAATTTAGTTTTTTTATGTAAACCAACTAGTGCACACCTCTACCAATTGGTTAGCAAATGGCCTAATTAAACCTAATATTACAAGGGAAACTTAATATTATCTTACCAATATTATAGACATAAATTTGTATCTTCACACATACACACATTCATGTATATATATATATATATATATATATATATATATATACAGATATATACACACACATAAAAAAACATATGCACACACGCACACATATACCTATGTATATAAACATATCTATACACAACGTTTTTAATAAACATTTTACAAAGTTTGAGCACTAAATAATGAAATTTGTTAAAATAAAAACAAGATAGTTAAAAAATTTGCAAATATGAAACAAAATATATTAACATTTATATTGTGCATAATTGAGACGATGGTCATCAAATTGATAAGGAAGAGGCATTTCTCACAAGACAACATTTGAAATAACTCCAATTGGTTTGGTGTTGATTTTTTTCCTTAATCTTTTTTGTTCCACGCATCATATTTTTGAACAATGCTTAACTTGCACGCCTTTGCTCTTCGGTTATTGTTAACCTCACGGACCCATCTAGGTTGTTTGATGACAATAAATCATGTTTCACTAATGACTCTTCTACAAGTATCCTCAGGTTCTATAAGTTGATTGAAGTAGAAGGTTAGACAATGTTTTAGCTAGCTAAAACAACTCGATCCTAAATGGAAAGACCTGTGACGACACGACATCGAGTTAGAGCAAAATCTATCAATTTTTTTTTTATCTTTTTATAATTAGAATGTACCAACCAATGGTTTGATCCTTGAGGCCCTAGGAACATATCTCGAAGAGATATAAACACCATTAGTTAAACTTTCCCTCAATAATTCATTCTTTTATGAACCTTATTGCTAAACATTTAAACATATCAAATCAGCTCATGAAGTCATGGGAAAGTTCATTAAGCATTTTGTTCGAAAAAAGAATTGTTGAGTCACCATTTAAACATTCATCAAACTACCTGATGTATCATCTAATATGTGAACTATGTGACTAGTTTTGACTACAATAATCAGGCTATCTGATCCATTATCTAATAAACATAGATTTTAAACAAGTCAAAGACTCTATTGGATGATTATTTGACCATTTGATTGGAGTATCAAACCATCCAATGATTCAATAGATAAAATTACATAACTCAACAAAGGGTTATGTCGGATGAGTATCAGACCATCCAATGATTTATCAAATGGGCATGAACCATTTGACAAAGGATCCAATAATTTAAGTAGCAATAAGAGCTACTATCAAATGAATATTAGATCATTAGATGATTATTTGATTGGTGTTCAGATCATCTATAATTTTTCTTATTTTGATTTTACTATTTTTGCTCTTGTCAATGCTTGGTTTTTTATGTTTTTGGGGTAAAATTTACTTTTGACTTTTTTTTGGGTAAAATTTACTTTGGCTTTTTGAGCTCTCTTGTGATCTCTTTGGAACTTTTTGTAGACGTTTTCGTCTACCAACTTTCCAAAAAATGCCTTATTTAATAAGCTTAGTCTTTTTATAACCAGGGGTAGACGCAAACTCATTTGGAGCCAAACACCTAAATGTCTTGGGTGCCTCTACTATTATTGCATTTCATACAAAGGAATTTTAAAACTTATATCAAGACTTTCTAAAATAAATTTTACCATTGCTCTTAATAAAATTTGGTAAAAAAAATACAATTAATCCCCTTCTAGTGTGGGACTGTACTTCCATCAATTTCTATCGATCTTCTTCACATTATCTCTTTTATCCAACAATTCGATCAACTTTCATTCAACTATATCATCATTACTCACTTTCACAACCTAAATAAAAGTAATTGTGGGGCCAATAAATTCCATCTTATATGAAATAATTATCAAAACAAATCATAATCCTTATTAAAACTAAGCGATCATTACCTTTTGATCCATATTCCAACAATGAACCCATTTAAAAGATAAACTTCATGCCAAGTAGAATCAATGAAGGAATGCTTAAGATGTAAGATGCTAGAAAACAAAAGAAT
The DNA here is from genome assembly GCA_023846275.1 of Vanilla planifolia. Classification (NCBI taxonomy): domain Eukaryota; kingdom Viridiplantae; phylum Streptophyta; class Magnoliopsida; order Asparagales; family Orchidaceae; genus Vanilla; species Vanilla planifolia. The sequence goes on from CM043870.1 coordinate 27,369,148, forward strand.
TATGCACAGATCATGGAGAAGAAAGCATGCAACTCTTTTAATACCAAAATCTTGTTGATGAAAAATTGTTTTGTACTCCTTTATAGATTGTCCATATCGTTACCTCAAATAATGCAGCCTTCCCTCGTATTCCATTTCAAACCCAATTGGGTAGAAATCATCTCACAAAAAATTCTTAAAATTGCTCCAAATACACCCATCTCCCAATTCAAAATGTAAAAAAAAATAACACCATGTTAGTACATGATAATTGAGTTCAAGGCACACCAATATGACTATCTCTACATGGAATATCCAACATGAAGAAATAAAACTCAAAATAATCAAGCCAAGACTTTAACTTCTAAACATCGATCACCTCATCATAAGTTGATAATTCAATCATGGCCCCTACCTTAAAAGGTTTGACCTGAACTTTTGTAACATGAGTGGTGATGTTCAAGCCATTGTCTTTAACATGAATCAATGCCTTGGTTGACCTCTATGTTCTCTTCCATACAGCTAAGATCCTCTTCTTATTGTTTAGGCACAAAATCCTCCACCATATGTTGCTTTAGAAACTCCATTAGCACCATATTTGTTGGGCAAGCACTACAAAAGATGCTTCCCATGTGTTGAGGGTCTTCTATCTCTAAGCCATGGTTCTCTTACCTTCATTATTACCACTTCTACTTGAACCAAAATCCAAACCTTTGTCACTATGCAACTGCACCATATGATTCTCTATAGAATAATAGCATGTTATCTCCATAGATATTAGAAACGGACTTTGACACAAAAAGCATTAGTCTACACATCATTTGTTTGTATTAAAATCTACTTGCCAAGGATATAGTTAAATTCGTGCACTCTTATTCCCATCTTTTTATCTGCTCCATCAAAGCAAATTATAGAACCTGATGAGTTTGTATTTGCAATGACGGCATGCCTTTGACAGTTTTCATCCATTTGGGTGCAGCTGTTACTATCTTCTTCAGGGTGTTCGACCATCTTGCACCTCATCTAGCATCGTTTAGAAAAGACGCATTTAAGGTAGCATGACCATGAAACTTAAAGAATTTCACCCTACTAACTATTAAAAGATCAAGAAACGGATTTTTAAGAGGGAAGTCAGATGCAGGAGAAGAAAAAACGTTGCTACTTCAAACTTATTTTAAAACTTGTCAATATATTATGTATCTTTTCCCTGAAATTCTATAGGTTTTTATAATTTTCAGATTAGATTTTTGTGTTCATAAACTCATTGACCATGGTTTGTAAACTTGAAACTTAAGAGCGAAAAGTTTTTCCTTAGTGCTATTTGGCAATAGGACTCCGACACTGTCAGCAACCAATGCAACCTTCAATTCGATATCCATTTTTCTTCTAGTTATTTTAGTTTTCTCGTCTTACTCTTATATCAATATTATTGTATCTGCTTCCTTTTGATATCCAATTTCTTGACATCATCATCAAAAATTGGATTTCCTACAATTTCAATTGCTTACATTCAACTGTTTTATGCCCATAACTTTATATCCAAATTGTTGTGAGGGATCAGTCAATTTTGTCTACATAAAATGGCTTTATCACCCAAAAAAATATAAATATCACGAAGATCAGCAAAGAAAATAACAAACATGGCACATAAGTCAGAATTAGCAGATAAATATTATATATTTAAATGAGTCTTTAAAAAGAAAAAAACCATTGGGCATGGCTCTCTAGCATGCCTGTATTTCCGACAAGTGAATAAGGAAATAACAGATCTTACCATTGAACTTCTTATGCCTAGGAAGAGCAAGAGAATAACAATAATGGAAAAATAAATATGACAAAAATTAGCAGTGAAATCCAAGGAAACGAAAGAAAGTGCAGCTTCTAGCATGTATGATCCAGAAACGAGAGCTTGGCAGCATAGAACATAAAACTAGAAAGAAACAAATTGTAATGATAAGATTCCATAATCACCTTCAAATTGATTTCTAAGCTCTGCATTTTGGGTCTTCATTACAGCAATTTTCATCCCCATTTCATGAATCTGAAAATCAATAAATACAGTTGGCAGTAAGAAAGTTTTTGAGAAAATTGATTTTTAAGCTCTGCATTTTGGGTCTTCATTACAGCAATTTTCATCCCCATTTCATGAATCTGAAAATCAATAAATACAGTTGGCAGCAAGAAAGTTTTTGAGAAGATTCTCTCCACTCCTTTGTTTCACACTACCCTCAAGATGCAGTAATTGGTAATGGCTATCTAAAAATAAACATAACAAAACTCGTTCTTTAGAGGAATGGCAAACTCTTGTTTAATGAAAATATGGTACAATAGAGCACAACACATAAGTCTTAGGTACAAAACAGTCATCGTAAATTCAGTGAAATAAAACCTCGAGAAGTGCATGAAACTTATTAATCCTCATTGATAGGCACCTCAAAAAAAATTCACAGGGAAGCTAAATCCTTAGTTTACTAAAACATCTCAAATACAAGTGAATGCATAAACCATTCGATAAAAAAACATGAAGGCATTGTGCAATTGTTTATCCAAGGTTTCTTTTGACAAATCTTTTCTTAAATTCAAAAATTCCAATGTTGATAGCTACTCTATGTGTGCCATAGAAAGTACGATATTAAAGATACACAACCCCTTCAAATTGTTTTTTGAGCTCTGCATTTTGGGTCTTCATTACATCAATTTTCAACCCCATTTCATGAATCTGAAAATCAATAAATACAATTAGCAGCAAGAACGTTTTTGAGAAGATTCTCTCTTTTGTTTCACACTACCATCAAGGTGTGGCAATTGGTAATGGCTATCAAATAAGAAATATAATAAAACTTGTGTTTTGGAGGAACAGTGAATTCTTGTTTAATTAGAATACAGCACAATATAGCACAATGCAAAACCCTTAAATGTCTTAGGTGTACATCAACAGTCCTGGTAAATTCAGTGAAGTACAACCTTAAGAATTGAATGAAATTTATTAATCCTCATTGATAGGAACCACAAAAAATTTCCTATGTTAAGCACTTAGTTTACTAAAGCACCACAACTACAAGAGAAAGCACAAACCAAGAATATGAAACTGGGAATCTGCCATTCAATACAAAAACTTGAAGGGGTTGTCCTATTGGTTATCCAAGGTTTCTTTTGACGAATCTTTTCTTAAATTTCAAGATTCCAATGGTGATAGTTATTTTATAAGTGCCATAGAAAGCAAGATATCAAAGATACACAAACCCTTCAAATTGTCTTTTAAGCATTGCATTTTGGGCCTAAATTATAGCAATTTTCATCCCCATTTCATGAATCTGAAAATCAATCAACACAATCAGCAGTAAGAAAGTTTTGGAGGAAATTCTCTCCACTCTTTTGCTTCATACTACCCTTAAGGTATGACATTTGGTAATGGCAATTTAATAATAAATATCACAAAACTTGACCATTGGAGGAATAGGGAACTCTTGTTTAATGAGAATATGACTCAATAGAATAAGGCACAATAGAGCACAACACATAGGTGTACAAAATCAGTCCTCCAAAATTGCTGAAATACGACCTTGAGAATCGCATGAAATTTATTAATCCTTATTTATAGGAACCACATAAAAAATTTCCAAAGGAAAGTTAACTCCTTAGTTCACTAAAACATCCTAACTACAAGTAAATACATAAACCACAAATACAAAACTGGGCAACCACCGCTCAATAGAAAAACTTGAAGGGTTTGTCCAATTGTTTATCCAAGGTTTCTTTTGACACATCTTTTCTTAAATTTGAAGTTTCCAATGCTGATAGTAATTCTATGTGTGCCATATAAAGCAAGATATTAAAGATACACAACCCCCTTCAAATTGCTTTTTAAGCTCTGCATTTTGAGCCTTCATTACAGCTATTTTTATCCCATTTCATAAATCTGAAAATCAATAAATACATTTAGCAGAAAGAAAGTTCTGAAGAAGATTCTTTCCATGTTTTTGTTTCACATTACCCTCAAGGTCTGGCAATTGGTAATGGCTATCTAATAAGACATATAACAAAACTTGTGGTTTGGAGGAATAATTGGCTTTTGTTTAATGAGAACATGACACAATAGAATTAGAAACGAGAGAGCACTCATAAAGTCAATGAAATCATACCATGCGAATTGCATGAAATTTATTAATCCTCATTGATAAGAATCACAAAAATTTCTGACGGTAAGTCCTATGTTTACTAAAGTAACCCAACTACAGTAAACACATACACCACAAACATGAAACTAGACAACTATCATTCGATACATAAACTTGAAGGGGTTGTCCAATTGTTTATCTAAGGTTCTTTCAACAAATTTTTCTTAAATTCAAAAATTTCAAAGCTAATAGTTATTCTGTGTGTGCCATAGAAAGCAAGATATTAAAGATACACAACCCCTTCAGTGGCTTCATCATCACAAATAATGCATTCATAGAAACCTTTGACCATATTTATACTTACTCCAATCTAACAATTCATATCTGTCTAAAACTTTTTAGAAAATAAGACAAAAGTCAAGAAGAGTTGGTCTTGAAGATAGAATAAAAATAAGAGTTAGAAAACTCACCATGAAATCCTTGGTCCCAAAAATAGTAGAGTTGCATCACGATTTCCAGATCAAGAATGTCTGCACCTTAGATCTTCTTTCATGCCAAATCTTCCTTTCTAGTACCGACCAAACTCAAGTAGAAAGATAGGGGGAGATCATGTGAGATTGAAAAAATATGGGAAAAACTACATCTATTATAAGTAATATACTAGAGATGAAAATCTCAAGCTCTCACTTATAGGAACAACTATCACCAATAGCTCTCCAACTAAGTGAACACCTCTTATCAATAGCTCTCAATGCCTTCCATAATGACTTGGACAATATTTTAAACTACACAAACTTAATCAACGTTAAGGATCGCTTTTATATATCAAGGGCATTGGAACAAATATTTTGAAGACAAACAAATGTATCTCAAATAACATATCCTATAAAGGATCAACCCTAGATATAGAGAAGGAAATGATGAATCTCATCCGATCTATCACATTATATAATTTCAAAAAAATAAAATAAAATCTAACAATTTGAACTTGATCTAGAGGTATTTCATAATCCAAGTTCTATTTTTTTGCTTGGTAAGAGATGCCACGACAACTATCGACGGTAGCAAAGCAAGCTAAAGAGCTGGGGCAACTAGTGGAAGAAGAACAAAAATCACCATCATTAGTCAACTCAATTTTCCTTCTACAATTGTTGATCTAATAACGATTCCATTTTGTAGTTTCACATCACTCCATTAATTCTTCCTCTCAATAGTCATATCAAATGTGTTTATTTTACCAACATTAGTGAAGAAATCCTATAGCAACATTGGAATATAAACCAAACAAATAATTTGTCAATGCCCGTCTCAAAGATTTATCTCTAGAGAAATTGCCTTTTTTATGAAATTTTGTAGCAAAATCTTGCAAAGATAGCTCCTTTTGCTACTGAAGTCCATGCCACTTTCTTACTTTGCTCCTCATAACACGTTATATAAAATTTCTATACTAATAAATTTCTTGAAATTTCTTCAAGTGCACCACTATAAACACACAAGGGTTATGGAGAGTTTCCATCATGCCTATGCATTATGGGTAGGTGTCAATCATAAAAATGGAACTCTATTATTAACTACATACTCATAAATAAAGAAATAAGAGTCCAACTAATCCAATCATGCATTCAAAACCTTGACATCAATCACATTGCTGTAAGTTGAATGCTCTAATCTTGCTTTTAACCTTGAAAGGTCAAAACCTAACACCGTCAATCAAAGTCACAAGATTGTTATGGTCTTCTCTGACATTATTCATACCAATAAGTGGTCTCATCATTCAAAGCTCTCTACACTTCTCCAAGATCAAACATCCTCCTACTGTTGCCAATTCTCAAAATGAGTCCTCATAAACATGTTGTTCATTATCTCCATGAATGCTTGAACTTGAAAAAGAGAAAAAAAGACACACCTAAGAGAAAAGGAAAAACCATAAGGACAAATACAAAAATAAATTGAAGTTCTATTAACTCCCTCATAAATTTTTGCCACAACATCCCTTCCCCATTTCTTAACACAATGGAAGTGGCTCCCTACATGGAGGTTCCAATTGAAGAAGACATACTTTCTTCTAGTTGAACCATAACAAATGGGTAGCAAAAGGGCACAAAATAACCTAACTTTGAAGGAAATTGACCTAATATATGTATTTCAACAAGACTATATATAGAAAAAAAATAACTCAGTGTAACTTAGATATTTGCTTATAAGTAGGGTATCCTCTCTTATGAAATGAATGGAATTGGAATTTTGAATAAAGGGGTGATCTTCTAGTTCATGATCTATGAAAATACAAAGAGATTCTTTTCTTCAAGGCAATGGATATGCCATAGTTACTCAAAGTTTATCCATCGCATAGATTCTTCAAAGGGCAAAGAATCAAAGAAGCAACAAAAAAGCTTTACACTCTCCTTGATATATTCTATGAACAATGATTGCTTATGGCTCCTTTGGAAGTTCGCAAAGCAACATTGGAAAGAATGTTCTAAGGACAGGTTTCAACTTAATCACCATTGTCATGGATTTCTCTTTTGCAACGTTTCCTTGTTCCTATTTCTCCATTAAAATTGAGAGAAAGACACATGATCCTACAATGAGCCTTGATGAAATTGGGATAAGGGGTCCTGGTTAAGGGATTAAGTATGAAAGATTATTTATAATCTGCTTTCAATGTGATAAGGTGATTAATTGCAGCAAGTTAAGTCCAATCTAAGCCCTCTCTAGCAATCTAGTTTGAGCTTTCCTACTTGTTTTATGACAGAAATCTCTATTTGCAGACAAAGACTCCAACTGAAGCACAAATCTAAGAATTGGTAGTTAGAACAATTGAACTTCTAAAGCACCATAGATTTCCCCCTATTAAGACAGCTCCTCTCTTGTTACCATTTCCACTATTACCTCAACTAAGGAGAAACGAGAAAAGATTACACAAAATTGAGAAGAAAACAGAAAAACTATCTCAATTATAATCCTACAAGCAATCTAGACATAAGATGAAATCTCACTCTCAACTATGGCAATAAAAATCATTGACAAATCTCATTGCCCTCAACATTGGTAATAGATGATAGCCTATATTAAATAATCTTATCTGTCCCCAAGGGTCCCTTTTATAATCTCTCCTAGTTTAAGAAACATAAACCATTCTTGAGAGTCACAACCTATCAACTAACAAGAATCCTCAAAAAGAGAAAAAAATTTCGTGAATCTCATCCACTCTCATCTCTTTCTAATTCCAATGAGGATTAGTTAAATCTAAACTTCCTGGACTCATCTTGAACTACCTTGATTAGTTAAATCAAGCTTTCTCGAAACAAAAATGCTCCTTGCTCTTCACATCTACTCCAAAACCGGACACACCAATTGCATAATTCAATTGTCACCTACTCTAGAACCCATTTCAGTTTCAATTGTTGAACGTCATAATCGAACAACCTGGTCTAGTATAGCATTCTTGGTTTGTTCATGGGTTCCTTGTGTCACATCTTTCATTTTTTGCAATCAGGACTAATCCCTGATCACCTAAAGAATGGAAAAGGTCGAGAAAACTTGATTATTAGATATATCTAAGAGAACATACTACATAAAAACAAATTACTAAAAAATAATTAATTTTTGAAATATTATCAATAGTTGGTTAACTAATTACGTACCCAAGTCTACCAATGTACTAATAACTAAAAAAATAAAAGATTGAAAGTATCAACAAAGTAATTATTTGGTAATACATAAAAAAATTAGCTACAAATTTATTCATTAAGTTTCATTAAGGAAAATACATATATCACTTAACATGCTAACAACATATTATGCTAATTAAAGAATTTATCATTAAACCCAGATCAATGGAATTAGCTTATTCTTGTTTTATTTTGGATTCTCTGATTTGATTTGAAGGCACAACATTAAAGCCAGCTTAAGAGAATCTCAACAAACCAAAGAATCCTGTCTTTGAAAATTTAACAAGAAAAACTAAATATAAATTTGTATAGCATAGGCTTAGCATGGCATGAGGTTTATAGAATACAAATGGATGGCATGTATAAATCGCAATTTGAAAGAAATTAAGGATATGTAACATGACACAAGAGGCAACAGAAGTTGATGAAACACCAAATAGTCGCAGTTTTTGTAGAAAAACCGAGAGCAAGTAATACTTCCAGATTTTCAGTATTGCAATAGTACTTTAGAATTCCCTGTGTTGCACCTTTTACCTTTCCTTCATGAGCTATTGCGCCAATCTCCTCATTTTCCTCCTGCAAGTGTTTGCATTTTGCCATTAACATCTTACCCAGTCTGCTGTTTGAAGTAAAAGTAACAGCTGCGAGATTATCTTGCAACTCTTTCACTTTCTTCTCTTTCTCCTCAGCTAAGTTCTGTCAGAAAAGAAATAGCAAGCAATCATCAACAATATCTCTTCTTTGTTGATTTCAATAGATTTCATTAAAAAAAAGTTAATGCACCAATGGAATGATGATGCATATTTAAAAAAAAAAAAAATAGTATAAAAAAGAAAAGATCAAGCTAACATGAACCAATAGTTGCAATTTCAAAATGGTCAGTAAAGAACATGATTATTGGCCCATGTACAAATATAAAATTGGAATCAAATATTCTTAGAATGTGAACAGATTCTTCTCAGTTCACCTTCAAACGAGTGAATTCCTCATGTATAGCTGGATCAAGTAACAGCCTTCTTGTCTGTTGAAGTTAACAGAGACATCATGATTAAACATGATAGATAACAGTTACGAAAAGAAAACCCAATACATTGTTCTAAAAGAAGATTAATAACATATATTCATTTGTTTATGAATGAAACTATGCAAATTGCATTGAACATTGGAAAGCAAAAATATCAAAACAATAGAAGAACTCCAACAATTTTCACATGTTGTCCAATATCCCATGCTCTTTTGAACGGAGTTGGCATCATAATGCATGAAATTTCATCCCACAGAATCCCACAAGAGAAGTTGTGACTTATGTGGCAAACGTCTATTAACCAATTGCAAGTCATATTACAAGCCACAACTTTCACCAAAGGAATCATCAACAACAATTGACATAATAGAAGCTTAAACACCTCCACAAAAGATACTTGCAAAACAAAATTAGCAATCCCCAAGTCTAAACATCCTTGATATTTACTCCATGCAATTATGAAAAGTTATCTACAAAAAAGGATCAGTTTGTAGATTGTCAGTGAACATTAAACAATGCAAGGGAATCACGCAATTCATTTCTACTATTTGATGTTAACCATATAGCATTCAAGTAAGATCATTTTCTTAAAAGTCTTTATACTCCAAAAAAAAAAAAAAAAAAAAAAAAAAAAAAAATTCAGTACTTCAAATGGAGTTTACTAGTTCCGTTGAAAATGAAAAATATGAAGATGAAATTCTCTCTAGGTTGTCTAGTAGATTTGCACTAACTTGAAACTGTAACTTCACGCACATTCCATTGATAGATCAAAAGGATCATTTCCAAAATTCCTGAAAGAAATATAAAAAACATGAAAATAAAATTAGCGGCAACTACCTTCAACTTCAACATAATTGGGAAAATACACATGCGTTGAGCAAATATGCCCCGTAACTCATTCCAACAGAATATTTCTCAAAGGATGACCCCTCAAGCTGGATTTCGTTTTGAATAATCCATCACTAGACTATTGATGCACTTTCCTTAAGTTGCTAAAAAAATTATTGTAATATGGTTACTAAAGTAAAGATACAAGCAAAAGCTAATCAACATTTTGCCAAACAGCCAAAATGAATGAGTACGAAGCTTGCATGTAGTACATTATAAGTCAAATGGCATTAAAAATGAAAAGCTAGTTCAGTTCCTTTAATTGGCCCAAAGTTTACAAAAACCTCACCATTAAATTACTCAGTCCACGCTATGAATAAGAAACATGTTCCATTCAAGGCACAAATAGAAGGAATTTAAAGTGGCACCTCATTCCAATAGTCAATTGTTGGCACAAATTTTGTACCTTTTATTTCAAATTATGTATATAAAAAATAAATGTTAATAACAAAATAAAAATGGAAAATATGATTGTAAGAAAAACAATATTTATTTTCATTTACTTTTCACATTATTAAAAAATTAGAAAACATAACGAAAGTTCAACAAAATTTAACAACAAGAGATCACTCATGCCAATGTAAGCAACGGTTCGTCCAATATGCACTATTTAGCAGGTCAAATCAATACAGCACACAAAAAATTCAACAAGAAGCAAACATTGCCACTTGTGCCAAGCTATGCAATGCAAAAAATGATACCCGCAAACAAAACACGAAGATGACCAAGCTGTCCCCACGTTTGTCTTAAACCCCCAATTCACCACTTTTTTACCCACAACCCACTCTTAGTTTCAGCACTTCCTCAACTCCACATATGGCATCCTAAGATTTCTTCCTGAAATTCCCAATCAAAGCAAATGAAGGAAAAACTGTCACCATAAATGCACCTAAGGAATTAACATTCGAGTGTTCACGATAATTGCAAAAACAAAAGACATACATGCATTTTTCTATCATGAAAACTTGCCAAATCATGCATTTAAAATTGCAAACTTCATAAAAACTTTGAAAATATTCATCAACCTGCATGGATGGCGGTTGCAACTGCTTCTTAAGATCTCGAATTGCCAACTGAAAATTTGCATGTAAAGTTAGTGATGCATTCAATAGAGAAGAGAAAATAATAATGCTAGGATAAATCAAATGACAATGCTCCTTATACTAAATATCTTACTCATTCAAATGTTATTCATGATTAAGTTCAAAGACTTCCATACTCCAAAAATAAATTAACAGTAACTTCTCTGGTTTAAACAGAGAAAGTGATTACTATCAAAGCTGGTGCAAAGTTTTTAAAGGGTGAAACAAGAATGAAAAAATGTATCTTCTATAAACAAATAAATGGATTTGACAACAATGCAAAATCAATCCACTTTCCTTTTCTATCAGTGGAGATATTATAATCAAAGAATGTTGTTATCCAATGTCACAATGATGGTGGTGATGATGATGATGATGAGGGCAAAGACGTAGAACTCCACCAACTTTGATGCCATTTACAGAGTTCTTCCTATGAATTTAAGAAGACCATGATAATGTCTTAATTTCCAAGTCATTGTAATGAGCTTTGTTGACACGACACTCCAACTTTTCCGAGTGGCTCAGCTACCAAACAACATAAAGAGGTATTTTGGTTGGGACACATGTCATTGCCATTGCCATAAATTAACTACAATATCTTAAGCATTGTCGAATGACTCAATACATCGATGATGAAGCTTAGTAAATTACATAACTATTACTCCAAATACTTTTTTGCATAAATTGATTTGTTCATTTTTCTAGTATCATAGATTGACTATGTATATGTGGCTCAGCTATAATCCGTTTGCAAGGTCTTCTCGACCCAAGCCCTCAAACACAGACCATATTTTTCGAGTCGCAATAACAGAAGTTGTAACCTGATAATGGCAAAGAACTAGAAAAGAAAAGAAGAAGAAGAGAGTTTTTGTCACAAGGGAATAGAATTCTCTAATAAATTTTTAATTCACAAAATTCTAAATTCACAGAGTTCTAAATTATTTCATTCATTATTCTTACATGTTTATATAAAAATTTGAATAAACCATTTTATAACAAAATAAATAAATTTTAATTCCCACAAGAAAAATGTAGATTTAAAAAAAAAATCTCGGTAAACGGGACTCTTCTCGGGCATGGGGAATAGGCACATCAAGGAACTGTTCACGCACACAAGTGTGCTCCCGCACATGCACCCATGCTCGCAAACTAGCCCTATCGCGTGCACATGGACCGCATTTGTGTGGTAGGTTTTACCTGCTATGCACACTGATTGCGTGCGCAGTAAGTGACCGGCTTGAGCACTCATTGGTGCACACAGGCGTCCAGCATACCGAGCCTTCCAGCATGTGTGATGCAAACCTGCTTGCAATAGCATGCATTCCGATGCACATGCAACTAGCCTTCACATGTGGATGCATGCCATTCTCTCTGCTTAGTGCTACAACGACGATTTTCATCGTTTTGTCTCCTCGTTTGTTTTCACAATTTTGGGTTTAATGGACATTTAATTGAGCTCCCAATCAACTTGGATTGTCATAGTATCATCAAATGTTGTGAGAGTTGTTGTTTGTAAAGTGAAATGTACCATACAATATAAGCATTGCATCATATGATCCCTGGTGATCTTATGATAAGGTATTTGATAGATATAAGATTTTCTAAATTTTCAATTTTATTTTTTGGGGAACTTTTGAATTACAAGTTTCATAGTTTGAACTAGCTTACTAAATAGAAATTAGTTTTCATCCAAGAGTAAATTAAGATGAGCCCTTGGCTAGTTAAGGAAATATTATAAATTGATTGTATTAAGGTTATGTACGTCACATTGAATATTATGATATTATGATTAATTGCCATAGCTTGGATTCTACCAAGGTGCTTACAATGCTAACTTTGTGTTCACTAATCATGCTTAATGATTGCATGAGACGTTGTGGGAAGAGAATCATTGAGATTCCCAAGTAATGTTGGAGCCTTGTTCATTATTTTTGATAAATGCTTCCATCCTCATTGCCCATTATTGATCATCCCAATTATAACATGTTGCCCTAGGAAAAACTCCCTTCATCTTCTTATTACTTCCCCAACTACAATGATTATTTATTGACCTCGTCTCTCCTTGTAAATGATTACTTAAACTAGGCATTAACTTTACACCCTCAAAATTCTCCAAAATAAAAATGATAAATGCATCCAAAATATTAATCTACATTTCCCAAGAGCTTACCCAAAGTTTCTTCCCAAAATCATCACATTTTGCCCCCACCCCCCCCACCCCAAATTCAAAACCCTAATTATTTGGTTTTGTAAAGACCAAAGCATGTCGTATGACACTTCTTACGTAATGCATGAACAATCCATATCATATCACATAGTTGTCAATATACACTTCTTTCTTCTACCATCATCAATCACAACTAAGTCAAAGCAAATTAATTTTTCTTATCAACCAAAACCCTAAAACCTCAAATTTTTGCTATTCCATCCATTACTTTATCATTTCCTAAGAATTAATTCTCTATTGAAAATTTAATCCAAACATATGTGAATACTCACAATTATACGATACAATTAAATTTCATTGTTAGAAAAATATCCATGTCCCTACACTATAATCCCCTATCTCAAGTTGAAACTCGCATTTTCGCCTATTTTGGACCGATTTTAATTTGGGTTGGACCAAAATTGGGCTAAAAAATTAGTTTCAAATGAAATCGAAATATTACATTTATATAAGTTTCTTGATACAAAAGTCATATATTATGAGATGGTATAGTGGTTCATGCACCTTTATTTAGAGGCATACAAAGAAAAGAAGGTTGGGGGCCAATATTTTAAGGTTGAATCCATCCTCTCCCAAAATCAATTTTTAAAATCAAAATCAGTGTATCATTTTTGTAATTAAAAAATCAGCATTCAATTATAATATTAACAAATCAGTTTTTAGTTCATAAAATCAGATTTTTAATTTATAAAATCAAATTTTATTTAAAAGTCTGAAAATTGGATTTTATAAATAAATCAGATTCTATGTATAAATCTATTTATACTTTCATTAAATTAACAGGTTTTCATTTAAATTAATATATATATATATATATATATTAAATTATTTGTATGCAATTCTCTTATTTGTTACAAAAAATAAATTTCAAAACTACTTAAGCCAGATTAAATATATTAAAATTTGATCAAAACCAAAACAAAAGTCATTATCGAAACCAACCAAATCTATTGAAATCACTAAAACTAGTCAATAAGCTAAGAGATTGAATTCAAAATCAACAATGCCCAAATGCTAGGTTCCTGTAATACTAATTCTAAACTGGTTCAATTATAGGGAAGTTCTAACTTTAGAAAGTTTTTATTGCAAATTTATGATCTATTTTTATTTATTTAAAAGAATTTAATTGCATGAGTGATGATCGAAAATATTTCAGATACTACCACAATCCATTCTACGCACAATAATATATTGAACTACTTCAACAAGTCTACACATGAAATATCCAGCATTTGATGTCCGTACAATGACATCAACAACTCCTTTGCAAGCTCCATAACAAAAAATTATATTTTCTATAAAAAAAAGGACTTTGCATAAATTGTTTTGAATGGGTAAATCAACCATTCGTGAAAAGATACTCATAACAAAAATCACAACACAGATCTATGCAAATTATTCAGACACAAAAATATGTGACAAATTTTGAACTACCATTCTCACATAGTACACCGAATCACATTCATTACAGATCACAAACACTTTCATGTAAAGGAACAACATGAAATGCTAAAGCATTTAAGACCCATCAAAATATCAATTGTAGTTAAACTAGAGGCAATGAAAAAGAGTGGTATTTGCAATTGTGCAATTACATGAACATAGAAGTACAATTTTTAACAATATCAAAACCCATAGTTCTCACAATATAACAAGAGTAACTTACAGCTTTCCACTGAATCAATTCAAACCAACCATAAGAAAATCTTTTCATGCTGAACCACTAAAGTAATTGCACAACCATCATATGTAGATAAGGATAACTGCCCCAAACATTTAATGAACTACCATGAATGATTACAACTAGACAATTACTTCAAAGGAAATAATGGTACAATTCATCCAAGCACTTTGTTGTAAAAGACCTCATAGCTCTTGGGCATCAGAAACTTACCATGAAGTCTCACAAATATCAAAAAATAAAACTCATGAAAGAATAAATCTCATGTTAAAAAACTAGCTTATCACACATCCCAACATAATATAATACATGTTGTAAGGAGGCTCCTAAAAAACTCTCCAAATTGCATTTAACATTCCAAGCCAGTGTGGGATAAAGGAGCCATAATATAACTAATCATATAACATTTGTGACCTATACCAAGAATTAAGAGAGACTAAGGCAACTTAAGCACAATATAAAGAAATGGGCAAATGGAAAGCAATATTAATTACAAAGAGGCATATGCATGCACTTAGAAGAATTTGGGAATATAGACTACGAATGATTAACCTATAGAATGAAATCATTCATACATAGAAAGTCTAATGGGGCTCAAGAATGCAACATATTTCATGTGCGTAATTCACTTCTACAAATGAGAGGATAAAAATATAAGTCTAAAAAACCTAACAGTTGATAACGAACTAGTTTAAGTGTCCAAATTACAAGCACGTCAAGCATCACGAAGCTATGATGACCAAGCTCTCGTGACCATGATTTGTCTATGCTCATAGATGACATGTTCCCTCTAAGAGTGCCACATGGCATTTGCATATCAAGCAATTATACCACCCACAAACTCAAATAAATGCACAATAACAACTCGACGACTTAATTAACAATACAGAGTAAAGATGGCAGCCCTTGCCTAAAATACAAGTCACATTGGATTTGCTAGCATTTCTATAAAGCTTAGTATTCCGAAGAGTCATCCTAATCTATGTTGCTAATGTTCTAATTATCAAAAAAAGAACAAGAGGACTTACACTTCACTAGTAATAAAGTAGGTTGAATGTGTCCCGCTTACGGTATTCATAACAATGTGATGTGAGGGGAGGGAGACATAAGAGATATTATTATAGGATGACACAATATTAATGTATGGATATGTTGCAAGTTGAAAAATCAAACATACAAGGGTTGTAAAACTCTCCAACCTATACTCCAAAAAGAAAACACAACAAAGCTTTGGTAGCAACAATACACATTGTTTTACTCTTATTCAAAAGAGTTTCCAAGATAACATCCATGTCTCATAATTCTTAAATAATTGTTCTTCTCATCCCTTTATTTGTACTTTTTCAAATTACAATCTTTTCTCATCATTCTATGCCAATAGTCTCAATTCATCTTCTGAGAATACGTTCAATATTTTTCTATTTTTCATGATAATTGGGCTTACCCTTTTGCTCCTAATATATATTTGAGGAGATTCATGGTTTTTCCAACTCGGTTCTTGAGTAGCTTTCTTAAATTCAATATCCAATATCAAACTATTCTACAAGTAGTGCAAGGTACACAATGTGACTTGGAGGATGGATTTATTTAGATGCTTGTTTAAATCAAATGAGAAGTTAAGTATTAGGGGCAATAAGCATGGCAAATTTATAAGAAAATTCATTTGCAGAGATTGCATTGATTCTTGCAAGAACTAGAGAAGGAAATTATGTTACCATTCTTCAAGGAGATTATATACTAAACTCCTAAGACTCCTAAGAATAAGGGCAAAGAAGTTTTTGAGTCCATAAGGGACCTAGATTCGAAGTATGTACAATTGTCATAAGCCTCAATAAAAGATGTGTGAGCTTAAAAGAGAAATGCAACATCAATAAGCTACTTTGGTACAATAATTTGTTCAATGTTTACAAGTGTGTTAATGTACAACAATTCATATAGATATCATGATTTGAAAACTACTCCAAAGAATAAAAAAACCAAATAAGCAAGTGAAAGCAACAAAGGAGGAAGTATTCCACAAACCAAAAAAAGGTTAATCTAAGGATGAAGTCAAAGAAGGGGAAGTAAGAGAAGAAAAAAAAAAAACACCACAAGAAAGAAAGAAAAGGAGAATACGATAAAAGACTAGAACAACTCAGAGAAAGTTGAAACCCCAAGGGCAAGAAAGAAACCCCCTAGTCAAAGATTTGAATCTCTTCCAAAAAGGCTTATCATAGAGCAAAAAAGCTCCTCTAATTCATCAATAGTGAAGATAGAGTATGATATCCCAAAAATCAAAATGATGAGAAAGAAAAGCGTCATTTAAAGAGGGAGCACACGAAATAACCACATCATCAATTAGGGCTATAAATGTTCCCACTAATGCAAATATCCTGGACATGAAGAGACAAATTTTCAAGTAGAAATTAGATAAACAAGGAAAAAGAGTGCAACCTCCATGACACAAAAATTATGTTAATATAGAGAAATGGGCACAAGCCTTCCCCTATATTTTTCAAGGAGAGCAAATCTAGATGACAAGTTCACAAGAAATAGATTTCAAAGAATGGATAGAATGTTTATGAATTTTTTGCAGGAGGACAAAGACAACAGGATCATCTATTAAGGTTATGACTTCACATGATAGAAGCTTTCAATGACAAGGTTTTTGTACTTAATGCTCAAGGATTGTGTGTTATACTAATGCATTCAGACACAGAGAAAATGATGTTGAAGGTTGATCATTGTGGCATGTTTAATGATGAAAAATACGAGATTAAGAAACAAACACAAACCTATTATAATGAAAATGGAAAATTATTGAGAAATTACATAAAATAGAAACTTGGATAAGTCAACAAACCTAACTTTGCTAAGAGGAAAAAGGAAGAGAAAGAGGAATTGCCTTTCCAACACAAAGTCAAATCCACAACCAAACATCAAAGCAAACCAAATCAACTTGGACCCAAAATCAAAGCTACGGGGTCTTATTTATAAATGAAAATTTTGGTGGAAGACAATGCTTGAGATGTAGGCATTGTTGAAATGCTGCAAGAGTACAAGACAAAGAAAATGCACTACCAAAAGAATTAATAGTACAAGGTAGTAATTCCTATTGTGTTTGCAAATTTATGCAAGAAATGGCTTGAAGAATCAAAGCATTCGCACATTGCATTAGAGGATGGCAAGCAATCTCAATCAAAAAAATGTACAACCAAAAGGAATAAAATAAAGGAGGCCAACATCCAAATAAACCCTTAAAATATGGTTGTAGGCAAGGAGAACATGAGGTTGAAGGAGGAAACAAAGAAGATGGAGAGAGAAATGACAAGATGAAAAAGGAAATGACTGAAATGGAAGAACATAAGAAAATGATAGTGGCAATTAAGGCAAAGCTTCAGACTAGAACGCAAGAGAAAGATGACATGCCTGTAGTCAAACAAAAAATTTAAAGAATTACCATTAAAGGTAATACAAAGTTCCTCCAATGAAAATTGGAAAGGTCCAAACACTAAACAAAAGAAACATAGAGGCAGCTAGGAAATTTGAAAGTGGACATGGAGGAGTAAAAGAGAAACATTGAAGGGCTAGAGAATGAGGATTATATTAATCCCAGAGATTTACGATAACAAGTAGAGATGGCATCTTCATTTTATAGCCCAATCATTAGATAGATCAAAATACTCATTAATTCTAAAGTAATGGAACGCCCAAGTGCGACAAGACTTCAAAGCTACCACCTTGCTTTCATGAGAAGGTATTTTTAAGGAGATGCAAATTTCTTCATTTGAGTCCCTTCATACCTCATCCTTTCCACCTTTTTGACTAAGGAACCTTGCCTAGAATTGGGAGAATAAACAAACTTTTGTATGTATCAAAGCTTCCTCTAAAGACAAGCAAAAAAAATACATCCTTATCTTTTGTGTAACTTATTTGATTTTTCAAAACTTATTGTATTTACTTCAATTTTTAGTAATGTATGCTTTATTTCCTTATGTGATTTTTTTCAGTTAAACTTATTATGGAATTTTGCCTTTTTTTATTTTTGTGCCCTAAGGTAGTTCATTTCCTTGTAGTTATGCTCATTATGGTTAGTTTTCATGCATGCACTACTCTCTATATATTCACACTTTGATTTGAACTTCAGATTACATCTACATCACTCTGCACTTTAATTTTTGGTTCACACTCACATCATCCCGCATGCTTAAGTTTTAGCATATGCTTGTGTAACTTCATACTTTTTTATTAGTTCCAATGCAGATGTATTTCTTTCCTATTTTCTGGACCTTAACATTTGCTATTACACTAGAATACTCAACAATGTGTCCAGTTTCAAGGTGAAGGTTATAGGTGTCACATAGTGTCATCCCATTTTTTCAAAGTAATTAGCTCAGCCGATCACTAAGTTGACATCAAAAGTTAGCTTCTTACTTTGGTTCAGCATGTTTTCTTAGGTTAGCATTGTCAACTCATTCCCATGCCATGGTGAGAAACAATGTTCTGTGCAAAAGAAAATAATTTAGATTAGAATGACATGCAAAGGTTGCATTCTAATTTACCAATCAGTTGCTCTTCAAAGCTGTCAAAGCTTATTTATAAGTGTGGTTGGCTAGCAGGTTGCAGTGATTGAAATTTCTTACCAAATAACCAGACTTTCAATGTCAGCCTCAGGCTACTAAAGATTATAAGGTGTATGGGACTGCTACAACTTGGCTTAGGTTGTCTAACGCTTAATGGTGCCTATGGTCAATAGTGCTTTGTGCCAAACAACATCAGGATTTCGACCAAGGTTGCCAAGGCAAATTGCAAAAGGTTACCAAGGCTTTTTTTCTTTTCTTTTTTGACTTAGCTCGCAAAAGTAAAAAAAATAAATTAAATGAGGATTATTCAGTGCTTTCCAACTTTTAAGAGCTAAGGTGGCCAAGATTTCAGCCAAATACTTATCAAGCAAACCAATACTCAGGTCATTGACTTTAGAAATAGTTTTGAGCTTTATTCAGCAAGGATCATGCTATCATTCTGATCTCCTCCCAAAATACCATAGGTTACAAGAGAACTATGCCACTAAATTGCAGCCATAACCTAAAACTTAGGTGTATGTCCCTAACAGAATAAGGAATCAAAAGGAGATAACCTTGTAACATACCTTTCCTATTTTGTAGTGCATTGGATTATTTCTCCCATTAATGGAAGAATTTCTCGTTATGTGTTTGAAAGTGTCCGATGACAACCTTGATTAAGTAAATCCTAATCAACAATAATTTCCAAAAGCCTAAATATGCTCAATCAATTTGATTCTTTTCAATTAAAGGTGAGAGAATCCCCAAGTTCAAAAATTGCTCAAAGTTCAAATGGAATTTTAAACCCAAATTCACATAATGAAACAGAGCTATGAACCAAAAAAATTGGTTCAAATTATGTCGCAAGCCAATCTTAAGTCATGGTCGGATCGACTTGAAATAGATAAAAATCATCATTTTCATGTGTGTGCATATATGTATGACCGTGCGTGTGCATGTGTGTGTGTGTGGACACACATGCATACATATGTATGTTTATGTATGTGTCTTATATATATATATATATATATATATATATATATATATATGTATGTATGTATGCATATACATACATACATACATACATATATACATACATATATATGTATATCTATATATACATACATACATACATACATAGATATATACATATATATATATATATATATAGGTATGTATGTATATATATATATGTATGTATGTATAAGTGAAAGATTTACAAAAGCATAGCATCATGTATTATTAAATTTGATATGGATGGACTAAATTTAAAAGAACTCATGAATGATTCTATCAAAACATAATGCATGGTTCCATTAAGATTGCTAGATTTATTGAGGCATATGCAATAATTTAAATCATGAGTTTACAAAAAACCATTGCATGATTTTATCAAGGACTCATGCATGATTATACTAAAACATATAATTTATTTTACCTCATGCATGATTATACTAAAACATAGAAATTAATGGTCATATTCACAATAAAATATATTACAAAAGTGGCTTGCAAATGACTATTTAACAAGTCTAGGCTTGTCCAAGAATATATAAATATATCAAAAATGTAGGTTGCATGAATAAATGTTGAATAAGATCATTCCCATCCATGAATATATCAATACAAGAAAATTATTAAGGCAAAACTCATTAAAGAGTCCTTGAAGATGCAGAGCAAGTCCATAGATATTTAGTGAGCATGGGCTTTCCCAAAAATATTCAAGATTTCATGGGAATAGTACATGTATTCTTAACCAAACCTATGCCTTTTGGCCTTCATGCAATTTCACACAATTAGTTTCCATGTTCAATAGCTTATTTTTAAATATATGAAAATCATTGTAAACCTTCATACTTATTTTGTGCTCAACAACCTTGACTTCTTGGCAAAAGCCATGTTGATTGTGCTCAACAAGCGCTACATGTTTTAAGGTGATGGTCCCTAAACCTTTTTACACATACATCATGTGAGACCACAAACAAATTTCTTGAATAATGCATGTCCTATGAAATAATTGAAGGACCACACTTTCTTAATAAGTTTGCACAAGGTCTACCACATGCACTTTCAGTCATAAGGAATTACCTTTTTTATTTGCGACCATTTTCTTTTGAATTTCACATAATACATGCAAGTTGTGTACACACATGTAGAATCCATTTAGGTGGCACAAACAAGGCCAAAAAGATGAAACAAGTTGTTTCTAGTTAAATGGCTCAAGAAACATCATTTTATTGCTTATACATGTGTGTCCTTTAGGTGATTTCATTGTCTTCTCCAACTTTAAACTTTCAATCCTTTGACCACTGACAATTCCAGAAATGTTCACAAGAAATTTGGTAAGAATCTAATCATTATCGAAAAATTTAGCAAACAACTATCTCAAATAGCAACTTCTATCACAGCAAGAATCACAAAAAGCAGTTCAAGCAGGAGATTGAAAGTAGCTTAACAAAGGATTCACCTTCAAATCCGCAATCTCCTGCTCTCGTTTTGCAAAAGTTACTATGAAAGCAGCTTCCCTCTTCTTGGCCTTCTCAAGCTGGAAAAAAGTTCAAGCAAATTTTTCTCATGTCAAAGAAGGTAAATATTATACAAGGAGAACTAGAAATAGAAATGAAACTGACCTGCTCCTTAAGTGAATACTCCGAAGATTTCAAATTCTGAAGAAATGTAACAACCAAACCAGGTTCTGAGTAGGGCAATAATCAATGTAAGTGAATCAACATAAAATGTGAGTTAGACATAAGCACAAATTCGTGTCTACACGGTGAACAACAGTCTAGCAAAGATAGAATATAAACCTGGGGAAGCACCAGAAGGTAAAGCAGGCCCATTCTGAAATGCAGAATGCCACTTTTGGATCTCTTCTCGTGAAACCTCTAATTCTGCCTACAAACGACGCAAATTATCAAATAGCTAGCAGCAATTTTCTAGAAAAAGGACAAAGAATGAGGGTTTGTTGACTTTTAGAATGTAGTTAATAAATCAACATTTTTTTATTCTATATAATTGCATGACTATATAGTTAACCTATCAAGAGATTCACACAGGCAATAAGATGTTGAATTTATCTTCAAAAGATTTCAACCAAATTTATTTTCAAACATGACCATCAAAACCTTCCCTTATCCCATTTAACTAGTAAAGAAGAACATAAATGCTTATTCCATTATCTATCCAAAGTACAACCATACTAAAGAAGACTTGATATAAAAAAACATAGGTTACCTTGCACAACCAAATCTAGTACAAAACATCTCAAATGGATCATAAAAAGTGCACAAAGAAATGTTTAAATAAAAATAAGGTGGGACTGCAACTTTTTCACAAACAGAAGCACATTATAGTCTCAATAAATCATAACAAAATATATAAAAGTGCTCTTTTGGATGGTGAAAATTTTGTTCAACAAATCATCATCATTCAATTGCTATATTTATTTAAATCACAGCCACACTCCCACTCCTATTTGCTGCTCCCTTAACATAAATATAATTTAGTATCCTATTCTTCTTTCACCTTAATGCAATATATGACTTATATATGATGATTCATACATAGTATTCGTTAATTCAAATAATTAATTGCTCTATCGTTATATATTCAAGGCACTAATTTCCACTAGTAGTGGAACTACAATAGATTAGACAACAGTACAAATATCCAACAAAACATATCCAAAACTGGAGTATTGATTTGGAAGAGCACAACACAAATTCAAAAATAAAAAGATAAGCACATGATAGAGAAAGAGGAAAATAGTCACATATCAAAATTGAGCTCATCTTGATTTTTCACTCAAGGAGGACATGTTCTGCTGAATTGACAGCAAGGAGGGAAATGAAAACTACCATTGGCATGACATGGTAAGGTCTCGCAGCCCTCATGCTTCACTATAAGCCATATCTCATAATATCTTGAAGAAGGAAATTGAAAGCAAACAGGAGAGTTCATCATTCAATATCCAACTAGAGAATTTCATATCAACTCATATTGGCAAGCCTCTGTCTATCTATTGTATTTATAGCTGAGAAAAACACTTGGTAAATCACTATTACGTCATATTGGAAAATACACAATGTACCTTATGCCCATCCTCAAAATATTGTGTTAGATGTCACAGTACACAAAATACAAGGTATGTTGACTACCTCCATGCAAACCCAAAATAGCAGCACCACATATTCTACAATGCTTCATGAACACAGTGTACTATAGGTAACAAATGTGTCTTCTCCCTTGTCATTACATCAATGACAAAGTCAAAACATCCAATTTTTTGCATTTTTCAGCTAACGTGCTCCACACCACCATCAACTAAGTAGTCCAAAAAAGTAAGATTAGAACACTATAATCTAGGACGCTAGAAAAAATTTAGAATGTCCTTACAAAAGAAACAACAATGCAGTTGCTTCAATTTTCAACAACGAAAGAACTAACCTAAACAAAAGCAAGGGTAGGATCTACAATGGCATCTACATCAGCTGATGGATAAAAGCAGAAAGGATTCAAGTATGATTTTACTATATTATTATGGAAATGCAAGACATGCTAAGCACATTAAAGGAAGTAGGACAAAGTAGAGTGTAGAATAGAACAAAATCACAAAGAATTAAAATTCCTCTCCCAAAGTTAACCACAAACCTCGCATGTTGCAAGGTTATCCTTACAGTTCTGCAAACTGAAATGCAAAAAATGAATTAGAGAGAAATGGTGAATCATTGAAGCAGAAAAATAAAATGCCACCTTTACATTTGCATTGTCTAGAAAAAAAAACTTCAATAAAGTCCCAAAAGTTACCTTTCACGAAGTGACAATATCATCCCTGTGGTTGCACCAGGCCCACTCTCCTCCATGCTCGACTTCCCCTTGGTTTAAGAAAAATCGTGTAAGCTACATGATACCAATGTCATAGCTATACCAACAAGACTTACTCTAAACTTATCTAGAGTATATGGTAACAATGGTAACTCGAGAATTAAATGTAATACATGAATAATCCATCCCACATTTCAGAATAAACCTCAATTAAAGCTCTGTATATTTGAGCTGCATTGTGTCATATGCAATAAAAATATCACTAAATTCAAGAGGGTGAGTAAATTGCATTAACGATGTTTCTCATGATTTGAATTCACTTAAGATTGTACAGAAGTCATTTTATATTAGCTTTTTATGCATATGTTGAAGATTACTCAAAACACAGTCTAGACAACGTGACAATCGGTAGCATTAAGAACATGACATCCTAGCCCACATGAGAGCTAAAAACAATCCTCCAGTGCAGAATATATCAAGCATATTTCTGAATGCACGTCAATACAATCTAAGGCGTAAATTAATACAATACATATTTTACCTTATAGTTCATTTCTCTACAAAATTGCTGCAGAAGTAATACAATGACTTTGGTTGCATTTTATTGGCAAGGATTTCCATTTATTTGGAGTAACAAAAAAGCCCTAATAATATTAGCACAACATGAACAACTGATCTTATGATAACATAAACCCCTGAGATGACCAAATCCTTCAACGTAAAATCCAAGCTAAGATAAACTGGATGCATAACCATTTGAGGAGCATTCATTACTATCATAGATACCAAGAGAAACAGTCACCTTCTTTGTACCAAAGACATCATCCTCTTCTTCATCGAGATCCCCAAAGGGTCTCTTCTCGCCTGCAGCACACGAGTAGTATGCGATAGTGCTATCGAAGATATAAATCAACAGAAAGAGAACAAACTGAACACCAACGCAGGACCTGAAAGGATTCTGCCAGAATGGCCATCAACATAGTCTCCTCCAAAGTCATCCTCCTAAAACCGTCAAAAATTTCGTAAAAATGAGAACAAACAGATACGAGAATTTGATGAGGAACCGAGGTCGCGTCGAAGGAGTACATCATCGAGATGACTGCGAGTAGCCATTTCAATTTAAAACCCTAATACCTTCCTTCAAGCTAGGCTTCCAGTTAACACTTACAGAAGATTCGCCAAAAAAATTATGTATATATATAATTAAATACTTTTGCGGATTACGATATAAAATATTACTTTCATTTTGCATTTTGGCTTCAGCGACAATATTGTTTCAATTTTTTATTTTCATTAAATTTTAATAATATTTAAATTATTTACAGTTTTTAAAACACTTATTTTTAATTTAAAAATAAAATAAACCTAATGACACCAAAATTAATCTAAACTTGTAGGTTTGGATCAGTTTCAACTAACATCAGCATCTCAAACTAGATTTTGACTAGTTGCATCGTTTTTTTAAGGTAAAATTATCTTTTACCTTTAAATAGTTTTAAAAAAATAATCTAAAACTGCTTGAAATTGATCTAAATAACTGGAATTCAAATTTAGTATCAAAATTATTAAAATTAGACCTTTTGTCCAATCATCTAAAATTCAAATATTTCACTAAAATGATCTATAATAATATTTTATTTGATAAGATAGTACATTATAGACAATATTTAAATTTTGGATATTGTATTGTTATATTTGTTAATTGCTAGTTAGATAAATTATCTCAAAAGAAATTTTGCCAGAGGCCTGGTGTGGACCGTGACCCAAGCAGGCTAGAACCATGGGTTCATTTAGCAAATTAATTTTTCTACTTTTCAATTTTTTTTAAATCAGTGAAAAATATTTTTTAGGATATTGACATTGTTTTTAAAGAAACAGCATTTTTAGCTCCCTTGTTCCCACCACAACAATATGTTAAAAAAAAAGTTGTAAAACATTTTTACTATATTAAGCATTGATTAAGAATGATATAAACCAGAAAAGTTTACACTTTGATTTATTTAAAATAAAAAAATTGCAAATAATAATATCTTGAATAAAATTATCATAGCGAAGCGGCATAAATCACATTATTGATTAAAATTTTAGAAAATCAGAAATAATATTTCCTATATTAGGAGAGAGAAAGAACAAATATAGTAAAATAACTACAGTTAAAGCCTCTTAAATCTCTCCCAAGTGTAAGAATGCTTTTTAGAAGAAAAAAAGTCTAAGCTTTTTCTTGGTTATATAGGTGAAATATTTATTGGTGCTCAAAATTAACAAAATATTAACACTTAATAATCATTAAAGTTAATTTTAAATTAAATATTTACTAGCACTAATTATGGTCATTTCAATGATCTAGAATGCTCGAGTAAAGAAACGTTTAGAGAATTAATTTCGAAGATTATCAAAGAATGAGCATAGAAGATACCATTAAAGACTAGTCTATAGATTATCGAAAATAAATCAAAAGATGTCGCAACAAAAGTTCATAGAAGCCAGCATCATCTTATTCAAATAAGCTTAAATTAAAAAGGAATGATATTGTTTTGAAAGTTATGTTATTATCAGGAAAGATTGTCGATCATGCTCAAAGATAATTAAAGTCAAGACTTAACATATGTTAATGTTTGAACTTTTTATTAGAAAGTGAAAAGTTGAAATTATGGTTAATCATGTATAGAAACTTCACTGGCTCATAATTTTTTAATTTCTCACTTACAATAGCCACAATATACGAGAAAAAACAAACAACAAAGTCAAAATTTAATACAACTTCTTAACAAATAAAACTTATACACTATGTACCAATATCTAGCATAAACCACAAGTGATATATTAAATATATATATATATATGAAAAGATGTTACTAATAATACTTGAAGAAGATATAAAAAGATTAAGAGCATAAAAAGTTATATGGAATGAATCCTAAAAAGTCTAAAAATGATAAAGCTTTTACACATTATTATAATGTTGAAATGAGGTTTTTGATCAATTATTTAGCATTGGATTCTTCTTTCAAGGTTTATTAATTTATTTATAAGCATATAACACTTATAAAGATAAATAAGATAATTCTAACAACTAAACAACAAATATAATCCAACAGTTTAAACTAGTCATTATAGGGTTTCAATATATATGATAGATAGAATCATATCGTACAATTGATAAAATAATATTATACAAGTGATAGGACCCCATATAATGCTATTAAAAATGAATTATTTAGACTATACAATGAAAAATAATATACCTTCCAAAATTCTCAGGTTCAAATGCAAGAAGCTTATATTCATATATAAGATTTAAATGTATCGTATAATGAAATTCACATACTATAAAAAATATTGAGATTATTCTTTTATCTAAAGAGATTAATTGTATTGTACAATAGTAATTCTTATATCATATAAACTTATTGGTATTTCTACTTTATTTATATTTCATAATTGATAATTAACGTATTACATCATGACATAATATTATATTGTATAAAGTTTTTTAGAATTTTTTTCTCATTATCCTTAGTCTAAAAACTAATCATGATATAAGATGATATGTATTGTACTATATAAAAACATCTATACTACCACTTAATCTTTTAATTTATGGACTCATTAAAAATTCTTTATGAATATAAATAAAGCATATTGTATTATATAAAAGATTATACTATATAATGAGTTAGAGCTCTTATTGACTTATTCAAAAGTGTAATTTTAGCATATTTAAAAATCAAGTTTTTTAGATTCTCTTATATGATTAAGCCTTAAATGATAAAAAATATCAAAAAGCACTAGATTAGATGTAAATATTATGCAATAGAACTTATGATGGATATTCGAGATGACTCATGAAAAACCATGATATAATATGTCATATATAAAGATTGCACAGACTTCAATATTCTAACATAAAAAAGTAGAAAAAAAAGCACTCAAGATGGCTATCATATCACAAAAGCAAAGTTCCTCCATGGGTTCAACATTTGTGAAGTGCATTTCATTGACTTTATCTTATGATGAGATATTGTGCCAATGCATCCTAAGTAATTATCATCTTTTAATCTTCTTGGATCAATAAGCTCACTAACACATTAGAAACTTATTATATAATTTTATTATTATCAAACTCTTACATCAAAAATAAGGTTAACATGCTCTCTTTAATATTTTATGCCATCATTATGTTAGAAAATAATTAAAATCCTAGTATAGGATGTAAGGCATGATGAGACACTAATTGTACTAGAAAATGAATAGACATTAGAGACCTTCTCTTAAAAGGAGATGATCAAATTTTCACACTCATGCATCAATTTTTCTTTATTTTAGCTATAGATGTATTAAGTTTTCTTATCATTAGCATGTTGTATAGGGTTTTTGATTTGTGGATATGATATGATTGTTGGCCAATATGATATGCCTATAGGCTAAGGTCTAGATGATATGATGCTAAAGAGGGAAATGGAAAAGTGGAAAAAATGAAAAACCAAAATAGAAATTGGAAATAAAATAAATAGGAAAGTAATACTAAGGAGGGAACAAATCCCAAATAATAAAAACAATATATATATATAGGAATATATAAAAGAGGCAAAAAAAAATGGGAAATAAATAAAGCACAACCTGGAGAAAAGAAAAATAAAATAATTATCTATATGCCACAACATAAGAGTAAGATTTTATTATCATTTATTTATATGAATTACTCGATTATTATATATAATCGTCTTGATTTTTGCATATTAGTTTTATAATATAATGCAAGGATTCCCTTATTAAGCTACTCAGCTCAATCTCTTATATTTTTGTAAGATTAGGGAGCTAGGAGTTTAGTAAGAGTCAAGTTAGATATTATCAAAGCTAGAGCATCAATTGAATGATCTATCTTCTTGTATTTCATCATTAGTAGTAATATAGTTGTTATTTTATATATCATCAAGTATATTTTGTTGTGCACGGGATTATATCGAACTATCATATTAGACTTGGTCGTTGCTTATTTATGCTCTTCTATTGGACTTTGCTATTTATGGTGTTACATCTTATTGGATTTAGATCAAGAGATTATTAATCATTGGATGTTTTGTTTTATACATTAGTTTTGGGATGAAGATTTTTTTAAATTACTATTATGTTAAAATATTATATTATATTATTATTTGTAAGTATATTATATTATTGTGATCATTAGATTTTAGTTATACTTAAGATTTTGAAAAAATGATAGGTGTAACAAACTTAGTAGTAGAGGTTAAGTTAAGAGTTAAGGTATACCTAAACATATTAGGTTTGAAAATAAAGGTAAAGGAACAAAATTTAAGAATAAATAAGTTAGCAAGATTGAATATATTCTTGCTCTATATAACTTAACTATAGTATTTTCCTAAACAAAATGGTTAGCACTCATATTACTACTTTGAAAAGTTCAATGAGCAATGAGCCTGCCTAGGGAGAGCACATGGTCAACTAATCTACTATAACCAAGGCACCATAGGCACAGAAGGAGTCTCAAGGGGAACATTGGTTAAAGGCTTTTATGTGATTGAGATCACAAGTATTTGTAGGTCCCACTGACCCTATAGTTGCAAATGATTGGTTGGACCATATTCAAGAATTTTTTTCTGCATCAAGATGCTTAACTAAGTGAAGGGTCACACTTACAACTTTTGTTTTGGATGAGGAGAAAGTAACTTGGTGGCAATGCTATTATCAAATTATATTAGGGGAGACCCTAAATGGTGATAATATCTTGGGATTCTTTCATAACTACTTTCAAAGATTACTTTGTACCAAAATTTATCAAGGCTTAGATTGAAAAGGAGCTAACCCATCTTAAACATGTTCATATATTAGTTATAGATTACACGTCTCGATTCATATATCTAACTAGATATGTCTCAAAATTGATCACATCTAAGAGGCACCAATGTAAGCTTTTCATGGAGGGACTTAGAACCTTCCCTTCAAAGATATTTCGTGGTCTCTTATTTCACTAAATGCAAGGATTTGATGAAGACTTCATAATTATTGATCATGTGGAGCATCGTATCGATGCACACAAAGAACTTGGGAAGAAAAGAGAGAATTTCTTAGAAAAAGAAGAAGGGTCTATTTTAAGATAAGTGATAAAAAGATTTGATGATATTAAATATTCCATTCTCATCCACCTTAGCCAAATAATGAATGATAAGGAGACCAACCCAAAGGATAGACTTAGAGGTGTAGATGTTAGATTAGAGGCATAGAAATGTTTGAAAATTTAAGAAACATACCTATTTTAATTACTTAAAATTAGGTCATAGGAAGGCAAATTGCTTGGATGTGCCAAGGAACATGTAAAGTGTTAAGCAAATAAAAGCCGCTCAAAGGGAAAACCATGGATTTATTCTCTTACTCAATAATAGATAGCGAAGGCATATGATGTAATAATTGGTATACTTTGATTTTTTTTTCATACTAAATTTGTTATTCTTATTAGCACTAGCTCATTGCACTCTTTTATTATTAAATCTATTTGGAAAAACATGATGGACAATAAAGGCCAGCTAGAGTCATCACTTATGGTGAGATTGCTTTTAAAGAAAAGATCCTAACCATACATGTAATTGATGATGATATCATAATATATGACCATAAATTTAAGGCTAAGCTAATTTATGCTCTTATAATTGAGTTTGATGTAATATAAAGATGAACTTGATGACCTGATATGGAGTATGATTAATTGTTGAGAAAGAATGTCTAAGTCAAGGGGCCCAACTCAATTGACTTGGTTTATTTTTAAGACAATAAGAAAATCCTAATGATTTCAAAACTTTAGGCTATGGAGCTAGTTTTAAGGGGCAATATGGCCTTATTAGCCTTTGTGATATAGTTTGAAATTCCATCATTGCAAGATACCCCAATTATATAGGATTATTCTGATTTCTTCCTATATGAGTTGTTAGGTTTATCTATAGAATGTGAGATTGAGTTCTTTATAGACTTGGAATCATAAGCTATGCATATTGCAAAAGTATCGTACTATATGGCTCCAACTAAGTTACAAGAACTCAAAGCTCAATTATAGGATTTTTTGGGTAAGGCATTAATTAGGTCCAAAGTTTTGCCTTGAGAGCCCTTATTTTTTTAAAAAAAACAAAAAAGAGGAGAGTATGTGAATGTGTATAGATTACTAAGAATTACATAAAAAATAATAAAAATCAATATCTATTATCACGTATTGATGAATTGCTTAATCAACTACAATTAGCATCAACCTTTTCTAAAATTGATCATCGATCAAGATATCATATCAAAATTTAAGAGAAGGATATTCTCAAAATAGCCTTCGACTTGTTATGGATATTTTGAGTTCATTATCTTACCATTTAGGTTATATATTGCTCTTATAATATTCATGGATCTTATAAATCATATCTTTCAACCACATCTTGATCGTTTTCTGATAATTTTTATATGATATATTGGTATATTCTAGAAGTAAGAAACTTCATAAAAAGCATCTCAAAATTATATTAAAGTCACTTAAGATTAAGTAACTTTATGCAAAATTCCTAAAGTGTTCCTTTTGGCTATATTTCATGGCTTTTCTTAGACACATGTTTAGTACTGATGAAGTTTAAGCAGATTCTAATAAAATATAAGCAATCATAAAATGGTAAAGACCCATTATGGTGACAAAGGTCTATAATGTTTTGGGACTTACTGAATATTGTAAGTTTGTAGTTAATTTTTTCAAGATTTCAACACCACTTAGTCATCTAACAAAGAATGGTATAGTTTTTGTGATTAAATATGTGATCAAAGTTTTAGTGAGTTGAAGAATATATTAAGCTGAGCTCTAGTTTTGACCTTATTAATGTAAGGAAATCTTATCAGGTATACATAAATGCATCACTTAATTGATTTGAGCTTATACTTATGTTGGAATGATGGGTTGTAGCCTATGCATCTAGGCTATAGTGTGATAATGAGTGCAATTATCCCAATCATGACTTAATGTTGGTAGTTGTGGTATTTCCCTTAAATATTTGGCATCATTATTTATTTAGAGTTATGATCAAGATTTATAATAATCATACAAGCCTTAAATATATTCTCACTTAAAAGGAAATGAATTTATGACAATGCTATTGGTTTGAATTTATTAAAAGTTATAAATTAGATATAAAATACTGCATAGACAAAGCCAATTTAGTAGTTGATGCTTTAGCAAAGGTTTGATCCTTAGATCCATGCTTACATATAAATCAAAGAAAATGATTGATTTAGACTTCAATTAGAATCATGAATAGTTGGTAGTATAACATTTTTAGTAACCTAATTCAACTTTCAATTTATGTTGATTTAGTGGAAGGATTGAGATCACTATAATATAAGGATTTAAAACTTTTGATTGAGATTTCTTAACCACAAACTAAGGGACTACAAATTTTTTCTTAAGGGACAACATTTTGACTTATCATGCCCAATGGTATGTTCTTTAATATCAAGAGGTCAAGGATAATATCTTGAGAGAATCTCATGACAGTAAGCTAATAATAAGCTTAGAGAACACTAATATGTACAAAAACGTTATGAGCCATTTTTAGTGGAGAGGTTTAAAGAAAGATGTCTCTTAATATATTTATAAATGCTTACTTCATTAAAATGTTAAAGTAGAACATTAGAGGCACATTGGTTATACAAAAACATTCCATCTATTAGATATGAAAACATAATTTTCTTAATCACATGTATTCTTACCATTAAAAATCAACTCTAATTAAACAGAATGCTTACTCATGTTTCAAATGGTTTTCTAGAAGTTAGAAATCTCCTCAAATGGTGCTTAAAAATTTAAATCTCAATCCAATATAAATTTTGCATGGTTGATTTTCATAACCCTTCCTTCTATCATAGTTACTTATTACTCTTCTTCTTTGCTTATTATTCTTCTCCTTCTTAAGTACTCTAACTCATTTTCTTTTTCTCTCTCTAACTTCCTTAGGTTTTCTCCTCTCTCTTTAATTTTTAAAGTTGCCTAAATAATACTTGCATAAGGCTACAATAATGAGGTAAAGAGACTCAGTACATATAAATAAATATACACATACACACCACAAATATATATATTTATACATATATAAATTTTCTTATTTTTATTTAAAATAAATTTGATTGAGCTCTAAAAGTTATAATAAATGAACCAACACATTATTTTAAATTATTCCTTCTCATTAATATATTTACTTTGACATTTATTATAATTTTATAAAATTTCACATTTTTTGAGATATGATAAGAAAAATGTTATTACCTTTTTGCATAAAAACATAACTTTTTCTTATTTGTGAAAAAGATAATACACTCTTACTCTCTAATTTAAAAAGTTATAAAATAATTTTATCTTAAGGAGGTCACATGCTTTCACTTTCAGAGAACTATTATCCAAAAATTTTAAAAACTCAATATATTGAATCCTTATATTTTTTTTGATGAAACTATGATATTAAATCAAAAATGACATAAGCCATACAAGAATTTCACATATGGGATCCTCACGGAGGATCAAACATGAAATCTGACAGCATAAGTTTGAGTAGGGGCTTAGGAATAGATTCCCCGGGTTCCCATACGAACTCATTGCAGCATACAGCACGTGCCACC
Source organism: Vanilla planifolia (assembly GCA_023846275.1). Lineage (NCBI taxonomy): Eukaryota > Viridiplantae > Streptophyta > Magnoliopsida > Asparagales > Orchidaceae > Vanilla > Vanilla planifolia. Next base: position 27,402,834 of record CM043870.1, read on the forward strand.
CAGTCAGCAGGCACATTCCCTTCTCTATAGATATGGGAAAAGTGGATTGCCTCCAGACACCTGGTGTACCTAAGAGTCTTAGCAAAATGACCATCGTCAGGGGGGTGGGATATCATCTCACAAGCCACCTGGAGCGTCGTCATCGAGTTGGTCTGAATCTCCACAGCCCGATTAAGGGGAAGGGAACCCCTTAGCATGTTAAGGGCCTCGAGCATAGCCTGGACCTCCATCATATCGACAGCCTGGGAGAAAACCCTCTTGCCAGCCACCAAGAGCGGCCTCCCCATGCAGTCTCTGACAACCAGGCCAAGACCAGCATTGTTATCACCTACCGCAGCATCTCAATTCACTTTTATCCATCCTGTTAGTGGGGAACCCAACCATGGGTTACAAGAAGGTTTGAAGAGTTGCAAGGATTCCCGTTAGACAGGGATGAATAGAAGTTATGTTACCTGACTGTAGTAATCACCTCGATCTTGATCATCCATAGCAACGAGCACGACATGGCCATCGGATTTACCTCATCGCATTCCTCCTTGCCCAAATGTAGTACATGGTGGTGGCCAGCGTGGCGGCATGCCTTGTTCCATCACCTCAGCGCATTGCCGACGAACCCACGAACCTCCAGAGCCGGTCGAGGAAGTGCAGCCCAGCTCCCGCACCCGTGGACCAATCTAGTGCCGCCACTGCCCCACAGGCCTGGCAGTCAACCCAAAGTTCCTGTGCGTGCGGGCAGTCCCAGAACACATGTTGCATGGATTCTTCCGCTGCGCAGCCCCATTGGCAGCTACTGTTTTGGAGCATTCCCCTGTGGGCCAGCCACGTCGCCGTAGGGAGGAAGTCACCGGTGACTCGCCACATGAACATGTGCACCCTCGACATTGCTTTAATCTTCCAAATGCCCCTAATCTCGTTTGCATGACGCCGACCACCCCGCCTGACAGTGTCATCAGCACCGTACACCATGTGTGTGTAGATTCTCCCGCTATCGACCCTCGTCATCTCGGCGTGCATCTGGAGGAGCACATCCTGGGCTGACGTCTGGGCTCTCGGCAGATGCAGAATTCTGTCAGTCAGCTCCTCGCCTGCCCATGCACGGATGTTGTCCACGTCCCAGTCCCCAGCAATTGTAATGCAGTCAGTAACACTCGCCAACCAATTGACGTTCATGTTAATGAAGGTCGGCCAGAAGCAGAGTGGAAGTATGCCCAGCCAATTATCCTCTGTGAATCTCACCGTCCTCCCATCGCCGATGCGCTAGACGAAGATCGGCATTGCCATTGGCATTGCCTCCAGCACCATTCTGCACACAGGAGATGCGTTTCGGGGAGCTTTCATAAGAGGATTCATCAATGTGTACTTTCGCCTCATAATTTCAACCAAAAGGCTCACCTCACAGTTGAGAATGCGCTTGCAATTGTTCATCTACAGCACGCACTGCCATATGCAGAAGTCCCGAAGTCCAAGCTCGCTAGCGGCCTTCAGCAAAGTGACGCAATTCCAGAGTGCGTAATGCATCGTGTGTGCATTGCTCGTCCTGTTCCATAGGAACCTTCTAATTCTCTTTTCCATGTCTTCAATTACTCCTGCAGACACCGCACAATGCCGCAGAGCGTGACTTGGGATGACAGTAAGAACAGAGGAGGCCAAGACAGCTCTGCTCCCGAGTGACAACAGATGGATACGCCAATTGGCCACCGTAGCGTCAATCCTTTGAACCAGAAAATTGAGGTCAGCTTTATTCAGGCACCTCACAGTAATTGGGACTCCGAGGTACGTGAGCATCCGACCTTACTCCATGTGGAGTTTCTTCAAGACTAGCCTGGCTTTCTTCTTGCTGATCTTTGTGCTGAAGTATACTTTGGATTTCATGAGGTTGACGCGGTGCGTGTTGCCCAAGTCTGAATCTGAGCAGCTGCTTCGTCTCGTAGTCCCTCACCAGCATCGATAGGAATTCTGTAGCCATGACGTATAGGTATGGCGAAAGCGAACATCCCTACCGGAGTCCCCGCTGTGCCACCACCCAAGAGAGGCGAGAGCCATTAACGAGAACACCAAATCTCGGACAAGTTATGCATGCAACGATCCATTCACATCAGATAGGAGGAACTCCCATAGTCTTCATCATCTCGAGCAGGAATTCCCAACGCACGCTGTCGTAGGCCTGCTCCATGTTAATTTTTACTGCCATGAGGCCCGAAGCAGCGGTGCTGGCATGCATTTTCTATACCATCTCCTGTGCGATGTAAACATTATCTGAGATGCTTTACCCGAGAATAAATGCTGCTTGCTCGCGTGAGATGAAGCTTAACATCAACGATTTCAGCATCTCGACCAGTACGATGTTTTGTTTGATGATAACAAATCTTAAGTATTTACTTATAAAGTTTGAATCAACTTTCAAATTTTAGATAATTAATACTAGCATTCATAGGAGAACTTAAGTAAGAAATGGTATAAATATCAAATCTTATGAAGATAATCTTAGTTAGAGTGATAAATCATCAAGAGATTTATTTTAAGTTTAATTTTAAGTATTTAACTTTTATATTAATTAGAATACTAAGTTTGATTGAAATTAGTATTGTAAGACACAAATTAAATTTTATTTAAATTAATTATCTTAAAAAATCATAAGAATAAAGCATTAATCATCTTTTCTTGAATTATTTGATCTTAATCATATTGTTGAATATCTTCATTCATCAACATGTTGCAAAAACTATATTATAATAATATTAATTAGTTGGTAAAAAATAATAATATTATTAATAATAATAAAATAACAAATTAAAAATTAAATCAACTGACCTTACTCATATAACTCATTTGAAATTATACATCTAAAGCATCAAGAAAGGATAGTAAGTCCGCAATCCAATTCGTTGCAATTTTTGGGTATGTGAGTAAATCTCAATCATGCTTATATGTTTGTTTGTCGATCAAAGAGTTACTTCCACATACTTCCATGAATAAGTTAATTAAATCACTAGTAGAAATGGTAATAACTTCTTAATAGACTAATTTTTAGGTACAAGAAATTGTTTATAAGCAAATATTTTAAGATTTAACAAGTAATATGGGACTAAAACTCATCATAACTTTCATAAACCTAACTTTTGGATTACGAGAGTGACCTAAGCCATCTGATTGTGCAATTTCATGATCACATGATTTGTATTAAATTCACACATAAGATCTAAATCTAGCCATCATATCAAAATTTCATTTGTCCCATCATGGGGTTTTCATGATTGAACACTCTAGAAACATTTTGATTGTGTGATTCCTATATGATAGCTATTTGAATAATAATTTTTTATTTAGAAAAAGATATGTCGACAGAAGTAGTGACAATTAATTGTCAGTTTGTTAAGTACTTTAGCCATTAGAAAATGTTTATAAAAAGGAGAATTCTTGATCAAAATTGATTGATGAAATTTTTAAAAAAATATGAAAAAAAATTTGTGTCACGACATTCAAATTGTTAGCAATTGCTATTCATCATTGCTTCATTCTATTGCATCCACCAATCATCAAACTCTTAATTTCTTCTTTCTTATTAAATAAACTAAGTTATTAATTTTCTTTAATCTTAATTAATTTAATTAAAACTCTTATGCCTTATTAAATATTTTATCAAGAATAGGATTTTTGTTTGTATTAATTCAATTTTTATATTGTCAAATTATTTTTTTTATTACCATTTTGATTTCATTGTAAGATTTAATAGCCCTTTGATTTTACTTTTCTGTTGTCAGATTTATTTTACCTAACTTTTGATGAAAGTATTGTATTGATTGTGTTTTATTTTATCTAGTTTTTATCAGGGATAGGAGTTTACTTTATTTTAAGTTGAATCACCTAAAAATTATTATTATATAATTTTATTTTTATTAATTTTTTAGTTTCATAATTTTTATAAGAAAATATTATTAAAATTAAATTATTGTGCTTTAAAATAAATTAACTTTTGAAGAAAATTGCTTTTAAAAACATGCTTAAGCTATTAAAAATTATCTTAAAGTATTTTCTTTAAATATTTTGTAAGAAATCCAAATTTTTATTCTTACCAATTCATGATTTCTTATTGAGTAACACTTCAATTAGTATGAGACCAATGTCTCTTTCTTATAAGAAGAAACACTGTGGATGATCTATAGCTCAAATTGATACTTCGATGAGTTTAGGTGAATGTACATCTTCTAATAAGCCACCTTATCTATATTGGAAAACTAGAGCTAAACATTTATGTTATACATATAACCACCAATAGACCTCATCCAACTTATTAAAAAGAAGTCAATAACCACCCCATATAAGAAGATCTAGTTTATGTCCCAAGGTGAAGTATATTAAGAATTTATAGATAAAACTATCATCTAGCTATAAAAAGTAATAGGATCTCAAATTAGGTACTTGATATAACAATACATCCCATAATAAAACCCATCTTACTTAACTTCCCTAATGTTTTTTTTTAGAAAACCCGACCCTATACTCAAGCTAGTCAAACAAATTTACAACACTATATAATGAGCCTATCTAAACATCAAAAGCTCTCCTAATGAGTAAGAGTTATTAACTAAGCTTCATATAAGAAAGCATTAGTCCTTATGCAATACTTGTCTTTTTAGTTATTAAAAAAGATGAATTATAGAGAATGTGTATCAATAGTTGATTCATCAATAAAATAACTATGAAGTATAGATTCTTTATCTCATGTTTGGATGACTTGTTGGATCAAAAGAAGTGAATTCATTATTTCCTCAAAATTTGAGTTAAAAGGTAGATATAAGAAGTTAAGATTTGATCAGGAGATGAGTAAAAAGATACTTTAAAAAGGGATGGGTTATACAAAATGTTAGTCAAGCCATTTAGCTTAGTTAACTCCCTAAGCATGCTTATGAGAATAATGAACAAAATACTTCGCCTACTTAGAAAAACTCATGGTAGTTTTCTTTCATAACTTCTTATTATTCAGTGATATCCTTGAGCACAACTTCAAACACCTTAAGACATTTTGCTCTATGCTTAGGGAGAACCACTTCTACACCAACCTCAAATAATGCATCTATGTTATCAATAGTGTGGACTTTGTAAGCTTCATAGTCTCGAGAGATGATGTATTAACAAATCCCAACAAGATTAAGACATAACTAATTGACCAACACTTCATTTCATCTATGACGTTAAGAGTTTTCATGGCTTAAAGACCTTCTATAGAAGATCCATTAAGGGCTTTATTGTTATCACTACCATTATAACTGATTTTATTAAAAAATAAAATTTCAAATGGATCCTTATAATTGAAAAAATATTTGAAAAGATTAATGAGAATATGACTAAAGAACTTTTAATCTAACTTTAAGACTTTTTCATCATTTTTGAACTATCTTGTGATGCCTTAATTATAGGAATCGGAGGAGTCTTTAGTTAGAAAGGATAATTGATTGCATATTTAAGTGAAAAATTGAATGAGTCTTATAAGAAATACATTATTTGTGATGAAGAATTTTATGTGATAGTCCAAACCTTAAGATAGTGAAGGTATTTTTTCTTATCCCATGAATTTGTACTTTTATTTTGATTATGAAGCCTTAAGGTGACTTGACTTACATAATAAGTTAAAACCAAAAATCATGCTAAATAAGTAGGATTCCTTCAAAGATACACAATCATCCTCAAACCATGTGTACAAAACAAGGTCATCGATACCCTTAGTAGATGAATGAACTTACTCACCAAATTGTCTGTCTCCATAATCGAATTTGAAACTTTACTTGACATGTACCCCAATTGCATTAATTTGGACCTATCTACAAAGAATTTGTTGACAATCTGACCAAAGGCATCTATGATTATATGATTAAAGAGGTTTAAATTTTTATGATAGAAAACTATTCACGCCACGAACATCACTTGAAGATTTCTTAGATTACTAGTGTAAGACACCTGCAGCCACTATATAGTCACCTAAAACATTAGACTTTACATATTGTTACTAATACTATTATGATAATAAGAGGACCTTAGTATGGATTTTGTCATTGGATTATCCACCCTTCAAAAATTTTTTGAATCCATTTTCATGGTAGTAAATTGATTTACGAAAATGGCTAGATTCATCTCGTGCTTGAAAACTTTTGATGCTTTACACCTTGCTTAGTTATTCTTTAATGAAGTAAAGATTTATGGGTTATCTAAGACCATTGTTATAGATAAGGATATTTGTTTCACTTTATACTTTTAAAAAATGTGTTGACATCGTATGGAAACAAAGTTAAAATTCTCATCTATTTATCACTCCAAAATTGATAGTCAAATTGAGATAGTAAATCATAGCTTAAAAAATCTATTATGATAATTGATAAGAAAGAACATAAATAATTTGGAACTACTAATATATGTGTAGGTTAAGAATGATCCTCTTTGAAGACTATAATAAATATAAATATCATAACCTAGTTTATCTAATTCTATTACCCATTCAAGCAAGTACAACCATCTCTACATAAGAGTTTGCATAGCAGACAAGATAGGTTCATGAGAATATTAAAGATAAAATAATCCTTAGTAATGAGAAATATAAGACATTGATTGAGGCATGCTATAGGAATAAAGAATTATGAAAAGAAAATTACGTGATGATTTAAATTAGGATTGAAAGGTTCTCATCAAGAACCATGAGGAAGTTACATGCAATAAGCATCAGTTTATTTTAAATCTTTAAAAGGTTTGACCAAATACATACACTATGGATCTACATGATGACTACAACATCAACGATATCTCCAACATGTTAGATTTGATGGCTTACAAGGGACTGATTGTGAGACTTAATGAGTTATTTGAGTTAACATCAATATACCTTGATAATGAACCTTTACCTGAGTCCCCATTATACTATTATAGTAAGAAGAATGAGAAAATGAAAAGAATACAAAATGAATAGACTACGATGACCAAAAATTGAAGTTATTAAAGATATCTTATTTGTTGGAAAGGCTAAGTAGACATAAAGGATACATGGATCACAAGAGAAGAGTTATAATGAATAAATCTAACTGTATTAAAGACTTACGAGAGTTAATATGGAGCAATCATCTCATCAAAGATAATTTTTTTCTATTATGGGGGAATTGGTGAGGACACTATTTGTTGTCAAGATTTTCAACACAAAAGAGCCATTTAGGCACAAGCTAGTTCTTTCATATAATCAAGATATCTATATTTCATGTGTAGAGTCAAGAGAGTGCCTAAAAATATATTTTGGGTTAAGAATTTATGCTTGGGGATAAAAAGAACAAAAATGGTCCATTCATGTTGGCTCTCCTTATAACTATCATCATTGCTAATTGTCTTTAACTAGAGCTAACTTGATCCAATGATAGCCCACATTGACTGTGTTCAGTCGAAAAAGTTCATTGAATAAGTCTTTTGTGGACACTTTGGATTACATGTACATGTAATCCATGAATGCACATGGATTCATCAATGTTCACAAAGTTGCTAGTTTGATCATTAATAGTATAGTTTGTGAAGTTAGCACATGGATCTGTTAATGCTTCATTCACCCACTAGTCTGAATTGCTGACAAAGTAGTTCATGTAACCCATGAATGAACTTGGACCAATGATGCGATGCTCAACTCGTGAACTTGAACTATGACACTTCGACATAGATTTGACTAGCGACATGTTGATTCAAATTTTACTCGTGCATACTAGCCAGTGTTGAACCAAAAACATAGCTTTTTATAAAGTTATTTTACAATAACTTATGCTACAAAATTTTGAAACCAAAATAATAATTTTTTTTAATCTTGTTTTGCAACACCTTTTGATGGTAGATTTTTGTACTTTTTTTCTTTTTTATTTATAATTTTTTCTTAGGACCTCTTTAAATGGGGAGGCTACCCTTTGAAAAAAATGAGTTTTGCATGAGAAAAGTTTCTGCTTTCCTTTGCATCTTGTTGAGATGTTAAAGTTGATCATAATAGGAACTCTGAGATACTAATTTATCAAGGCTTCAATACTAGGGGCAGTGTGAGGCCTAAGTAGTGAGGTGTCATGTTAGTTATCTTTAAACACTATGACTACGCCTTTTTATCACCACCATCACAATAGTTTCCTTTAGTTTGGCATTTTTTTGGTTTTATTTAAATTTTTTGCCACCTTTATCTTCTTTGAACTTTATTCATGAATCTAATTAATTATTACCTTTCCTACTCCCTATGATTCAGTTGTCTTATGTGTTTAGAGTACCTTTGTGTGTAACCGTTATATTATTTTGGTATTTTTTATTAGGCTTAGTAAAATCTTTTTTAGTACTTTCAATTTGCACTTGTGTGACCTTTACTTTCTTTGCTTTATCTTGAAATTAGTTTTATCCATCTCTTTTCAAGTACCTTATATTTATGTCATTGAAGATATTGCAAGCCTAGCATATAGAGTGACTTCTGCATTGCTCTCGGTCTCATTTTGACTAAGCTTGTCTTGAAGGATATTTTAGCATTTTTTTGGGTTTATGTATTTATCTTTCATAGTTTTCCTCTTAATATGTGTAGTTTAACCTTTAAGTTGCTTATTATAGTTTAGATTGGCTATCTAATATTAATTAGCTTATGCTAAGATGTCATAAAATATGAAAATTTGCCTTTAGAATTATTGATTTATTTATTTTATTTATTTAAGAAAGAGTTCTTCCACTAACAGTCATGCAAAAGATTTATTATTTCATGATAATGTAAACCTTTATGGTTTTTCATATAAATTAGAAAATATTGATGTTTCTTATGATTATTTTTATGATAGCATTTGATATTAATTTGTAGAGGTTGAAAACAAAATTCTTTTATTATTTAAAAAATTTTCATGGATATTAAATTGTGAATAAGGAGAAAAATATAAAAGAAAAGGTCTAAGTAGCTCTCCAAAAGTATTTTTGGTATATCTGAGTTGTAAAGAAGGGGTTATACTCTATGGTGCTTAAAGCAATGGATTGAGATAAAGCATACACTTGGGGGTTGCCCAAGCTAACCTGAACTTTGTTCTTCAATTTAACCCCTTGATATATCAATAAGGGTTTACTGTTCTTTTATTGGATGTTCTCTATTACTGTCAAAAATGATATTTTATAGCTCAGAAGCTACCTCAAACCTTCTTCCAAATTGAGGACAAACTCTTATCATATGACTAAATTTTCCACAATAGAAACATCTCATTTTATTCCCTAACTTATACCAAAAATCACCTTTATGAAATTTTTTCAATTTGGGCATTGAGAGACCATTTGATTAAAGATTGTCTCAAATTAACCTCTCCTTGTATTAAACTCAAATAGTTTCCAACAAAATCTTTTACTTGCACCTCCTCTACTTAAGTTTCTTTTGAAGGAGGTTATATGCTTTTTTTCTTAGAGGTTCTTCTTTCTTTTTCTTCACTATTTTGATAGCTTCTACACCAATAAATCTTATAAAACAAGTTGACATTTTTGGCCAATTTCGTGAAATCATTGGTTCTTATAGTAATAAAAGTGGATTTTATTTCAACCTTTAGCCCACTTTTGAATGCAAAGCTACATTGGTCTTTAGAGATAAAAGAATTAGTAACATACCTAAGCAATATAGTATACTCCTTTTATTTCAATAGTTGTAATCCTTTGTTGTGTTAGGTTTGTTAGGTTATCCTCGTCTACTCTCGAATAGAGGTAAAGTTATACTATCATTTGAAGCATTCCAAACATTTATCCTAGGTTATGTTTTATATTGGTCATTTTCTAAACTTGATGTGATGGATAGATTCTTATAAAAAATTGGCACTATCTTCTAGAATCAAGATAACTAGACAAAACTTTTTCTTATTTATGCATAACATTATTTTAAAACTTATTCTCATTTTGTTGATCTAACCATTTGAAACTAGAGGATTAGTCCCTCCCTTAAAATGAGGGTGACACAATTAGTGAAATTAATTAAGAAGCCTATCGTATCATAACTTTCTCAATTTTTAGCAAAGGGAGCTATACATGAAAATGGAAGCTATATTGGATCATATTGATTCTTTATTAATTATTCTACTCTTTCCTCTTATTACATCATTCGACTTCACTTTAGTTGAATCTCTTTCTATAATTTTCTCCAATGGTTATAACTTTTCATTAACACAAGGATATGTAAATAATATTTAAAAAAGCCAAGCATTAAATGTATATAAGGGAAATGCAATGTTAGTTCCCTCATTTAATAACCACCATGATTATTACCTTCATCCCAAAGATGTCAAGGGCTCTAATATTGTTTTACCATGACCTACTTCTTATAATCTTTAATTTGATCACTTGGCTAAATACCTAGATGGAAACATGAAGACTTTTGTTTTCCTCCTTTTTTCTTTTTAAATGGGGAATGATAGTATAACCCCAAAATTCTATTTCTATTTCTTTTGTAGTATAAATTTTTTAAATATACATATATGCTACCTAACAATGTTTGAGACTATTTAAAAGCATAAATTTAACTATTACTTGTCTATTCATATAAAGTTATATGTACCTTACTCTTCTATAATACATCCCTTATAACGTAAGTATAGTAGATGTGAGTAAAATTTCCCAGTTGATAGATCATGCTAATAATGATGTTAAAATAAAATTAACATAAAAATTACTAGTGATTAACTTAAATAAAGTACATCATGGTATTTTTAACTCTTTTTTAAAACACAAGTAGAGTTAGAATCATATAATCCATTGTTATGAGTCTTTTCTCTTTTTACTTTTCTCTTTTTCTTACATTTTTTTCTTTTTCATTACATATTTCTATTCCTTTTATCTTTTCACATTTCTATTTTTCTTTTCTTTTATCAAGTCTTCTTTCCCCTTAATACTATTATCCTATTAATTTTAGCATCTTACCCAATTTATTACTAATATCATATTTTCTTAATTCTTATTCCTATCTTAGTTTATTACTAATGTTAGTTTCTTTTCTTTCTTTTTATTTAATGGCTTATTTTGATTTTAGTTTTAGTTTTCTTTTCTTTCTTTCTTGTCAAAGTTTGTTATCAATACCAATTTAATTTTCTTTCTTGGCCATTTTTTTTGTTAGTTTCTTTTCTTTCTTTTTATTTAATGGCTTATTTTGATTTTAGTTTTAGTTTTCTTTTCTTTCTTTCTTGTCAAAGTTTGTTATCAATACCAATTTTATTTTCTTTCTTGGCCATTTTTTTGTTAGTGTAAGTCTTTTTTATTTCTTTTTCTTTTTATTTTTAGGCCTAGTTTACTACAAGCATTTGTTTTTTATCATGATATCATACGTTTGGAGAAATCATAATTTCACTTTTGTATCTCTTTTTTTTAATCTCCTTAATTATTTAGCCTATTTTTTGTATTTATTTTTATTTTTCCCTTTTTTATTTTCATTCCTACTTTCATCTTACCTAATGAATTATATAGTAGTACATAAAAATATAATATTTTGGGTGTACATAGAGTATAACCCCTTCTTTACACCTCAGATATACCAAAAATACTTTTGGAGAGCTACTTAGATCTTTTCTTTTATATTTTTCTCCTTATTCACAATGTAATATCCATGAAAATTTTTTAAATAATAAAAGAATTTTGTTTTCAACCTCTACAAATTAATATCAAAAGCTATCATAAAAATAACCATAAGAAACATCAATATTTTTTAATTTATATTATGTGTGTGTGTGTACATGCCTTCTTTTATTCAATAATGTTTTTACTTATATTACGAAATTAGATTTATCTAATTGAATTCTTATAGATAGGCTTTGTTTCATAATTTCTTTGGCGTGCCTTTTATTCATTGCATCACTTGTTTTGTGACAGTAAAATTATTATTAGTAATTTTTTTATTAGTGATTTTAAATCTTACATATTAACAGTGATTGGGTTTAATCATTTTAAGGGCTTTATTATTGTCCCAAGATGTTTAACATAAGTGTTTGGATATTAATCATAACTGATATAAAAAGAAACATAAGCTCGATCAACACTTGGAAAAGATGGTTAAATAGTTATTTTTTATTTTAGTACTAGAATGTTAAAACCAACAATAATTTATTTAAGGTACTTAAGATTTACTTAAGGTATATAATTTATCTTATTTTATATATGTTATTTTTCTTAAAGTATTACATTCATAGTGATATTGCATTCATAATGAGTTATATCATATGTAAATACTAAGTTAAGTTAGATTTGAAAGGAGACTAAATGTAATGAGACATTCATTTCATCTTATTTTACTTATGTTATCTATCTCAAAAATTACATCTATATTGAGTTATATCATGTGTTTAATGATTAAATCAAGTTAGATTTTAAAAGAGATTTAATTAAGTGAGATTTGTATTTGCTAAAATATATGTACAATGAACACATTATATAATATGATTGATTAATACTTAGATAAAAAAGAATGTCAATCATGGCAATCTTATAGATATGCACAAGCTATACTACTTATACTAATCAATACCACTATCATATAAGTACATTGATTGTTTACTTAAGAGGAGTTTGTTAAGGTTTAAAATTACTTATCCTCATATAGTATGATTAAAAAGTTTATGCTTATATGATTTATTCATTTGAAAGACTGAATTAAATGAAGTATTTTGAGTGCTCAAGAGATATAACATAGATGTGCTTCATATAGTGTGATGGTTCTTATCATCTTTTTATGATAATCATAATAATGAAAGAGTGAATTGTTGGATTATGTTGTGCATGTATAATATTATCGTCATACTTATATGGTATATTTGATGATGTAGTAAGAAGTGAGAACCAAAGATTCGAGCCAATTTTGGTAATACTTATATGTTATAACTTTTATACTTGTATGATTTCATTTATATAAGAACATAACATTGATGACTTATGCTGTGATTGAGTAGATTTTGGGTTTACCATTATGATATAACTTTCTTACCTATACATATCTTTTTATCTAACATTTGAGTACCATGACTTAGTCATATATTAAACAAATTTATATTATAAAAGTACAATCACCTTGTATTACTATATGATCCATTTTGATCAGAGAAGATCTTATCATAAGACATATTATAGTATATGATCTTATATCATACAATATTTTCTCAAGAGTTCAGAATTTTGTTGCACATAATTTTGTTTTAATCATATAATATAATATACTAATCATATCAATATGATCTTTTTTATGTAGTAAAATTGAACAATAAGATCTATATGATTGTCTTTATGATATGCTCAACATTATATTGGTACAATCCCTTGGATCGATAAAATAAGTTCATGAATGTGAATAATGACTAATTTGACTAGATTTTTAAGAAATCAATTATTACCATTTGGAGCATGATTTTCAAACCATTTGAAGGTATCCTATGGACTATGTAAAGGCGTCTAAATGTTAAAGAAATGACTAATGTTCAGTTACATAACTTTGTAAAGATTGTCACTTGAAAATCTTCATCGCATTGAAAAAATGAAGAGCAATGCAATAACATATCTTGTATCATTTATTATAACATTCCTTTATTGAGCTAAGTTCTATATCATTATTTTAGTGACTTCCTTTAAGCTACATTACATTATCTTAAATCTTCTTATTATTGTAATATTACATTAGTGTGCCATTTGAACTAAATTATATTGGCTTATAGGACCTTTATATTGTGATATATATTTAGTTTATTTGTCCTATTATTAAGACATTGTAGTTGAATTTTCCTTGGTCGCCAAACATAAGCATATTAGTGCTAACCAAGGTATTTGGCTGAGGGTGGATGTAGATCCCACATTTGATCTATCTGTGAGCTTGTTGCTCCAAACCTTTGAAAGAAGACCTTATTCTAGAGTTGCAAAAATAGAATTTAAGCATGAGAATGACAAAACAATTAAGGAAGAAAGAAAAAGGAAGATAATTTTTTCCCAAAAAATAGAATTTCTCCCAAAAGATCTAATTTTTTCTCCAAGTATTCAATTTTCTTCTCAAATGATACAATTTTTTCTCTAAGAATACTATTTCCTTATTCATCCTTCTTCTCCTATTTTGTAAATATTTTTATATAATATTTCATTATAAAATATATATTATTTTATTTCATACAATTTCCATGACAATTTGACTAAAAATATCACTACCATAAAAATTTGTGTAGCAAGGGACCACTCGTGCTCACGCTCTGCTGCATGTGCGTAGACTAAAGGCTATATTACTATTCATGCTCATGGATTATGCCCTAGATGTGCACACACTTTCAACATTGCATTGTATGTATATTATTGAGCACATGGATTGCTTATGATAGTAGTTGATGCTACCAAATGAGCACATGATGTAAGTGTCATGAACTTACATTATCGAGCATTTGTGAATGAACTATGCATACTGTGCCAACCCCACGCAAGTCAATGCTTTTATGTGTAGCTATACAACTTGCACACTATTGCACATGTGCACCAAACTTGTGTGCATAAATAGGCTTGCAAGTGCATCATATATAGTCACTATATGACTTTTGTTGTCCTATCTTCTTCATTGATTGTTTCTTAATTAAGGAGTATTTGACTATTGAATGAACCTATAATTGATTACTTGATTAGGACAAGATTAAAACACATAAAAATCATGTTTTGTTTTTTATTATTATTACAATCTCATATAGGAATTTGTTAAACAAAAAATCTTATTTATATTAACCATTAAAAGTAATTAAGATCATCAAAATATTTGTATAGTTTAAGCTTTCGAATAAAGTAACCATTTGTAATGTTATTTGAATAAAAAATTTTGATTTGGAGAAAGCAATATACTTATATTATTATCTTGTGACTTTGAGACCAAGCAAAGTGATCAAAAGTTTTTTGCTATCATATTGTTTATGGTTACTTGAATTGTTGTAATTTGGATTATCTTGAGCAACTATTTAATCATATTATAAAAAAAATTTTAAATAAGTTTTAAAATTTCTTTAAGTGTTTTGATTTGATCTTAAAGTTTGGAATTTGCATAATTTACCTTTCTCTTGTGGTCATATCACTCTTTTCAGTACAAACATTAATGCCTTCATTGCAAATTATTTAATTCTAAAATTTATTTTATTATTTCTATATTTTATAAAATTCAACTCGTATCTACTTACTTAACATAATATATGGTTAGTGAATTGAACTATCTATTTCAACTTTCCTTTACCCTTGATATATCATTTGATTTTCTTTCGGAGCCATTTTTTATCTAAACATATTGTACGTTCTTAAATCTATACCATATGGTTATCATGCAAAGGTTTCCCTAAGCTAATTGAATCATATCCTTCTTTATTGTCATTTTTATATCATTTGAAATAATTTTAATGTACCATACATTTTATTAAGAAAATTATCATCAGTTATACTAGGTTGATCATATGATTAGCTACTTTTTTCCAAACCATACAATCACTTATTAAAATGGCTTCCTAAACATTGCTTTATCTAATCCCTTGCTTATACCTTCTTTTTAAGACTAAGCATACAATCCCTTATTAAAAGGTTTCCCTAAGCATATGATCCCTTGTTCATTGTTTATTCTTATGTTAGAAGATTGCCTTAAAAACTAAATTCCTTCACATCTAAGCTTAGCATATGGTATGTTATATGACAATATAATAATTAGCTCCAAAAACATAGATCTTTCAATCAAACATGTTCCTTCCACTAAAAATCAACTTAGCTTAAAAGAACATGTACCCATGTTTCAAAAAGGAGTTTTTGGAATTACAAACATTCACAAATGGTACTTGAAAAGTTAAAGCACAAGCCAACATACGTTTCCTATGCTTGATTTTCATAATATTTCCTTCCTTTTATTGTAGTTTTCTATTACTCTTCTTCTTCTTTTTCTCTTGTTCTATTCCTCTTCCAATCATCTACTCTTCCTTTTTTCCTTTTTCTTTCCTCCATGGGTTTTTCTCTTTTCTTTCTTTCAAGGCCTTCAAAATTCTTTAACACTCCTAACATAAGGTTATAATAATAAGTTATACATATATATATATATTCACTCCCTTAATTTATAATAAATTTGGTTATTCTTTAAAAATTGAAACTTAATAATAAAAAAATAATGTAAATTATGTCTTCTTGTTGATACATTTACTTTAACTATCACACAGCTTAGAAAAATTTCATGTTTTTTGTGACAATACTAGAATAATATTTTTATCCCCTTGTCTAAAGGCATAAACATTACTTATCTTTTAAATTGCCAATTATACTTTTAGTCTTCAAATTGCATAGTTGCATTGTAATTATATATTAGAAACATTGTAGTTGTTGAACCCTTTGTTGTATATCACTTTTTTGTTAAGTACACAATCATTGTGTTGTTGTTTTTAATATCTTTTCTTGAGTATTTTTAAGATCATGTATCTCAATATCAAACAACTCTAGTAAATTGGAATGTATTGATCAAGTGTTCATGGAATAATTTACAAGTAAAGACAAGTCAAAAAGTCTTGGTGATTTTACTAAAGCATGGCTTAACTTGTAAATTATGAAGCCATTATTTTAACTCATGGTGTTATGACTACCCATCTGAAGCTTATCATCTATACTTTATTTGAGTTAGAATTGTCAAACCAATCACTTGAATTTATATGTCACATAACGATGCATTATACTATTCACGCTTGTTGAATTATATAGTTCTTAAGCCATGCATTTCATGCATGTTTATTTACATATAAATATGCCTTATTGAACATTAGATATGTAGGATTACATATGCATGAAATGATTGACTTTCATAGTTCACAAAAACATCAAGCATTGTATATTTACATTGTTCAAATTAGCATGACTTTTCAATTGTACAATATAATTTTTTTGCATGGCATCAAATAATGCATCAGACGAGTGCTATTCTTGGTGATTTACATAAGGTTTTATCATTTGTACTAGTATGATAATAAGGTACAAGTCTTAAGGGTTAGCCAAAAGGTATACCATATTTTTATACAATATGATGTAATCATTTGGAAGACTAAATTGGGTGATACTAAATATGTGAGCTAAAGTTTATAGTATCATATCATTGTGATAAAAATTTTATATTTATATGATCAATATATTATGTGTTAGGAGTTAATGACTTGTGCTATAAATGAGCTAAATTACGTTGTACTCGTACGATGTTATAATTGAACAAATATGATCAAGTTTCTTACTTGGTTGAGTTAAAATATATATTTTTATATTAATACATTTTGTCCTTCATACTTGTATAATTAATTTAATAGAATCATGACAAGTGATGCATAATCTTAGACTTAGATAAATTTTAGATAGAGTTCTATAGTATTAATATGATATTACTTTCATACTTGTACAATATATATTTGTTTTAGAGTTTGGATTGAGGGCTTAGCCATTTCTTAGTAGATTAGTTTATTTTGAGTATGATTTATGTATCATATTATTATGATCATACTGATTAAGTAATGAGAGCTTCATGTACAATATATTATCTTCGTTTAATCTTATATTATATAATATTTTTTCAAGATCTCATAATTTTGGCTTAGTAAATCATTATAGTTATAAAGTATGATGTACGCATTATGTAAGTATGATACCTTAAGAGATGTAAAAATAAACTTTTTAGACAAGCATTTCTTATGAGCAATATGAGAATAATGCATATAATCATTGTTTGATCTAGATTTTTTTCACATCAGCATGATCAACAACTTAAGAGTATAATAGCTACTTTTAATTACTTAAAACTGGGTTTTCAATTATTGCAACTTCTTTAATCAACCATGTCTCCTTGTGTGGTATAAATATGAGAGTATTTTAAAGAGAATATGTTAATGAATCAATTGTTAAATTATTTTACAAGTGAATCAATGTTTATAGTCATCGGTTGAACTTCAAAGAAAGTAACTTCTTATTCTTATCCCATTACTTTGAGTCTATTTACATCATTTTTTAGTTATTGCACATAAGATCTTAGTATCTTTATTGGTAACATCACTCAACTCATTAGTAGTTTGTCATATATTTCTCAAAAGTGAATTATATAGAATTTATCTATTTTACTTTGTATAAGCAATATAACATTTGTATAAGATGTGTTTTGCTTTGTTGAGTGAGGTTGACCAGAGAGTGGATTTGTATTAGGTTTAACCTTATTTGGCTATGTGCAAAAATAAAGTAGTTGTATTAGATTTATCCCACCTAGTTATGGATAAATGAGAGTTTTTTTAATAGAAACCTAGCCATTTGGTTATTATAAATGTAGAAAACATCTTTGTTGAATCACATAAAAATTTGATTATGTATATTACCTTTCTTATAGTCTTCTACAAAGATTTTCTAACCTAAATAACATTTCTATAACTTCTTTATAATAATAATTAAGAAAATATAAGAGAATACTGCTTTAGGATCTTTTGATTTAGTGATCATTACAAGATTTATTGAGTTATCAACTCATCTTGAAAAGACAAAATAACTATATTATTATTTTATCATTTATTTGAAATTGAATTAAAGTTTGTATTTACACTTTTTGCCCCCTTCTTATTAACATCACACTCCTATCAGCACAACAAGTGGTATCAGAGTAAGAGTTGTATTAAGGAAAGTAATTTATAAAAGAAGATCTTAATCTTTTCTCTTTTGGTGTTAGCGAATTAGTTTTTTTGTTTTTAACATCATGGAGTTCTCACCTTTTCTTTTGAAGCAAAACATTTTGTGTGGAAAGGATATTTAAATCTTTTATTCAATATTTGAATAGTGATTTATGGTATTTGTTTGAACACCCATTCATGACTAATGATTTAAATGTGCAATCTATAAGAATTAGATAATAAAATCCTCGAGGGTTGAACTATCTATAATTTCATACATTTCAAAATATTAAGATAATGATATATTATACATATGCAAGCTTTGAAGAAATATTAGAGTTGGAAAGCTATATACTGATAAGAATTCCTAAGCTCTTAATGAACATAAGAGTGAGAACAAAAAGAAAAAGAAAAACACTAGAGGAAAAGAAAAAAAAGGCATCTTAATATGATTTATAAATGAGTTTTAAGAAAAACAAATTTAGGTACTTCCTACTCTTCTAACAGCTCCTTTTTTGATTTCTATGATAAACTATCTAATTGCTTTAAAGAGCTAGCTCAACATCGAAAAACGTTGATTAAAATGTATTTCTCTTAACAAATGTGATAATCATAAGAATGAAAACATCTCTTTAATGAAACATATGTAAGTGCATATCTTTGATGTTTCTAGTTTATGAGCATAAAATAAAAAATGTTAAGAAGAATTATCTTAGTGTCTTTTATCTATGACTCTTTTAAAAAAAGAAAAAATTTAGTTGAAAAGAGAAAATAGGACTAAAAGAAAATTTGAAATGCTTCAAATTGATTTTAAAATAAATTAAATGGTCTAAAAGTAAAATTTGTTTATACTTTATCATGCACATTTTTTTCATAATAACTTGTTTTCACATGTTCTAGATAATGCTATGATACATAATACTATGAAAAGAGATACTGCTTATGTGCATGGTCATTCCTTTGTTGGTTATAGATTAAAGATTTTTCCTTTCCTTGACTTACATTACATATTCTTACTTTATCCAATGTTGAAATCAACTATTGTTCTAAACATGAACATGTTTCTTATTATTGGCTAATTAGAAAATCTATTAATTCAAAGTAATACAATATGAATCCATTAATCACCTATTCCACATAATACTATTATTGAACCCAAGATGGTTTACATTCCCAAGCTTGAATCCTTGGTAGTTGTGTGAGACAAACCTTGTCTTGTGAATTTACTTGTGATTTACTTGATAAAATGTGCTTGAACCTTATCTCAATTACAGCATAGTTTGGAATGAATATCCTCTATTTAAGAAAAATATTTAGGTAATGTATATATCTACATATATTTGATCTTGAATTAGAAGAATATGATAAATGTCACTTCAATAGATAAGCCAAGATTAAAGATTTTTCACTACTTAGTATGCTCATAAATTGGATGATTAAGCATTTGTATGGACATTAAATTTATAGCTCATTGAACTAGAGATGAGAATAAGTGTAATTTTTAAAGAACAAGTTGAGTCATTTAAGAGTTGAGCACTTATCATAAGAAGGAATCCTTTAACATTACAAAAATAATTGTTAAGTTGATGCTTAAGATTATAATAATTAGAAATCTCAAATGCAAAAGAAGGATAATCTAAGGTTTGGTCATTAGATTGCCTCCATCATGATAATAAAATTTTGTTTTTTAGGTGAAGACATTGACCACATTCCTTAGGGAAAAAACTATTGATATAGAGAGCATGATGTATTTTGTACAAACTTTAACTATACTTAATAGATGAGAAGCTATATTCCATGAGTATCAGTTAGCCATTGATGTATACCAAGGGTAACATAACCATCATCTACTATTGCTACACCTTAATTTGAACATTATCGTATGTAAATCATGAAAGGACAAAATTATAAGTTGGGGGAGGGGGTTGAATTTTAGTACACAAAAACTATAACAATCTTAGAAAAAATGCTTTAATTAAAAAAATATATTTCATTAACTTTAAACTATTTTAGCAAATAAAACATTACCAAAATATGAAGTGAGACTTAGAAATAATGGCAAAAATATTAAGATATGATAGCTAAAAATACTTATGTCCATATTTTGCAAAACATCAACTCAATCCAATAATTTGTTTTCTCTTTGCACAAAATCAGGGGTAGTTGGAAGTGCCAAACTCAAAATTAAAGTTTGTATATTGAAAACCATTGTAGCAAAATTAACTTAAAACCTAAAATGAAAATAGAAGATGTAGGTAGTAAGAACATTCAGATTTTTAGGTAGCTCGACATAACCATTACCAACATTCAACCCCAATCAATTGACCAAGATTCACTGACAAAATCACTCTTTTTTATCGCAGTAGATAGATGAAAACCTTCATAAATCCACTCTATTTTACCATAGTAAGTAGGGGTATAATCTTATAGACACTAAGAAGAGACAAAATAGTAAAGTATCATAGAATTAAGCTTTAAAAAAATACAACTTTACATAGCCATATACCACACCATTTCAAGTAATGTTAAAAGAATGTTCAGTAATAAAATAAAAATTGATTAAAAATAGATGAAAGGCAAACAAATCTCTTCACCACAACATAAATGATAATGAAATGCAAAGCTTGCATATTAGCCTTTTGCTTTTCACTTTAAAATGTGAATCTTATAATTAATTCTTACTTTGATTCTTTTTTTATTTTAAAAGTAATAGTTATTTATACTAATTAACTTCCCAAAAAAATTGAAATAACCAATTATTAAAATGGATTTCAAGAATAGTTAAAATTTATGGTTACACTTTTGAGATTTAAATTATAATAATAAATTAAAGGCATCATATCATGTTTATAAAATTCATACTATTTTTATTATGACTATTGACTAGCTTAAAATATCTTAGTACAAATCTCTTATAAGTTTGATATGAAATTTGTACTATATCATAAAGCATGAGCATACATACATATAAATGAGATACATTGATTGCTATTGTACGATAATAAAGAAAAATAAAAATAAACAAATTTAAAAACTATCATACTCATTTGATAAACTTTATAATGTTAGTATGACCACAAGTGTTGTGAATTTGACCATCGTATGATTTCAATACATATATTATCTTAACATAATATGTAATATATTTTGAGTAATAAACATACTCCTATAATATAACCATGATATTTATATGATTAAAAGTTTGGATTTAAGCATGTGTGTGTTTGTGTATGTGGGTGTGTGTGTAGGTGTTGTCCATGAGTATGTGTGCACATGTGTGTGAATGTGTGCTCATACATACACATGAGTGTGTGTGTGTGTGTGTTCACGTGCATAGGTGTATGCATGGCGGTGTGTGTGTTTGCTTGTCTGGGTGTGTCTGTGCATGCATGTGTGTTTGTCTGTGCATGCAAGGTTGATGCAATTGTTGTCCTAGTACTAGAATTGTCTAAATTCAGCCCACTAATTGTTGAAAACTTTAACAATAAATATCAAGGTTTTGTAATAACTTCTTCACCATTTTGATTGAAAAAAAAAACTTTGCAAGAAACTCTAATAATAAAAATAGGATTATAATATTAGATTCTAGCATCTCTCATATGTTTTCAACATTAAGACATTAAAAATTATAGTACCCACCTTCTTAATTTTAAAAAATTTAGCATTAAACAATACAAATTAAGGATATATGAATCTTACAACAATAATATTCAACTCCCCTTATTGAAATATTTCTTTTACTTGCGATAGTTTGGGCTTGTACAAATTCCATCACTCTTCTTTCCTATTAAAAAGTACCTAAGTGAATACAGTAAAATCATCTCCAACCATATCTACTTCCACCTATACTCTCATGTTGAATCAGACCAAATAGTTATAAGTGAATAAGGTCTAAAGGTTTATTAGTTGAAACATTCTTAATCGGTTTGAAACCTATTTTTGTCTTTTGTCTTAATTAATATGGCTCACACAAGTGTTCAATTCTACTGAATGTTTGACAAACCACTAACTAAGTCATAATTAAAAAATTTGTTAAATGAAGTCTTACATGAATGACACACCCTTCTATGCCATAAAACAAAACAATTATCTTGTAATGAAAGGCATTATAGAACATTATTTCTATTCATATTCAAAGGTAAAACATTGATATTTAATTTCCTAAGTGAAGTAATTAATGGATTATTATTTTTGTTGATAATGCATTCATTCCTCTTCAATATAACAACAAAAGTTGAGTCACAAAGTTGCTTAATGCTAAATAAATTATATCTAATATCTTTCGTTTGTAAGACCGTTTTTTTGATGTTTAAGAGTTGCCCATAGTTTTTGTCTCAATAACTTTGTTTATGAAGTTGTCACCAATGGTAACCTCTCCTCCATAACCATTTAAGTTCATGAATAGTAAATCATCTCCAATCATGTTATAAGAACATCCATTATTCAAATGCCAAGCACCTTCATTAATTCTTGAGGAAAGGCTTGCCTACTAAACATGCTCATGGGCTAGTTTTAAGAACTGAAACATTTTTGGATCCACTTGCCTAAGAATACACAATATTTGAACCATAATTTATAAATCAAATAAACTTAACGTAGTTTTCATTCACAAAACTTTTAATTTTACAAAATGAAGAATATGGCTAATCATCACAATAGTTGCACCAAGGCTTGATAAACTAATGAAGCATCTATATTATGAAAAGCATTTTTATGGTGAGAATGAGTATTTTTCAAAGCAATTAGCTAACTAGAAATATAAAATTCTTATACTTTGATGCAACTACTTCATCATCCCTTACTTTAGCATCTTGTTCAAAGCATGAATTCTTCTTATTTAAATGTTTAAATGTGAAAAAGTAGTTTTTTTTTTCTTTTCTTAATTCCAGAGACATGGAAGCTAATTTCTTATACTTTTTGTAGACATAATGTACTGATCAATGTAATTAACAGAAGTAGAGCATGAAGAGGAACTTGAGCGAACCTCATTTTCTAAGGTAATGGTAAAGTTCTCATCCATTACTATTAAAGAAATCAACCTTCCTTATTTTGTTAAATATTGGAAGTTGTACTATCTAAATAAACCCAAAAAATTTTCATAACTTTCTTCTTCTTCATTTGTTTGTAGAATTTCTTTATTCTTTCTTTATAAAGGGGACAATTTGATCTAATAGATTAGACATTTTGCATTCATGGCACACAATATCTTAAGCTCATACCACTTTTTCTTTCTATTTTTTATCATGGACAAATATTTTTTCTTTTTTTTTGTTGTAGAGCATTGATAGCCCTTTAGAAATCAATACCATGACAAAAGATTGATCCATTAGAATCAAACATTGGATCAGCAATATGAGAAATTGGTTTATCTTTCTTCTTTCTCTTCTCTACTAGTTGTTTTCCCCATCTTTTTTTCCAACAAGCTCCAGCTCATTGGTTAGGAGCTCACCTAGCAACTCATTTAAGGATATGGTAGATAAGTCCTTTTCAACCTTTAGTGTAGTCACAAATGGATCATATTACTAAGAGATAACTTAAAATATTTCTCACTTGTTCACCAACAAATAACTCCATTCCACGGTTAGATAGACCATTTATCATATTTGTAAATCTTATAATTTTCATACTTATAGATTAACTTATTGATTTTAGTATCATTAACTTGTGAAGTACCTTCATAAGTTACTTCAAATTTTGATTAATTCTCTTGAGCAGCTTTTAACTTAAAATTTGATTACACTAAAAAGCACTAAATTTGCAAAAAAATTGTTGCCTAGGAATTTAGTTGCAATTATGTTTTTCCTTAAGTGTGGGTTTAATGAGTAGTTTTCTTACATTCTCATCTTTAATAACCTTTGTGGGAAAGAAAAAAGATATTCAACAAAATCCCAAACTTCTAAATCAATAGATTCCAAATATAAGTGCATTCAACTCTTTTAGTATAAGTAGTATTCATCTTTAAACAAAGGTTTCCTTGTGTTATTTATTGTATTACTTTGTTAAGAATTTTTTTTGTTCACTGCTTGTTTGCTTGGTCATTATTTCTTTTATCTCTTGATACATGATAAAAAGAGAGAAAGAGAAATATGAGAATTAAAAAATGCATTGCATGCATCCTAATACTTTGTTTAAATACTTGTCTTTATTCCATACAATAAGGGAGGTCATGAATGTAGAGGAAGTATTTATATACTTGTATTTTTTTTTATCTTTTTATTTTGATATCTACCTTTTTCATCATCAAAATGTGGAGATATTTGAACCCATCATCATACTCCACTTATTGATGATTACAAAAACATTGTGTTATTATTTATAATCCTTCTTCTTAAGTGTTTTTCAAGTCATGGATCTTATAAATCAAATAGTTTTTATTAAATAAAGAGTATCGATCAAGAATTCATGGAGTAATCTACAAGTAAAGATAAGTTAAAGAGCATTGGTGGCTTTGCTCAAGCTTAGCTTAACTTTCAAATCATAGGATCATTATTCCAACTTCTAATGGAGTGATTACCTATCTAGAGCTCATCATCTATACTTTATTTTGGTTAGAACTATTAAACTTGTCTCGTGTATTTATGTGACACATAAGGATCCATTATATTACATATGAATGTTGAACTGGAGTGATCTCATACATGTTTGTTTACATATAAATATGATTTAATGAATATTGGATGCGTAGGTTTGTATATTTATAAAATTATAGATTTTCATAGTTCACTAAAACATCAAAATTGCATATCTACACTATTCATATGTGTATGATCACCTTATCGTATAATATGATTTTCATTGTGTTGCATCAAATAGTGCATTAGTTAGTTAATTTTTTGAGTGATTTACTTAAGGTTTTATTATTAATATTAGTATGATAACCTTATCATGATGTATCATAAGGGTTACCTTTGAGGTGTACACTTAGATGTATAATTTTTTAGCTTCATGTGGTATGATACCATATTTTACACAGTAAGATGTAGTCATTTCGAGGATCAGATTAAGTGATCTAAGCTTGTGAGATAAAGTTTATAGTATTGTATAAGTACAATAAACTCTTTGCATTTATATGATTAGTATATCATGTACTAAGATTAAGAACTTGGGTTATAAGTGAGTCGAATTATGTTGTACTCGTATGATGCAATAGTCATATTGGTGCGATAAATTTAATTGACTAGGTTGAGCTAAAATGTGCATTTTTATGCTAGTTTACTATATCTTTGGTATGAGCATCATCATTCTAATAGAATCATGACAAGTAAAGCATAATTTGAGACTTAGAAACTCTTTCAGATAGATTTTATCATACTATTATAATATCATTTTTATACTCGTATGATATATATTTATCCTAAAGTTTTATCGCTTATAGAGACTCGAAAAGAGATATCTCATTAAGTGACATAAAGAGAAAAAAACTTTATTATCAGAATAAAAGTAAAAAAAAGACTTTATTAGTGCTATCGTTGAGAGTGAAAGTGAAAAAAATCTTACATCAAAAAGTCTTATGAAAAGACTAAATTAAAAATTACACCACATCCAAAATCATTTTTTAAGGTGATTTCGTAAAGATTTTGAGGCAAGAGTTACAAAATAATGTAAGGTGAAGTTTGCAATCACTTAAAACTATATAGATGAGGTTATTTATGATGTGGTATCTCTAGACATTTGTTAGATTATATTAAAAAAATCTCTACTTATGAAATTGAGATGCTATATACTATTGAGAGTACAACAATCTTGACTCATGAAGGATGAATAATACTTCTTTTTAAAAGACAAAAAACATTAACAAAACTATTATCAATACTAAATAATTGAAGAGATGAGGAAATACTTGTCAAAGATATGTTTTACTAACAAAATATAAAAAACCACTTGTTCAGACAAATGAAAGTCTCAACATTCTGAAGAAAGTAAAAAATCAATTTAGTAAAGAAGTTTCAATAGGACTTCAATCTAAATAAAAAAAAGACTTATAATTAAGAGATCACTTCTAAGGTTATTGAATCTAGAATAGATAAAAAAATTTAAGAAAATAAAATGATACAAATCTATGCACAGCACAAAGCACCAAGATAGTATGTTGGGTGATGTGTGGAGATTTATTATAGGCATACCAGAGTACGTGCCACAACACATTGGTGAAGTGCCACATGTAGAGGCATGGATATGCCCTTAAAGAGAACTAGTCTTAAAAGAGAAACATTAGACAAAATAAAGAGAACAAAAAGAAAGTAGAATAAAAAAATAAAAAAAACCTACCACACATGTGCATGGGTGCTAGATGGTGCACCCACATGTGCCTAACTTCGAGAGTTGTGTGCACACAGGCGATGTTGACTTGGGTCACCTGCATTGCATTTACCTGGTAGTTGCACCTTCCCCCACATGCGATTGAACATGTTGGGGGTCAGTGACTGCATTTGTTAAGCACACAATAGGTGCCATCTACCACATAAATTTTGTGCATGTAGAATCTACATGTGCATAGGGTAGAAGGCACATTGAAACTATGCATAAGCAAGCCTTCCATATGAGGGTAAGGAGTTGATTGGCTCAAGTTTTGTAGAATTTTTTAGCTTTGGTCCAAGGGCAAAAATATCTTTTTTAATTAAGTATTATTTCTCAACTTCTATATAAAAGGATGACACGGATGTATAAAGAATTTAATAGTATAAAAAATTCAATTAAAATCAAAGCAAATTCAAAGAAATTTAGAAAATTTAGTGAGTTTAGGAATCAAGACTTTGTGAAATTTAAGAACCATTTGAAAGGAATCTCAAAGAATTTAATCTCTTTTTTAACAAAACCCTTTTGATCTTTCTCTTTTTTTCCTTTGCTCCTAGTCATTTTCATACTTCTTTCGCTTC
Source organism: Vanilla planifolia (assembly GCA_023846275.1). Taxonomy (NCBI): domain Eukaryota; kingdom Viridiplantae; phylum Streptophyta; class Magnoliopsida; order Asparagales; family Orchidaceae; genus Vanilla; species Vanilla planifolia. The sequence goes on from CM043870.1 coordinate 27,430,351, forward strand.
TACTATTCTGAAAAAGAGGTTTACTAATGAGGATTTATGGCGAGAGCCCTCGTAGACAAGTCACAAGTATATTAATATGATCATACCAGATTAGTAACATGAGTTTCTCATGCAGCATATCATCTTTGTACGATCTTATATCATACACTATTTTTTAGAGAGCTCAAAATTAAGACTTTGTAGTTTATTCAAGTATTAAAGTATTTTATACTCATCATGTAAGTACGACACCTTGGGAGATGTAAAAATGAATTGATTGGATAGGTGTGTCATGTGGGTGATATGAGTGTAATATATTTTGTTATTATACAAGCCATATATTGCATAGTATGATCAATATCAAGAGAGGGTAATGACTTGTTTGATCACTTAAAAAATGAGATTTTAGCATTGTAAGTCCTTTAATCAGCCATGTGTCCTTATGTGGTATAAATAAGAGAGTATTTAAAAAAGAACAAGCTAATGAATCAATTGTTAAATCATGAAATAGAGTACATAGTCATAAGTTAAGCTTCAAAGAGAGAAACTTCTTATTCCTGCTATATTCTTTTAAGTCTATGTATATCATCTTTTGATTATTTCTTGTATCATCTTAGAATCTTGATTAGTAACTTTCCTTTAACTCATTTAAATTTTGTCATATATTTCTCTTAAGTGATTGATATAGGATTCTATTATATTACTTTGTGTAAGTGTTAAATTATTTATATAAGTTACATTATTCTTTTTTTAGTAAGGTTCACCCCTAATTGGTTGCAATAAAAAGAGGGTAAATTTGTATCAGGTTGACCATACCTAGCAATGTGAAAAAAGAGAATGGTTGTGTTAGGTTTACCCCGCTTGGTTATAATAAAACTTAAGCAGTTTTTATAAAAGCTTAGCCATTTAACTTTATGTTATAATTACTTTATTTATTTTTTAATATTTATTCTATTATTATTCAGATTTATTTTTGGCTAGCTCATTATTCATTTTACTTACAGATAAGACATATAACTAGCACATAGAGAGGGGTAAGCTAGATTGATACTTGAGATGAACAGTTTCTTATTGAATTACTTTAGGTGGTTAATCGATGTTTAATTTTGGATGTGCATGATAGTTTAATGAATTTATTGTACAAACTAATATTATAAACTATTAATATCAATAATTCTATAAGAAGATAGTTTTTATAGTAGTGGAAAAATGGGATTTGGTGATAGCACCATTATTTCTCTACTGAGGGTTAGTTGTGTCCTCTTCTATTATTTTATCACTCTGATATATTTATGATGATTATTTCTTTTGGTAATCAGTAAAGTAATACAGGCAGGGTGTGACTATAGGTCATTTGTCTCAATACTACTCATACCTAAGTAAACTTTATTATGGAGTTTTGATAGATCCAATATTTTTAAAGCATTTGATCCTATCAAATCTTCATAGTTAATAATGCCTAAATGGTAGTAGCTTTAAGATGAATGACTTATGAAGAGGTATTTTTCTAAGAAAAATCCCAAGTGGGAGCTTTGTTTTTCATCAAGATAATATCTCATTAGGAAGACTTGGGTGTTATAAATAACCGCATAACATATATGATCTCCTTGTAAATGTATTGGTATACTACATTCTATGCATAGGAGCAAGTCCTCTACATGTTAAAATGAGTCATACTTTAAAATTCATGAAAACCTTATATTTATTGAAATTTTGTGATGAGGGTTACAAACATGACTATGAGCATTGGCTTATGGGCTACAAGTTAAATAATTATTAATTTTACCTTTTGCAAATTATGGTAAAAATGTGACAAAACTTGATAAAATCATATGTAAATTAAGAATGAATCATAATCCATGTTTTTCCATGTGTTCAATGATAAATGTGATATTTTGATGAATATTTCTTGTCATTATGCATAAGAGAATTAATACTTATGCATGTGGATTCTTTGAAAATAGAATAAAAAATTCTTAATATTAATTTTTCAATCTTTTATTCATGATGTGATATGATAACTTTTTAGTTAAACTCCTTTAAACCATTATAATGATTTTAATAAAAGGAAATAAATGACTCAATAATTTGAATCATGGTCATGATATGGATCTTGAACTCATCCTTCTTACATTGCATGATTGCATGCCTTGCTTTAAATCCATAGTTAAATAATCAAATATACCATGTTAGATTCATTTATTACTTCTTTATAAAGAGATTACACATACATTAAGAAAACAACTTGTATCAATAGAGGTTGGGTTGGCTTTATTAAGTTAATGGAAAATACAAGATAGGCTTATTGAACTATAAATTTTTGCTTCACTAGTTTGATGATACAAAATTATTATATTATTTTACTAATATATTTTTAAGTGTTTTACATATATCTCAAAATCAAATAGATCAATCATCTATAAAGCTTGATCAAATGACTCAATAAACTTGTTAGAGGTGTTTTTGTACTAATCTTATGTGGCATTACAAAAAGTACATGGCTTAAGCAAGACAAGGAGAATATCTTTTTGAGTCATTTTTATTTTCTTAGAATGTAAGACCTATAAAAATTTACTAAGGACACTATAATTTGATGTTGTTTAAGTGTGAGAGTTGAACGCTTCCAAATCCTTTCTTATACTCATTTGGAAATTTTTAAGGCATGGATTTTATCCAAGTTTCTTTTAGAAATAAAAGTGCCATAATAAACATTATAAAAATAGGTTTGTATGTGTGTGTTATGATAAAACATAGTTTGTAAAAATCTTTAGATAAATGAAATTGTACTTATCATACTTGTATAATATCCTCATCATGCAATATGACTTGTTATCCTTGGGATCGAATATAGAGTCAATCTTAGGCAATTGATGAAGCACATTTGCATATTAGGCAGATCCACTTAAGCACATAACTAAAAAGTTCATTTTTCTATAGGTCATGGACTTAATCACATACAAAAGCTCGTAATTAATTTGAATAACACTTTTTTTAGATTTTCTCTAATTTAGTGCATTTGTTTATTTCTATGGGTTGTAATGAGTCATATATATAAAATCGTCATTATATTTTCATCCTTATCTAATCTTTTATTATTTTTACATTATTTTACTAATAGTGTTTTTTATTTTTCTTTTGAATCTAAGTATAGCATATATTTAAAGTCTTGATATGGAATGAAAATTAGGAGATCTTTTGTCATTGGTATCTTACTTTCACAAATTATACTTTCTTCTCCTATATGAATGCATAACCTATGTTGAGATTTAGGGATTTTCATGATGTGATACAACATCAAAATTGTGATTACGAATTATCTCTACTATTATCGCCATCCCCATTATCATTGCCTATCATTTTGGATCTCATTGCAAGAGTTCCTCTAACCCCTTCATCATTATTTTTGGAATTAGAGGAACTTTAATGGTGTTTCAATTATCACAATGATCCACAACTAGCCTTGTTGATTTCCTTAACTATTGAGCTTCTATCAAACTTAATTCTTTAGATTACATTCACTTTTATTGCAATCAAGTTTTGGGAAAGAAAAAAGGAAAAAAAGGAGTTTCCTCAGTTGTTGTGCCACCAAACATTGTTAATCATGTACTCTTATTATTGAAGCATTGACCCCCACCTGGTTCTACATGATTACACTAGCATGCGCACCTCACATTTTCTATGTGCATCCATCCTTCCAGCTACATCTGTGCCACTACTTTAGAGCCTAACAACCACATGTGATTATCCACAAACCTAAGTGTAATTCTATTTTCTCCTTTTTGAAGAGAAAAACAAACAAGTGAATGAAAACACTAATGTTTATATTGAGTTGGTCAAATGTTGAAACTGACTTTATGTCAAACTTGTATGAGCCTAGTACTTACAAGACCCACTATTGAACCTCACTTTGAGCATTACCCAACTACACGTGTGAACCGAACAAATGTAGAACCAAACTAAAAGTACTAAAGCACATGAGTCCAACACATGCATCACTAACTAAACCATGTTTCTTGAATTGAACTAGCTTGTGATTATACCATAGTAGATTTTCAGCTTCTTTTATAGTTAGTTTTGTAGTAGCTTTTAGAAGTGCTTTTTAATAACATTTTAGCCAAATTTTCTTGAAGATTCAACATTGAAAAGGATTCCTTCGATTACAGAGGATCAACCTTGTAGCTGAAGAGTCTATAAATTAGACGAGTGAGTGAAGGAATGTAACCTTCGAATAACTTGAATGTTTTCATTCATTATGATGTTAATTCTCTACATTAAGAGTGGTATGAATATGTTGGGTTGCAACTCTCATGACCAAGTTGTGGTTAGCTTGCTCTACTTTTTTCTAGCAAACCTTAAAATTAACTTAACTTATCACTAACCCTTAACGGACCCCTAAGGGAGTGATATACAAGTTAATCTCTAACCCACATAGAATATAATTTGTAAGCCTAAAATCTTTATTTATTCTTCTAATAAGCACTACTGACAACACTATATATGCATATTTTTAAGTTAATTAATTTAGTTTACTACTACAGTTAAAAATTTTATATTTGCATTTTTTCTTTTTTTTCATTGAGCATTGTTACTTTAATTTAAGACTTGAGTTTAATATTAAATTATTAAATCTTTTTAATAACCAATCTTAAATTTTTCTCATTTTCACATAAATGTTTTTGACATATTAAGATTTGATTATGCCACCAAAGCATGATCAAGTAGTTAACTTAAAGAGTATAAGAGTTGAAGTAAATGAAAATCTGTTAAGACACCACTATTAGGCTTACTCACATGGTACATTAGAAACCATAAATGATTGATTTGATGACCAAGTTAAATAGGATAACCAATCCCACCTCCACAAAATACACCTTAAGAAAAAAACCAATAAATTCTTAGAGAAAATGAACTAGCTGAGACAACATCATCCTAGGAATCATATAGATGATTAACTTGAAAAACATAATAATGTTAAAGTAAATGGAACAATACTTGCTGATATTTATGACTTCTAATAGATTTATTTACTAAAGTAAAATTAATAGATTATTTAAAAATATTTTACAATATTACCTCGGTTAGAGAAAGAAGATTGAAAGAAAGAGACTTTACTTTGGTAGAAATGAAAGATGAATTGAAATAGAAATATTATCCTAAGTATCATGATAAGTGATCATATGGATAATTACATGAACTAAAGCAAGAAAATTATATAGTAGTGGAAAATTTGGACACATTTTTGGAACTAGTAACCCAAATAAATTATCTTGACATAGGTTGAAAATTAGTTAACATGTTTGTTTTGGGACTTAGAATAAAGATTTTGATGTAATGTAAATTTAGACTTCTAATAGAGTATAATTTGGATCTTACAATACTAGAGATGCTTTATAAATTATTAGAAAATATGAAAGATACTATACACTATTTAGAATTTAATAGTGTGTGTGGTATTTTAAAGCTTTTCAAAGATTAGAGTTCAAAAGTTGTAGCCTGAATTATCAAATTGAGTAAGTGACAACACCTTAAGTATCAAGTACAAAATCCTATAAAATAGATTTTATTGTTATACTTTTGGTTATGAAATCACTTTCGATGATAACAAAATCCTCATGATAGTTTCTCTAGAGTATCTCTTAGGTCATGCATCTCAAGGTCTTACAGGATCAACCAATTGATAAACTTTAATCAAATGTCTCATGGAATAATCCACAAGTAAAACAATGTCAAACAATATTTGTGATTATGCTCTAATTGTGACTTAAATGTCATATCAAAGAGCTATTGATCAAACCCTTAGTGGGAACTGACCATCTAAAGTTCATCTTCAAAATATTGACTAGTTTGATTATTTATCTTATCACTTATTTATATATGACATAATTAGGTTGCAAATCATTCATTCATTTATACTATTATTTTTAGTAGTTGTAAAAATATTTTATTATTTTAATAGCTAAAAAATGATTTAAAAAATAATAAAATAATAATAATAAATATATAAAATATGTTTTAAAGAACAAAAAATTTGACCAAAGAACCCAACACACGACCAAGCTTACTAGGGTTAAGTGGCCTGAAGAATTAGGCATATGGGGTTCTAAGGAACAGTGGATAAGGAAACCATAAGAACTAATTAAAGTTAGGCCTAAGTCTTTACGAAAGCCACTATGGGTTGGAAGCATAACGAGTCATGACTGACTCGTGAAATATTAGGGAATGAAGTAGGTCAAATCGAACCTAATATGTTATTTATTTAATGTTGTAAGTACGCGAGTGGCTTAGGGTATGAATTCCTGAGTACGTAGGGAGAGCCAGAACCCCATGTATTAGCTCGTAATGTGGTATGTGAGGAATCCTTATAACATGTAAAATCCATAGCAATTAGAGCATGTGGGATTAAATTTTGGTGCATGTTGTATCTAAAACTGGAGCAACTCAGTGTCGTAAGATTGTGCATTTTTTTAATCAAATGGTTTTGATAGCACCCACTTTACTAAATAGTAGATTCCATCTTATCTTCCATCCGTAAAGCTCGATCAAGCTGCTGTGATCATCTTCGCTTTCATGAATAGTGCTTTTGCACTTCATCACCATCCATCCAGCATGAGGAATCTAATGGCCTAGATAAAAATATAATTTAGATTAGATATAAACCCTTCATTTTGTATTTTGATCAGGTAGCTCTTGTTTTGCCCACCCAGATCAAACGGAGGTCATCATTCCCGCTAGTGATTAGCTCTCCAAAATTGTTTTATGTTTGTTTAAAGCTTCAAAATGAAAACTACTATTTCGAGTGTGATTAGAAAAATTTCATTTTAATCTTTAATATTATAAATAGAGGAGCCTTAGGAGTTGGAAGACATAATTTTTTAACTTTGCTACATTAATATCTTGAGAAGAGGAGGTGCAAAATCGAAAATTGTAATCCAATTTTGACTTCTTTGCTAGAGCCATGTTTGCAACATATTTCTCCTTCTCACTTCAGCATTTTCTCTGATTACACATCTTACTGGTGACTTCTTTATTTGTTATTATTTTTATTGAAAAAGATCATAATAATGCAAAAACTTTATTTATTCTAGTTTTTTTTTAATAATGGTAGGGCATATTGATTAATCTTCTGGATTTAATATTTTAAAACTAAGTCATTTAAATTATTTCTATAATTTTTAATTATATACTGATTTTCTAATATCATAATTCATAGACTTGTACTATATAAGCTTTTACAAATGAATAGTAAAATATTATGATTAATTATTATTTTGTATTCTACTTTAATATTATAAATTTTAAGAATTATAATTGTGATAATGAATCTTTACTTATTATGAAAAAATGGTGTAATTTGTAAATGTTATATCTACCTTTTACGATGAAAGAGAGTGATTTTGTTAGTAGAATCCTAGTCAAATTGACTGGAGTGGATATAGGCATGGGTTAGGTTGAACCATCTAAAAGTCCTCTGTCACTCTTACTTTCTTATTATTTTATAATTATGATATATCACTTATTTTAAAATATTTAATTAAAACATATTTAAAAAAATTTGCAAAATTTATTTTTTCAATCATAAAAAAGTTTATTAAAAAATATTTTAAAATAATAAAAATTTTATCTTCTTTTTGCATTTTTATTTAGTAAAATTATTAAATCAATGATTTTATATTTACCAAATTTTAATTTAAGAAAATGTTTTTAAAATAGCAAAAGATTAAAAATATAATTCACCTCTTTCTTGTATATTAACTTAACATAGATTACATCATTTATCATATCCAATATCACACATAAAATAAAAAAATTTAATATAAACTCAATGTAGAGGATTTTAATAAAAAAGTAACTTTAACTTTAGATTACTATCTAAAAAATCAATATTTTTAAAATACTACACTTTTTTGTGATGATATATTATGATTCTATAAGAGTTGATATGTAGACTACCAAAGATGAAAAATGGCGATGAGTCGATGGCTTATGTTAATGGAGAAGCTTGGCTTCAAAGGGTGACAAAATGGTAGGCTAAGATTTTGAACATTGTTGAGGAAGGTAGTGGTTGGGTGAAGACTTACAGGTGTTAGGAAGTAGAAATTTGTTTGGTTGTTGATTCTCTAGTAGTTGCACCTTTAAACCTTGTATTTCACAAGGGTCTGGTTGATTGTCAGCTCTCTTAATGGAAATTATTTTATCTTTAATCCTTATCTCTTAAAAAGGAGAGGAGAAATTAGAATCTCTTCAACTAGAGTTATACACATATTTTTTATTCACAAAGATGAAAATATACAAATAAGAGAAATTTTATTCACTAATATTTATAATACAATGAGGGAGCCTCTCTTATTTATAGATGAAAGAGAGCTCAATATATGAAAAAAATAAAAAATAAAAAATACAGATTTAAAAAATATCATTAGCATGAAAAAAGGAAATAACAATTTTAGAGTTAAATAACTAGGGAATTCAAAATAAATTTTTAAAATTTCATGACATTAACTCTCAATAGATCAACTACATTAAATACAAAATATATGAAGAAAGACTATTTTGGAGTTAAATTATTTAGGAATCCAAAAAGATCTTTAATGTTTTATGACATTAACTTCAAGTGGGTTGACCACATTAAATACAAAAATAAAAATGTATGGAAAAATTATGACAGAAAAAATGATGCATTCGTGCAACTTGATGGTCTAATGATGGTGGGTTACTAAGTGCAGTTGGGCCATTAAGCATTAGCAATTGAAAGCATCAGACAAAGAAGAAAAAGAGAAAAACTAATTATAATGGGTGAAGCATGCACATGAATTGATGTTGATGATGACATATTATACTACAAAATATGTTTGAATAAATAAATTAAAAATAATAGAGGTAATCATAAGAAAAGATATAGCACTACAGTTGTCTCTTATGGTTAAAAAAGATAACTAGTCGAAATAAGATTCGGCTCAGGTATGAGTTTAAGTTTGAATGAGACTCGGGCAATGCTAGTGGATGTTTGTTTGTGAGCTAATGCAAGATGCTCCAGCATCATCCTTCTCAGGTGAGAGAGGATTAGGTTTATTAATGAAATTTTTATTACTTTTTTTGTAATTAGCTCATCAAATATAATATATATGTTTTTATCTTTCTAATTCTCAAATCAAGTTAACAAAATTTTTAATTTTATCCTTCTTATTTAAAAGAAAATCACTAATATAATTCTAAAAAAATCACGAACTATCTTAAACTTATATTATTTTCCAAAAATTAAATAAATTATCTTTAAACATATATTAATTATAATGTCATTTTTAGGTCAACATCTTATATGTAGTGTTTGTTGTTTTCCCTTATACAAGAATATGAAAAGAGAAAAATGAAAAACAAAGAGATAAAAATAAAGGTTTTGATAAATGGAAGGTAAAGTTCAAAAAACTAAAAAGTTAAATAACTAAAGTAATGACTATCATTCTAGAATGATTATTCTAAAGATGAGCAAGAGGAGTCTTTGTTCAAATTATTTATATTTGAAATAACATATTCTTAAAATGCTCATTTTGTTTTTAAAAAGACCTTTCTTTAAGCCAAACCTTAAAGAGATGAAAGAGTTAAAAAGTAGTAAGCCATTTCATGAAGAAGATAGTTTATAAAAGCAATGCAAGATTTTAAATGATAATTGGCTTTATTTTCATTGTTCATACATATACTCACATGCTCTTTTTATATATTGAATTACTTAAAATTGATCATGCATGTAGTTACCTAATATTTCTTTATATATATATACATGTATTGCTACTAAGCTAGTGATGATTTGCTCAATCTATTTTTGATCTAATACTTTGAACTCAAAATGAAGCACACCATGAGATTATTGGAGTGTTAAGGATTTGTATGAAGATATGACATAAAAGATGCTCACATTGCCTTAGAAGTGTTTCTTACCATTTTTTATTTGATAAAAAGGACATGAAATGAAATCTCACTTAATAATGATGTATAGAAGTTGTTATTTTTAAAGGAAACTTGAAAACTTATGATTTCCAAAACTTGTATTAATAATTCATTTTATTCAATTCCATAATTCATTTAAAATGATTTTTTAAAAATATTTAAATTTATTTTTACTACCTGATTTTAAAGATTTGAAATAAAAGAAAACTAGCCATGATTTAAAAATAATTGAAAGAAAAAAGTAAAGAAAATTTGTGGGTCCTAAATCTGAGAAAGTCCAGGTTGGTGATTACCACAAGCATTGAGTTGCACTCACTATTTCTTTTCTATGGTGAGATTATTTAAAAGCTTTTTGACTAATACATTTTCTACCTTTTTAGAGAGAACTCAAAGCTATTTTTATAATATCCCAAATCTCAAATTTAGTTGATTCAAAAAAATATGCATATGATTTTTCGTATAAAAATACAAAGTAATCTTTAAATAAACATGAATAATGAGATGAAGCCCATTCTTCCAAGATAACATGATCGCTTACAATTATGTGAGACATCATAAAGATTTTATCTAGAATGATTAGTCATTAGAGATTATTACACTTTGATACTATTAAGAATGGGTGAGTATAATTTCCATGCAAAAGAGGGGGTGTATTGTGAAATTATAAACTTAATAATCACAAGTAAAAATAATGCAAGGATTTTGAGTTTTTTTAATTAATCTTATAAATTTGTTTTAAAAACTTTTGTTATCTTTTAACACATTTTATATAAGAAGCATAACAAAAAAATACATAAATTTTTTTTAAGTTATTCAATCCAAAATTGAGTCTATATCCACTCTCAAACAAAGGTTTGAAAAAATATTAAAATACTTTTAAAAAAAAGTCACATTGAGCTAAAGGATCTTAAAAATATTAGACCAAACGATCCTATAAAACCTAGCCCAAAAAGCCTAACAAATCTTCATGTCATGACCCTACAAAGTGGCCGAAATACTAATCAAAGATCCAAAAGAAAAATTTCAATAATAAGACAAATAAATGCAAAGCAAAACACAAATACAATAAGCTTATGACCTAATACAAATATCAAGAGGTTCAATAAAGTATATTGAAATAATGTATAAGAGAATATCAACTTAGATCAAAGCATAAACTTGAAGGATAACTATTGAAAGAATGTAAATAATGTTCTTTTACTTCATCTCAACTCTTTTAATTAAATCATCAATATTTATAAATATGTTCAAGTATATTTTCTTCTAAATGATAAGCAAATGTTCTTTAGTTTATTGCTTATATTTAGACTCTTTTTTATAAGCATTAGAAAGTTTTTTTTATGTCTCCAAATATCCTTTAATAGTTATATTAGAAATTTTCAAAATCTATTAAAACCAATTATATACACATATGTCGTACTGATTGCATTGTATACCCATAAACAAACTTATCTTCTACTTCGTCATACTAACTGATTATGTCTTTTCTTATTCTAATAAATGATTATATTACACAAAATTCTTGATTTCATTTTTCTTTATATCGATTGACTCATGAAAAACTTAATAGTACTATATGACAAGTAAAGAATATATTATTTAAAAGTTTCTTATCTTTATTTCCATTTAGTTTGTTAAGCTTATTAAGTGATTATACCATGCAAAAACCTATATATCATATATATGAAACTTTTTGGATTTTTTAGCTCCCTTTTGACACTTGAATATTTAATTCATTATATATTTGTTATAATGTACAATATATATGTATAATTATACTATATAAATGCATAACTTGTATTTTTCTTTTATTATCTAGTTAGAAGTGCTTGGTAATATAAACTAAATATATTACACAATAAATGAGACTATATTATATGATAAGTTAAAATTCATATTGATATACTCATTGAGATTATATTTTTCTCTTTCATATATTCATAAATAAATTAATTGTATTGTTTACTAAATATATCGTACTATATGTTTTGACCATTTTTGCACAAGCTTAATGTTTTATATTCTAAGCATATTGATCATGTCTTGTTAATACAAAACTTATATTTTTTTTATCTTTATCAAAGGATATTTTTATATTAAAAACATAGATAAAATATGTCTTAAGTTTAATAAGATGAGTGAAAAATTTATTTGAAAATGTTTAGCACACTTAAAATCTCATCTTAGTCATAGTGTATCATGTATATTATTATATATTTTATATGCTAAGATCAAGATAAAGAGGTTCTATAAATTTTTTTTCAAATATGCTCAAGTTTTGTATTTTATTAATATCAATTATAGTTTATATTTTAATTGATTCATCTATTTAATCTTAACATGTATGATTTAAAATACTTAAAAAATACTACTAATACAAAAAAATGAATTTGTTATCATCAAATTAATAATACATGAACCGAATGCTCAACAATAACAAGATTCATTGAATTGCGGGAGGCATAGATATATTTATTTGTGCAACTATATTTTGATAGTTTTGTGACAAGAAATTAAATACAATTTTATTTGGAATTTTACAAATATTGTATGTATGTATATCATATTATAAATAAGTTACAAAATTTGTTATTTATATAAAAAAAATTGTTGCACATAATATTATCAAATAATAAATTTGTTTCAACAATTATCTTTTAAAAATTATAATAATTTTGATACTTGAAAAAAATTAAAAAAAAAGAGAAAATGACGTCAGCTTATAGATAAGATACGGGACTATATTACTATATTTGATCCAATTTAAGTGAGTGACTTATAAACTAGAAGTAAAGCAAAGAAGGACTAACAACATATTGTTTTTTTATAATAAGATTATTATTTTTATATTTAACATATTTGATAAAAAAGGTAATTATATGAATATATTTGTATGAAATAGTATGATATAAATAGATTTCGAAAATATAGGTTTTATTTTGATTTTAATTGTGCATATATTTTATTCTAAAAAATTACTAATTTATATTAATTAAATCAATTGCAATTTTTTGTTTTGTTTATATGATTCTAGTTATGACAATCATGATAGTTTTTGTGGAACTCTTATCTTAGCTACATTCTTGTTAGTCTTGAGAGATTATTTTTAAATTGAAAACTAAATTTTTAATGAGTTGCATTGAACTAGCATGATCGATGACATATATCTAGTCCAATTGAACATGTAGTTCGATTGGTGTTTACATTGGAATCTAGGACAAAAGTTAGAATACATAATTAGGATAACATTTCAAAAAATTCTATCAATTTAATACATTACTTTTAAGTTATTGTTTAAAAAATATTTTTAAAAATATAACTAGATCCAACGTTTTTTTAAAGATAATTTTATCATTTTAAAATAATATAAAAATAATTTTACTTTTTATTTACAAAATTAAATATATATTTTTACATTTTTATAATTTAATTATTTTATTAAATACCTAATTTTTATAATAGTATTTAATAACAATAGTTTTTTAAATTTATTTTTTTATTATCTAATATTAAAAAATCATTATATTGAATATATTATAAATATTTGATCATGAATTACATAATTTATCTTAAAAAACAATACAAAAGAAGTTCTGATGGATTTTAAAGATAAAATAATAAACTTGAAGGCTAAAGTTTATCACTAATTGTTTTAAATATATTAAATAAGGACGTTAGATTATTAATTAATCGTTGAAGTTTCCTTTTCGAACATTATACAGAAATCTCTTCCCCCTTCCCCGATATTTTTTCTTCTGTATTCTCGTGCCTGCATTATCCCACTGAAAACTAAGCTATCCATCAGCGGCAGTCATGCCGGTTACACCTTCGCATGAGATCGATCCCAGGAGCGGATACTGTTACTCAACGAAGACTTATCACAGCCTTCGCCCATCCGTCCCTCTTCCTCCTGAATCCCTACCCCTCTCGGTAGCCTCCTTCGCCTTCTCCCTCCTTCCCTCCCCTCTCCCAGCCAACCCGGCGTTCATTGACGCAGCATCCGGTCGGTCCATCTCCTTTTCTAGTTTCTTATTCCAGGTCCGTTCTCTCGCTGCCTCCCTCCGCTCACGTTTCCATCTATCTTCCGGTGACGCCGTTCTGGTCGTCTCCCCCACTCGGCTTGAGATTCCCGTACTCTACTTCGCTCTGCTTTACATTGGAGCCGTCCCCTGCCCTTCCAACCCCCTTAACACAGCCTCGGAGCTCTCTCGCCAGATTGACATTGCCCGCCCCAAGATTGTTTTCGCAGTCTCCACCATCTCCTCCAATCTCTTCGATGCGCTACCTATTGTCCATGTTGACTCTCCCGACTTTCAATCACTTATCGGATCCCACGATCATCATCTGTCACTGACGCCAGAGGTCAGGCAATCCAACAGCGCTGCAATCCTATTCTCCTCGGGGACTACAGGCCAGCTGAAGGGAGTTGTGCTCACGCACCGTAACTTCATCGCACTGATCGCCGGGATCCACGCCGAGAGGAAGGGACGAGAGTCGCCCAACGTGGGGCTATTGACTATTCCGTTGTTTCATGTCTTTGGATTCTTCATGCTGTTACGTGTGGTGGCCTTGGGGGGGACGACGGTGCTCATGGAGCGGTTTGACTTATCTGGAATGTTGCGGGCGGTGGAGAGATACTGCGTAAAGTACATTCCAGTCTCGCCGCCAGTAGTTATGGCTATGTTGAAGTCCGAAGAGGCCAGTCGCTGGGATCTATCCTCACTCGAGACCGTTGGTTGCGGTGGTGCACCTTTAGGCCGCGAGGTGGTTGAGCGCTTCCGTGCGCGCTTTCCCGCCATAAATATTATTCAGGCGAGGCCGCATGGATGAGTCTATTTTTCTATTGTGTTGTTTTAATTTATTCAGTGACTGCAAAATGCTTAGATTTTCCCAAATTTGTGTACGGTTGGTGTTTGTTTCTGATCTTTTTTTTTGTAGGGCTATGGTCTAACTGAGTCGGCGGGGACCACGACGTCAACGCCAGACCCCGAAGAGGCTCATGCTTTTGGATCGGTAGGGCGGATTTCGGCCAACATTGAGGCGCGGATTGTGGACCCGAATTCTGGAGAGGAGTTGCCTCCCGGCCGCTGTGGTGAGCTCTGGCTCCGGGGGCCAACCATCATGAAAGGTGCTTCGGTTTTTCCATTCAACTATGTTCTTTATTAGTATTTTCGGTAATTTGCATTTTGCTAAATGAAGTTGTTATGATCATATACAGTACTAATGGTTAAGTTGCATCTTTTGCATCCAAAACAAAGCTAGGTGGAATTTATTGTTGTTGATCATATCAAGCAGAGACACCTAATTTCTTGCCAAAATAGACTGGCCGTTGGTGAATGTTTAATTGTTCCATTTGCATTGATCTTTGCCATGTTGCTATTTGGACTTGTACTAGAGAGTGATTTGATACATGTGATGGACACAATTCTCACATATGTATGTTTGGACTTGATGTGCCAAAGTGTAATAGGGATGTTGTCGCAATCTTAGCGTTGCAATAATCCTCGTCCCATGCAGCGATTAAAAACTTCACTTCCTTCCCTAATCTCCATTAAAAAATGCAAAATGTAGAGTGTGCACCAAGCAAATTTGAAAATATAAAGTTGTAGAAAGTACAATGATATAATGGTGGTTTCAAAGAATTCTTTTCAACAATATTTTTATGTTACAAATGGAGTTAGTTCTATTGGTTGCAAGATAATTAGTTTCTTAATTATAGACTATGCATATATCTTTTGACTTGCCCAATCTTCGGTCAAAGCATAACCGCTAACTTTCGCAAATTCCCCTCGCTGCATGTTTACTGCATGCATGGAATTGGCAATGATTACCTGTGTGCCAGTTTGGCTTGTCACCAAGAAGCATTGTGCCTCCCTCCAGCATTGCATGCAAAACTTGTTGAAGTTAAGGCTGTAACAAACTACCCCCACCAGAAGAGCTTAACGTTCTTGTCGAAAAGTACTTTGCAGTCTACTTTCTTGAATTGTCATAGAGTAGTGTCATTTTCCCATAATATTTCAGTTTATGGTTTTCATTTCCATTAAACAAGAAACTTGATCCATAGATGTTTTTATTTTACCCAAAGGTTCGATGATATAGAATCCTCTTTACATCTAGATCAAGCTTGTCGTACAATAGGTGGAGTGTGCTTGGTTTTGCTTCTTGAGGACTCTACCTCATCTTCATGATACTCTTTTAATAAGCTCATATGAAATGTTGGATAGACCTTGAGTCTTTGTGACAAGTTCAATTGGTAGGCCACATTGCCGATCTTTTGAACACTTCAAATGCTCCATCGTACTTTGGGATCAGCCTAGGATGCACAAGTTGCCTGCGATTTTCCTTCAAATCTGTGAAGTCAATTTTAATAATACTTTCTCTCCTACGTTAAACTCCAAACCCTGCTCCTTTGACCTGCATATTTCTTCATTTTTTTGGCAGCTAAGCTCAAGCTATCATGGGCTTTTTTAAGCTTCTTTATTGTTTCTAGCATACTTATTTGTTGTAGGGTATTTCTCACTAGATATTTGCCGTGCAATCTTTAAGGGAGTGTTGGGTTATATCTGAAAACCAACTCAAAAGAACTTAGCTTCGTTGTCGAGGACCTGTGCAACTTCTAGCAAAATTGTGCACTGTCCAATAACTCAAAACAATTCTTCTGACTTGCCATGACATAATACCTTAAGTATTCTTCCAACAAATGATTTATCGTCTTGGTTTGTCCATTGATTTGTGTGTGACTGGCTATTAAAAATTTCAGATTGGTTCCTATCATGTTGAACAATTAAATCTAAAATCTCCTTGTAAATCTGGTATCTCAATCGCTCAATGTGTCGTCAAGGATACCGAAGTACTTAACCACATGCTAATAGAATAATTTTGCACTTACATCAAATAGACCAGTTGAAAGTGTTGCAACAATACAACATACTTTGAGAACAGATTGACAACAACCATCATTAAGGCCATGTCATTGTTTTTGGGACCCTGTTGACGAAGTCCATAGAAACTAATGCCCAAGTTTTTCCTAGAATTGGAAGAGGTTGCAACAAACTTGCTTCCTTTTTTCTCTTGAACTTTTCTCGCTAGCACAGCAAACAAGTCTTGACATAAAGCACAACATCAGCCTCTTATAATCAATAATATGAGCGGTACAAGAGAGTTAACATGATCTCTTTGCCAAAATGTTTATCCCACTGTGGATCATTCGACTCTTTGAGTAGCTCTCTCCGTAAGCCATCTTAAAAAAGGATAAATACTGTATGACATTTGGACATTAAGTGCCCACCCTTTGATTTAATATCATCAAACAATTCTATTTTGGATATGTTCAAACAGCTTACCATAAGCATCATCGGTAGCAACAATAGCCTGAATTATGTCTATCATGTATGTTTTGTAATAGTATAGATGACAGCAAACACCTTTTTTTGATTTAGCATATCAATGACTTGATTATGTCAACCATGTTTGTACTCTCATGCAAATCATATTTTTTTAGGAACTTTTGCCAACAAGCCTATTTTGGGGGTAATTTCTTTTATGTTCTGAAGAATGTGTTAGAAACATTGTCTATCCGCACCACAAACCTGGTTCCTAACAAATACACCATCCAAATATGAAGGTAAGGCACAATTGGAACCATTTTTTTTTGTCTTGTGCTAAATAATTTTGTTTTACAACAATCTTGCTTTCAAAAGTAACGGGGTGGCCTTCCTATACCAAGACCCCACTAATAGCCTTGTCCAAAGCATCCGTATGCTTCTCAAAAGGTAGCTTAAAGTCAGGTAATCCTAACACTGATTCAGAGGAAATGACAGTCTTTAGTCAAATAACTCTTAATAAGCATTGAACCAAATTCACCTTTTACTCTTCTTTAAGAGATCCGTTAATGGGGTAGCCTTTTTTGAGTTTCCAGTAATGAATTTGCGATAGCAGTTTGCTAAACCAAGAAACAATCTTAACTTGCATACATTTTTTAGAGCTTGCTAGTCAACAATGACTTGCAACTTCATTGGATCTATTTTCACTTAGTGATTGCTAACCAAGTGCCCAAAAAACTTGATATCTTTCTTAACAAATTCGCACTTTTCCCATTTCATATAGAGCTAAAATTCTCTTAATTGAAACAACACTTTTCACAAATGCACCACATGTTCTTTATGAGAATTACTGTAGATAACGATGTCACCTAGATATAGCATAATAAACTCATCAAAATACTCATAAAGAATATTGTTCATTAAATTGTATAATATAACAGAGGCATTAGTCAAGCCAAATGGTATAATTAAGAACTCAAATGAATCATATCAAGTTACACATGTGGCCTTAGCCCCATCTCCAGTTACAACTCTTGCTAGTATCCTAACTATAAGTTTAGCTTGGTGAATCTCGTTTCCTGACATAATTGATTCAGCAAAACATGCATCAGATGAACCGAGTACTTATTCTTTATTATCACCTTGTTTAATGCATGATAGTCCATGCACATCGGCAAGGAACCATTCTAATTTCTTTGAAACATTACTGATGCATCATATGAAGCTTTAGATAGTTGAATGAAGCTAGCTTCCAACAACTCATTCAGCAATTTCACCAACTCCAATAGCGATATACAGTATTGGGGATGTGTAGGAAGAACAACACTAGGCAATAGCTTGCTTTTGTGATCAATCTCCTTTTTTGGAGGCAGATTTTTAGGAAACACTAGATGCATGACATTTGCGAATTCTTTAAGAACTTTTGCAATTACATCAGATACCTCCATGACCTTCCTTGATCTTGTCAATGCAGCAAGGAATGTATGCTCGCCAATTTTGAATCCCTTTTCCAGTTGAATTGCCGAAATACATTTTATTTTGCTTTTCCTTTTTGTTGTCTTCTTCCTATGTGGATGGCAGCAAGGGACAAAAAAAGGAGTTGCTTCTTGCATCATCATAATTCCATCAAGGTGAGGCACAAGAGTTGTCTTAGAATTCCTATAAAAGTCAACTTCGAGAATCAAATCAAAGTTATACAAAGGAATCACCAACAAATTAGTCTTTTCCATCCAACTTCCCAAAGTTGGAGGTACTCTATAAACCATTGCAACCACGACTTGGGCCTTTGGATCCATTGGTTTTAGAAAACTGCGCATTTGCTCACTTTCAACGTACATTTCTAGACAAGCCTAGCAGCCACAAATGTATATGTCGCACGTGTGTTCATCATGGCCATTCACTTTGATCGAGACCTGTATTAACTTAGAGTGTGTAGCCATTGCATCACTACTCATTTTGTTTAACATTTTGGTTGAATTGGCCACTAAAGGATTGATAAGTATAGAAACCTCTTGATTAGATTCCTCTTTGGTTTTCTTAAACATGAGAGCTTTAAGTTTCTCATACTTCGGGCAATCTCGGGCACATTGAGGTCCATTGTAGAAGAAATAACCTTGTTGATTATTAGAGTTATTTGTACCTTGGAAAGAAAACTCTTGGTTTTGTCACCATGCTTCTTAATATCCTGTTTCCATTCTCCTTTCTTTTTCTTACTTTTTTCTTTGGAATTTGAAGGGGCATCTGAAACTTTAGAGACTCTCAAGTCTTAAGAATATCAGTAGCAGCGATTGTGTTCAACAAATTTTTCACATTTTGTTGACGAAGTTTCAATTGTGCCCAAGGTTGCAACTCGGACAAAAACTTGAAAATCTTGTTTTCTTCGGACGTATTTTAAATATCTAACATCAAGGAACTAAATTCCTTGACATAATCTGGCACAGGTTCATTATTCTTAAACTTATTGAAGGCTTCACAAGCAACCCACAACATGTTGCAAGGGAGAAATTCATCATTCATTTCTCTCTTGAGCTATTCTCGTGTATCAATTTCTAGCATTTCAGCATTTGCAACATTAATGCTCAACGTTCTCCACCTCAATTTTACATCTCTCATGCGATACATGCTAGAAATGGTCACCTTTCTTGCATCCGATATGTGAGCAACAATAAAATATTGCTTTATGCTTCACAAGTTTTTTAACTCCACATTTCTAGTGCGATTGAAGCATTTTGGTTTAAGAACCTTCACGGAGTTCCATTTTCTTGCCATGCATTAGTACTTTTGATTGTATTGTGCATCACAGCCAACTAACAATGTAGATTGTTTTGTTCATGATAGATTTTCTTGAAATCCTCAATAAAGGTTAACTAAAGCCCTTTCATAATGGACTCCAAGTTTTCAAGGCACTCTAAAATGTCACACGAACCTTCCCTATTAAGTGTGGCACCAAGAAGGACTTTCATGCACAGAATCCTTTCTTTGAGTTCGTTGGTGTCTTCAACCATCTTAACAAACGGGGTTCTAATACTAGTTATCACAAGGACGTTGTATAATCTCAGCCTTGCAACAATCCTTGTATTGTGCAATGACTAGAAACTCTGCTTTCTAGTGTAACCTACAATGAAAAATACAAAATACAGAGAATGCACTAAACAAAGTTGGGAAAACTTTCCTTTTTGTTGGATTTCACTAATAAGGCAACAAAGTATAAGGTTGTAAAAAGTACAAATATACAATGGTGGTTCCAAAGAAGCCCTTCAACACATTTATAAGTTACACAGCTTGTTCTAGTGGTTGCAAGATAATGTGCAGTTTCTTAATCATAACTGTGCACATGTTTTTTGATTTGCCCAACCACCAGTCAAAGAATAATTGCGAACTTCAGCAAATCCACTTAGCGCATATGTGTTACACATGTACTGCACTAGTAATGCACATCTACATGCCAATTTGGATTTACACCAAGGAGCATTGTGTCTCCCTTTAGTGTTGTACACTAAACTTGCTAAGGCTAAGAGTGTAACACTTAGCTGTAAACTGAGAAAAGGATGGGAGAAGAGAAGAGGAGACAAAATACACAATATGTTAATATAAGAAATGGTCAAGGGGACAAAAACTGTGACCTTAAAGAGCGAACAACTTTGTTGTCATGTCTTATAAGGGAATCTCACCGTTATAAGGACAATTGACAAAAATCGACTTCAAAACTAGGATTTTGATGAATATGGAGAAGCGATGTTAGAGAACCTCTTGTTGAAAGTTTGGCTATAGTATATATATGCATGTTTGTCAATGTCTTAGTTCAAATTTCATGATCCTTATCTAGGATTGCAACAAAAATATGCGGAAGAGATATACCCTTATCTCATGTAAAAAACCAAAAGAAGCCTTGATGATGCAAAAATCAAGAGTGTTATTTGCATTATGAATAACATGAGATAATTTGTTGCCATAAATGATTGCAAAATGGTGGCTATCTAACAAAAATCATCATTGGAATGGTTGTTAATGGTTGCAAAAGTAATGTCAAAAAGGATTGTAGAGGTGTTGCCTTCAAGCCAAATCTCATTAATATTGAGTGTGAGGTTGAGTGAACTGAATTCTCAGAAGAGCACCTTCCTTCTTGGTAGAATAGAAAAGTAAAGTTAGAAATTTGAGATCTAGCTATAACAATCATTAGCCTAAGTCATCTTGAAGAATTGCACTCACATCAACATTCTCATTGTGGGTCACTAAAATATCAAAATTTATTTTAGCAAATGAGAAGAGGGATCCCATTGAGTCAATGAATGAGAAAAACAATTAAAAGGGTTACGAGGATGTCAAGCCTTAGGGTTAGAAGGTACATTTTGAGAGCCCAGTGATGATTAGGCATGAGCAATGATAATAGGGGTGGATCTATAGGTTTATCATAGGTCTTGCATAGTTCTTCTAAATATAGTATGAGATAGTCGTAACAATTTTAATGATCAAGTTGAATTTATCCTTGACAACTTTCATGTATTAGTTAAGTGCAACATTTCCTTATAAATAAATTTATTTATCATTATTTAATATTTATTTATACTTTTGGTCATTATTTTATTTAATTTAAATATAACATATTGTTAAATTAGTTAAAAGGGGATATGACTTTTAAAAATGGAGTTGAACTTCAAATATTGAAGTATGAATTATTAGGGACTCATTGATACTAATTTTATGAAAATTAAATATTGTTTAAAGGTCGAAATTTATGAGAAAATAAATAATATTTAAATATTAGTTGAATATAAAATTATTCAAAATGCTAAACAATGTCAAAAAAATTAATATGACATGTAGGGCCCTTGTAGTAGCTTATTTAAAAGTAGTGAAATTTTCAAAACTATTTGGATCTAAAAATTAAAAAAAATGTAAAAGGGTGTAAGGTTTTAATTAAATATTTTTTTTTAATTTTCTATTCTTTCCTAATCTTAATCGATGGCAAGAGAAATGATAGGGGCATGGGGGTGAGTGTGTCTACTTGGATGGAAAGAATTAAGAGAAGCATCTGGTGAGTCCTTGGGAGGAAGTCTTGTATGGAGAGTTCTTCTAAAGAGAGAAAGCAAGGTTGGGACCTTAAAGATAAGAAAAAAGAAAAGAAATTGAAAAATTCTTTGAGGCATGTGCAAGGAGAGCTCCTTAAGATGTGCCTACTATTTTTTGAAAATCAAGGTAGGTTTATACTTGATGTATTAGACCATAATTTCCTAACCTTATTTCTTTAAAACTCACAGATGAGTTTGTTTCTTATAATGTTTTCTTACGTATGGTTTTCTTGTTTTATTTGCTTGCATATGTTATATAATTTTAGTATATAGATGTGAATCATGTAGGTATAATAATGGAGGGACATAACAAAATCATTATAAGGTTTATTAGGACAAACATGCTTTGCCCTAGAATTTCAAACGAGTAGACAAAGGTTTGCCAAACAAATTATGTTTAATTGATCCAGGTTTAATTCTTTAGGAAAATGGGCCTTATTTTGCAACCCTACAAAAATGGTATCGCAAAGGTTCAAGGGAAACTGGGTTAGGTAACAATCCTCAGAGAAAGTACAGCCCAAGTTGGAGAGAGTTTGTAAAAGTGAACCCAAATTGGGGAGTGTTGACTTGATTAGCTAGAACTTTTGAAGATGAATGCTAAGGTTTATAGAACAGGGATTCTAAAAGTTAACATGGTCAAAGCAACTGCTGAAATTGAAAAATGTCGAAGGTGACTAATTGAAATGTAATATTAATAATTATGATTGAAAATAAGTGGTCAACTGATCTTTGTGTCTAAATTAGGAAAAAGAAATATTAAATATATAATAAACACTTGGACTTTATTTTTGTACTATTATTTACTTATCATTGTCTATGCTTTTAATATAGTCACATAATTGTGATGCAGCATGTGATACGATTCAATTTTATTGTCTTGCATGGAGAATATATAGATTCATCTGTTGATCTTGTGACAGTTGGCTTAGCTTATTCTTGATTTGTACATGTAGCTTGGATGCACTTCACAAGATTTCAGGAGAAAAATGAATGGAGATCATTAAGTATTTATTTACTTGAGTTTCTACTTTATAAAATAATATATTAAGATTTGGTTATTTGGTATTGTAATAAAGCCATTACGACAACGAGGACAGGAGTCTAGTTTTAGTTCTTTTTGTATTTTGTTGCAATAGTTGTAATCGGAAATTTGAATGCAAAAGTTTGGTTTGTTTTTTATTTTTTTTATGACTTAGCTTATTATTTAAAAAAATAGCTTTCGAAACAAAAAATCCATATAGTAACACTATGATATTATACGAGAATAGAAGCAAAATATGAAGACATAGTGCTATTCAATGGTAGAAGGTAGTGGCAAGAGAAGATAGTAGTGTCCCTTGAGCATTCTTACATGGTGTCGTCCAAGGATTCATCCACCAGCTAGCCTTAAGGGCACGAACTGCTTTGCAAGATTTTATAGTGAACAAGCAAAATAGTCGTGGGCATAACCTCTTTTCAAACCATTCAAAAGAAAATGCAAACTCTTGGCATGATCTTGACCTTCCCAACCCAAGTTTCGATGCTTAGTCAATGGTGGGATTGATGTTTAAGGTGGAGGTCAAGGTATGCAAGGTTTTCCTCAGTTCCCAACCCATCAAATTATGGGTTGTAAAGGGGTTGGAGGGGTTCCAAGGAGTACTCAAAATATTTTTGAAAATATGGTTTGAGTAAAAGAGGCAAAGACAACCACAATCCCTTTTACCCAAGTTGTTGAGGAGAACGTTTTTCAATAACTTAGCATGCATGTTGATGATGTTGTGTCACAACTGAAGTAGAAGTGAGGTAGTTCCACCTTAGCATATCAAGTACCAGATTAAGGAGTTACCATTACCTAATTTGGAAGCTTCCCTCCCTTTAACCACACTTGGCTTGGAAGCACATCACCTAAAGGGAAGGGTTCTTTCTAAGGGAGAGTGTGATTAGTCTCCTATCCATTAAGAGATTGATCCTAAGCTTGCAATGAGCTTGTCTTACAAATTTTCTAATATGAAAAATGAATGGCATGGTTGATAGTATTCCCACTCCACAAGTAAATCCTAATAAGCTTCTTAATAGAGTTAATGACTTTATTGGTGTGGGCCATGATATAAATTGGTGAAGAGTTCAGGGATTTACAATACCAAAGAAAGCATCCTAGAGCCCCAAGTAGCAAATTTGTCTTTGAATGATATCAATTAGGAATTGAAAATTATAAGAGAAAAGCCTAGAGCTACTCAGGGGAATCCTTAGATACTTGTTGGTCTATTGCTACTTATAGCAAAGTATGTTAACCAACATTTTCCTCCCCTTAAGAGCCATTCATTTATTGAAGAATGATGAATTGGCCATATTAACTTTCTATCCAGACTCAACACATTAGGTGTTTAAGATGGACAAGAGTTTGCATGCCATGGAGCAAGATGCTAATGCAAAGGAGGATATCATCTGCAAATAAGATGGACAATAGGTGCAGTGTGAGTAATATGGATGCCCTTCAATGAACCAATTGTCATTTAATCATGAATCATCAAAGAAAGGAGCTCCAAACTAAAGATAAATAGGTACCTGATGAAGAGCATCCTTGTTGCAAACCCTTAGCCCTAGAGATCCAATTAGTGTAGAAACCATTAACCCAAATAAAGTAATCGTGACTATTGACATATTTGACCACTTATAATTAGATTTTACATGAAGAGAATGGCCAACTCACATGACCATAAGCTTGTTCCAAATTGACTTTAAGGGCCATTAATCCTTTGGAGGAGGAGTGGGAGGAACCTATTTTATGAAATAACACTTGGGCCAATAGATAATTATTGCTGATGCTTCTACTCGAGACAATGGCTCCTTGTTCTTGTGCAATTAATGAGCTTATATAACCCTTGAGCTTGTTTACAAGGACCTTGGCAATTCTATTGTAGATGGTAGTGTAAAGGCTTATCAAGTAAGATTGATCAGCTATGGACATGCCCTCAACTTTAAGAATGAGGACAATCATAATGTCTCTCCAATTTTGGGGCATTTTAGAGGTTGAAAAGATGTGAAGGATTTCCATGGTGAAGTTATAGTTAATGGTATCTCAATAGCCTTTCATGCATAACCCAATGATTTTGCAAACTCTCAAAGCCTAGTTCATGATAGTGATCATATGATAGGGAGAAATTCACTAGTCAAGATATGCAAGAAAAGTTAGGCCTCCAACTCCTCCTAGATAGAGGCCCTCGGTGGAGAAAAAGAGAAGTTGGTGGGTGTAGTGAGTGGGGTAGACCCCATTTGCTTTACAAATAATCAATCAAGAGACTTTGGATAGTAACAGTATCTTCCATCCTTAGTCATCATGATTCTCAAGGGGATAGGATTATTGTGCTTGCAACTAGTGGTATTTTTAGCATGTCTTATCATTTCTTGTGTTAGTTGAGTATTTTCATCACAAAGAAGCAATTTGACTACTTGACTTATGGACAATTTTGTTATCATTGATGTGCAAATTTTTTGGCAATGCACATTATGTGAATGTTAGAGGTTTGTCTTTCAAGTATACTTATTTATATTCTTCACTTAATACAAAAATCATCTCAATTTGTTTGCTTTCTTAAACAATCTTAATAATATGGCCAACAGGAAGAGTAAGCATAGTCTATTACAAAATTTCATGATGGGGCTTTTGGGGGTACTAAGTTTTGTCTTCGTCCCAAAAATGGAAGGAAGATTTTGGTTCATCAAGCAAACCATATAGCTCTTGATTGGGTGATTAACTTGCAATATTTGAACCTTTAGTCTCAATGGGTGCTTTAGCCATGGAGGTGCCTTCAACTATGTTGGCTTATTTCTTAATGGATTCATAAAATTATTCTCTATTAGCCTCTTAATGTTAGAGAAACTATGCTTCCCATTAGTGTTGACTTGTAAGGCAAGTGAAGCTCTCAAACTATAAGGATGGAGAGCTAATAAGGACACTCCATTGACTTTGCGAGCGATTGGCATGTGTGTTTCTCTAGATACATTGGAGTTGAATAAGGTAAAAAGAGAATCACCAACCACAATAAACTTGATTGAGATAAAGAATAAAGCATCAAGCATGATAACTTGGTGCTACTTATGTGGAGAAGCATATTTCACACATCAATTACGTTGGCACTCTACTTTGTCAAATGGCATGCCATGACAATGGAGTAGTTGAAATAGCTGGTGGAGGATGTTTTGGATTGCTAGAAGGCCATTGACAATGTGATAGTGGAATTCAATGCCTCTTTTGTTCGTATAGTGATGGTGACCAATGGTTTTGCTGATTTTCATGAGACTTTGGTCAAGATGTTGGAGTTCCTTTTATTTTGAAGTTATTCAGGAGTGCAAAACATGCCAAGAGAGATTGGTTGTTGTGCATGTTGATAACTTGTGCTTGAAAGTGAGGTCGTAACTAGTGGTTATCATTGTTAGGGCCAATGAAAGCTTCTCAAGCATTATGTAGCTTTGATCCCCACGAAAATGTGGCCAAAATAAACTAGCTTCCAAATCCCATTTTTTAACCAATATTATGTTAGTGGCATTGTCAAAAACTCAGATTGAGTAATAGTGGTTCTATCACTAGGCTTGTGGAGTGGAGTGTTGAGAAGTTTCTTTAAATTCTTTAAAGTTTTGTCATGTCTAGATTCAATGTTCTACCTTTCTTATATGAAGGTTTAGGAGACAAGGAGGTATTTTTCTCTTGATTTGAAAATGAAATAGTTAAGCCTTATGATTCAACTAGCAAGCTCTTGAACATCTTGGACAAACATTGGGAATAACATATCGATAATGACCTCTATTTTATTTCGGTCACCTTTGCATCTTTGTTAAACAGAAGATGTCCAAAACTTTGTTAATAGATGCCAAA
This sequence comes from Vanilla planifolia, assembly GCA_023846275.1. Lineage (NCBI taxonomy): Eukaryota > Viridiplantae > Streptophyta > Magnoliopsida > Asparagales > Orchidaceae > Vanilla > Vanilla planifolia. Next base: position 27,457,515 of record CM043870.1, read on the forward strand.
TATGTATCCCTAAACATACTGAATTTCATTTGTTACTTACACAAGGTTTGAAAACCTTTTTCAAGGTCAGCGAGGTATTCCTCAAAAATTTTTTGTTTTCAAATAATTTTTATTCAACTCTTTAGATTTAAACTACCTTTTCTTTGAAGATTGCTTTGACATCCCATGCAATGGTAAAAGTCATTTGCCCCATCATGTTGACCATTTTGATTTTGTGGCACCTAGACTGTCAACGATAAAGATCGTGTGTGAGTATCGCTTGGTAGAATCGGTGAGATTATCCATTATTGGGATAGTAACTCTTTTAGGGCAAGCTTTGTTTAGTTATTGAAGTCGAGTACATTGACCATTTTTAACAACTTTTTTAAATAGTATATTATACATGCTAGCTAGCTACTTTAGATAATAAACGACCATAAAGAAATTGGCTACCAAAAGTTTGTTCTACTCATATGATTGTGCATTGCATTTGTTCATAGAATAAACATTTTCCTACTTGGTTAGGCCAATGTGTTGAAGTACATTCGAATGGCTTTGAAAGAATCTCTTATAAATTCTTGGCATCTTGGATGATGTCCATGCAAACACATTGACAAGACAAAAAATAAGGCATTAATAGGCCTTATTTGTTGAAAATTCATGGAAGAGTTTACGAGATACATCACTTTTGGAATTAGAATCGAGACTTTATGTCAAATGGCATGAACTTGTGATTATTCCTTTCTAATTGGTCATCATCTTTTGAAGTGGATTTGATAGTGTTGCATGCCTGAATCGAACCTTGTCAAATGGTTACTTGCCCAATGGATTGAGGAACTTCAGTGCTATGTCTAGAGTAGAAATAATTGTTTACGGATAATATTGTAAGCATAGGGACTTAATTCATGACTAATTGTCATATTAATGAAGTTTTTCTTTTTCGAGGATACACTTCTCTGATTAATCTTACGGGTATGTTGTCACCAAAGAGCATACATCTTACTTTGAGATCCTTTTGAACAAAAGCTGATATCCATCAAGATCTCAGCTTCAATAAATGTCCTTTTGATGACATTAGTTTGAGGATTCGTAATTCAGCCTTTGAAAAAATTTCTTGTTTACAAGCTTCTTTCCAATCAATTAGTCTTGAAATATGTTTAAAACTTTTGGTGAATTAGTTGATGAATCAACTGATGTCTTGTAAATTCTCAACCAATCTCCTCATTATCTTTTGTGTCTATGGTAAGGCCATATTTGATGATGCTTATGATAGCTATGGCATAGCATCTAGGATTTAGCATAATAGTTAAATCATTTGTTGAGATGGTAAATAGGGCTTGAATTTGAGCTCTATGGTTACTAAGTTTTGTGATACCGCTTTACTCTCTTCAATTATGACATGGATTATGGAGAGTGTAGTAAGTTTGTCGGGCTGCCTTGTGGAGATCTTAATTGCTTTAGAAATTCAGCAAGGTACTCCATCTTTTGTGGTGTAGGATAGTCCTTTGATGGTTGGGGATGAACCCTAAGACTAAAAGAAAGAGAAAGGCAGCAATTTAGATAAAGTAGGGAAGTTAGATTGTGAATATGCAAGAGGTTCATATGACATGAATGGGTAATGCTTGACAGGATTCTTCACATTTAGGCATCAACACTCTCCCTTATGGGAACTGTTAGTCCACCAGTTGGAATGTCACTCGAGTTGCAAGGCTGTTCTCTCTCAACATAAAATAGTAAGAATATTATTCAAAGTAGCATAGACTAAGTTCCCATGCTCCTTGTGTTGGGCCTTTATACTAGTTATGAAGCACATTACAAGATGTGGGATTAAAACATGGAAACCATGACCACAAATTACATTTGAGTTACTTTATATGAAGTTTAATTATAGTTTTGGTACTCCTCCAAATAATGTGGGACTGAAGTGGTTAAAAATGAGAGAATTAAAAAAAAAACGAAAAAAATCCAAATGAGTCAACCGAAACCATCCCACCTTCTTGAGTGATATGTAGGAATCACCTAGTACAAATGACTGCTCCATTGTGGATAACTTGGGCGATGAATTTTGTCTATCTAATCAATTGTTATTATCGCGAAACAAAATCTGGATGCTAAGATGTGCTATAGTTGATCCAAGAATGGATGTATTTTCATGAAAATGTTGTTTAGTTGATTCACTAAATTTGACCACTGCTACTAAGGGACAAGTGAAATGTAGGCCAAGTATATGCTATAGTTGACCTAGTAGTTCTAGATGATGCGGAGAAGCTATGTGAACTAGATGGAGTGTAAATCAGATCGATTTCAGGTTTGGACTAGGCTATGTTTAGAGCAAAGGTCCCTAGAGGTGTGATATGCTTTTGCACTAACTCTCCAAATGTGGGGGAACTCAACTTCATGGACGATTGTCTCTCTCTAAAAGGTTAAGATCAATACACCGACTCCTCTTTGGTGATCCAAGTGTCCTATGAGTCTGGATAAATGAATTGCAAGAAGGCCAAGAGCTCGATCAAGGCCTCACATATGTTCAACTTACAGTCACTCCCTGCTGCACGATCAGTGGGAAGTTCAAGTTCAAAAATTTCAAAGGAAAATCACTTCTTCAGCCCACATGAAAATGTCCTCTTCTCATGTAAGTTCATTCTACTACCTAAATGCTAAGTTCATGCATGTATCTGAATTGCAATATATTGATCCTTCTCATTCCTAGATGATTTAAAAATGAAATAGGTTAGTGCCTTAAGTATAGGCCTTAAACTTCAAACCAATTTGAGATGGTTACATTTTTTGGCAGGTTATATAGGTGATGAAAAGGCAACAGCATCTACCTTGAGTTCAGATGGCTGGCTGAAAACTGGTGACCTTTGTTATATAAATGAAGATGGGTTTCTTTTTGTAGTTGATCGGCTGAAAGAATTAATTAAGTACAAGGCCTATCAGGTTCTTCAAAATTGACTTTCTCTATTTTACTTATTTAACATGTTGACGTTAACATGTGACTGCCACAACTTGCAGGTAGCCCCAGCAGAACTGGAGCAAATACTTCAGTCACATCCAGAAATTGCTGATGCAGCTGTAGTTCCGTAAGTGATTGAGGCATAAGCGTTTGCTTTGAGTAAAGAACCACATTTAGAGTTGAACTTCGTTTAGCTTTACATTCCTTAATCTTGATTTTGATTTATTGATGATAATTGCATGCATTACCAAAAACATATGGTTTCATTATCTATTTGTTTGACTATTGTATACTAATATTCAAGGTTGAATTATTGTTATTTTTTTCATCCTACTTATCTTGAGTCACTGTGAAGATGTAAAACTTTTCAGGGTAATCTAGACCATTAATTGCCTGATTGGGCTGTAGACGTGGATTCTTCCATGTGGAGGTCAGCTCGAGTGCCTAATGGACTGGAAACATAATTCATAATCTCAGGACTATTGTTCACCGGTCTCAAGGACGTTGATTATTTTGATGCTAATAATTTTCTTTTGTTGAGGGAGCTTGTTTGAGGTTATGATTCAACACTAGCTACCGGCTTCGGTGATGTGTGCTCAAGAGAAATTGTTAGTGTTATAACCGTCTTTATCCACTCAGCAAGATATGAAGGTCACTATATGTTATAATGACCTTCCAAGTGGCAAGTCACACAAACATGCCAACAAGGTCTCTACCCTCCTTGTCTATAAAATGAGATCCAAGGCAACATATTAGCAAATTCATAGCTTTTCTCTAGGATTCTGGCATTCAGCTTTGGATTGCTCTTTCAGTTATTGTGCTTAAATTCGTACTCTTTTTGTCAAAAGAGCTTTAATCCAGTCTTTATGCTGCTCTTTATTTAAAGAGAAAAAAAAAATCTTTCTCACCCTCTCCACAATTTGATCTAACTTTTTTGCAAGATCTCTAATCCAAATTTTTTCTACCAAATATTGCATAATATTTTCTAGCATCGTCTATGGAAACAAAAAGGGTAAAGATGGATTCAGGATCAAACTGTGAATCTTTCATCTCAAATAGTTCTCCTTCATTGATGAAGTGGTTGAGGAAGCCATTGATTGGATCATGTTGCAACATAAGATTTGATCTACTACCAATCCAATCGTACAAGCACTCTTGCAGAGAATGGAGATGTTTATGAAACGATTACTCTTATGTAGTTGAAGCTAGCAAGCTAACTCAAATTTTACTTTCTTCACCCCTAAGAAGTGTTGTTGACCACTCAATGAACCTATGGCCGCAAGATTTGGCAGCTCCCTTCGGCCATATAACAACAAAGATATTACCAATCTCAATTGTCTATCATAGGAAGTTAGGTCATTATTTCTCTCAATAGTAAAGTGCTAGATCCTAATGTCTATTATCTATCATGGGAAGTCATATCCTTTTATCTTTCCTTGTGAATTTGAGATAATTGTCTCTTCTTTGATCTAGTCAAGTTTACTTCAAAGATGCTATATTAAATTGGTTTTGGAGATTGCCTTCAACCTTAAACCACAAATTTATATAAGGAGGTCATTCTCATCAACCTTTTTCAAACTACTCAAAACCATAAAAATAAGTTAATTGTCTTCTCAACTTAAAGCAAAACTAACAAGATTTTTTGAGCCTACATTTAGAGATTCCATGTTGCAACAATAGAAATGAAGCATGAAGACTCAAGGCTGATCTAAGGATCTTTACTTTGATCGTTCCAATGTATCATTAGCTTGATAGTTCCGATTGGGAAAATTTGAGAAATCTTTATGTAGATTCATTCATTAATATGAAAGATTTGATTAAGTACAATGTTGCATTAGCAAGAATGAGATATTGACTGCCGAAGTGGTCAAAAACAAGAAAAAAGCTGGTTCACTTATTGGAACGCATAGAGGAATGATTGACATCAGCAAGCTCCACGACACATTGATAGGACATAGCTCATTGCTTCTCATGAAGAAGCACGAGCTATAATCAACGAGAGTTTGTTTGTTAAGGCTCAATCTCTCAATAGTGACAAGCATGATCTTAGAAAATATTGCAAATACAAAGACAATTCTAGTCATAAGATATATTAGAGTATATTATCTAGAGGCTTGTGAAGGAAGTGTAACCTTATAAGTGTAGAAAAAACAAGGAAGATCATTTAGACACCTCAAAAAGGCCTCCTCTTCAATACATGTGAATCTTGTTGAGAGCAATCAACCTCGTTTTAGGAGATCATTCCATAACTTAACAAGGGCAAAGGTCCAATGGACATTTTCCAGATCACCTTGGGAGGATGTCAAGCATACTTGAACTAATGTCTCACATGTCTCAAGAATGACTTTGTTAATGTCATGACCAAAAGAACCAACATTGTGAATCTGTCCTTTGGACAATAAAATCTTTCTCAACTTAGTAACTGTTGTGATGGTGCAATTGTTATCATAGGTTAGATAGTTGATATCAAGGCCAGACAAATATTCATCTACGTAGTTAGCTCATTAGATATACTCTTTCTTGATGCATTTGAGAGATGAAGATTGGTCTAGATCATTTCATCCTATCCATTGGCATTAATTAATTTCTTTTCAGCACTTGATTCTTGTTGAAAGTTAATCTAATTGCTTCTTCTTTGTTCCAATGTAGATCACTAAAAGCGTGGCCTGTGTTTGGGGGGTTTCATAAAGTTTTATATCCTTTTATGTGCAAGGATTATGAATTTTCCATTTATGTTTTTCATCTTTAGATCAGATTTTCAAGAGATCTCACATCTAGGTTCTATGATTATACTTTTGCTTAATGAGCTTGATGTTTGCATAAACTTTGTTTCTTGAAAACAAAATTGGAACAAGAGTTATAGTTGTAACATTTGCCTAAGCTCTTGGTGAAAATTTGAAGTTTTAATATTGCTATTATTTTGTTTTCAAATCAAATTTGGTTCATTTGACAAATAATCATAGTTTTGTGAAAGTTGTATGCATTTGTCTTGTGAATCTCTATTTTCTTCTGTCTATTGTGTCTATTTCTAAGTCTTTTTATACAACCAAATTTGGTATCATAGTCTAGAATTTTCTAACCTTGTAATATATGTGTATAAGGAATACCACTAGGTTTAGGAGATTGTCATCATCCCAATCTTCACAATATTCAACTCAATCTTCACAGTCTGCACAAGCTTCACAACTTACACTTTTATCTACCTCTCAAACTATGACACCAAACCAATTGAACTTTGACTCAAATAAATGAGATGAATGGCGCCTTAGTTATTAGCTGTAATGCAAATCCTCTTATAAAGATAATCTATAAATCATTTGGGACAACAAAAGCGAAGCATGAAAATTCTAAAGAAGCATTCATTTAGATGAATAATAATGAAGATCATAATTATGATTTCATAACTAAAATGGCTGAATTTGAAGCACCTATATTTTATGTAATAGTTGAAACATTTGTTTAGATTGTATAATTGGAATTGAAACTAATTTTAATAGATGTCTTAAGTAGATTTGTCTCAATGAAATTACTAGGGCAAGCAATGACATTTTAGGTAGGAGAGAAAACTTGACATGCTTAAAGAGAAGATTTATAAACTTAGTTAAGGATGAGGATTATTCTCCAAGAGAAATATTTACCATTTGGTTAGCAATCCTTAAATAATGTATAGATAATATGGCTTAATATGTATGAATCTTAGGAGAGTTGTTGAACTGTTGTGAGGTATATGAAATTGAAAGTCTACTCATTGCACAATTTAACGTAGGACTTTGACACAAAAAAATGTGAATTTCTTAGCTATGGTTCATTAGGCTGATGTAGCTTTTTGTACATGGAGGGCTCCCTTAATTATCATAACAATAAGCTTACTTCCTAACTTGAGAATAACAAGGGAAGTATTATGTCTGCATTAAAATTTAGTAGTACTATGATGAGTACATGGGATGACAAGGCCAGGTACCATATAAACTTCATGCTATTTGGAGGAACCATAAAGATATGATTGTAAGGTATATGGTTATATTCTAACTTTATTGAGGTCAAGGGAGTTCTTTCATATTTTGAAGTTAATTAGTCTGAAAAAGAGAATATGTGCATAAATTTGTTACGAAGAAAACTTAAGCAAGGACTTAATGCACTTAGTAAAAAAGGCCATCTAAAATGATGCTAACAAGAGGAACCATAATACTATGATTGTAAGGAATATGTTTATTTTCTAACATTCTTGACATCAAGAGAGTTCCTTCATTTTGTGAACTTAGTGAGTCTAAAAAGAGAATATGTGCATAAATTTGTTACGAAGAAAACTAAAGCAAGGATTTAATGCACCTAGTAAAGGGTCAATTATGTTGGTAAAGAAAAAGAAATCCTTTCATATTTTGAAGAAAGGCTATATAAAATTGATGCAAACAAGAGGAATCACAATGCTATGATTGTAAGGAATACGGTTATATTTTAACGTTCTTGACGTCAAGAGAGTTCCTTCATTTTGTGAAGTTAATTAGTTTGAAAAAGAGAATATGTGCATAAATTTTTTATGAAGAAAACTAAAGCAAGGACTTAACGCACCTAGTAAAGGGTTGATTATGTTCGTAAAGAAATAGAAATCCTTTCATATTTTGAAGAAAGGTGAATTTGAAGAGTGGAGTTCATTTGGAGGACTTATAGATACATTATTTGTATTACAATTTTTAGAAGGAATGCATATTTGAGATTCATTACCTAAAATGTCAAGAAATTATTAGATGTATTTTGGAATGTTGTCCCTTTGATTTGCTAGCTAAGCCACCATTGCTTAAGGGCATACAACATGTCATAAGCATATATCAGGAGCATCTTTGTTTAATTTGATTTTACTATTGGATGAATTTGAGGTAAAAAGACAAATAGGTGAATGATTTGAATGAGGATTCATTAAAAAAGTCTTAGTCTTTGTGTTCTCTTAGCTTGATTAATTCTTGAAAAGGATTAGTCATGAATTATGTGTGTTGAGAGTAGGGTTATAAACAAAATTATATTCGAGTATGGATTTCTAATCCTTATACTAGATGTCTTATTTGATATATATTATGATGTCACAATAATTTCCATATTGGTTTGAAGAGTTTATAAATTATATTAAGATTAGAGCAATTGATGCATGGAAGCTATCCTTCAATATGAATAATTTATATGAATGCTTTGTTATGTCTTTTGGCATATGAAGATACCTATCGCATTTGCAATTGCAATGACAAAACTTTACGAGTTTTATTTGGGTTATCTTAGTCATGTGCTTTGATAATATTTTGGTTTACAAGATCACATTTTTTTACTTATTAACGAAAGTTTTTTTGAAGTTCTTATGATTGAAAAATAGTAAATTAATTTGACGGAGTGCATCTTTATGACTATGACACTATTATTCTTAGACAATTTTTTTAGATCCTTCTAAATTTAAAGCAATTCAAGTTTGGTTTGAACTTGCTAATATGCACGAGTTAGAAATTTCCAGGAACCTACACCATTTTAAAGAAAGTTCATGCATAACTTTGGTAGAATGATTGCTTCTATTAGTGATTGCATGAAATAAGGTGAAGTTACTAAAGCCTTTAATTTGGTAAATTTTAGAGTGTGACAGGCAGTGTTATGTTATTGGAACTTAATTTAGAAATGACAAAATCTGTATACAATAATTCTGACAAAGGTCAAATGGAAAAACATCATTTATAGTCTTAAACAATTAAAAAGTTGAGAAAACCTATAATTTAAACCTATCTGTTTTTCATGTTGGGCTTAGTGTCCTTGCGCAAAGCTTTGCACATCATATGCATAATTTACGTAAGGAATTCCAGCCAAAACTTTCTGTTACATATAACAGCTATAAGTTTAGCAGTGATATTCATTAGAGTTTATAATGGCTAGATTGATTCCATTAACTAACATTGTAAATTTATAAGAGATTAATATCAAGATGGATTGTTCCTTTTAAAGTTTTTAGGAATATAGTAAGTAGTGTTTGTTAACTGAAAATTCTATGTGAATAGGAATTAATCTTGTTTTTTTATGCATCATACTTGACTTGTCAAAATTCTTCTATTGCTTCCTTGGGTTTTTCCTTTTGCACCTCATGTTTTCAAGGATAATACAGTTCAAGTTGTGGAAATGACTGAAAACATTTTGGTTGCTGGTACTACTGTTTCTGAATCTGTTACTAATCATGATTTTATCATTGCATTGCACATGCTTTGACAATTCCTCACAAATTACTTGCAAATCCGAGATTACTTGAATGGATTCTTGATGAACTGTGAATTTCTACATTGAATGTTGGATTTCATTTTTGTACTGTGAAATGATGTGAAAGGTCTGTAGCTGTTGTATCATAGGTTATAGTTGATGATATTGATTAGCTTGAAATGTGTTTTTGAGGTGGCTCGGGAGTTGCATGATTTCTAATTAGGGAGAATTGATATAGACCAAACTAGCAAGAAGAGTCATAGGAGCTAGACAATTCATGAGGCATGACTAAAGGGGGCTGGTTTGAAATTTTTGTTTTAAAACTACTACTTTTATGCTAAACAATGTTGCTATAATGTTATTTGTTAGTTTTTTGTGGTTTAATTTTTCTTTTAGGATTCCTTTTTTTTATTTTTGATTTTTGGCTTCTCCATACCTTGGTCGATTCCTTTCCTATTGACTCATTGTGCGACTAAATAGCCTAATTGACCCAATTCCTAAGAAGTGTCATGCATTTTTTGTCTATTGATCGATTGGAGAATTGACCAAAGAGTCAGTAAAGGAATTACAAGATTTGCAAATTCAAGAAATTTTAGGATTTTCATTTTTTTCTTTGGACATGCTTAATTAGTTACTTAGTCTAGATAGACATTATGTTTTTCATCGAGGAAACTTCAATTTGTGAAGAAATTTTAGGATTTTCATTTTTTTCTTTGGACATGCTTAATTAGTTACTTAGTCTAGATAGACATTATGTTTTTCATCGAGGAAACTTCAATTTGTGAAGAAATTTTATAAATAAATGATTGTTTGGGCTTTGCAATTATATAGATTTGATGTATACTGATATTAAGGTTAGAATTCTTTTCAATAGTATTCCAATAATTGCTTCATGTTGAAGAGGCTTCTAATCATTTCTTTTTCATACTAGCTGCCTAAGTCTTGAAGAGGCGAGCATCATGTAGCTAGCACCACAATGTTCTTTATCTTCTTCTATGAGCAAGGATATTGTAGGTTTTCTTCTGGTGTCTTTTCATCATTGAATCTAATTTCCATGACATTTCACTTATTAGTTGTTTGATTGAGCTTTAGCTTGATATTTACATAAATCTTGTTTCCTGAAAGCTGAAATTGAAATAATAATTCTAACTGTGAACTTTGCTTGAGTTCTCATTGAAAGTTTGAAGTTTTAATCAAATCGTTAATAAGCTTTTGCTTACCTTTTGGCTGATTTGAGAATAGTGTAGGTTTATGGAAGGTATATGTATTTGACTTGTTGATCTTAGGTATGTTATGTTAATCTGGTATATCTTTGTTTCCTACTTTAGAGCATTGTCTACCATCAACTTCAACTTGTATGTCTCAAGTTCCTTCCCAATTGCTAGTTATGTTTTTTTAATATCAATCGCCTTATCTCTAGACATTTTTGTCATTCAAAGACATTTTCTTTAATTTATAAGGCCTTGACACATACTTATCATTGACATCTCTTCATTAGCTTGTGGAAAATTAACTAGACAAAATTTGCAATTTTCTTATCCCTCTTTATTACATGATATACTTAAGTATTGTTCATTTTAGGTCTCATATATATTATTCAAGATCTCTATTTATATATGTAAGTGAAAGTTTTGCCTCAACACAATAAGCCACTACTATCAGAGGGCAATTGATAATTACATTAATAATGGATCTTCAATGTTGGGAATTTCTTTCTCAATAGGAACTTCTTCAATAGTCTTCACATTCTTGTTCACTAATCTTTAATCTCTAACTTTTTTAATTGATCCATTATAATGATTTCTTGATTTTCTATTCTCTTTGAATGATAATCTGTGGTCAAATTTGGGCATGAAGTCATCAACAGCCTCTTGCTTGTCCTCTACATCATTAGTTGCTATGTGTGATTTTCTTCTTTATGCTCTTTCAATTCGAACTCCACTAATGAATCTAGAAGAGGTAGAGTTGGAGCCACAAGAATTATCATCATTTGATTAATAGAACTAATTCAATCTAATTTTTTTAATGAAAGAAAATTATCTATCTCTAAAATTAAGTAATCAATATTTGCCATCACTTTAATGATCACATTTAAAATTAACTAGGAATAAAGTTCCATCTTTATGTTTCTTCATTAGTGGCACAAATTTATTATGTCATTGGCTCCAAATATAGGGCTTTGCATGGAGAACGAATGCCTCATGAACTCTAGACACCACTCACTAGCCTCGACAATACTATTCATGTCAATATTGATACTCATCTTCTATTGAGAGAGCCGACTAGAGGCTGCTATGCTATATCAATGATGTTGTATCAAGGTTACTCGTTACATTAGTTTGTTATAGTTGTCTTCACACAAAATAAAAAATAATATACACTTCTATTACACCTAATAGTTTTCCCAAAAGCCTTAAGTGTAACCAAATATCCAAATGATCACAGTATATAATGTATCTACAAGTAAATAATTATAACAAAATACTTGTAATAATAATCTAATGAAAGTGTCATCCATAAATCTGATACATAAAACCAAATATCCAAAATCATTAACCATATGACTCAAATCTAATAGAAACTTGCTTAATAAATAAACGTCAAAATCTAACAAAAGAGAATATAAGCAACTGTTAAATCCAAACATAATAGTCCAAATAGTGTCATCAATAATGCAATTGATAATCATATAAGATAACAACTCTGTTATTACTAATAACAAAATGTAAGAAGATAAGTCATCTACTAGATGCACTAATTTTGATAATCTCAAGCTTGGCTCTTACCCAACTCTTAGTTCTCTATTATAAAAATATAAGGTTAGTAGGTTGGGGAGCTCAATAGAGAATCCTTGAAGTATATTATAAAACTAACATGAAATAATTAAGAAATATGCATATAAAAATTAGAGTAAATCATGTAAATAAATGACATCAAATGCTAACTCTTAGAATATATCATTATTTATCAACTAAGTCAATATAAAACCTTATGATATGACTAACCAAGTGTTTAGTGTCCTTATATCGATCCAATACACTCTACAATTCAAGAGAATCATGATAGGACCTAATACTCTTATCACATTTTGTAATCCAGTATTCTTTTTGATAATGTCAATCACATGAGCTAATCTTATAAGATTGTAAGAGTCTTCAACAATTACATGTATTCCTCATCACAATCATAATACATCATTTGTTCTTTACGGGTCTAAATGCGCAATGTTCCCTTTTGGGAGTATTTATAGAGTGGCTTTTAGCCAACCTTGGAGATTCTTATCACGTGATCTGATATTCTCCTTATAGGCTCAACCAATCATATGTAACTATTAACCCCTAGGCCAAAGGAGTATAATAGTTAACCTATTTATTTCCTAGGTGAGCAAGGATTCACTATATTTAGTCTTCATCTAATCAAATCACTTTTATGACTCTAACATCTTGCTAATACTAATATACCATTGTTTAGCATTACTTAGATTTTCTTCATTTAAATTTAACATGTAAGGACTTTTCAGCTTAACCAACCTAATATGTTAAAGATTTTTCTTAATCTTAAATTTACTATTTAGGATTTTGTATGCCTTGACTGAGACAATCTAGAGTTTCAACTCTAAAGTCTTATTTTAGCTATTTTGATTAACCATCATTTGGATATCTTAAGTTTTTTACCAAATCTTAATTTAGTTATTTAGTATATTTTAGCTCATTTTTTTATATTTAACCTTTCTCTGATTTTATCTAGTATTTTTTCCTATCTAGGTTACCCTTAATATTCACATGTTGACTTTTATTTTAGGATCAATATATAGTTGATTGTCATTATAATTAAGTCTAGGTTCACACACGTTTTACCATTGACTTGTATGCCTTTAAGAAAATCTTGAGTCACAATATCCATACTAAGTCCTCACTTGAGCCATCGCACATCTTTTAGATCACTATCTGGGATGTCATCAAATGACTTAATAACTTAGGTTCAATTATGATCTTTTTCAAAGAATCTTTTCATTTAAGGGTCTAATTAATATTTTTATCTTATTAGTTTCTTGGTTGAATCTAGCACATCTATAAGTTTCAAGTCTTATTCCAAACTCTTTAATATTTTTCCATGGTCATAGCTAAGAGATTAATTATCCAAAGTTTTATTTATAATATGCATAAAGTTTCACCAATGTTATTATCTCAATTCATCTCTAAGATATTTTATTATGGGTTCTTTTCCATGAATTATTCTTAAGCTTTTAAGCTTAATTCTAAGACTAAGCTTATCTTACATAGTTTTGTTTAAACACCTTAAGTCTCTTTTTTATACCCTATTAGGAATTAATCATAAGACTTTAAAACTCTATCCTTAGTCTTAGCATTATTAACTATACCTAGTCTTTTTGCTTGCAAACTGTATTCTTAATCATCTTAGCCTTCTTTTAAGGCACCAAATTGAGCCTTCGAAGCTTTCAAACTGGAAATCAAGGTCATACACACCTGAAAAGCCATATAAGTTAATGTAAGGGTTGAACCCATGCTTCCTATGACTCAACCAAGCCATAGGTTAATACTTCCCAAGCATATCTGAGGTAAAAGTTATACTTGCCAACAAAATTTTTGAAGGTTTTGGTTAAATTTTGAAGTGCCATTGTATGGTTAATGACTTAAGCTAATACATATTTTCATTCACGATTTTGGAATAAAGCGTGCATTTCTATCATGTCATGCCATCCAATTGAAATTGTGGATATTATAATTTTTTATCTTCGTGTCTCACTTCACTTACATATTTCAAACAAATAAATTTAAAGGCCAACATGGAATCAAATCTTGGTTTTACCCATCTTTTGATTTATCATGCTATAAAATACTTAGTTTAATCATGTAATAATGACAAAATGAACATCGCCCTCTATCTATATTGTTATAAATCAATTATATTTAGAACCTACATACAAGTATAGGAAATACTTACAATATGAAGTCTTGGCTTTGCACAATTAACAGTTTAACATGTGATGAAACTTTAAGATACTATTCTATCAACAAAGGTAACTACACATACTAACAATTTATACTAACATTCTCAATTACTTAAAGGAGATATCTAAAGAAATTAATTCTTGTTTGCTATACATTAAATAATATATACTTCCTAATTTTGTTCAAATAATCATGTTTGGATTAAGAGATGTTTTGCATCAATAATAAATATTTTAAGTACAACCTTTACATATATCAATAAACAAAGCTAACCATGCAAGCATATGGTTATGGTATTTAAGTTGTATTCACGTGAAAATACACATTTTTGCATAAGTTCTTTAGTAATATTTCACAAAAAAAGTGATAATTAATCCCTTATATGCTCACAAAAATTCTCTTAAGTTCCAACATTCATAAATATAAATAAGAAGTGTTATCATAAATTCATGTAATTTAATTTGCATTTTCAGGTTGAACATTATGGTAGATTTTTCAGGAGTTTAACAATTTTTCAGTGCAAATAATGTCAAGCATTACATGCTAGTTATAGTTACCTTTAGTTATGAACAAATTTTCCTCTTTTTACATATCAATTTCATAGAATAGAATCACATTTATTTTCGAAAGTTTTCATATACAATTTAACAAGATAATTCATTTTTTCTTTCTTTAGATTTTAGCTAAATTTAATAAACAATCTCAAGGGTCATCTTATATTGTAATTTGAGTAAAGGATTTCTCCAAAGGTAAACTCTCTTTCTTCTCTAAGTTCTGAGATCTTCTTGCTCACGTTGAGGTTCTTTTTTCCTCTAGTACCTCCTAGTTTTCCTCCTTGAAGTCCACAATAACTAGGTTTTTTCTTTCTAAAACCCAGCCAAACCATTAATTAATTTTAGGGTCGGTTGAGTACCCTTAAATCAAGTGATTATCTCAACAAACCAGCCCTTTTTATCCTTTAGATCTAGGGCATCACAATTTCAAGAATCAAAATCGAATGCAACTAATTACGAAACCACAGTTTATTCAATGTTTCTGTATCGTATTAATATAATAGGTTCATCTTATTGTATATTCAGACATATCTATTTGCATCGAATAGTAATTTTTTGAGATTTTTATACGATCATGTGATCGTTCTAAGACAATATACTCTAACCTAATTGTATTTGCACGATGTCAGTTATCATACTATATGATCATTAACTCTCGATTACTTTGTTTTCATTATTATCGTACTTGTATGAGATGTTTCTTTGTATATGTACGATCGACTCTCCATCTTCTTCATTGTCATCCATGTACGATGTCACAATCATCCTCGCATAATTAACCTCAGTTTCCTACACTAGATCATATCTCATGACAATTAGATCATATTGTACGATACCAACTCCCACTGGATGCTTCTAAACCTAACACTTGGAATAATATCGTACTTATGTGATAAATATATCATATTATACAACTAAACTCTGTTTTCACAACTTATATCCTAATTATCTCTTATCATATCATATTGTATGATTAACCAATATCCTATTGCTTAATATTCACAGTCGATCACTCTTTCAATTTTTTTAATCCGGTTGTACCGTACAATTATAAATTATCATACTGTATGATTTTCATCCAAAGCATAACTAGTAGCAACCAAACTTAACTTTTAAAAGTTTACAAGTATTTATTCCACAAAAATGATAAAATATATTAGTTAGTTAAAGGAAAGGTGTAACAACTTCAGTTCTAACGTCTTACCACTTTTCAAGCCTTGTTAAAGATGTTAGCTACTCCATTAACCTCACCGATAAAAAGAGGTATAAGATAATATGTTAGGTGACTCGATTCTTTTTCCAGTATTTTTAGCTCCAATTTTGGATTACTCTTACCATTATTATATTTGATACATAATCTTGTACAATTGTTTTTTCATTGAATTCAACTCTTTTTTTCTTCTTGTTTTTATGTTGCTCTCCACTTAAAAATTAGAAACTCTTTACTCTCTATATGAGTTGATCTAATTCTTATATAACAATAATTAGGAGATTAATTCCAAACTTATTGAATAAAAAATGGTGAAAAACATTTAAAGTAGGAGACAAATTGATGAAAATTTGTCGTCATAGTACTAAGCAGGAGTCGTGGGAGCGCACACAGGAAGGTATAGCACGTAATCCTGTGGGATTGGCATGGCCACTTCTATGATGGCGTTGTGGCCATGGTGGCACAGTAGGTGGCCACGCAGAGGGCATATCTACATGTGTGAACAGTGCCTTTGTGCAATCATATGCATGCGGGGCGTGGGCACTTGGGTGATTAGGCATGAGATTTGCAGAATTTAGAGAATTTTTATATTTGTAGTCAAAACCATATATTTTTTATTTTATAATAAAATACAGTATCAAAATCTCTATATAAAAGAGTGAGGATAATGTATAAATAATACAAAATTCTCTTAATCAAAATTTCTTAAATTTAGAATCTTTTGAAGAGAAAATTCTTTAAGAATTTAATCTCATTATAACAAAACCCTCTCTTCTTTCATTTATTCCTTGTTATTTTCTACGTTTTCACTTCTGTTACTATTACTTTGTAAAAAATGTCTGCCATTAAAGACTCTCGGGGTAAGAACATCTAGTAGACAAATTAAAATATATCAAACTTTTTTAAAAAAATATTACATTAGCAAAAGTTATTGAACCATTTTGTCTTTCGTGCGACAGTTTTAATACAATAAATATCCCTCTTGCGTTTGTTGGATGGCTTATTGTAGATTGCAATATAACTTCCAATAGTTTCAAATTTTGCTTTTGGTTATGGTATTTTTATGGATATCGCATTAGTCCCTTTGTTAAGAATGGTCCACAGCCTAAGTTTTCTATTGTAGTTTGTCAGTTCTTATACGCTTAGCTTCCCCATTTACTCCGAACACACAACCAAGCTGCTACTGAATTAGTTTGTTCCCTACTTGACTAATTCAGTAAAATAAAAGGGCAGCTATGTGTACGCAGCTTATAGTGATTTTGTGGTTTCACCTGCTTGTCATTAAACCGTGGTCACTTAGAACTAAGGCTTCATCAACAATTTTTTGCACTTCCATTGCATCTTCCCTATTTGCCCATGATATTGACAGATATCCAGATGAAGAAGCAGGGCAGATACCAATGGCTTTTGTTGTTAGACAACCAGGAAGCACGTTAAACTCAGCAGCTGTCATGAATTTTGTTGCAAAACAGGTATCGATTTACAAAATTAAGAGGATCTTATGCTATATTATTTTTTGAATAACACAGGTGTTTAAATGTCAATATTATTTAAATAGCCTTTTGTTATATATTATCCACTTGTAATTTTTAATAATGTTATTTAAATAATATTATGTAAGATTATAGTATTGTTAAACTAAATGCCAATACATAATGTTTTTCTTTAATTTGTCTACATTGTTGTTTTTAAACCCGTTATATCATCCATAGCTCATGTTAACTTGCATATGGAATGAGAGCGTTCTAGTTTAATTGATCAGTTTTACAGAATTATTGCCAAGATATTAAAAGTTTGATCTTATCGAATATATATATATATATATATATAACTGAATGACTATCGTACCAAAATTATTTCATGTTCTTGAAAGTTAGCTACAACATTTATATTAGATCTAGTTAACTATAAAGTTGTCCTGCGTTTATCCATTTGGTAACAGTGTTAACTTTTTTTTCAGGTTTCTCCGTACAAAAAAATTAGGAAGGTCGAATTCGTTGATGCGATACCAAAATCAGCTGCAGGGAAGATCCTCCGAAGGGAACTTATTGCTCGTGTCGTCTCCAAACTCAAATCAAATCTCTGAATCTCTTTTTTAATTTTATTATTATTTATCTTGGTATGCTTAGAACTGATGGTCGTTGCATTGGATGCTTAATTTATTCTTGTAGAACACCTCTTTTAATCAATCTTGATACATTAATTGACCTTCAGAGGATATAGTTTGATATAGTCTTCCGGAATCCTAGTCCTTCAATTTAGCCTGTAAAAAGTTTTTTTGTGGCGTTTAAAGCTTGAGTTTTAGTTTTGGTTTCAGATAGGATTA
The DNA here is from genome assembly GCA_023846275.1 of Vanilla planifolia. Lineage (NCBI taxonomy): Eukaryota > Viridiplantae > Streptophyta > Magnoliopsida > Asparagales > Orchidaceae > Vanilla > Vanilla planifolia. The sequence continues at coordinate 27,475,732 of CM043870.1, forward strand.
AAAGGAGCTTCACAATTTTTAGTTGTATTGTTGATATTTATTTTTAGTTAATTTTAATTTAAATTACAAAAAAAATTAAAAGAACATTAATATTTTTTTGGAAAGCAAGATAGCCTATATATGAGGTGAAGTATAATATTGTGATACTCATAGGGATAGAAAAGTTTTTCAATGCCTTGTTGTAGTAAAGAAAGTTGAAATCAAAAGTTTTATGTCACAAAATCACCAGGTTTTTTTATTAATTTGTATGTTTAATCTTAGTATAAACGAAGGAAGATAAAAATAGTGGTTTTAACAAAATTGTAATATGTATAATACAAATTCTTATAATTTTTTATTAAAAAAATATTTTAAATTATTTATAAAATATATTGATTAACTAGGTAGGGAGAAAGCATAAGAGATTAGTTTTAACTCCTTAGGTAGTTGGAGGATAAGGAAAAGAAAATGGAAAAAATCTTGTGGAAAAAGGCTTGATCTAAAAAAATTATTTAAAAATTCTTGCTTAGAGGGTAAGATAGGTTTACCTTATGATTTGTAATTTATTTTTTAAGAGATCTTGTAGAGACATCTATTATAATGTATGAAATATATTTATATGAGAATTAAAATATGTATTTTCATATTGATGAGTGATGTGAGCCCCAAGTAAAAATATAAAGGGATTGATATCTTTAATTTTGAAATATGTATCTTTAGTTGGTTATTAAATGATTTAATTGATAGAGCAAATAATCTAATGAAAATGAAAAATAAGACCGAAGTCTCTATCAAACTATTCGATTGGTTGATTAGATGATCTGATAGAAAAATAAAGTGCCTAATAAAAGATTTAAATAGTTTAACAATTTGCAGAAGTGCCATGAGTCTCAAGTTGGCAATATATAAGGATTAGGTTGTTCGACAAGAATATTGAATGATTTGTTGGGATCTTAGAGAGGTAACAAACAATGGGATGGGAGGACGCTCTTGGCATCCAATTTTTCATTAGATATGCATAAGATGGTCTAATGAAAATAAATTGAATGGTTTGATTAAAGTATAAGGACTTCAATTTGATGAGTCCTTTAGGGATCAAATGTTGCAATTAAATTTGATGGAATGCAAGGTAAAGCATGAAATGATTGACTACATGAAAGAAACATAATGCATATCTTAAGTATAATTTCATGAAATGAGGTAATTAAGAGAGAAGAATTTTAAGCAAGCATTTATTATACAATAAGCAAGTGGTCTGTATGGATTGAATGTGTTTATGCCTTAATGTAGCAATGCATGTTTACATATGCATGTTTACATGTGTTGTCTTTAAGATACCATTTATAGTTGATTTAAAAATATATGGTGTGTTGATTAATGTGAGTATGAGCATTACATGTGACATGATTAGTTCATGCATGAAATCAAGATGGTGTGCCATCCCATGAGCATGTTATATGACTATTATATCCTTTTCAAAAAAAAAAAAATGTTATATGACTATTATGTATCTTGTGTGCATGTGATGTATTGGTTATATGCAAAACCTATAAATAAAGAAAATATGGTGGCTAATAAGCTATTTGGATTATGAAAGGTTAGAAAATGCTTATGAAAGAAAATATAATAGCTAATAAGTCACGTAAATTATGAAAGATTAGAATTTTTTTTTGTGAAAAAGAATATGATAACTAATAAGTCACAGGAATTATGAAATGAAAAAAATGCTTATGAAATAAAATATGATGGTTTTTAAGCCATGTGAAATAAGAAAAGTTGAAAAATTCTTGAAAAATAAATTGTGATAGTTAAAAGACAAATTATGAAAGGATGAGTACTTGTGAAATAATACATAAGAGCTAGTGAATCATGTGAGACAATGAATGATAAGTGGTGTTTGTATGTGAATGTGATATTTTATGCAATTGTTCATATGTAATGTGTGATTAATAATTGCATGTGATGAAGGATCTACTTGCAACATGACTTAGTTGTGATGATTCACATCTAATATTTTTGTTAGGTTTTTGTTTATTAAGTCTATGACAATGGCTTAGCTTAGTTAGCTAACATGCTTTAGATGTAGTGAATATACACAATGGGACACAAAGGGAACAATGGGTCAAGGTGAGGCTTATAAAATGATTGAGCACTACTTAATATTTTGGAAATGTACAAATATCGTAATATTAACAAAATTATAATACTTGATAAGAATTATGTGAATTATTGATATTGTAGTAATTTTTAAGAGATGACTACATTGGATTATTTTATGTTATTTATATATTTTATTTTGATGATAAAATTTGAGACATTTTATGAACATTGTGATATTAAGGTAAAGAAAAAGAGATAAATAATGTTTAAGTGATTAAAAAAGTACTAATTTTGTGGCACATGAGTATGATCCTAAGTTGACATTAGAACTATGATATTAGTGTATGTGAGGTACCTATTGTAAGATTATGTGAGATGGGTAAACAGTCATAATGTGAAAATGTACACACATTTAACATTGTTATGCCATAAAATTTTCCTTATTGTTTGCAATATTTTATATAGTAATTCAAATGCAATAAAGCATGTTATACTAAAATGCTATGTGAAAGAATCGATCCTTTGAGCCTTTGAATTGAGGGGGCAACTAGCAATAACAAAGATGAGGGGCAAGGAGAATAGTACAGAATAAGGTAAGAGCTATTATTAGATGATCTAGTTGACACAATTTTGTCAAGAAAAGAACAAGTCATTGAATGTTAGCCAGATAAGTTAGTAGAGCAGTTTCATAAATTCCATCCACTATATTTTTTAGATGCCATTACTCCTATGCAAATTGATGATGGATCAAGCATATGGAAATGCTATTCAACAGCATGATGTGCTTTTAAAGTAAGAAAATTTCATTGCCATTGTTTATGCTAAGTGGTACTGCACTAAATTGTTGGGTAACTTAGAAAAAAACTAAGATTTGAAGTTGTGTCAAACATGGAAATATGTTTTAGGGAAATTTGCAAGGCCTTTCAAGAATGGTATGTTCTTGCATCTATTAAGGACTAAATTGAGATGAATTGAGAATGTTAGCTCAGAAGGGAATGGTTATTGAAAAGTATAAGTAATGGTGCAAGCGCACCCAACAATGTTAGATAGCCATTCCAAATGCAACTAAGTCGTACTCAGAGTCATTCTCGAGTCGACTCCATTTGGATTGAGTAGTTAGTTTGATATTTAGATTGTTAAGGTTGAATACACTATTACTTGGATATTATCACAAGATCTTCCAAGCTACATTAGTCCACTTATCAACATTGTTCTTATGAATTGTCTTGTATGAGCGAGTTGGTCATTTGGCTTGGGTGTCCATGTTAACCACCACTATCACAGTTTTTTTCTTTTGTTCTTTTTTGTATAGGATGTATTCATTATTTTTATATTTTGATACTTTAATCATATCTCATATAAGAGAATATTGACTTGTAGGAGAACTCTATATAGAAAGGGGGCTTTAGTTCATGTTTGTATTTTCATATTTTTTAGTCTTATAATACTATAAGCCTTCTACTCCCTACCCATGCTACTTTTGTGTAACTTTTTTTTATGTGAAAATGATTACAATGCATTAGTTGTATCACAATTTCTGGCCAAACATCCCCTAGACCATCCCTTCATGATCAAATGGTTACAATTGAATTGATGATACTGGTTGGCAAACATCATGGTACGATACTGCTTTTGTGCACCTAAGTTGCCTTTAGGAACTTATTCCCTTTTCATTCCAATTTTTTTGTCTTTAATTTTAACCTTAAGTAGTTTAGAGTTGTCCCAATTTTCTCTTTTCATTTTTTTTCTTTTTTTTAAGTTGTCTTGTCTTTACGCTTTATCAGGTCATAATCCATTACAACCATTGAAAATACCCTCCCACCACCAAAAAACGTTCAACCCATTCTCTCCTCTTTATTGGCATTTCTCCTCTACAAAAAAAAAGGCTTTTCCCTTTACATACTAGCCTAAAGTTGCCACTTTTCATGTAGACATTGTCTAGATTTGATAATTGCTCAATTCCTCTTGTGTGAATTACATTTCTATAGATTCTACTTTATATGTGTGCATTGTTTGCAGTTGGTTGATGTACCAACCATGTTGGATTTGATCTATTCTTTAAGCATGTGTATAGATTCTAGTTTTAGTAGGTTTCTTAACCTAATGGTGATCTAATTGTTTTGTATTTTAAAAAATTTTTCTTTCTTTATACAGTTGCATATTTGATTTTTGAACTTGATGTGGATTAATGTCATCTCTTTAACTTAGTATTACAATTTATTGCATGCATAAAAAGATATGCCACTATTTATATGTCTGACTTATGTCGATCACATTATAATCTTTAGTAAAGGGGATTTAAGATCCTTAAAGCGTATTCATAACATGCTTGAAACTTTCTAACATGCATCAGGCTTATTATTAAATAAGGTCAAATACAAATTTCATATTTCTTCTAAGGTGAAATTAGTTGCTAGCAAGAGAATTGCAAAGGTTTTGAGATTTAAACAAGTATCTATTCCCATTATGTACATGGGATGCCCAATATACTATGGTAGAAAGTTATATATTATCAATATCTAGTTGAAAAATTACAAAAATAGGGTTATTAATTGAAAGAAGTTATTGTTGATAAGAGACAGATTAATACTTATTAGGCATATACTCAATTTAGTCTTGGTTTATATATTAATGACCTTACTTATTATAGTATAGATTATAATGATGCTTGAGAAAATTATGAATGCTTTTTTATGAGGTGACAATGATGGTACTCACAAACATCATTGGATTAGCTGAGAGAGGCTTAATGAACTGTGCAACCAAAATGAACTTGATTTAAGGAGGTTAAATGACTTGACTTTTGCATATTCTACTAAACTAAATTGGTTACTTTTAACAATTAACTCACTTTGTATAAAATTTATAAATGTTAAATATAGGAATGTCACATTATGCATTTGAGATATGGAGAAGTATGGAAAAAATAAGAAAATTGGTAAAATCAATAGTGTTTAAATCTCTTACCATAAACAAAGTGCTTTGGGCATTAAACGAGGATGGGTTGTTCACCTTGAAGTCAACTTGGAATACCATTAGAAGTACAAACTTCCCGAAGACTTCCAAGACAAGAATATAAAATGAAAAACTCACTACTAAAATCTCTATTTAGTTTGAGAGTATATTCAACCATGCTCTTCCTTTCTCAACTTAGTTGAGACGACTATAGGTTTAGCATGTCTCTAAATGACCATCATGTTATTATGATGATATTCTTGATCATGCTTTCACTGATTGTAGTATGCTTAAAGGTTTTGGGCATTCTATGGTATGACTTTAGAAAATAGAGTCATAATTCATCAACTAATTTCTTCACTCCTAAATTAATAGTAAAATGTGTAAAAGATAGTTAGGCTAACAAGAAAGTAATATCATTCATTCCTATGCTAATCTATTAGAAGATTTAGAAATCAAGGAATTTAAGTTTGTATGAAGAGATAATGTAATAGAAGGTAGGATGATTAAGAACAATTGGCTATGCTTCAATATTTTTAAGGTTTATTTGTTAACTCAAACATAGCTAATTGATGCAGATGGAATTGCTACCTCCTTTTTAATTTAGGAAGGTTAATTATTGTCAACACAGTTCATAGTCTCCACCTTTGCCACAAGCTATAAAAGTGGATGTTCATGAGCAATTCAAGCAAAATAAAAAAAGTGGCCATACTCATTTTGGATGTAAATTCAAAGGTGCTCTATTCCCTTATTGGATTAGCTCATTTGAATTCAACATTGGAAGCTAATAGACTTGGTGTTTTAATGAGTCTACAATGGTGCTCTACTTAGTAATTTACTCGGGTGATCATTGATCTTGAATGCTTTAGGTTAATTAATATGATTTTACTTTTAAAAGCTCCATAATGGAAAATTGTGGAGATATAACTAATTAAGATGCTAGGTAAATGTATGTGCATTACATGGAACTATATTACAAAGGGAAAAATCAAAATCGCAAGGGCCCTTGCTAAAGAGGTTTACCATGAACTTAATGAAGGTGATAACATAAAGGATAAATATAAGATTATCATTGCAATAGAGAAAGCAATAATACTCTACATTTGAAGATCATATAAGATACACAAATTGGGCATACAATATGACTTGAAAGATGACATTCAAAATCAACGTTCTAACCTAACATAATTGCCTTCATCTAGTACATCAATGGGCATCATTTCCTATGTTATTTCAATTTAGAATACCCTGCAAGTTATAGCTACTTATATTGTATCAAGACGATCACAAATCGTACCAAAAAAGTAGCACTCGCACTGGATATTATTCATTATTATAAATCATTGGACACAAACAACCTCATAATCACACTTCCATGCTAGCTAGAAGGTACAATTATCTTCATGCATTTAGCATAAGATACGATACTCCCATGCTCATTCAATTGAATGGACAAAGTTATGAAAATAGTTATTGTTTATTTTGCACATTATCATACTACATCATTCTATAATTATACACTTGGCACTCTCGCTAGATATTATTCATTATTACAAATCATTAAAAGCATGTGACCTCACAATCAAACTAGTATTTTTGCTGGAAGATATTGTTATCTCTGCGCATCCAATGTATCATATGATGCTTCCATGCTCATTCAATCAAATGGATGAAACTATGAAAATATTTATTGTTCATTTTGCTCATTATTAAACTTGGACGATTCCTACACTGTTCTTTAACAATACAATCAATGCTCCTACTACAATCAGACTTAAGTGAATTCTTATGAGCTTCTTATTCTTAGGCCATGCTACATCTAATCTTCTATTGTTCATTTCAAGGCTTCTTTAGACACAAATGAACACTTCTTCATACTTTTACAAAGACTAAATGTCATTGTTTACTTTAATAGACTGTCAAACTGAAACGATAAGAATAGATTCTCACATCAATCAAGTACTTCCATCTACACTAACACCTACCTATAATGATATGATGAATACAGTGTTGTGTATTTTACAATTGTTATGACTCAATATGCTAATCAAATATTTGATTTTCATGCTTCGTAACTATTTAACTACTCAAACAATATAGCCTCAATTTGATAGCCTCTTATAGGATTAGAAAAGAGGTTTTAAAATAAAAACTTTATATGAATAAAAACAAATTATTAATAATTCTTTTTGTAATAAATATAATATGAAAAGAACTTTTTGAAACCAAATTTAAAAAGCAAAAATCAAGAACACAGTAATCTTGCTAAAAAATTCTAATGTTGAAAAGTAACATATAAATTGTTCAAATCAAAGAATTACAAGCTTTATAAAGTCACTTGCAACAACAATTAATACAAATTATAATTTCTTTTGTCAAGATCGCACCTATTTGAAGTTGTATCAGAAAATTTAATAAATTTTACTTATTTTTTAAATTGAAACCATCATTATATCTTTATTATATTATTTTAAAAAAATCAAAACATTTTTGAAAAGTTTGCAATGGAGAAAGAGAAAATTTTATGGGTTACATGTGTAGGCTCTTGGTTTCCTGGTTGATAAGGATGTTACTTTCTTTTGCAAAGGGGTAAACATTGAGTAAGCAAGTTTGGATCAATAGATCCACAAATGGTCAACCATCAATTGAGGAGGTTAAGGCTATGGGTAAAAGCATCCTCAAGTGTTTACTGGTTGCATATCTAATATAATCCAATACTAATGGTCTCACCCATGATAATCACTCTCTTTAAAATGGAAGTCCTTAATCTCATTACATTTATGCACACCAAGAGTCAACCTAGTTATGGAATCATGGACAATAATTGCTTTTGAAGCTTAACCAAAAAGATTATATGAGCAATAATAACCCGCATGAATGATTTAGTTCCAAGCAAACTTATGATTGTGAGGAGATTGATAAAACTTGATGTTCGAAATATTTCATTTTATCTTTTAGCCAAAACTTGAAATTGAACTCTTGTAAAGTGCCTTGTTCATTTCCTCATTTGTATGATTTTTTTTATTGTACAATTTGAATAGTTTACTATTTTAATAAATAGATATCATAAGATTTTCATCAGCATATTATTCACCTTATCATATTGATAGTGATAGAAGTTGTATTTTGAAGCCTTTTTTGGATGCATTCAAACAAATTGTCCACTAAAATGTATTTACTTTTTTTCCCATACCATGTTCTATAGTTGTTAGAATAAGGTGTTATTTTTGCTATGTTGGAAAGAAACTTAGGATTTCTAACAAAATGTAATAAAAAATCATCTAAGTGAATAATATATACATTAATAGAAGTTTGAATACTGCTATTTGAGCCAATCCATGATATAATCTTTTGGTGTTTTTGAATAACTAGATATAGAAGTCTAGCTTATTCTAATGCTTGTTTCATTCTTCAACTTTTATTTTTGTTATTTGGACTTTTATTATATGTGAATTTATTATCAAGCCATCCCAAAATAGTTATAGTCCCACATTTAGAGATCTTTCAATTTAACCCTTGAGTTTCCTTAACCTCTTGAAAAATGGAAGGGTACATCATAAGGCATGATGTTCAAAAGATGATTCATAAAGTGATCTAAATTTCAAGAGATAACTAAGTGTTACAAGGAGATGAACTAAATCTACATAAATTGTAAATTCTTAATAAGGAATTGCCATTGGGTTATGGAAATTGTATCATTAGTTTAGAATAATGGACAAGCTAGAAACTTTAAGACACCATTAGAAATGTACTACCATTAAAAGGTTGAGCAATATGAAATAGTGACAAGGGTGTTGCTCATTAAAGGATGTGTTTGGAGGTACAAAATCATTAGAAAGGAACTCTTCAAGGTAAGAAGGACATGTAATGACAAAGTATGGATGTCTTTTGTCTTATATTGTATTGACATGACAATGACACTATATTGTTTGACATCTCAACTCTTAACCAAAATTGAAGAGAAACTATTTCTTCTTCATTATACTATTATTTTTGCATATAATCTTTGAGCAGATAGGCATCCACATCATAAAAATTGAAAATCTAATTAGGAGGCATGGGTTAAAGGAAAGCATCAAAGTATACTGTAATTATTCGATAAGTCTTTGTTAATTATGTTGTTCATTGATGTGTTTTGCTCAAATAATCTTAAATTATGCTACTTTCATATATTCTAGAAAATAATTGAGAGCAATAAACTTACAGCATCACCTTTGACAATATTTGTAGGAGTTATTTCTCCACTAATATTGTAGCTTTTGATGGATGGTCTTTGTTAATTATGTTGTTCAAAAATTTCACACCTTGGAGCTCCAAAAAGATTTTTTAAATGTTTGTGATCGATTTCTTGTTGCCCCTAATGAAAATAACAATGTTATCAGCATAGCTCAAATATGAATGGTCCTACAACCTCTTGATACTGTATAATTCTGTACTTTTTCTTGTTTATGAAGATTATTCAATCCAGAGCTGAAGACTTTTGTAGCTAGAATGAACAACATGGGAGATAGTGCATTATCTTGCTCAAGTCCAAGAGTTAGCTAAAAAAACTCATTGCCTTTGCCATTAATTATGATAAAAAGCCGGATATTGGTGAGAATGTTCATGATGAGATTAATAAATCTATCATTAAAATTAAATTTATGAAGAACTTATCTTAGGAAGTCTCAAGACAAGTAATCAAATGCCCTTCTGAAATTGAGTTTGATAATGCAATTATTGCCTATTATTTTTTGGTTTATCTCTTCAACCATTTCTTGCACAAGAAATATGTTCTCAGTGAAATCTCTATTTGTCACAAATCCTGATTGTTCTAATAAGATTAAAATGTAAGGAATTCTGTAATCTTGACACCAATAGTTTAGAAAGAAGTTTTACTGTAAAGTTACACAAATAGATGAGTCTGAAATTGTCAAACGTCACTGGGTTCTTAATTTTATGGATTAGTATTAAATTGGTGCTGACTATTTCTCTTGGAATCAGAGAGCCCACAAGAAAGCCCTTAGCCACCTCTAACACATCATTCGCTATTATTGGCTAACAGTGTTTGAAAAAGAACCATTGAATCTATTAGGACCCAAAGCATTGGACCTATTGGACTTCTTCCTTGGTATTTTATTGTGGTAATATTTGATTATTCTTAGGAGATACAAGAGGGTGAGATTGAGTTGATCATTGAATCATTATACTTTCCAGGAACTATCGATAAAAGATTCTGAAAGTGTTGTGTTGCTGTCTTTGTAATTTTGTCTTCCTCAACTATTCAGTTACCAAATTGGTCTTTGATTTTTATTAACTTTATTTGCTTTGTCCTTCACAATCTCATAGATGAATTTGATGTTTCTATCACCTTCAATTAGCCATCCGACGCCTGCTTTCTGGTGCCAAACTTCCTCTTCTGCTTTAATAGATGAGTAACTGATCTTGAGCTTTTAATAAATCCAACCGTGAGTCCTTGGTTTGCTTTAATTCGAATTGCCTCTTTTTTTTCCTTAACTTGTTTGTCAGCCAATCGTAATGTGTCAAATATTTTACCAAAGTTCAATTTGTTCTAATCTTTGAGACAACAGTTGAGGCATTTATGTTTGTTTGCCAATGCTCTCCTACCTGAACCCACAAGTGGAAGGCTCCATGTTTGCTTCACAATAGGTAAAAAGTCTTTGTTGTTGATTCACACGTTTCGGAACTTGAATTTTTTAGTGGTTGAGATAGTTTTTGAGGGAAAATGGAGACGTAGAGGAGCTTGATTGAATGAGGCTTTGTTGAGATGCTGAATAGAAACTGAAGGAAATGAGTTCAACCAATCCTTATTCTCAAGTATACTATCCAATCTTTTTCATACCCATTTATCTTTTTTGCACCCCTCATTCAGTGAATCTATTACCTGAGAAGGAAAGCTCTTTGAGAGCACGGTAGTCATTACAATCTATAAACTCTATAATGGGAGCAATCTTGGGGTTGGAGTAGCTTTTATGAATCTAATGAGACAATTGCATTAAATTCTTCACCAATCAACTAAGGAAGATTGGTGGCATCAGTCATTATTCTAAGTTTGTTTCATAGATTTCTTCTACCAGTAAATGGGCACTTTGCATACACAAAAGAACGACTCACTTGAATTCTTCAATCTTCATGCTTAACAACTTGACAAGAGAATTCCTATTTTCATAACACTTAGATTTTGTTCGATAAATTATATTCATAGAAATCAAAATTAACTTTTCTTCTAAGTGATTCTAGTTAGTTTTTACTTGCCATTGTTTCTAGCACGGCAATTATAGATATTTTGTGAAGATTTATAAGAGATTTAATGCAACAATCCACTTCTTTATCAATTGCCCTTATAATGTTCCAAATAAGGAGATTATTCATTGTAATATGAGTTTTTTTTACAATTTGGGTTGCTCATTAGCTTCTTTTTATAGCTTTGGGACATTGTGTTTTTGTTTGTGTTCCTTTTGTATTTTTTGTTGTTTATCTGTTTGATATTATTGTGAATCCTTTTTGGTCTAGCTTAAAAAGATTGGATACAAGAGCTCTTTTGTGCAAGTCCTCCTTCGCCAAATCTACCTCAACACAAACTTGCATGGTATAGATGCAATATCTAATTTTTGTAGAGTTCTAATTATCGCAGTGATCGAGTAAAGTTCTTATTTGTTGAATAGGTGAATAGGAAGATGATATAGTGAAATATATATTGTAGCTTGTGATGGTTTTGAGTTCAACTAAAAATCACGATGCCATTTTAATATACGCATTTGAAATTCCGCTATTTTCCATATTTGGTGCATTCAACTTCCAACTAGTCAACTTCCAAGGAGAAATGGAAGAGCATGTCTATCGTCTAGAAATCACGCTAAAAAAGTGCTTGCAAGTCAAATGTTTTTAAGCTTGGCATGAATGATCTCTATGCTGGATCGACCGTGGCAAAATTTCCTAATCAAGGTATGTCTAAAAGGTGTGGCTATCTTCAAAATATCCTTTTCAAAAATGATTTTAGGTTCACTCTTGAAAACCATCACTAGCTTTATTTTTAATAGAGATGCTTTTTTTTGGTGAATCGAGGACCTCGGTGAAGGAACAACTAAGAGGAGGAATTAGCCTGAAAGCCAACACCTAAATGTAACCAAATGGAAGGATACACTTACCTGACATAGATTACACCTAATTTTGATTGGGCCATTGGAAAACAATTCCCACTCAAATCACCCTCAAGTCATTTAAGGTTACTCATTTTTTGCCTTTTATTAATATTTTAAGATTATGATATCATAAATAAAATCTAAAATTTGTCATCCATAGTTGATATAAGATTATTTATCATTATATTTTTTTCATTTAGAAGCTTGTTAGTAGTCATTATTTATTCGATATTTTTTCTTCTTGAGATATCGTCTGGTCACTATTCTCCCTTTTCAATCTTGGGTGTTAGAAGTCGAAAAGAGCTTATGTTTGTTACTCCCTCTCTTGCTAAAATAGTGATTGGACTTGACTACCCCCTATTTTAGCAAACAAAAATGACAAAATAAGACCAAGATTGTATAGAAATTCTAACAAACATAAGCTTGGACTGAACCAAACCTAAGTATAGAAATTACAGATGAGCCAAATACAAAGTAGATTTAAAAAAGAGGTGTCACAAGTTTAAAATAATGGGTCGAACATTTCAAATGAAAAATAATAGAATAATTATTATAAAGATTCTTTGATAAGAAAATTATTAAAATATCAAACAATGTTAGGAAATAACAAAAATTGGAAATAGGTAAAACTTGTCTATTAGATTCATACAATATTGATTGACAACTTTTTAGAGATTATTTAGATAAAAAAATGTAAGAAATATTACAAATCTTAAAGTTTTAATTTTAATTTTCTTTTTCTAAATTCCTAACCCAAATTTCTAACAAAACTGAGAAATCGAGCGAGAGGCAACTCAAAGCGATGGTAATCGCTAGTAATCAAATAGTAAGGAGACATCTGGTGATGGTCAAGTGAAGAGATGTGTTAGTTATAAGAAAAGAAAAAGTCGAGGAAGAGAAAGATGCTCCAAAAGAGTTATAAGAAAAGGTTGGTTGGCTACTGTAGAGAATTTTTGAAATTAAGAGAAAATTTTGAAAAGTCGAGCATGAGAGAGAAGACAAATGGAAAGAGAGGTAGTCATGAGAAAAACATGAAATTTGAGTATTTTATTGTAGCACTTGAGTAATAGAAAGAAAAGGAGGGGAACTCAAAACTTGCAAGGGAAATTTTGCAAACAAGAGTAATCTCAAATGCATGACCATAACTTGGAAAATAAGATAGCCATAATTAATAACTTGGGTGGATATATTACATGATTGCTATATGTAATTTATTAGTCGATTTTATATGTTGATAAATGATGCATGCTTGATTTGGTGATGTGATGATTATGCTATAATTTATTGGTTTGTTTATTAAAGGAGTTAATTTATTTACATTATTCTTAAAGAATATATTGTGAAAAAAACTCTACTTATGGCATTTTACTTTCTAAAGTATGTTCTATTTTGGCTTAGTTGCATAAAGTATGAGGGAAAGAGAATTTTGAATTTTTAAAATATTGGTTTTACAAAATAGAAAAAGGAGGTTAAAAGAACTAGGATAACAAAAGGTTAGCCTAAAGGAACTATGATTGGTTTTTCTCCCAAAAGTGGAGCTTATTAAAGGAATCAATGATGGGTAATTGTCACTTAGGTGAAGGTGGAACCCAATTTTAAAAACAATAGCCTTTGTTCTAAAGATTAATCTATAAAGGTCAAGATAAAAAGAAAAAGAAAGGAGATGAACAAGGAAAGGGTCAACATTAATAGTATGCAAGAGGTGTAGGTCAAATGAAAATTTTCACATTGTTAATTTTAAAAGGATGAAAGTATTGTATTGACATATAGTCTCATTTTGATATTTTTGTTTATAATTGTTATGAAATGTTTGTTTTTTGAATCCAACAAGAGACATAATCTAAGACTATAATGTTTTGCACTTTGTTATATGGTTTTACTTATTAAGCCAAAGTCAATTGACTTGATCTATTTTATGATCCAATAATTTTAAATAATGATGATACATATCAAGGGATTCTAAGAAATCCATGAGGGTGAGTTATCAATTTTCTAGTTTTTTATTTCTATATGATTGTGTTAGGATTGGAATATATGATGTATTAAAAGCTCTTATGATAATTACACTTGTTATTATTACATTATGCTAATGTACTTTTCATTATTTTTGTAATGTGTATGATGTACAAGTAAGTTTTTTATTTAATGATTACTTATTTGGCTTTCAAAAGGCATTATTTGATTTGAAAAAATAGTTTTAAAATAAGTGATACTAAAAAGGCGAATGTCACAAGAATACTATCTGAGTGTTTAAAAGCATAGGGTGAACTATAGAAAAGCAGAGAACTGAGGATGCAAAACTTAGCAAGGAATAAACTTAGGGTGTGGACCTATAATGAACAAGTCTAGGATGAAAATTTAGAGGCATGCAAACCTACGATTGATAAATTAGCAAATTGGAACACCCTTGGTTAGTGAATATGGGTAGGCATCATTGTTGGAAACGTATATATGTTTCAATATATATTTCTTACTACATGTTTGTTGATCGTGTTTTATTATATGAATATAAAACTGATAAGAAAAAAAAGGAAAATTTCAAATAGAAAGTATTGAATATAGACTTAATGTAAGCTATGTTAAAGATCACATATAATACGTCAGGCATGAATAAATTCAAAATGAACTAAAATAGAGGTTTGCATGTGGTATGCTAAAATTGATAAGTAGAGGTTCCATTTACAATAGGTTGAGTTTTTAGTATAGTATGTATAGGTTACATAGCGCTTAAAGGGGTGCTAAATTAAGATTGATACTTGATACATTAATATTAACGTATGATATATTAGATTTGTATTAAGATGGTAAGGTCAAAGAAAGAACCCAAGATTGACATATGATACATTAATATCAACGTACAATGCATTAGTCGTAAATTAACAAATGACACACAAGATTAAAGAAAAACCAATATTATCATATATTACATCCAAAATTGACAAATAATACGTCGGCCTACATAGATGTTTTGGTATCTTTACTAAATTGGATTGTCCCTATTATGCTATGTTAAGTGAACATGAGTGGACATATAGTATGCATAAATTGATGCACTATATGTTAAATAGTTTAGACAATCTAGTCCATCATTAGATTGGATGGTTCATTAAGCAAATTTGGAGATAGTGTACATATAATATGTTGAGAGAAATGTACAATATAATAGAAAAAAAAGGAATGATAGAAAACAAACTCAAAAGTGGAGCAATGTATGACTCATCGAGGAAAGTTGTTTTGGTAAATGCTTTAATTTTTTGCTTTATTATGCAAATTGTACAATTGTTGAATATTAAATATTGAATGCATGATAATGTGTACAATGACATTTAGAGATCAAAAAATGTATTTTGAAAAAAAGTGAGCACCTTTAACAATAGAAGGCTCATAACTTCTCAAGTAATGTAATTTAGAGAGATGTTATGCCAATTGAAAATTAAAGAGTATAGGAACAAATCAAGCAAATTATTTAGTGGTACAACTTTTAAGATTATGACTCTACATCTTAGTGGCAACATAGATTCTAAATAAATGACTAAATTATTACAACTTCATCCTATGTCAGCTTGAAAATTGGAAGAAATATTCATAGATTTTGTAGTTGGTCTTCTTAAGACTAACCAAGGACAAGATTCTATATAGATAATTGTTGATAGGTTGACAAAAAATGATGTATTTTCTACCAATTATGATGAATTGCATGTAAAAGAATTGGCAAAAATTTATATAAATCAGATAATGTAGTTTTATCATAAGTCGAGATTTACATAATAGTTTTGGAGAAAAGTTAATGAGGCATTTGGAACATAGTTGAAGTTCAATACAACTTTCCATCCTTAAATAAGAATATAAATAAAGAAGATAATTAAGACTTTGGAAGATATGTTAAATTATATGTATCAAACATTGGTGAAAGTTGAACCACACATTTGTCGTTGATTAAATTTGCATGTATATCATTAATTTAGTTTAAAAATGGCTTTATTTTAGACATTAAATAGAAGAAAATGTCAATCCATAATTATTATTATATAATGAATTAGAAATGGTAATAATATGATTGAAAAAAATAAAAAAAACTATAGAAAAAGTATAGTTAATTAGAAAGAAGAAGCACAATATTATTAAAAAAGGCATCGTGATTGAAAGTATAAAAGATAGAATTTTAAGGAGATTATATTTTATGAAAGTAAGTAACATCTCATCATTTATTAGTTATGTTACTTTTTTCTAAAGATTTAAAGGTGTAAAAACTTTTTTTTATGTAAAAATTGTAAAACTTTCGATTTTTTTATACAACAAATTTTTATTGGATTTTGGTGTCTTATTTGGAGCATCGGGTTGTTGTTTTACCCCTATCTGCTTCGACAAAAGGGAGTGGTTAGTGGAAGCTCGATCAATGATCGGGGGTGGATGTAGACACAGGTTTTGATCGAACCACCTAAAAAATCTTTGTAAATTTAGTTTATTACTGAGTTATTTCATTTTTTTATAGTTTCTTAGAAGCTAAATTTTAAGCATAATTTTTTTCCTAATTTATCAAAATAAAAAGATTTGTTAAACACACAATACAATTCCTTTTTGTATGTTTTACCTCACATAATTTACAACATATTTGGGTTTAGCTACCTGAGGATTTTTTAAGCTTGAGATATGTAGCCTTCTCAATTTTTTCAAAACTTCGTGCAAAAGCATCCTTTGTAGTAATTCTTTTTTTTATCTTTTATCTTCATTTATTTATCTTTCTTGGGGATGATCTAATGATTGACTCTTGAGTTCAACCATCATTTTAGATGAGAATTAGTAGAGGAGCTAGTTGATTCTTGAGGGCACTATGTCTTGGTCCAATGTTATCTCCATTAAAATTTCAATTTATATGCATTCATTAGTTGTCATTAAATCTTTAAAAAAATCATAATCTTGCTAGCTTGTGCATAATTGAAATAAGATTGGTTTCTTCTTTATGTAATATGTGTCAAACTAATACACAAGAGGGAGGATAAATTATGCTTTTAAACTTTTATTATTTTAAAAAAAGTTTCTTAAATTAAAATTTGATAATCATAAAATTATCAATTTAATTATTTTGTTAAAAAATAAATAAAAATAAAATATTTTAAACATGTTTCTTAATAAAATATTTTATATTTGATAAAAAAATAGTTTAAGAAATTCTTTTTATATGTTTTTAATTAAATATTATTAAATAAAATAAATATCATAAATTGTATAATAACAAAAGAAATAAAAGAGAGGATTTTTAGGTGATTCAGTCAAACCTTTGTCTACATTTATCCCAAATAATCTGATCATGATTCTATTTTCAAAGCTACTCTATTTCATTATAGCAAGTAGATATAAACTTTACAAACCACACTTTTTTATTATAGTAGATAGAGATTCGTCATCACAATCTCAATTATAAAGCTTACAATATTGAATTATAATACAAAACAATAGATACTATAATGTTTCATTATTTACTTGTGAAAGTGTATATGACATAAGTTTATAGATTATGATTTACATGATGTTGAAATATAAATACATATATGAAAAAGTTTGTAACAACCTAAAGGATCTAATTTTGAAATATTAAATTGAAAGAGTTATCAATATGCATTAATTTCATTAAGAAAAATAGAATATAAAAATAAAAATCAACTATAAAAAGTCACAGATAAGATTACAAGCTAAGAGAATACTAAAACAAGGAAGAGAAAAAATAAGTAGCAAACGTAGCTCCAATAAAACAGTCAAAATCAGATTGTAATTTGTGATTCTCCCTTCTTTTCCAAAAATATGGATGTAATTAAGGTAAAATCATTATTTATTTTACTCTAAAGATTCTTCTATTTATATAGGGCATCTTAAGATAAAATAATATATTTTTTTAATGATTAGAAAGGAGTCACCCAAAATAGTCATTATAAACAAGTATTCTAGAGTTCTAAACAAGCTTAAACGATTTTTTGGAATGCTGAATATGAGTAGGAGTAGTGACAACCATTCGATCTAAACAATGAAACATGCATCATCTAATCAGAATAATGAATAAAGGGTCTAGATCTAATCCCAATAGTTAGATCATTAGATTCCATATACTAAATGGATGATCATGATGCGCACAATCACTATTCACAAAGGTGGAGAAGTCCTCAATATTTCAATCATGCTTATTTGATGGACGATTAGATGTAATTTACTATTCACAAATGTAGACGCAATTGTGACCATCCGCTTCAGTTTGAAAGCAAACATGTCTAATTTTTTAAGTCCCAAATTACAAGCATGTATATGAACTTTAGCATTTATAATATTCTTTTAACATGCATAAGTCAGCCTAATGAGGTTGGCTATCTCGTGGTGCACTTGGGAGGTTATTACCCAAGACACCTACATGTATATTTAAATAGGCATGATCTGAACCGATCCAATTACTTAACATTTACAAGTCTGACTTGACTTGTTATGCTAAGCCAGGTTTAAGAGTGGTGTCCTGACCTGATTTTACCCAAGTCATTGTAGGATTGAAGCCCGATCGAGACTCAAGCCTATCCAACTTGTTTACAATAGGTCTCCTAACCCATGGCTCCCCAAGGCTTAGTGCCTAACACTTTAGGCCACTTGGCTTGAGCCTTTTGGGCTTGGCTAAGGTGCGAGATCTTATGCTAATTTTTTCTTTTTAAAATAATTTTTTATATATTGATTATTTTTTATTTTTAAAGTATTTTTATAATTATTAAAATAAAATATTTTTATAACTATTAAAATAATAATGCATAAGAAATCAATGATCATACAAAATATATGAATGGGATTATGTAAGTTAATTATGTCATATGAGAACAAGTGATATGATAAATAATTAAACTAATGGATATCTTAGAGATGGATTCCTAATGATTTGTTATTCTATCAAGAATTTGATTGATAACTCTTTGATATGTCATTTAAACCATTATTAAAGTATGATTACTAACACTATTTGACATTACTTTATTTACAGATTATTTCATAAAAAATTTAATCAAAACTCTCTAATTGATTGATCTTATAAGAGTTTGAGATGCATGACTTAAAACACACTTAAGAAAAGTATTTGAGAAATTAACACAATGATTTTATTGTTATTAAACAAGTGACGTCATGACCAATGGTGTAACACTTCTTACTTCACTCACTAAAAGATGGAGAAATATAATAGAGAAGTTAATAAAAAATTAGTAAAACATAAGATATAATACTCAGAAAGTGTTATAATAACTCTAAAATAGCATCCTTTATAAACTAGATACTTAAGTTGCACATGACTTTATATGATGTCAGTCAGATCATTAGTTCAATATCTAATTTGAACATGAACATGACAGTTTTTATCCTTCCTTGATAGAACTAGATTTTTGAAGTCTTATATCTTATATGACATTTCTTTGTCTCTCTTTAATAGAGTTAAAGTTCAATTTCTTTATAAGAGAATCCTTTGGTTGAAATAGAAGTAGGAATAAGATTCTTCTAAGGTGCTCACCTGATGGTTTGACAATGATACCATACATAAATATATTGGTAAAAGCAAAAACTAATTGACTACTCTACTAGAGAGACCTCATATTACACCCCTCAGATTAACCAACCCAAATAGAACTTTTGAAAGCTTTAAGTGAACCCAAGGTATGTATTTTTCGTTCAAGTTTGGTTATTTTAGTTCTTTTAATCATTTTCTTAAGTTAATTCAAGGGATTAAGGCTATAATCAAAGAGTACTTTAGAAGAATAACCTATTCTTAAGGGATGTAAATCTCACAAAAGTTGGTTTATGCTTAGCTTAGATATGATATCTGATGTAGGACAAAAAGGGGTAGGGTGACACAAAAAGATACTGGTTTGTGTGTGTAGATAGAAAAGGAAAGGGAAATGGTAAAACTTTAGACTTTGGGATAGCAAGATGGATAGTAGAACTAGTGTCGAGGATAACTTACTGGTGTGGCGTCTCACCACTTGGACCTCGCGTCCCTCCTCCCAGTATCAGAGCTTTATAGACTGGAGTGGCGTCTCACCACTTGGACCTCGCGTCCCTCCTCCCAGTATCAGAGCTTTGACGAGTCAGCACGCCAAAGACACTCAGAGCACTCACGAACTCAGAATGGAAGCAAAGAACACTCAAAAGCTTGCATTAACTGTTCAATATCTCCCCCTTATATAGGAATCCATAAGGGTACAAAAGATATTTGACTCATAACATGAGAATACTAAAGGACACATGGGTAAACTAAAAGGCACCTAAAAATTACAAATAGACTCTTAAAATTCTGAGAAAAATAATGAAAATTAAGTTCATTAAATTAACTAAATGCTGCTTCTTTCGGATTCCAAAACGGACTTCTAGAACTTTTCCCACGGGTAGACCTAGCGGCACGGCGGCGACGGCAGCGGTGGCGGGTCGGCGCGGGTTGGCGGGTCGGAGCGGGTCAGCAGGTTGGTGCGGGTCAGCAGGTTGATGCGGGTCGACGAGCCCGGGCGGGACTCGGGCGCGGGTTGGCGGGTCGGAGCGGGTCAGCAGGTTGGTGCGGGTCGACTAGCCCGGGCGGGACTCGGGCGCGGGTCTGGCTCGTCGGTCGAACCCGGGTCTGGTTCGGCGGCAGCTCCGGCGGCGGACGGCGCGGCAGGCGGCGGCAGGAAAAGTGTTTTTCGCGCTGTTTTGGCTCCTGGGAGTCCGTTTGAACTCCGAATTCGATTCCGAAAGATGTTCCGGAATCCATGTTTCGGCGCGTACGTCACTGCATCATTTTTTACCTCATAATATTTCAAAAAATATTTTGAAAATAAAAATTGTTCCCCTGTTGTTCGTGCAACGCCAAGCTTTGATGTCCGCATCAATATCTCTTTTAAAAAGAGTTCTAACATTAAATCATGATTTTATGATTTGGATAATTAAATTGAGTGGTTAAGATGAACCTTAGACTTCTTTATTTTCCTTAAGCCATGTGATAAGATTTCATTTTATGTGATTACCCTTCAATGCCTAAAATCTAAGAAATAATGGGATAGCTAAGCAAAGCTTAAAATTCAAACGTCCTTTATGCATTTAGATTTTAAGGAGGTAATTATGCAAACCTTAACCTTATCTATAGCCTCCTTATGATGCTTTGAATTTAAGAGATTAATTGAGTCATTTATAAAGGAATGTGTGGAGCATTTCTCTTAGGGTTTTTGGAAGTCAAATAGTGACAAGCAAGTGAGATCCAAGACGTAAGAAAGCAAGGAAGAAGAGAAATCCAAGATCTTAAAGAGAAAAGAAGATGCATCCATTGGTGAAGTTTACTACACAAATTAAGGTAGGGTGAACTTCAAGGATATGAACCTAAATTAGATATTATGTAAGCTTAAAATCAATTATCTTGGTATGATATGCATAATTTAGTTCTGCTTTCTTAAAAAGATTGTTAATATCATATTTCACATGAAAAACTCTAATCTAATAAGGGATGACATGAACTTATGTTGCAATGATTGAATCCATGATAAGTTAATTTCCTAGGTTTTATTAATATGGTCATTGTTATCATGTTTTACATAAAAACTTGAGTTCTATCAGTTGATGTTATGAACTTCTATATGTCATGACTAATCCCATTTCTTGAAATTTTCTTCAATGATAGTAAAACCTCATTTGTTGATTCTTATGGCCAAGGGAGGCTTATAGTATTGAGTAAGCCTTAGGGATCTGTGATAATGCTTGGCCAAGGATTTAAGAAGCATTGAGAAGACCTATTAAGGACCTTAGATGACTTATATGACATGTGGAAGTCATGACTTTCTATGTTGGAGGCTTGGAGATCTTAGTTTTGGCCTTAGTAAGAAGCCAGGGTTAGGTAGAGTCTCAAGTAAGCTCAACAAAAGGTTGGAGGATTTCAACTATGGTCAATTTTGGTCATTTTGTTTACTTGAAAAATAGATTTAGAATTAGGTTGAGAGGATCAGTTATTCTTAGATTTAGGTATAGGTTCTTGGATAACCGAAGGTATGAAATTTAAATTGTGAAGAGGCTCTTGTGTAACCAAAGGTTTTGAAATTTAAAATGTAAAGAGGCTCTTAGATTAACCATGAAAGGAGATAATAGGAGTCTCAAATTGTAACTTGTGAAGATGTCTGAGATTTTGTTTTAACATGTGTAAATCTTAAATCAATATTTAAAGTTAAGACCAGGAACTTAAAGCATCAGATGAGTCATTGATGATATCTCAAATGAGGCTTAGGATTGGACATTCAAGTTGGACTTAAATGGAGGATAGGGTTGAGAGAGAAGCTCTAATATGGCCTTATGAAGGGCATTAAGGCTTGGTGAAAGGGCTAAGTACTTATGTTAAATCTCAGTTTAACCTTGAGAAGGAATTAGGATTAAAGGTAAGAACATGAGTTGGCCCTTTAAGGCTCTTAAGCCAATGTTTAAGTATCCTAAATACTAGTCTAGGGATAAGAATGGCTTAGGAGACATTGGGCATAGTACAATTGCTTAGGTTAACCTTATGAGTTTGGAGAATCATTAATGAAACTAATGTGAACATAAGCTTTAAAAGGAATGGCTTAGATTAGAGCTTAAGGAGGAGAACTTGGGCTTAGATTATAACTAGACAAAAAGCTAGGTTTGTATCTAAAGTTTAAGGTTTAAGTTCAAGGTTTTGGGTTTTGATTAAAAAAAGCTCAATTGAAAGGTTAGATTAAAAAATCTTGTGAGGAGCCTAAATTTTAACTAGGATTTTGGTTTAATCATAGTTGAAGATCTAAGTAATTGTGGTAACTTGAGATAGTTAATTAGGATTTTTAAAGAAACTCTAAGATACCTCAAATAAAATAATTGAAGTTTAAAGAGAATCTTAGGATATCCCAGAGAGGTAATTAAGTTTTAGAGAAAACTTGAGGTTACCTATATAAGCTAGTTAAGATTTTAAGGAAACCTTAAGATACTCCATATAATGTGATCAATAAGATTAACCTTAGATTAAATCTTAAATGGTTTGATTTAAACCTTGGCTTAGTTACGATTATGATGCAAAGGCCATAATAGATTCAAACTTAGCCATGAGATGTCTTTAGCTTAGGCCATGTGAAATAAAAAGGGGGTTCTTGGTGTAATGCTTGAAGGATTGGAACATGCCAGCTTAGTAACAATCTTATAACACTAATATAAAGGAATTAAATAAAACAATCATAACATGCTTTATGCATGACTTTAAGGTTTTGGAGTGTAGGTTTATGATACAACAAACTACAAATTATGAACTCTTGTGTCATAAAGAAGAGGTTAGTTGCTTATGATGAACTCCTATTGGGATTAGGACATTAAATTATATGCTCTTAGTTATGATTGACTATTGTATGCTTATTTAGGGCTCCTATGATACCATGGAGATACTATTGTGCTTGATTAGGCTTTGTGGTTTACGGATTGCTAATTTATGTATTCAAACTCTTAGTGGTTGAGTGATACTTTCTTATTGAGGTCTCTTGTAGGATCGAATGTGTCAGATTATGTGGTTAGACTCCCTAGATTATGGAGTGCCAGATTGTGTGATTGACTTCTGGCATTGTATTTGATTTTTAAATCATGACTCTTATAGGCATGGAGAGAGTTCTATATCATTGGTTGAAAATTACTCACCTACATTAACTACATCACAGAATCATAAGGTTCAAGGAAATTAAAGGAGTCTTGATAATTAGTGATGCATTAAGATTCTCAGAGTTATAATATGTGGCAAATGACTAGTATAGTTTTATTATGATTGTATCCCATGTTATATATTAACTCAGTTTGATAAGTTGAGATCCTTTATATGTTTCAATTCTTTATACACACTGCTTAATTATATTTTACATTATGCCAGTTATTATATATACATCTGATTGTTATTTTTTATAGCATATATTGAGGATTCCTTATCGATCTTCCTAACTCACCCCTTTCATTATATATAGGTCAAGGGAGTTAAGTGCTTGCATTTGGAGTTGAAGTTATAATGATTAGAGTTGGTGTATGTTAGTATGTAACATTCAGTCCTGAAGAGGACAGGGAGTGATCATTGAATGAAGTTATGAAAAAGGAATTACAAGACAATGATCAACTCATAGTAAGATTCTCGATAAATAGATATAGAGATGAATTATTTTATACTGATTTTTGAGAGATTGATTCTAGTATTTATATGAGATGTTATAGTCTTAAGACATAAAACATCTTTTAAAGATAAAACCCACTTGAGGTTAATATAGGACGACCCAAAAGCACAATACTTTAATATAATAAGACAAATGTATCACATTTACTATCAAAGCAATACCCTATTTAATTTAGTATGGTTAAAGGACAAACCAAGTAGAAATTATTGAGCTTGTGATCACCAAATGATGTCCTAAGAGAGGAATCATTACACAATGAGTTACTCCTAACAAGCTTCTAAGTGGTGGGATATATTGATGAATTATCTCACATTAGTTATTAAGGGATTGATTCAAGTGTTTATATAAGATGTTATGATTTTAAGATATTAAGATGACTTCTGAGAACAAAACTCACTTGTGTCAGTATGAGCGAATCCAAGAGATAATATCTCAAACATAAGATAAGTACATTACATAGTAACCTTGGCATTTAATATTTTAGTTCACGATATTTTAGTCTGTTGTAGACATGTTTTTATTTATAACAGTGATATATATATATATATAATTAGCTAAGTATATTAATTAATGTATAGGTTGTGTTACATATTGGGATCTATAAAAATAGTTTGCAAAAGGATGAGTGCGAGACTTCATGATTGATTTCTTGACTATTAGAATAACTAAAGATTAAGGACAAGAAACAATTATAGTCAAAGTTGTAATTAGATTGATTAATGAAGTAGTAGCAATCATTATGGCTAGCATGAGAAAATGAGTTGAGCCATAATTTGCTAAAATACCAATAAGTTGGCATTAAGGCTTTGGAGAGGAAGAACTTTGTAGACTCTTAATGTGAAGAGTAGTTGCTTGGGTGTTGGTTATTCATTAATGAGCTTAGAAAAACAACAAAAGCTAACTTTTTATGAGTGATAGTTCATTCACTTGTAGATCACCACTCCTTTTGATCTATAATGATGACATGCACAAATTAATCACCAACTACCCACTGAAATATAATCTAACTTTTTTCAAACTTTTCTTATATTATTTTAATGCTTTTATGCCTTAATCCCTTCATGAAAACAATGGAGCAAACTAGTAAATTAAATTTAATTTGCACAATTTCTTTTTATTATGAATGGAAAATAATAAGGGTAGAAATCCTTTTAGGTAGATTTAAGGTGAAGTAGGCAAACAATCTCATACCAAATAAGCCTCTAAAAACTATCTAAGAATTTTATCACAATTGATAAAGTCAAAAGTAATATTTTAAATCAATTTATTAAATGAAAAGCTTATTAGGTGAACAATATTGCATGAATATGTAGCTAGTTAAAAAAGCATTTAATACATAATGTTCTGAGCCTTTTCAACTGAATTAGCCATTTTTAATATTTTTATTAATATCGTTTTTAAAGTTAGTCATAATTCATGTTTTCAATTTTTTTTTGAAGTCATGTGTTATTAAATATTTTTTAAAAATTTTATATTTTTATTAAAATATATTTTTTCCTTAGATCTTTCAAAATTTATTTCTTAAACTTTCTTTCTAACAGTTAATTTCACACGTTGCAGCATGAGCACATTTTCAATTCTGTCACCCACATTGTAGAAAAATAAAAATTTGATTTTCTTTTGTGTAGCTTTTCTAAAATTCACAGTATTTTAAAGTATGGAAAATACTTTAAAAATGGTTATTATATTTGAAAGAAATGCATACTTATGAATATTTGGCCATAATATGTGTTCATAGTGTGCAATTATTTATTTTTAAAATTAATAAATCAATTTAAGATGCATGTACTATGTTTATATTATCATTATTTTCTAATTAATATGTGAGTATTTATTAAATCAATTTAAGATATCTGTATGATTTCATTATTGTTTAAATACGATCTACTAAACATTTTATTGAATTCAGATATTTCATTTCAATTTATTAGTGAAATTAGATCAGTATCATGCAATACAAAAAGTGCACAAGTATATATCAGAGAATTATAATCTCCTCATTTAAACAAAATATTTGCTGCTGTAATCAATGTCTATGCTAGAAAATATAAAATTTAAAATACTATGGATATAATTTTATTAATTATATAAAATTGAAATTAAAACACAAAAAATTGCAAATTTATTGTATATATGTGTAGCTAATTTATTGCCAAGTTTAATAGATCCTCAGTGAGCAAACTACATGTCCCTTAACAAATAGTTGTACTAGCGATAAATTATAAATTTTATTCGACAATCATTATTTTATTAATTAAATTCTATTGTAGATAATGTATTTTTTTTCTTCTTAGTTAGAAGAAAATAATATAAAGATTTTACTATTAAATGATGAAAAATATTTCAACATTTAATTTTACTTATTTTTAAAAAAAATAATTTTTTTGTTAGGAAAAAAAACTTTGACTAAAAATTTTATCGATTTATCGTATTTGAATTGTTTTTAAAATTATTTTATTATTTCGATCATTTTCAGTGTACGTATCTTAGAAAGAAGGAACCGTCACATACGTTATTCCGTCTCTCTCCTCCAGTTTCCGCAAACAGTTCGTGGGAGGAGAAAATTCCTCTCTTGTATATGTTGTTTTTTAATTTCTACTATCTCTTTATATTTCTCTTCTAAATTGTACATAATTCATCACACGAAAAAGAAGTTTGCACAACACCAGAAAAGAGCAAGCGAGGGATACCAGGTCTCTCTGCCGCTTATTGGGAAGCAGTCAACCGGGGTGAGTTCTGCAAATTCTGCAATAAATTTATTTTTTCTTTTCTGAAGAAGAAATTCATCTGATTGCAAGTTTGAGATTTGCTGATTGTGCTTTTAGGTTGATCCCAATTATCGAATTAAAGGCCGGATGCGTAAATCGTTTTCACTTGGAAGGAATTGATTTGGATTCCTACCTCAGTGGGAATTGGAGAATTGTAGCTTCCATTAATTTGAGAGAAGACTAATGGGGGTAATGTCTAGGCGAGTTATGCCCGCCTGCGGCAGTCTCTGTTGCTTCTGCCCATCTTTGAGGGCCAGATCCCGGCAACCTGTTAAGCGATACAAGAAGTTAATTTCAGATGTCTTTCCTCGATCAAAGGTTAATTGCTCTCTTGTAATGCTTTTAGTCATCTTGGCTGTAATGTGCAATGGTTGGCATTTCCGTTGCTAATGGTTTACTATGGACTGCTTATCTGCCGATGGATTTCTAAAATAGTTATGGCACGTAAGCGTTAGATTCCTTTCAAATTCAAATTCTTTGGCATTTATTGGAGCTTTCAGGAAGCTTAGTTCTTTAATTTTTTTTTAGTCGGCAGTTTTAGCGATACTACATGAGAATGATGAAAAACTGAGTATCATATGTATGTTGCATTTAAATTTATCTGTTGGATCTATTTCTACTTTAACTGCAAAATTTAAGCAAATTACATCCGCTTACTGTACATGCCTGTTGGTGCTTGATTCAAAACCTACTAACTTCTCTCAAATTGCCAAAGGAAATCAATCCAAACTGAAAAGAAAGAACTCGGTTAAGAAATACTTAAGAATGGAAGGAGAACTTTTAGATACCTTTTGAGCATGTACTATAAATATTGACTGTATTTTTTTTGTGAATTGCTTCATCTTTTGAAGTCCATCCAAGGCTTATGCCATTGTTTAAAACGTGCAAAGTGCTTAGTACAAAAGTAATATTATGATTAGAAACAAAGATCCTATCAAAATCATTTGAAATGGCCACTCTTCCATCTAAGGAAAAAAGTGTGGATCTATCGCCATCTAAATCAAATTCCTTATTGATATTTTTATACACAGGCAAAATAGAGAAGTTAGAAGAGGATCACAAAATGTGTGCTACTCTCCCAGCGGGTTTCGTTGTCCCACCCTTGCTTTAGCAAGGAGTCATCTTCCAAGCACATATCATCCACCAGACACGTCTATTACATGACAAAAATCATGTTTTCCTAGGTGGTCCTCATCTTGACAACCTTAATGGAGCCAGTATAATGCTTACTTAGAAATCCCAAGGAGCTATGATGAGATCGTACCCTAGATTTTCGCCAAGGTTTTATAGGAAAGGGATTTATAATCTTTATTTGATTACCCTCTAAGAGCTAATCCTCGGGAAATTCGTTTTCTGATGATGGAACACCATTATAGGCTCATTTAAGATGTATTTCTTTCTTCCACTGTTCCCAATCTGCGAACTACTCGGGCCATTGGAATAATAAAATATGGAACAAATTTTTAGTTATTATGAAAGAAGGTAATAGAATGTATTTTCTATGCTATTCATAATTGTCCCCAACAACTATGCTTATGTAAGTTTGACCATTTTACTTAATTAATTTGTTAAAGTTGACTTTTATCCATTGTTAAGGGGCGGGGTAAGTGTTTTGGGGCTCAATGTAAAAAGGAGGTAAACATAGTATTGTGAAGACATGTTGGATTATAGGAGTTGGCCAATGATGAAGAGTTAATAGGAGGACTAAAAGCATGAACAAAAACAACGATCACTGACAAGGAGGAATTGCGAGTATGGTACGCCTAGTCCTTCTAGCTCTTCCAAAAGTTAATAAACAGTGGATGTTGGCATACTTATCTTGTCACATGTATGATCCACCGGTATGCGTCATTCAACTTGCACCAACTCATCAGCAAGGCTACTATGACTAAAGTACCTTTTAGAATATCTTGTAGACGATCAAATACTTCACAAGAAAGGATACAAATACAATAGATCATACTTTTGATCCTCCATAGCACTACAGCCCTAGAATTGGCAAATTGTTGGTTTGCGACCAAGATCTCATTGGCACAACATGATGTTGCAATCTTTGGCTGTCTTACAATGCCAGCATTAGATCCCTGATCCTCACAAATCTGTAATTTGTACAACTTTGTAATGGGGGCCTTACACCCTCAATAGACTGTCACATAATAGTTTTTTTTGCTACAATGGAACACACTGCAATGATAACAGTATCCAGATGATTGGCATCGAATAATTGCCTCACCTTCCCATTGGCATCCTCTTCAAATAGCTCTCTAGTGCGTGCTAGTTGATCCTACTAAACATTCACAAAGGTAAGACATCATGGCAATAGAATGGTATCAATCCAAGCCCTTTTCATGGTGGACATTCTCTCTCCTTGAGCTAATCTGTCACAAAGAGTTCTCCCTGATGACTTTACCTTCTATGCAGATTGACCTCCACATATAGGAATACCCCTCCAAATCACAAATCCCCTTTCTTTTCTTATGTCTAGCTTTGAGGTTGCTTCCCTAGGGACAACCATGCTTCCTTAGAATCATTATTGCTAGATTCAAAACTACGGTATGCCTCAACTCCCTATGCTTGTGCATCCTTAGATGCCTATGCACCTTGACATGTTGACCCTTTCCTTGGCAACATAATGAACAAACTATATTGCAATTGACCTCCCCCACAATAAAGAACATATCAACCTCTCCACTATTTGCAACAATCCAATTTTAAAAATTGAGCGTAGGACAAGACATAAATGGGAATCAATGTAAGGACAGTATTCATTAAGGTGACTTGGCTTGCCGGGGATGATAAATATGCTCTCAAGTTGAAATCTAATCTGAAGCACACGAGAGAAACATGCTCAGTTCAGAAAATTGCATCTCCTATCCCGTGACCAAGTAGAAGAAGTAGAGCTGATTGAACAACTTACTTCATGAGATCAGTGCCTCTGCTTGAAAAGAAAGAAAAGTTCTATCCAGAAAACGACTTCCACTAGGGCTAGGGACACTGGATCTTCTCTTTCGAAAAGAAGGCGCTTCTATCATGAAAGGAACCCTAAAGTATTTTCCCTTCTGCTCCTTTCGAAAGTCCAACTTTCTTGTAGTCATCTTTCTCCTACACCTTAAAGACATCCTTTTGTTAAGGAAAATTGAAGAGTTGCCTTCTTTAACAATTTCACCAAAGGTTTTGTAGTAGGCTTGAAGTATACTTGTAATCTCAGAGCTTTACATGATATAGGGGCATAAAATGTGACATCATTAACTAAAAGCAAATAAGAAACCAAAAGACTTGATGTTGAAGTATGACGGTTGAAGAGAGTGCTCTTGTTGTTGGACAATATGTAGGTGCATAGGTTAGTTGCAATAATAGCACAAGTTCAATTTTAGTGGCCTAACTTGTATAGGCTTTTGTTCGTTAATCCTAAGGCTAAAATGCTAAAATATGAAAAAGGGCACAAAGGATAACCTAATTGTTTGAAGCCAAAAATAAAGATGTATTGTCAGCATTGTAGAGAAATGTGCTAGAGCTATGAAAAATATAATATTTAAGTCTTATTTGGCTATTATAATCTAACCATTAATGATAATACAAAGTGGAGAAAATACAATAAGGTTAGTTGAGCAAATATTTGATTAAATTAAAACCACAATACATGTGAAATAAGTGATCTATGTCAAGTGCATGAGAGAGAAAGTTCCTCCTAAGTAATGAATGAATCCCTAAAATGCAACATAGTCTAAATTTGGCTAAGGGAAGTAGGATTGGACGATACAATTCTATATTCTGCACAGGTGGTTTGGACCACACTATGTAAATGATTAACTACAACATGTAGTTAGTATAATTCACTTGATTATTTTATTATTGCTCTAGTGTGGTCAGATTAAAGCTAGGAGGAAAAAAGTCTTTTGCAAAAGAGGAAAATAAAAATTAGGTTAAAAACTGTTATAAATAAATAGTAGGTAGAGTAAGAATTGGGTAGGGTTCTCTTCTGTTGGGTCTGATACCTACTCTGCTTAAGGCATTAACGAGTTTAGCATTGGCAGGATTTGGATCGACCAAGCAAGGCAATCCTCACTTAAAGAAAGTTGGTTGTTCATAACTCAAGATAGCATAGATGACTAAGTATGTCTAGTTCCTATATGTATAGTCTTTGTGGATGAGTGGAAGACTCATATATGATGTGGAATTAAAGGAAAGAATATAAACAAAAAATGTCAAGTCAGTCTTCCCTAATTAGACTTTACCAATAAGATAGGTGCTCTTCTATTAGAAGTGGGACTAAAGTTAGTGACAAAACAAAAAATAAGAAAAATAAAAAACAAGGTAAAAAATGTTTGGACCGCTATCTTGTGACGCAAATAGCCTTCACATAGTGCGGTCTGTGGGATCACATGTGATAGTCAACTCTGGTTTGGCCTTTAAGATTATTGTCATCACTGTTGCTGTCAATAATCCATGCAGGAAAAATGTTGTCATTAACCAAAGAAATATGTTACATTGGGGCTTATCTAGTAAAGTGGAATGATAGGAATTGGCTTATTTAAAAAGAGTGGAAGACAAAAATGGATCACTAGGATCATTAGTGGCTCTATGTATGGTATAAAATCTATAATGTTAGAGGTGACACTAATTCCATTATCATTTTACAAGTCCATAACATATGCATTCAACCTTAGTTTTTTTCAAATTTTTAAATAGACCAGCCCCCCTGGCATGCAGTTTCTGAAATATTTCTGGTGGGAATCTTTCAAATCTTAAATGGACCAGGACATGCTCAATCTCTAAAAAATCTTATTGATGTTTATGAGTATTAGCTAATCTTTTATATATAATTCATTAGTAGTATTAATTTGCTTTGTGATATGATTATGTAGGGATGATATGTGATGCACAAAAATTTCAGTCTACTTTGAGACACAAAAATAAGTAGTTAAAGGAATTAATTCGATTATACTTTGATAATGGAGAACAGTTCCAAGTTCAAATAAACTCATGTTGTAGAACAATTAATAAAACTATTTCAAGCTTATTTAGTACGAGGAAGTAATAAATTGTAATTCTAGATTTACTCTCTTTTTGGATTTTATACGAGTTTACCCCAATTCTGATTAATTATTTCAATTGAATCATTGATTTGCGAGCGATATGTTGATGAAAACTTTAGTTTGGTATTAAGTAAATGCTACAAAGTTTTTAAAAATAATTCATACAATGTATATTGCGATTAGAGGCAATTATTTTGGGTAAACTATACATTTTAATAATTTAGTTTAATGATAGTTATATAATGTGTGTGACATCAAATATTTTGAAATATAAGATGAACCTTGCTATTTTTTTTAGAAATGATCAATTACCTTTAAAATAGAGTCATAACATTTTATAGTTTGAAGTATTCTTAAAATAAAGTCTATGTTAATTTCTTTTTATGGCCTATTGTGAATTGGGAGAGGTATGTTAGCACCCCGAGGGATGTTTGTAAAATTAGCTAATGCAATGTGCATCAACTAGTGACGATTTAGGTCACTTGTCTTTTGAGATCTAGGAGGAAAAAAACTTGTCTTTAATACAATGGATGTTCTTGTTTTGACCAAAGACCAAAGTGGCTAGTTAATACGAATTTCCCAAATGTGGAAATCACTTAAAATGCTTAAAATATGAAGGCATTGCCCTTTGAACAAAAAAATATCATTAATATGGTATCCATTATAGATTTTGGTTGGGCAATTAAATACTTTGAGGTAGAAGTGACCAAAGACGGGGTAATCAATGTAGAGATCAGGTAGGTGGTTGATACCAGGGAAATAAATGGATATTGTTAAGAGGAAGAATGCCCTTTTGTTTAAAGTGTTTTAACTCTTTTATCAATATAGAGCTTTTATTTTAAGACAAGTAAATCTTTGAAGGTATTCTAACTATTTTGGCTTGTTTGTGATTTAGAGTATGCTAGGAGTCTTAAGTATTTTAGGGCCTAATGGTTTGAATAGAACACAAACTCTTGTGGAAGCAGTGTTGCTAGTGTTGAAGAGTTTATATTATGGTGGACAACTCTTTCTCGTTAATCAAATATCTTTTTCAAGACTCATTAACTCAAAATGTGTTAGAAATAACCTCCTCAAAACTATCAAAAAATCTGGCAATTTAAGAATTGGTGTATGTGTCATGGAATTTTTCAAGTCTTTAATTGTACGATTTGTCACATTGCCCTAAACCAATCCTCCTTTTCTAATATTATTTGTATTAGGGCTACTAAAGAACTAAGTTCTCAAGAAACCTATGGTAGAAGATAGCCAACTTATGGATATGCTTTATGGACATTTGTGGGGTGGACCATTTTATTATGGTTTTTATTTTTTTTTTCTGAGTTGGAAAATAACCTATTTTTTATATTATAAATCCAAGAGAAGATGCTTCAAGTGTCATGAAGGTACATTTTTTAGGCTTTAGAATAGATTTTGGTCATGTAAAGTGATGCAAAGTTGTCTAATGTAGTCAGGATGTTTGGCTGGTGACTTGCAATATATTACAATGTAATCAAAATAAACTACAACAAAGAAGCCTAGGTATTGTTAGAAGACTTGAGTCATTAGATGTATGAATGTGTATGGTGTGCTGATTTGCTTTAAAGACATCACAAACCATTAATACTAGCTGCCTTTGTTTTTAGATGTTTCTTTTCATTCATTTGTTGGACAATCACATTTTGATAGTCAAACTTTGAAAAGGTGGTGGCCTTTAATTTTTTGTTTTGTAAGTTATCTATTTGTCGATAAGGAACTTGTATTTCATTTTGATCTTATTAATGGCACATTATCAATTCTTTGGTGTTAGAAGTATTGGAACTTCACAATGACTGATATTCTTTCTAACAAACTACTTTTTGATGAGTCGTTAATTTCGTGGGATAGTTCTTCATGAGTTGTGGTGCTGAGATGATAATCAAGGAGATTTAAGTTTGCTCCAAGAGCTAGATTGATGCATGCTAGATGTCATTCATTGGTGATAGCATGTTTCGTAAGTCATCAGGAAAATTTCTTTAAATTGCCTTAGTACAAACTCTGCTAGGGGTGGTATAATAGGATTTTGAGTACTACCATCTCTCTTTGAAGTAACTACTAATATAAAGGGTGCATACCCTAACCTTATAGTGCATTCAACACATACAAGCATCCATGGTATGCTAGCACATGATGATGTTGGATGAGGACCCACATGGACACCACTTATCACCCCATTGATGCGAACTCAAGTGGATGCCACTTTTCATTAATAATCTCCTACGTGGATGTCGTGTGGGTGGTATTATGGGATCTTAGGTGCTAATTTAGTCAAGAGGACAAATGAAAAATTCTAATGTAGTCTGTTCACGTTCTCTTCTATTAAGTGTGAGACTAAAAATATCTATAAAAGGAAAAATAAGTAAAATGAAAAAAAAGGTTCAAAATGCCTAGACAATTATTCAG
This sequence comes from Vanilla planifolia, assembly GCA_023846275.1. Taxonomy (NCBI): domain Eukaryota; kingdom Viridiplantae; phylum Streptophyta; class Magnoliopsida; order Asparagales; family Orchidaceae; genus Vanilla; species Vanilla planifolia. Next base: position 27,510,303 of record CM043870.1, read on the forward strand.
GAGGCTTGGTGATACGATTGTGTCATTAATAGTGTCCATCTTGTGTAGTTAATGGAATTGAAAGGGGCAATCAACCCTTGTTTGTCTGCCTCTCTGAGTAACGTGTCTTTACTATATTTGTTAGGAGTTTATGTAGCGAATATGCTTTTCTAGACTTAAGAAGTATGATTCATGAGTTAGATACTGAAGTCTACTTGATGGTTAGATGATCTCTTCTAGGGAAACTGAGATAACCTAATTAAAATTGTTGTAGTTGACTGTTGCAATCCACATATGATGATGATGAAGCTAATCTAGCTAGAGGAAGTTCACGTGGGACAGATTCTTTGTTTGGATTAGGCTACATTTGATATGATGATCTTTAGAGGTATCGGGTGCTCCTGTGCCAAGTCACTTTGATCCTTTGTTGGAAGAGTAGAGACATCAACTCCTAGAAAAGAAAACACACGTAGGATGACTGGAGGCATCTTTTCTTGATCCAATAGGAGGCAATGATGCAACCAGAGTGATTGCCATTAATAAACAAGGTAAAACACAATCTATCGAGCTCAAGGTGGACAATAAAGTTGATAGTCTATTCATAATCTCTTGCACCATGATGTAGTTATTAGCAATACATCGACTAAGAAAAATACCCCTTGTTTTGCAATTAGTGCACTTAGGGAACCCATTATCTAATTAATGGTGAATTTTGTAACCACCTTGTAGTCATGAGCTTATAGGGTTCAAATACTTAGGCTTATAGAGACTATAAACCTTGAGGATAAATGCTATCAAAGTATTCTTCCACCTGTATAATATAATCTTGGAAAAAAAGAAGTGATGAACATCTTTGGTAATATTCATTTTGATTATGATTTGTGTTAGTCATGTTTTAGTAATCTCTTAATAAGAAAGTTGTGATACCATAAATGCTTAGAGCATGTTTATATTTCAAAAGAGAAGACAACCTTCTTAATCTCCTCCTTGGTAATAGGAACCACCAAGTGAATCACCTAAGAAGAAGAAAGAACTACCCAAGGAAAAGAAGATCTAACTATTGAAGTGTATAAATAAGTGGGCATCATTTGGAGGAGAAATGATACTGAATGAAAGCACTCAGAGCAAAAGTCTCCACCCTCTAATGTAAATAACTTATTTAAGAGTAGTTCCAAGAGTTATCTTGATGTTTCTCATCTTTCTCCCCTACTATTTTTCTTTTTCTTCTATCCATATTTCTATTTATTGTCAAATAGAAGCTTCATAGTATATCAGTGAAAAATTCTTATAGATTGGAACTAATGTATATATTGTTCCATTGTTTAACATATTTTGTTTTGCTTCATTATTGTTGTGATTATTGTTGTTATTGAGCTAGTATATTTTGAGTTGTCTAAATTGTTTGTATCATATTAAAATTTTGTTTAAGATGTTGAAAATTTAAATGCATATTTTTTTCATTTCTCAATTATAGTGAATTTTTCTTTAAACATTAAGTGGAGATGTTAGTGTTTTTAAAACTTATCCTAGTAGATTTTTTTATTTTAAACTAATGATTAAAACATGCCTTGAGGTTTATTTATTAGAGTTTCCTATAGCAAAATTCCTATTCTACTCATTGGCTACATCAATTTCATGGTTGTGTATTTAATATGATTCCCTACTCTAGCATACCTTCCCATGTAAATGTCTTGGTTTTTGTCATGCTTTCATTGACCTACGATTTGAATGATGCTTTCATGGCTTACTACTTGGCTTAGTTATGAAATATGCCAAATCTTGATTCATTAACTCAGATACAAGGATTCAATAACACACTACAAAATACAATGGCTCAAATAGAAAGCAAAGAATATTATCACAACACAAAGGTATACCAATGCTACAAAGGCTCTTACACATGTAAGGCAATTAGAAGGTTAGTTCAAGACTTGAACGGATAAGTAACCTCGATAAAGGCATGATGAAATGAAGGATGAAGTGTTGATGAGAAAAGACAACTTGGCGATAGTTATTAAGGATTATTAAACTTACTTCTTGGGTGAGAGGCGAGTTTTTGTGGAGAGGCTAGTTATCTTGTGGGAGAATCCAAGATACTAAGGTGATAGATTGGAACAATAATTTGAGGGAGGCAAGGCGTAACCGAAGAAGACTTGCTAACTCGAAGAATGACACGTTTGGCATGATAGGTGTGATGCTGGTTCATTGCCATTGGTGCAGCAATTGAGGCGCGATGGTTGTTGATGACTTTGATCATCAGAGCTAGTTATGTTGAGTATTAGACATTGTCTTCATCTTAGGAATACAATTATGATCATGTATATGGCATGATCCCTTCCATAGTAGTAGTGCCACATGTAGGTGCTGAAGTTGATCTGTAGGATTAAAAGCTTTGAAGGGTATCTCTATAATTCCCTTAAGGCTATTTATTAAAGATTAAATGATAGATAGAAGAAAATTTTATTCCTACATCTTATGATTCTAACCAAACCCAAGCATTGCCTTTTTTTCTTGTATTTTTGATCCCGTTGATACCGAATTGGTATAATTGTCTCCTATGCGTGGTTGCTATTGTTATTCAACTACTCTATTAGTATAAGGGTCTAAAGCACATTGTGGTCCTTCTGCTCTTCAGATTGGTCAATATTAAATAATCAACAAGTCTTAGACAGATCACTAGGTTTGGTGAAGTGTCAAATCCGATATTATGGCTCAATTAGAAAGCAAAAGGATATGGTTACAACATAAAGTGCTTTCTCTACATATACAGGGGTTGGTGGAGCATTGAACCAGAGCCTATTATATGTAGTCTTACTCCACATGTTGTAATATGCTTCTGCAACCACCATGTTAAATAGCTTTAAATAATATCCACTAGTCTTTTTTTTCTGCTTAGAGTTTTGCAATCTGAATGATGAACAAGAATATCAAATAAGTGACCAATAGTATTATTGTCAACACTGAAAACTGTATATACTATAAGATATAGAAGTCTTTGGAAGCATGGCTTGTTTTTCGCATTTATTGATTAGTTTTGAAATGTTGAGGGTGAAAAGTAATAAACCGAGATATGGCTGGTGGTGTTAAAATGTTGAGGGAGGGGATTGAGATGATGGATTGATGATTGTTGTTAAAAAATATGCTTGAGTGTTGTTGGCAGCTAGTGGCTTGTTCACAAATGTTTTTAGCTGACTTTGGGCAAGGATAGATGTACATAAAAGAAAGTAAGGTTTTCATACATGGAATAATTAGCAAGGGTATGAATTTTGCAGTGTGGTATATGCGAGTGGAGGTAAGGTCAAAATGGTTTGAAATGAGTTGCATTTCTTTGAGCACTTTTACTTGTTAAATCTGGATTTAATGTGCTGTAATGAGGGAAGGATAATCCTTTTCCCTTTCTAAAGTTAGATCCATTTACCATGTAAAGAAATTGACTCCTGGTTGTATCAGATACATGCCATAAAGATATGTGATCCTTTACTTGTAGTATGAGGCAAATGGATATGCTACTTATATATTTCAGCAAATGGATTGATCTATAACTATTTGTGATTATTTTTGACAACCACCTTTTCCTGGTACCCAATTGTCTTATCTTGTTCTCTCACCAATTGATCGTAAGTTTAAATTATAAGACTACCAATTTTGCATCAAGAGCAGTGTCTGCCTTGGCCAATCTTAGCCATTTGACTTACTCTGAAACGTGAAATGATTTTCTTTGTTGCTCATGCTATTAAATGGTTGTCTTGTGCTGCTTTTTATGTTTTGTTATCGCAGTTATGTATGCATGCATTAGTGTTTTGATTTCTCCTTTGCTTGTTGAAAAGATATTACATAGAGTTACAAAGTGTGGTCTTTTTTTTTTTTAATTTGAAAAAGTTGAGGGAATAACCCAATTTATTATTTGGCAAATGGCATACAAAGGAAAAACCTAGCAATAGCCAAGGACAAAAGTCACCTAAAGTGATGGAATGGAAGGAAGAGAAAGTATGGCAATGGATAGAACTAAAATACGGCTATGGAGAAAGATGTCAATCTACTCAATGAGGTTCTATCAGAGTAGTTTGTAAAGGAGCCATTCTTTCATTAGTTGTAGAGAAGAGATCCATCATCATCAGCGTGCCTATAAAACTTGTCAGCTTTGATACACAATGCAAATTCCTTAATTGAAGAGGTAGTCTTGGAAATTTGACCCATAGTGAGATTTTGTCAAAGAGTTTTTTTTTTTGAGGTTCAAGTTATTACTCCATTTATGAAGAACGAGTGTGGTTACCAATAAAATACACCTTAGCTTGAATGGCCAAGAGATGATCCTCTTTCAGAGAAAATTTAAATAGAAAATAGCTATTGTTTAAGACAAAGATTTCAAGTTTGTCCTTGGGATTCCAAAACTTGTGAATGGCTTAAACAATGTGATCATGCAGTGGTCGCCTAATAATAAAGTATCTAGTCAATGAGTGACCCCAATTGGCTTCATTGCCCTAATGTTCTTGTTTCTTGCATAGCTCGGGTGAAGCCTATATCATAGCATATTAAGCACGTTGTGCATATGATTGTTCAACAAAGTAGAAAGCAAATAGTGTAACAGGGGAATACCCCAAACCCACATGAAATTGTGAAATATTGTATACTTGGCCACCCAATCAGCCATGGCATTTCCTTCCTGATATACTTGTATGGGGGGGGGAGGCTACTTAGGGCTTAGGGAAAGAGATGGGAGACACAAAGACGAGGGGATGAGGATGTCGACATTGATTAAGGGAATGAAGTAGTTGCAATGCGTGTGGAGAGGAAACCCGAGTATGATAAGTCTATTCTTTCAAGTTGTTATTAATAACATATGATTTTAGTTATTTGATTTTTTTTGTATAATAAAATTCTTTATTATTGAGGAAGTTAAGTTTTGTATGTAGATGCATAAAGGTGCATAATAAAAGGAATTTATTTTAAAACTCACATATTTTTTCATGTTTTGCTCTTTGAATATAAAAAAATTTTCTTTAAATTTTATTCTTGTAATCATAGACAATTGACATTATGCTAATGTCTAACAAATATTTAACGATTCCATCATACATAACGGAATTTCAAGAACTTCTGCATAGGTATCCTACATCTGAACTGAATTCTTTATGGTCAAATAATCTCTTTCTAGTTTGTTTGAACAAATTAGAAAATTTTCTGGAAGCAATACAGATACGGGTAATTGCATGCCGTAGGATTTCCTTGTGCATGGTGTTTATGAAAGTGTTGAATTTTTGTCTTACTTCACATTTAATAAGAGACTATTTCCTCGATTCAAACCAAAAATCTCTATATTGCATAACAAGCTTTACCTTTTTAGCAAGGCTTCCCTTCAACCTTTTGTTGCTATAAGCATGAATTTTTCATGTACAACCATATACTTCTAGGTTCAATAAATTCTTGACTCCTAATGTTTGAGCATAATAATAGTGTGCAGCTTGGGGAAAGGTATGTTTTGAAAAATTTTGTGTACCCATTTTTTTAATTATTTGATAAGTGTACAATAATGGTTATTGGAAATGTTTTTATTTTCTAAATGTGCTTTTATGGTTCATAGGATGCACAACCAAATGAAAGAATGATGGCGAAGCTCTGTGAATACACTTCCAAAAATCCATTGCGAATACCAAAGGTATTCATATCATGTTTTCATTCTATCTTTTATCTTTTTTGTTTTACCTTAGATTACTAAATCATACCTAACATCATGCATATGACAACTTTTGGTGGTAATGCGGCATTAATTTATCACAATTTTTGGAATTTTACCAAACTAATGTTTGGTTCAAAATTTCTTGTGTCAATTGGAATTTTAGATGCTAAGGTTGCAAGTTGTTGTGGTTAAACTTTGATTCTTTGGATATCTTTTAGGCCATCCTTAATAGCTTTATTATTTTCCACTAGTGTGAAATGGCCTTTTTAGTCTTTTTCTAATTCTTTGACCTTTTATAGGTAGACTATTAAGGCAGAAGAGAAGTGGATAGGGTTGTGATATAGCTTACCATGCTTAAGGGTGAGGTATGGAAGGAGATTGCACTAATTCACAAGACTGTAGTAAACAATGAATGAAGAAAGATGAATGATATTTTATGAGGAAGGTTGGTTTGGGAGAAGTTGAGTGTAGTAAACAATGGGTGGATAGGGAATTCAGGATCAAATTGGACTAAAAATAGATGAAACAATAATTTATTGATACAAATATGGCTTTAAATATTGGTTTAATTTTTTTTTTTGCACATGTTATGTAAAACTTTGCTCATTTTTTAAGTTCAACAAATTTTAACTATCGGTTCTTATTTTTTATTTCATAGTTCTTGGTGTAAATATATTAAAAGGATAAAATATTAATTTTTTTAATAGATTATTATATATAATTCATATGCATACATATGTGTGTGTATATATATATATATGTATATATATATATATATATATATGTATGTATGTATAAATATGTATACATGTATATGTATGCATGTATATTTGTTGTTAGGAATGAAGTTCTTAAAGCTGCAGTTTATGTACAGGAGTATACTTGATTTTTGGTATCTATTACCTTCAATCAGCCTAAAATTTGCTTTTGAATATGTTTTTTCCCCTAAATTTAAGGATGATGTTACATTTTTGTTCTCATTTTTTTAAATCAAGGTTGTATCTCTTAAGAACAAAGTTCTTTTCTTGCTTATTTCTGCCACGTCCCACCCCTCAATTGGTGTGCTATTTGGCCTTTCTAATTTTTTGATCAGACACCAAATTTCACCTGATCAATTTAAACACTGCTTACTAACAATTCCATCATAGCTTTACAAATTCATCGTTAACATATCATCCCATTGTAATGTGTCCTTAGAATTTTTACTAGAAGCCAGCAAGTTCGTCCTTATGATACCACTTAAACACCTCTTTAGGCTTTACTTGTACTTATGGAAATCACCTGTGTTGCAATCTTGCCGCTCATGTTCAAAATCTATCGTTTTTTATTCACTAAATCTGGAGACATTAACTTGCAGTGACAGGCACTTCAAGGACACAAAAATTCTTCTCGAGTTCCCTTCCAAATTCTTAAGAATGCTTTTCAACCTAGTCAATCGTTGGATTAAGCTATAAGTCAAGCAATATTTTGAAGCTTCGGAAGTCCTCTCATGTGCTTCTTTATAAATAAAGAAGATTCAGCATCCCTGTTGTCATTCAAAAAAGTTGTGGAGCATTACCTTCAAAAATAGTATGTGTAACTTTACCGGTAAAAACAACTTAGGTTAAAAAGAAATATACTAATTTAGGGAATTTTCTTTCATAAAATTGTGGATAATCCTTTTTACTTGGTGGCTGTGTGCTGTTTCTGCCCTTTTATGTAAGCGGGACAGAAGATAAACCAGCTAGTTGGGTTGGATGCAGAATTTCTGTGTCTCCTTTATTAGCCAATTTAGTGATAGATTTAGCTATTTTATTCTTGTGTGACAGATTAATTGGTGAAAGTGTTATTCTCTTTATTTTACTTCTGGCAATGCCCTATTGCATTAAATCTTTAATGAAAACTCCTGATTTCCTTTGTTCATGCATTTCAGTAGAGCAGAAACATTTCTTAACTTGTTTTTATCATTTTCCTGCAGATTACGGTTAACCTAGAGCAGAGGTTATACAAAGAACTCAGGGTTGAGCGGTATTACCTTGCGAAGGTTGTGCCATGCATTTACAGCAAATTGTTAGCTTCATGTAAGGCACAGATGTAAGTTGAATTTTTTTCATATTAGGACTTCAAGCTGGCATTGCTTTAACCATACAGGTGATGCAAAGTTTTGATGTAGGCCTGTTACTTCTCAATGGTTGTCACTGACTAAAAGGTGTAGAATTGTTTCGTGTGAAAATGTGTTGTGTACATGGTTTTGCTGCCCAAGGACAGTGTTCTACACTTGTCACTAATAGGAAGTGTAAAAGTAAAAACTTTACTGATCTCTTACAAAATTGCTGGAAATATAGACTAATCTAGCACATAATATTCTGTACATGTTTATGCCCACTATTAGATTTAAAGGGATCGTGCCTGTGAAACATCCATGAAAAACAATCAAAATTTCTGAACAATAAGAAAGCATCAGACATTGAACTCATGCATAAGGTGCTACATGATTAAAATTGTCATCTGCAAAACCCAATAATATTTTAAGAGTTTTTTGTTCAAAACTACATATTGCAAGTAAAGAAGCAAAAATGGAAAACATTGATGATGAAGAATTGTGGTGTCAAAGGTTCCCAAGAAAGCTGGGTTGTACATTTTTTTCCTAGCCCATACAATAGTTAAAGATAAGCAAAGGAAGTTAACAATACAAAGAATTAAAGATGCAAGTTGACATTTGGTCATAAAGGAGGTTAAAATTGCCAAGGAAGCTATTCATTATTTCAAGCTCTTGTCTACAATTCCAAGCAAACAAAATAGCTCATTTTTGAATGCACCCCAGGTGTCATTGGTAAACAATCAGATGTTACTTCAGTCAATGACCAAGGAGGAAATTTGTCAACTAGTCTTCCAAATGGACTCTTCAAGTGCCATGGAACTTGATGGCTTTAATGGGTTCTTTTTCGAGCATTGTTGGTTCATCACTGAAAATGATTTACTAGATACAGTTAATGATTTTCTCGTAGATAGTCTATTACCAAGAGAAATTATTAGTGTCAATTTAATTTTCATTCCCATGATTGATAGTCCAGTACATTTGAGAACTTTAGGCCAATTTGATTATACAATTTTACTGAGAAAATCTATTCTAAGTTGCTGGTATCAAGACTATACATTTCTAACTATCCTTATCTCTCTGGAGCAATCAAGATTTGTTAAGAATAAAGACGTCATTAAGAGTATCCTATTGACTAAAGAATTAGTTGAGGACAAATAAAAAAGTCAAAGATAACAATCGCATCATAAAGTTGGACTTTATAAAAGCCTGTGATAGTCTATCTAGGGATTTCTTAAGTTAGGTCTTGCACAAATTTAATTTTTAAAACAGATTTATTAAACTCATCATGACTATCTACAATAGCAACTAGTTGTCTATTATAATTAATAGTAAAAGCAATGGTTTCTTCTAGCCTTCTTAAGGGCTTAATGCAAAGTTACCCACTATCTGCCTTGCTTTTCATATTAGCAGCTAAAGTTTTAAATAATTTATGCCAATATGGTAAAGTAAGCATTATGTTACTAAGAGGCTATTAATCAAACTTTTTCCCATATATAATAACAAAGATTTTGATGTGGCAAATCCTCAACAATCTGCTACTTTTCTTGCTAATTTGAGAAAGCTAGAGAATCAATTTGCTAACAAATGCCCATTTTGTGCAAGTGGAGACTTATTAAACTATGCCTTTGTGGAATGTACTAGGGTTGCCTAATTATGGACATACTTTGTAGTGCGGATGGACATCAGACATGCTCAACACACCACCATTCACGAAGAGCTTTGTCATTGGTGATGAAGCAGCTTTACAAACAGTGCAACAATAAAGGTGTCTCGGGTATTACCATCTTTGATATGTTAGAACATTTGGATAGCACAGAATTCTAAATTATATGATGATTGAACTATCTCTGTGAGTACCCTAATAAATAGATTTCTATCAAACAGTTATGCAATATTTAAATGCTATCTAATAATTTAGAAAAGCTTACTTGATCAATAATTAGTAAAGCATGGTCCTGTTCCCTTGTTCTCCAAAGTCAAATGTAGATTCACAAAAGCTATGCAATGGGCTCCCCTTGAGGAATTTGTGAAATTAAACACTGGTGGTTCAACAAGTGGCAACCCTAGACCTATTGGCTTTGGGGTCGTTATAAGAGATCACTCTAGTAAAACGTTTAAAGTATTATCATTATTCGTAAGGCTTAAAACCAATATTGAAGTAGAAGTCGTGACTATATTGTTTGGTTTGAATCTCTATAAAGATTTGTGTCAATAGAACATTATAATGTAATTGAACTATAAATCGATCATTGCAATGATCTAACATACCATTAGTGTTCCCTGGCACCGCTAAGTAAGTTCAATCAAATTAGTTAGCACAAGTTTAAGACAATTTAACTCTAGCATATGTACAAAAAGAAGGAAACACAATGGCTAATTGTCTAATTCAATTGGCTAGCAGCAGTCTTTAGTCTGAAGTATTTGACAAGTAGCAAATCTCTAAAGTATGCAAAGCCTTAATCAAAATTGATGAAAAGAAATTCCTATATACAAGAACAAAGATTATGATGTGGTGAATCCTTAACAAGTTGCTACTTTTTCTTGCTAATTCGAGAAATTTAAAGTATTAACTTGTTGAGAAATGCCCATTCTATGCATTTGGAGACTCCCTAAACCTTGCTTTTGGGGAATGTATTAGGGTTGTCCAATTAAGAAAATACTTTGTAGTGTGGATGGACATCAGACACTTCTCAACACACCACTATTTAGGAAGAGCTTCTTCACTAGTGACAAAGCAGCTTTACAAACATTATAACAATAGAAGTGTCTCGAGTATTATTATCCTTGATATGTTGGAACATCTGGATGACACACAATTCTCAATCGAATGACAGTCAAACCATTTCGATGGATACTGCTTAACAGTTGTGTAATATTTAAATGCTATCCAATAGTGTATAAAAGCTCACATGACCTACAACTAGTGAAGCATGGCCTTGTTCCCCTGTTCTCCAAGATCAAATGTAGAATCACAAAAACTATGCAATGGGCTCACCTACTTGAGAAATTTGTGAAATTAAACACTGATGACTTAACAAGAGGTAACCTTGGACTTGCTGGCTGTGGGGGCACTACATTACTGGTAAAGCAATTAAAATGTTCACGTTATTTTTGTGGATCAAAACTAACATTGAAGTAGAAGCCATGGTTATATTGTTTTGTTTGAATCTCTATGAGATTTGGGTTTCCAAAACATTATAATGGAATTGAATTATAAACCAATCCTTATGATCCCACATAGCATTAATGTCCCTTGGTGATGATTGCTAAGTGAGTTCAGTCAAATCATTCAGCTCAACTTTAAGACAATTTAGCTCTAACACATCTATAAAGAAGGAAACGCAATGGCTAATCACCTAGTTCAACTAGTTAACAGTAGTCTTTAGTTTGAAGTATTTGATGAGCCCATATATTGGGATAGAGATTATACCAAAATTAGTTTAATCATTGCCTTTATAGTCTTTTGGGCTTTATCTCAAGTTATTATAGCAAAATCATATTGATGGATCCTTCTTACTGATTGGCTTAGTCTTTCTAAAATTGATCCCATATCATACAATACAAAGTGGAACATTATATATGTCAGTTCAAATAGTCCCTTCTTAAACGTCATCAAGTGCATTTCATTGGTTATGTATGACCCACTACTACTTTGATAAAGAGAGTCGTACATGTATGCCAATCCAGTTCATCATTAGATCAGGCGTGTCCGATGCTCAAAATTGACTTGTCAACATGGTATGGTACCATTATAGGCCTTATCCATTGATTGGCTCAACCTAATAACGGATCATATGATACGAAGAAATCCCTCAAACTAGATGCCACTTTCATTAATCAATACCTATCAGCATTCATCTCAATATCTATCAGTAGTCATAATCACATTCCATCACCATTTAACTATATTCCATCCGGTGGTGATTATTGTACAAGTATTTCATCGGAGCTCTCCTAATCGTACAACTATGCAAACAGTCAATACCATTTGAATTACAGCTTGACAAATTGCTATAGTGGTTGCATATGTGAAGCTCATCCACATCATAATCGTTCAAGCTTTAACAAAATAAACGACATCTAAACTGTAGGGGCAACGACCACTTTCCTTCTTTAATTCAAAAATCATGTCAATTAAGTTTGGATTTGAGTATCCATCCACCTCATACATCTCTTGAGGATGCTAAACATAATTAAACCAATCTTATTCAGTTTTGGCCAACTTAATTCTCCTTGCTTCACCATTTAATACATTTATATGATTCCAACACCTAACTAAACTAGACGACTGAAATACCTATTTAACAAGCTAAAATTTGAATAAAAACCCATAAATCTGCAAAGTTTGAACCAAAATCATTGAATTCTCCTTTGCATGTTGAAAAAGTAATGTGAATTAGTGATTGAACAAATCCACTTAAGCTTTATGAGGCTCACTCTCATCACCCAAGCCATGTCAAGTATTAGTTGTATGACAAATAGACGTGACCCAAAGCAATTTGGGTTATCAAATGGCTTATGTAAGCTATGGCATTTGAGACCTTCTCTAGGCATTTTGAATCGTGCAAGGTGGTTCCTCAAAATCAACACATATTATTGAACTTTTGATTTGTGATAGAGTTGAAGCAATCCTTTATAAACCTCTGTGTCTTCCTCTCTTAGATTAGGAAGACAGTTTATATCTATTTAAACACACTTTATACTCAATAGAGTATTATTAGTGTAACCTTGTTGTTAGGCCTTAATACCCTTAGGGATTGTTGGACCATGTGGCTCCAGACTTTGGGTGACTTGGTTGTGAAAGATCAACCAGATTGAAATTTAGAAATCCTTAACATCAAGTGATAGATATGACAATACTAAGATGTTGAGGATGCTTTAGGAATATCCCATTTAGATGTTATGAATCGTGTATTATCTATTCTTATATATAATTGTGGATTGAAGAGGTTTCACTTAAATTTAAGAAGAGCGTCAAGATTTGCATGCTAAAAATTGATAGTGCTAATTGTGTCAAGGTTATCTCTAAGTTGACATTGGAGAGGATGAATCACTAACCAAATACATCACCATCTTTAAACTTAACATGGTGGTTAGGACTTCTGTGTCATTTACCTATGGTGTTTGGATATACCTTGTTTGTTATTGATTTTATTGCTTGTGATGTGATGCAAAGATGTAACTTCGTTTTTTATTGAGTAGACCTTGGTTAAGTGAAATGGACAATGTGACCCACATTTATATTATTGTAGAAGAAATTGCTTTGCATTATTATTTGATTCTAGTTTGAGTGGGAAGTCTTGGGAAACTATTTATGCTTTAGTAACTATGGGGTATAGTAGCATCTTTTCAACCCATCTTTCATGCATGAAGTGTTTGAACAATTGCTTGCTAGGTTTTAGGACTTAGATCTATATCTCTTTGGTTTGTACCTTTCCTAATGACTTTAGGAGCATGGCTCTTGGCATACTAGATGGAGAGTAGTGCTAGCAACTTTATCACCATACATAAAGTATGACTTTGCTCCTTAGATTATGATGTGTTGGATATGGTTCACATCAATTAATTATTACTCACATAAGAGCTTTTCACAAGATGTATTATTGGGATCAAGTTGGTGGCTAATCCTGAAGGTTTTTGTACAATAGATATAACATTGTGCTTATTACTAGAATCACATGCATAAAGGGGCGCGTAAAGGATTGCCTTCAACATGAAGGATGGTCTCTATTAGTAACTCCTCTAATCCTCCAAGCATTTTTATGAGGGTGATCATTTATATACCTCATATATTTATAATATTCTTTCTATTTGCTTCATAACATAGGTGTACACTGGATGCAAGACGAGCATCTATTTTACTAATGATTGTAAATTGTTATAATAAGTTGTCACTTTTTTGTCATCTTCTTGTTCATTATGTCAAATGTGTGGTATTTATCAACCTTGACATGATTAACATTGTTTGAGATTGATTTAAACTCACCACATATATGACATCTTTAGATTCAATGATTTACGAAACTTTTGTCTTAGGTTTTATCAAGAATTTTGAAATCATTATACCTCCTTGTATCTCAAAGAAAGGAGCTCAAATAAATTATTTCAACTTCTTATACCATTGTGTACAGTAAGGCATTCCTTGTTAAGGTTTCTTCACTTTAACAAGCTATTGTAGTTTGAATTTTCTTTAGATAATGGAGGTCAACATCAATACAAATCACCAAGTGACCTATTTTAGGGAGAAGTAGAATGATATCATTAAAATAAAAAAATGAATTTGAAATATTGTTGTGCTTAAGTATTTTGCTTACACCATAGATTTTACATTGTACTTTGTCAGTGTGAAATTGGTATTATTATTTTTGACAAAAAAAATTTGTCTTTACTAATATAGTCAAACTTTTATCTCTTTTAAGGAACTAGATTGCACTTCTATAAATGTTTTGTTTAAGATTTTTATGTAGAGTTGTATTATGGGAATATCATGTCATTTTAGGGGGTACAAATCTATAGCCACGATAAAGGATTAGCTTCTATTCGTTTACATTTAAGTGAATTTTGACTTGAATTTTTTCTTGATCTCATATTTGTAATTGACTTTATGGAAGATAAAATTGCTAAGTTGTAGTCACTCTATTTGGTTCCTAAGTATTTGAAAAAAATGAATTGATTGTAGAGTTAGCTTATTAGTTTTCATCCTTATAATATGAAATAGGAATGGCAAGCTAATTTTTTTTGGAAGACCATTTAGAAGGTTGTACAAAGCTATTAGTTTTCTCTACTTTAAGTGAAATGGTAAACTTAAGTGCATATTCATTTATAGGAATTCTTTTGGGTTTCATTAGGGTTTGATACTAGATATAAATACCATGAACATGAACATTAAGTGAATGCATTTTGGCCTTACAATTGACATTAAGCCTAGCTCAGAAAACACATTAATAAATCCAAATTTGAAGAATAATGCTTTAATTTACAAGGTGCAATTAAGGGAAAATAATCAAGCCAATTAAGATAATTATATGATAAGATTTTTTAACTAGTATGAAAAATGCCAAAATAACTAGGGATCATGCAATACACTTAAGGATCATAAAATTGAGGCTTCTTGGATTGCATTAAAAATAAAAACAATTATAATTAGAATCACATGTAATATAATGTTAGGTGAAAGGTTCAAGTGGGAAAATTGTAGAATTAATATTGATCAAACCAAAGCTTCAACTCATTACAAAGTTTTACCAATGTCTAATATGCATACAAGAACACCTAGAGCTTAAATCAATACAAGAAAGCAATCTCGAAGTTGGATCATCCTTACTATTGGCCAGGGTCCTCTCCATTGATGTCTTGATCATAACGAACTATGCCAAATAGAAGTGAATTTTATAAATTGAAAAGAGGAGAGGGAAATGTCCAAAGCACCCTTAGAAATTGCTAACAATGTTACAAAAGATTGAACTTAATTAACAAAATTTCCTCAATTAAATCAATATTTTTACTAATTGAAAGCTTAGAATAAAATACCCTCAAAGAGTTTAACAACAATCTAATATGTGGCTCTCTTATAAGTTAAGAGGTGCTTTTAGCAATATGGGACTGAAAAAACATATATGAATAAAAAATTAGAACTCATCCTATCAGGTAGAATTTTATACAACTCATAGGTTCCTTTACCTACTATAGGAGTAAAGGATGCCTAATATGCAAAAAAAAATATGCAAAATAGAAAGAGCAAAAATTGCAAAGGTTGTCATTATATCATCTTGGGACAATAGCTGATCCTTTAGAACAATCTAACCTAGATCATTTTAAACAATATAACCTAGATCATCCCAGTTGGATTTGTTCCATCTTCATTAGTGTTGATTAGCTTTTATGTTGAAACTATTGTGTTGACATGCATGAATAGATAGATGATCAATGCGAAGGTTGACATGCATGGAATGGACATTGTTGAAAACATAATTGTCAATGTGCTTGTATGGTCAATTCTGTGATTAACATGCATGTAATGCACACAATCAGAGATAGAAGAACATCCGACTTGCTCAACCCTAGCTAGTTAGTATCCAAATGTGAATGAGTGCCTGCCTGGAAGGGTTAGTTTTGTGTGATCCTTTGGTAGTGTTTCTAGTGTGTCCATTAAGGTGATATGGTTATTTTAGATACTTTACGATATTATGGATGAGTTTTCTCAAGTAACTTGTTACAAAAAAAAAAGATCCATATAGAATAGTTGAGAGTGATATAATCTATGGATTGGAACTATCAAGTAGATGGATGTGACTATTTGTGGGTTGGTAAAGTTAAATCAAATTTGGGTGTAATACTTTACCTAAGTTTAATACAACTTTAAATGACTAGATAGATAAAAACATGTCATAAAAGGTGTGCATTGCTTAAATAGCTCAAAAATACAATTAATGTAGATCAAATTTGACGTTTGAGCAAAAAACGTTACTATATCTTACCTGATGATATGATTGAGCCAATAGGGTCAGGTGAGTCCTTGCCTTGTTGTATAAGTTTTTGATAGTTGGATTTAGCTCAGTATTTAATGTTATTAAATTTATTCTTCATTAGCTAATGCTTTACAAATGGTTATTTCTTTTCTTTGGTTTCCGATTCACTTCCAAAGGTACATTGAGCTTCTCCTATTGTGGAAGTAATATTATTAGTGCTAGTTCCATATGCTGTCGAGTGATGCTGTACAAGCAGATTGTATGCACAATAAAGGGTGGATACCGTTGATATTTGTTTAAATCAAAAGTTTTGAATCAACACTTGTATATCTATAGTGGAGCAATAGCATTTATGTCAAGAAATTCTTGTGTATTTTTCTGGTTGTTTTTTGCTAGCATTAGAGTTTGCTTGAGTTGATGTGTTGCATCATGTTATTAAAGGTACAAGCAACACCTAACAACAAACCTCATGTGTAGATTGAGTTGCAAAAATTTTTAAAATCTTGGTAGGCTACTGGAATTTGAATTGTAATTATTTGTTTTAGCCTTGTTAGTGGAAATTTGGTGTTATATTTTAATAGCTTTCCTTTTGGATAGATATTTGTTCTATCAAAGTTTATTGTGTGAAATTTTTAGAAAGTTAATATTTGGAGTGCTAGAAAAGGTGGATAGTATATTCTAAACTCCTATATAATTTGCATAGATATCTTAAAGATTCTGTTAGGGAAATACTTAAGAGAGAAAATTATTTAGAAAATTTTAAGCTTTAGAGTTCTATTTCTTTCAACATGCATTACTGTTTTTCTATCTCTTTAATGGAGCTCAACAATAACCAAAACATTGTATAAATATTTCTAGCTTTAATGATTTTAACCCTTAGAATTTTTGTTTCAAAAAATTCTTAGGATTACAACTTGCATGATTTTGTTCCTTTGTTTTGGAGAGTGGAATGTTATACGTTAGTTGAGATGTGGGCCTTAGGAATGGAAACACCCAATTGTGTTACTATGATTCGAGATAAGAATACTTTTGCATTAGTAGAAAATAGGACTAATTCTATTTTGAAATATAATCCATTTCATGAAAAGTTTAGTATTTCCAAAAATGTGTCTACCAAAAGCATAAGTACAAAAAAAGAAGTGAATATTCTTTTTAGCCTTTATTAATTGGTTGTAATCAATGATGTCTTGCTTCTCATGACTATAAGTTAACAATAGATATAGCAAAAAATTGACCAAAAAAACTATAGATTTGCTAGAATAAAATGCACTCTTCAAATTATATAGTATTGCTATGGTGTAAGAAGCAACTAAATTTAACAAAAATAAATATTCTTTTTAGCCTAATTAATAGGTTGTAATCAATGATGCTTTGCTTTTCATGACCACAAGTTGATAGCAAATATAGAAAAAACATCGACAAGAACATTGTTGGTTTGCTAGATCAAAGCAAACTCTTCCAATTAGATAGCATTATTGCAGGGCAAGAAACAATTGAATCCAACATACAAATTTTCAAAATTGTCATGAGGACCATAGCTCTATTTTATCAATAAGTGGTGTTATTCTTTTTTTTGTTTTTAAAGTGAGCACATTGCCCAAATGTTGCATTGAATCAAAAGAAAAATGCACTAAGAAGTCAAGACGATGATGCAAATAGTTGCAGAGATAAGTTAGAGAATAGGGAGACCAAGGAAACTTGGCAAGGAATGCTAGCCCAGATGCTTGGCTAAGAAAGCAGGATGAATGATGGCTACAAAAATGAGGCTATGAGAGGAGACACCAAGATGACCTAGCTGACCTGATCGAGAATACTAAGATGGGAAGTTGCCTAAGTATGACAAGGCATATGATAGCTATTAGGATGAGTTAAGAGTGAAGGGACACTAGGATGAAAAAAGTGTGGATGAGTAGGGCCAAGGGAAATCGGAGAAGGGGAGACTAGAAAAGGGAGACCTAGATGGCCTAGCCGAAATCAGAGAAGGGGAGACTAGAAAGGGAGACCTAGATGACCTAGTCAAAAAGCCAGGTTAAGAAATTTGGCTCTGAATGGCAAGGTGCTCGACAGCTGTGGAAGCAAGCTAAGGCAAATAGAGAGTTTAGTTGAGAACAATGAGGTGAATTGAAGCAAAGAAAACTAAAGAAGGGCAACTTGGCCAAAAGTGCTAGGTCAAGTAGTGTCGAGATCAGTGTGGATAAGCTAGAGCAAGGGAAACCAAAGAAAAGACTAGAGAATCGAGACAATCAAGGAGACTGATGGCTATTGGCCATGAACATGTTAAACACAACCATCATTCATGTGAATTAGGTGCGCATCAAAATACTAAATACTCAAAAGAAGAGGTACAAAGTGTATCCCGTGAACAATTGTGCAAAGGTCATTAGTACCATATGTGGAGAGAATCACCAATTTTATGGTAGGAGGGCCCTAGTATGAGGGATCCAACATGTTCAAAGATTGGGAGTTGGAACATAGTGATGAAATGCAGTAAGACTTGTAGCACAACCAACAAGAAGTCTTAGATTTGGAATGGTGCCCAATTCTGCCTATACTTTTGTCATGAATTGACTGAAACATGGTGTTGTTTAAAGAAACCAGATGGGGATAGGTTAGGGGCTAGGTCGTGAAGTGGTTTTAGTAATGATTAATTTTGACAAGATAATGTAGTGTGCCTTAAGGAGGAGCAAGATAGATAGGGGTTGGGCTTCCAATCATATTCCATCAGGATTTGAAGGGAGATCTCCCCAAATTTTGTCAAAATCATTGAGAGGAGGGCATAATGAATGTGCATTTTCACATATAGAGATACCCACTGTCACATGAAGTTTTACAAAAGTAAGCTGACCATTGGTTGCAGTGAGATAGCCCATCATGATTGGCATGCTTATAAAGCAAACCAACTTTGATAGACGATAAGCATTTCTCAATCAAAGAGGTAACCCTGAGGAAAGGAGTCCTTCTAGAGGTCTGGATTGCTGTTTCACATGCAAAGGACGAAGTTGCTACTGTCAATGGACAATCACTAGGTTGGATAGCTTAGAAATTATCTTACAGAGAAATAGGAAGAATCCACCATGCAAACCAAAAACTTTAAGACTGCCCATTGGGTCCAAATCTTGTGATTGGCTTGGACTAAGTTGTCATGAGAAGCCTCTTACCAATGCAATAATTAACAAGGGGCCTCATAAGGCTTCACTAACAAGAATCTTCTCATCAAAGAAAGAAACATCATTTTCTAATAGGGTATGAAATACAACAAATGAGAGTGCTGGGAGAAAATGAACAGCCAATTCAAGGATAAAAGACGGTTAAATATAAAGTCAGCATCCATATGTAGAGTAGGGATGGAGGCATGGCTAATGGGGCTTGATTCAGCGAGGCTTGAAGTTTCATCAAGGCTTTTTGTGGGATTGATTAAGTCCTTACAGCAAGCATTTATCATGAAAACGTGGGCTCTAATATTACAATAGAAGGTTGCGATGGGATTGAGGAAAGACGATGAGCCTAGGATAGTTGAAAAAGCTGCAATAGCATCCAAAAAGCCACAGCTAGTGAGGTTGCCAATGTAGAAGATAACGGTTTACTTGAGGGCAACTAGGGGGTATCCTCATCCTTTGCAAAAAGTTAGAGTAGGAGGGGACTTGGAAAGGTAAACCAAAAGGTGCATAAATGCCTAATGGCAATATGATTCTTCTTCATTGGAGTTGAATGCATTGTCATTTGGAGAGGCTGGAATGGTTGACACCCTCATGTTGCTCTTGGGCCTTGGGTTGTCGTGGGAAAGAGGAAGTTTGGCATTGTTCCATGTGCGAGTGGGAGGGGACAGGGGGACAAGTCTCCCACCATGGAAGGAGGGAGTGAATAAATGGTTGCTGATCACATGGAGAGATGGGGAAGGGCAATTTAGAGAGGAGTGCGGAGGTGCGGAACAATTGCTTCGCTTATGGCATATAGCATTAATTTTATAATAAATAAATAAATCATTGGTATGTAGTGGTGCCTAAATTGATTAGAATTGCATTTAAACTTTTAGTTTAATTGCTTGTATAGTTGATATGTCGACAATCATTATTAATTACTAATTGGCTGCAACAATAACTGATGTAACCTTCTGTTCAACTACTTGAAAATTATTATATATCTGCTTGTGGCTTTTCCTTTGATTTCTAGTGATTCGTATAGTTTTGTCCTGCTAGTTGATGAGCTTCTTTTCAGAAAAAAGGTACTTCCTGAAATATTTCTAATCTGCATTGAAAAATTCAGGCCATTACTTGCTACCAGCATGTTGTCCATTATATGCACTCTTCTTGATCAAACAAGAGATGATGATATGCGCATCCTTGGTTGTCTTACTCTTGTTGATTTTGTGAATAACCAAGTAAGTTGTAGTAAATTTCATTTTAATATGTTATTGTAAATTCCATTTTAATCCAGCGTCACTAGTGCCTATTGTTATCAAATTCTGTTGCACAGGTTGATGGCACATATATGTTCAACTTAGAAGGTCTCATTCCAAAAATTTGTCAAATTTGTGAAGAAAGCCGTAGTGAGAAGGGGCTTCGTTTGAGGTCAGCAGCATTACAGGCTCTTTCTTCCATGGTATGTTTGAAGTTTCCAAGGTGTGGATTTTTTTACTCTGGCATTTGTTGGTGCATTATAATAGTAATTTAATTGTTGTTAGCCCTTCTAGTACCAAGCATTTGTAGTGTACAAGGTCATCATATCCTCATGCTTTTGTTCTTGATTCAAGAAATCTTACTACAAATTTATACTGACATTGGAACTTATAATTATGTGCATCTAATCTGAAGTGGAAATGAGACTGTTTCTGCAATGCATCATTCTTTAAAGCTATATTTTCTCTTAAAGATGCTTTTCCGATCCGAAAGGCCATGCCTACCCTTTCACTTGAATTTTATTTTTAAGGTGAAATATGTGAAGAAAGTCTTTCAAAAAAAGAAAAGAAAAGAAAAGAAATATATGGATGAAAGAAACACACACCACTCTTCCGCATAGTTTGACAACATAATATTCTTGTGAATTTTGGGAATGCTTATACATTATTGACTAAAATATAAAACTGGACTGCCTTTTTTTGGATAGTCTTACCAACATTGAAAAAGCCAGCAAGTGAAAGTCTTTTGTAATTATTTAGTAATCTTGCAAGCTTTTTTTCTCTCAATTTAATCTCCTACTTGTTCTTTATGATTAGGTTCGCTTCATGGGGGATCACTCACATATATCCGTGGAATTTGATAAGGTTAGTTTAATTGACTAGCTTGGCTTTGACGTGATCCATTGCAGCTAAAATTAAAAAAAAAAAAATCTTGTTTATGTTTTGTCCCGTAACAGAAATTAATATATGTATATTGACGAGAAAGTGAACCACTACTCTCTTATAGATGGCAACAAGTTTGCATTTTTGGTAACATGATGCATTGCTGATATTGTAACACGACGAAATTTAGGACAGTTGTTGACATAGGACGATAACAATTTGTTCGCATCTAAGGTTGAAAAGTGTGTATATGGCAGGCGTATGGAAAATGGTGGTTTTGCATGGAAAACTGGGGCAGAGGTAGCTTTCCTTGAGAGAGAATTGTTTTTTTATGAGATCTGCAATGTGCTAGAGCCAGTAATGAAGTGTCTTAGGTTTTTATATTTGGTAAGGAAAGTGAGGTCTAAAATTGATGGCTTAGCTTGAGAAAGGGACTATTTATTTTCTGCCTACTGAATTGAATGCTTTATAGTTCCTGTAATATGTTCTAACTCATTCCAAGAGACTAGAAAGGTACGTAAAGTTGCAGTTCTGTTAAAAAGGTAGACGTAAATGCTGAATTCACAGCTACACCTTGAAGTAAATGTTAAACTAAGTGTTGGACTTCTTGAAAATTCAGTTGAAAGTTTTGGTGCATTGATTCATGCAAGACAACTTGTTTTGATTTAGTTAAACTGGTACAAAAAAGCTTAAGTATTATAGTTCTCGAAATCACTCTCCTCTTGAAATCACTAAACCATCTCAAAACAAGCATAAGCAAAAATATAAACTAAGAAGATAACTCTGAGTCAAGTCTCATTTCTAAATGCTTGTTATTTTATTTTTTACTACAAGGGCATCAATTTACATTGACATGGCTGGTAATTTTTATTGCTTTTTTAAGGGTAGTTTATTGCACATATGCTCTCACGTGCATAGTCTTCAGGGAAATGTCAGACCCATTGGGTATTGTACCCAACCTTAAGCAACAATTTTGATGATTGTGATGTATGACATTTATCTTATGGATCTAATTCATGGTTTAGGATACACCTTGTTCCTCTAGGTGCAGTTTGTGTGGTCCATTTTTTCTTTTATCTTGTCTCCCTCCATGTTAAGTTTACCTTCATCTCATATGTCAAATACCATTTCTTTATTAATTTTCTTAAATCAGATAAGCAAAATCTGACCTACCCATGCAAATGGTTTTTTTTTTTTTGAAAAAAAAAGAAAAATTAGATAATATCAAAATAGAAAACCCATGTTATGAAAAGATAAGAATTTTAATTATTCACCTATAGGTAATTCCTTTTGTGAAAATAAAAGATAGCATCTCTGATTTTAAATTGGATCTCCCTTTAGATCATGCCATGTAATACCAATCATGATTGTCAGCTTTCTTTGCTGGGTTGTGCCATGTTGTTTAACTCAAATGGATATGTCCAATGCATCTCATAAAGATGTATGTTGTTTCACATTTTAGGAACTATACCCCATCTAATTTTTTACTAAATCCTCATACCATATATGATACTATGATGTCAACCCAATATGATGAAAGCCCTCTTGTATTTGGAAGGATATTAGCCTTCAAAGATATCTAAAAATGATACTATTCACACATCATATATCAAGATGCTGATGAATTCTCCAAGAAGTGGTGCATATGACCAATTCATGCTAACACACAAAGGCAATTAAGGGAGATGCTATGGCTACCAATGTGTCTTGGCCTTTTGTAACCTGGAAATGGACTTCCATCAATTATTTTCATTTGTAGAAAGAAACATTAAGCACATTTTAGTATTTGTTTAATATTTGATCAAATGGATATATTTTGAGTTAGTAGTCCAACAAACTATAGTTGAAGTATAGGAATTCTTGATTTTAGAGATCTTGTGTCAATTTGGAATGCTTATTACAATGGTAATTAACAAAATCACAATGTTTACCTATGATGATTGCAATGCTTTTGTTGTTCGATTAATGTCAACTCTATTATTCATCTATCAAGCATCCAAGAACAAATATAGGTAAGCTAAACCATCATACAAAAACAGTCATGGATGCTATGTTGAGATTTGATGATTGAAAACGAAAATGGTATAATGAGTGCTTGATATGGACATATAGCATCAAGACTTCAACTATTACAAGGAAAACTTTTTTTTTCAAAGCTTTTTCTTTTTGAAGGGTTGTTCTCTAGGAAGTGTCACTTCTCTAAGATATGTAGTTATCCAAAGAGAGTTAATTATTTTGACATCATGAGTGCATGCTACTATTTGTGTCACCTTAAAGCAGTGAGGCAACTAGATGCATTCTAATGAAAAGGAGCAATAAGTTAAATCTTATATAGTAGAAATCCTTTCTGGTTGAGATGAGTTGAAGAAAAAGAAGTACAATATGAAAAAATGCTTCAATGAGTATATTTAAAGTACCTTTTAGCCAACTGAACTTGCACTCGAACTATATTAGGTTTTATACTGCCAAGAAAGGTTTGAACCCCCATCAACAACTAGAAAGGTTTATATTTCAACTCCATGTGGTTGTCGAGAAAGAATTACTATAAACTTGGAGTATAGATGATTATAAAAATTTTTCTTTTATATTTATGTAAGTTTTTTTATCAATAAAAATACCTTTGATTAATTTCTTTACAAGCATTTATCCAAGTCAATGTTGAATATATTTCTTCTTTAAGTTTTGACAAGTGTATTTTGGGACTCTTATCAAAATGCTCAAAGAGTTTCTTCATGAGCTTCCACAAGAAAGGCTCAATAATACCTTGTTACTTTACCTCCCATTAGCAGGTTGGTGATAAAAGCCCTAGGTTTTTTTATACAATCACCACCTTTGTTCTCAAATCTATGCTAGTGATTTAAGAAATCATTTAAAATGTTAAATAAGAGAAGCATTGTAATACCATAGTTTTCATACAATGGCTCAAAGTATCTTTCATACAACTACCCTAGTACATATCTAATGGGTTTGAAAATCACTTTAAAATCTCCAATGGTTGACTTACAGGATCGTATGAGAGTGGCTTAGCAATAACTTGGTCCTTGATCTCCCATAACTCGATCAACTACAATGACCTAAATAGTTGTTCATACATGAACTTTGTTGCTCTCATAGACTTTTTTGTGTCTCTATGAGACATCTTTACTATGTTGAATCCAATCAGTGCCCAGTTCTTTCTATTGCTAGGTTAGGCTGCAAGGGAGTATGATCAAGTTTGGGAAAATTTGACTTGTTCATGAGTAGACTAGAGAGATTTGAGAGTTGGATTAGTTGATCATTGGTTTCCCTAGTTTTCTCATTCACAAACTTGGTTGAACTTTGCTTGTGTTGAAGAAGTGGAGCGAGAATACTTTGGCTAATCTCTTCTCTTGAGCTCATCTCCTTGAGGTAAAAATTGTTTATCAATGGGAAGGGAGTCCTTGGGCTTGGGACTCTCTTAAGTGAGGATCATATGTAGTTGTTCTAGTTAGTTTCTGACTTTAACTCCATGTTGGCTAGATGGAGAAGTGATGGTAGCAAAGGATGAAGGTTACTTGTCTTGTAAATGGTGATGACAAGATGACTTTCTTCCAACATGTGACTTGTAAAGAAGATCTAATAATATTTATTTCTATTGGTCCAGTTACGGAATGGGGTTGACAATATGGATGGGGTTTGATCTATCCTTTATGAGTTCTTTGGGAAGAAGTAGAGTTTTTCCGCTGCTGCACTCCTAATTTGCCTCATCCCCTTCCCTGCACTATCGTTGATCAGTTGCAGGAAATAGTCTAGTTATTGTTGCATTAGAGGAGATTCATCATGTGATCCATTCTTTGGGGACTAATGATGGTATCTGTGAGGTTACTGCCTCCTTGATGACATTGGAATATTGTTGGGTAGGACCTCACGAGGGTTTCTCTACATTATTTTGATAGTAGGGTCATGCTCATAAGGACACCCTGGTGGCATTCATTCCTAAAGTTCTTGGTGTTGACAAGCCTAATTTGTTTAGACCTATTAGTCTCTGCACTATTGTGTACTTAGTGATCTTGAAGATTCTTGCTAACAAGATGGAGTAACTTGGTTTGCTTATAGCTATGAAATTAAGTGCCTTTGTTCTTGGTTGCTTTGTCTTAGATAATTGATCTATGGTTCCAGAGGTGATGCCCAGATTCTATTCCTTTGTCTCGTCGATTGATGGCTATAAAAGTGAGCACAGAATAGATTTACAATAAGATGAATGGAATTTGTTAGTTGTGATCTCAGTTTTCTATGAGATGTTGTATGCTGATTATGGCTTGTATCTCGGAGCCCATGCTTGTGGTTGTTGCTAATACTACGAGATGTGAATTGATAAACGTTACATGTTTAGACAAGGATGACCTTTTTCACCTTACCTTTTCATTATTTTTGACATACAAATTTGCATCTATACCCAAGAGTCTTCTCTTTTGACAGGAAAGCAGCTTTCCCTGTACCACACTTCACTTTGAAACATTCATTGATTGTTTATTAGCTAAGTTGGCCATGAGTTTAGTTACAAGAACTTCCCTCCTCTTATGCAGTCTATGAATCTCCAATCTATCAAAGCATTTAGGTTTGAAGAATTTGCCCTAGGGAAGGGGATTTCAGCTCTGCTTCCCTCTCCTTTCCTTTCTGTAGAGAAATGATTCTCTGTGCTTCTTCCTCTCATCTCTTTGATATCCAAGTCTTCATTGCCAGTGGCTGCGCTGGACACGTTTTTTCTGCCAATAATCAGCTTCTTGAGTATACCTAAGATGGCGAGGTTGACCACAACAAACATAGCTGTGGCTGGAGGGAGAAACAATCCTATTGGTGTTTATTTGAGTCGTTTCAATAGAGCTCCATTCCAACCTCAGGCTGCCATTTGGCATGCTGTGGTTGGAACCGAAAGGTCCCATGTAGAGTCTGCCAGGTGGTCAAAAAAAGGGTGAAAGCTAGAAGGAAAATTATAAGGCATAAATGCCTTTGATATAAAATATGTTGGATAACTTTTCAATAGCACTTCACTGAATAAAACTCTTTTTTGAGAACCAGTTTCAATATGCTCTTATTCAAACTCTTCTCATCTACTCCTTTTTGAGTTGTAACAACTGCACCAATGAATCTCTAGTTATGAAATTGTAGTAATTTGATTTTGAAGTAAATATACATACACGCATCTATGCATGCATACATGCATATGTACATACATACATCTGTAGTAATTACCTGGTCGACCTGTATCTAGCTATTTTTGTATTTTATCATGATATTATTATTGGTAATCTGTTGTCTATTTTCGTATCATTATATGTTATGGCATTTTGGGTTCAATTCAGATAGTTTCGGTGACTTTAGAAAATTATGAGGTCCACGTGGGGTTCGAAAATGGGAAGCCGAATTTGCAAAGCATGCAGCATCAAGATTCCCGTACACATGCTCTTATCACGAAAAAACCCCATCATTTTTCGTTGTTTAGGGATTCTTCAAAGAAGATTCCATCTTCCATAGTCAACAATAATGCAGAGTTTGCTGCTCCAAGGTGTATTTCGTGATTCATGACTTCTTTTTAAATATCTTACTGTTCTATACTTATTGATACACATGCTGAAACAGGGATATTTTTATGAGCCCTTCATATTGGTCAAAAACTTGCCTACAAAACATGACTCTCCTGGCCAAGGAAGCAACTACAATGAGACGGGTTTTGGAGCCCATCTTTCGCCATTTTGATGAGGGAAATTATTGGTCTCCTGACAATGGAATCGCATGTTCTGTTTTATCTTTTGTACAGGCTCTGATGGAAAGCTCAGGTTTAGGGGATGTTTAATATGTGCCTTGCATTGGAATTAACTTAAGCTTTGTTTTAAATTTGGGGAATTTGAGTTTTTAGTTATTTTATCTTCAGGTCAAAGCGCTCAATTGATTTTGTCTGTGGTCAAACACTTGGAGCACCGGAATGTTGCTAAGAACATGGAAATGCAGGTTAAAATTACTGCTATTATCTCGAAATTAGCACGACAGACACAGATCCAAGCTTCATCAGCTATAGTTTCTGCAGTTTGTGAACTGATGAAACACTTGCGCAAATGCTTTCAAAGCTCTCTTGAAGAATCTAACAATGACCTGGAAACCAGTAAATGGAATTCCTTGCTTCATTTTGCTTTGGAGGACTGTCTGGTAGATCTAACAAATAAGGTTGGTTAGAGTCATATAGAATAACGCAATTTTGGCTATTCTCTTCATCAGCTGTAGTTTCTCATCACAAATTGCGTGATTAAGAGGATGATTGAATGATTCCTTGCAAGAAAAATTGTTAACAAGTGTGAAAAATCTCTCTTTTTTTATCTGTTGACTGTAAAGCATTTCATGAATTATGACTGCAGTACATTTAATTTTTTTTCCATGTCAATGCAAATCAATTGATTACTCGTAGAATAGCAGGTGGGAGATGTTGGGCCGATTCTTGACATGATGGCTGTTGTGCTGGAGAAACTGCCTTCTTCTCCTATCTTAGCGAAAGCAACAGTTTCATCTGTTTTACGAACTGCACAAATTGTAGCTCCCCTGCCAAATTTATCGTATAGGAACAAGGTAAAATCAAATCTTCCTGCAAAGTGATGTTGCAATGTTGCACTTAATGATTTTGCTATCTTTTTATATAAGGAATCTCTAAGTTTTGCCATCCACATTTAGGCTTTTGCAGAAGGTCTGTTCCACCAAATTCTTTTGGCAATGGCACATCCAGATCATGAAACTAGGATTGGCTCACATCGACTTTTCTCCGTTGTTCTTTCGCCTTCAAATGTTTATCCTTGGTCTGTTCCTCTCTTGTCAGTTATACAAGGAGGTTATGATCAGAAGCGAACTTTGTTGGTAGCTCTTTCAGGTTTTGCATCTTCTGATACCCTATTAGAGAAACTTGGAAACAAGAATCATTCTCAGGAAGATTTATCTGGAGAAGGGAATCTCAAGTCATATGATGATTCAGAAGCTACAATTGTGGTTGACCAACATGAGGTGGGAGATGATAAGCAATTTGTGGGATGTTGAACTGTAGATGAGCTTCATAGCATTTTAACTCTTCACACCTGACCTCTTCTATGATGGCATTTCTGTTGCTGCTGTGGAAAGTCAGTCCATTTTCTATAGAGTCTTATGGATGTTTCTTTGGTACAAATCTGTGCTGCAGGAATTGGCATCCATGAGATTGAGTGGTCATCAGATGCTTCTTCTTTTGTCTTCTTTTTGGGTTCAGGCTTCATTTCTAGACAATACACCCGCCAACTATGAGGCAATGGCACAAACCTACAGGCTTGCTTTATTGTTTTCTCGAACCAAAGTAAGTTGTGTGTTTACTATGTATTTTGACTTTGTTTATAATGCTGTGAGACTTTAATGATTATGTGCTCACGTTATTTGTATTTTACTTGGACAACTACAGAGATAGGATGTATCTTTGTATAGAAATAGTGTTTTTATGTCCTGGTTACAGAAAAAATCATGCAGCTTTTTCTCTAATTTTGTCAATTTTCATTTGTTGTTATTGCAGTCATCTAGTCATGTGGCTCTAGTTCGCTCAATGCAGCTTGCATTCTCTCTGAAGAGACTTTCTCGTGATATTGAAAGTAAGTTTTTAGCTATCATTATTTTGATGTACTTCAAAGCTGGAGATGCAGACAGTCATATAATCAATGCAATGCTCAAATTAACGATAGAAAATATTTTTAATTAAAAAATCTTTTTTGAGAAAAGCTAAGTGGTTTTTCCCTATGATATTCTTCTCAATATTATCTTTTTCTTAGTCTACTATGAAGAGAAAAGTAGAAAGTTTCCTTTCTGTGATTCTCTTTTTCTGATCTGTTTTATCACACATACCATTTTGTAAATTTGTTCACTACTGTTATCTTGAGAGTTATTGCCAAGGTCAAAGATTTTATCCTCATTTACATACTACCTGGGCCCTCGCCAAGCTTAAAGATATGTTATAAATATTTCCCTAACCAACAACAGTTTGGCATCATCTATGAGACATAGCAGGAGAATTGAAGTTAACTATAATTAATAAAATGTGATGAGACAATAAGAGAGAACACTGACAATCAATTTTGGCCTCTTTTCTAACATGGGTCGCTGACTAAGTAGCAATTGAAGAAGTTTAACGAATAAATATACATTATAGGAAACCTTGTTGCTTTGATTTCTTAACAAGGGGTTTTGTCACTGAGATAAACTTGTGTCTAGATTTCAAATATTCAAATGGGTGAGAGATCATGGATTCCAACTAGCTCCATGATGATGAGAATAGAATTGGTATAGGTGATGCGTCTTCATCCTCGGCCAATCATCGAGCAAGGATTTAAGATGGTGTTGCTAATTTTTTTGTTTCTTTGTTGCTTCCTATTGAAAGAATAGAGAGTTTTATTTCAATCCTACAATAATCGATCAAAAGAAAAGATAGAAAAAACAAAATTGGCAATCATCGCATAAGAAGAGTCTTGTGTTAAGAGTATACTTGGCCCTACCAAGTTGTGGTAAAGTAGGACCAAATTGAAGTCTAAGTTTGTCTGT
Organism: Vanilla planifolia; assembly: GCA_023846275.1. NCBI lineage: Eukaryota > Viridiplantae > Streptophyta > Magnoliopsida > Asparagales > Orchidaceae > Vanilla > Vanilla planifolia. Next base: position 27,540,338 of record CM043870.1, read on the forward strand.
GCTCTCCCGAATACATACACAGTAATGAAGGCACTTAGCCAAATGCAAAACCATGTAAAGTGGCACATCCAGCTTACGGGCATGTTCTCTAAGGCTTGGCAAATTATCCACTTAAGTTGTCCTTTGAAAATATATATTGTTTGTATAGATTGCTTGCCATTCAAAAAGAAAAAACTTGAAGAGTGGAGACTTGACGAATCTTAACTGAAAACGAGCAGAGTTATTGAATTTAATCCAAATTGTGGCTATCTACCACCATTTAATGAATTCTAGGATAGAATCTAATTTTGTTGAATTTTAGAAGATGTTTATTTAATATTGAAGTATGAATTTATATAATTATGATTAAAAATCAAAAAAGAAAACTATGACTATGATAGTCTAAGTATAAACACAACTTTAGCTTATTATACTTTTGGTATTAAAAATGTGTCATTTATAATCTATAAATACTATTGAAGTTATGAAGGTGATGTAAAGCAAAAGAGTTCTATTGAAGAGGAAGAGATATTCTCTTTAAGTTTTTTCTTTTGTGAGAGATTTAGAATTCTTGTTATTTTTGTGAAGGTTAATGTTTTTTCATATTACATGTATTTGAGTGAACTTGTTCTATTCTTGTGTGAGTTCATAGTTTGTATTTGTTGCTTTGGTTATAGTGGATATTTTCTTTCTTCTGTGAACATATGTCTAATTCGGATCAAACCATGTAAATTTGTTGTCTATATTTTGTTTCTATTTTTTCATCATTATTTTTATTAATCCTATTTCCATGGCACTTATATCAACTCTGTTTGATTACATCCTAACAGAAGTAAATGTCTTGTAAAATATTCTTGTATGAGCTCAACTTTGTTAAGATTTTCAAAAAGTTCGTCCTATTTGGAATTGTGAGGCAAGTCACCTTAATTTTTAATTTAAAAAATATATATATATGCATGATTTATCATATTTATGTATTTGTTCATGTGACTGGCCTCTTTATAGTTTATATAGAAGTTAAGTGTTAGCCCACCATATAAAGATTATATGAGGTTGGTCTAATTAAATATTTAAGCCTGGAGTTTGAGTTTTTACATGACATGCATTTTTAAAGGGCATGCTTATTTAGCCTTATTAACTTATATTTTACTTTTACATCTTGTTAGAAATTGATATGCATGATCGATCTCATTAATTTCTAGGAAATTTTGTATGATTTTATTTAACATTTACATGTAACATCTTCATAAAAGTTATGCATAAGATCACCTTTTAAAGGTAATGTCAACTAATCATCTCAAATGGTAACCAAAATTTCATAAATTTTAGAATAATTCTACTATTAATCTTATTATAGAACATCAATTACTATTGTAATTTTATTATTAAATAGATGATCATTCCTAAAACAAATCAAATAGGTGTTATAACAATAAGAATAAGACAAAATAGATGACCTTATGATTTTATGTAGAATTAGGAAAAGTTATATAACAATCATACAAGGAACTAAGTAAGCTTATTAAAATTGTTCTGTAACAACCATTTTCAAAATTTTAATGATAATATACCTCTAAATATTTATTTAATATACATCAAGCTACCACAACTAAGCTAACCTTTGCTTGTGTTTAGTTTGGTGAATAAATGAGCTCAAAAATAACTTTCCAAGCTTGTTTTTATCTTATGAAACAAACCAAACACAAGTTTATCAAAATGATTCAAGGTGCTCATGGACGAGCTCAATGACACCCCAAATAACTTGATATCAAGTATCAAATAAAAACTTATTTTAAAAAGTGTAAAGTAATTAAAAGCAATGTTTATAGCTAGCTGTCTTAAGAATTAAACAAGTCCATTATAACACTTGTATAAAAAATCATTAATAAACTTTATTAACAAAAAATAGTAAATAAAGATTATAATTTGACAAAACTATCAATATTATTGAATTTGTGAATTAAAACAATGGTCGTTAGAGTTTCATTAAACAAAAAACAATACTTATTTATGAAAAAATGGATTGTAGATTAATTTTATGATATTTAGATTTTAATTGTTTCAATTTTGGAAGGTCAGGATCATTAGTCATGATTTTGTTTTGTCTCTATTTCCAAAACCATTATTTTTTGGGTGTATGTATGCATTGGGGTGGAGGGGGCTTTTAAGTTTGCTTAAAATATGTTTGAAAATCAGGTTGAATTTTGCTTTAATGGGGTGCATATTTAAGTACAATGAGTCGATTATAAGACTAGTTTGATACAAATTGAAATATCATAAGCCGATTATGAACCAAGCTTCAATAGGATTGAAGTAACTAGAAATTGGTCAAAATAGCTATGTATCTATTAATGTATTTATGTATTTATCAATTAAGTATATTTAGGTGTACAAACAAATGAATTTATGAAATTATAAAACATATGATCTAGAATTTAACTCAAAAATCAAAAACCAATTGAAGCCAAATTCAACTGGTAAAGAATAAACTAAGCTTTATTCGAATCGAGATTGAATCCTTATCTAATGCTTTGAAATGTATTGAGATCAAATCTAAAACTTCAATCCATTCTTGTGCCATGGTAAGATAGATTCTAGATCAGATCATTAATAATTCTATATACATATAAATGCATTTGTGTGTATGCACATGTATTTGTGTAAGCATTTATGCATACTTATATATATATACACACATACATAAATATATACATACATACATATATACATATATATTACAATTTTGTATAAAACATTCTACACTATCTTTAATAATTATGTGGAAACACTCAAAAGGTTCCATCTTTTCTACCTTAAGGAGCGAAACAATAAGAGATTTGCATCAAATTTAAACATTTTAAAACCATCAAATGTCATCTTTGGTCGTAACACACTCTAATCAAGTTCACTCAGTTATGTATTCTCCCTAATCTTCAATGTTGTCAACCATTCTTGAACCTCTCGATGCACTGGGAGCTATCAAGGCAATGGGAGCTCCTACCCAGATAGACATTTTGATGTTAGGTGCCAGTTAATTGGTAATGAAAACCCTTGAATTTCATGGGGAATGCTACGTTGAGCAAGATATGCTATTTTGAAATTCATATTTTAAAAGCTTTAGCTTATTTGTTTTTTGGACATCCACCGCTATTTCTACATCAATATAGTTTGAAACTATTTATTGTTGGACTAAACAAATAACAGCAACTTGCCTTGTCATTTATTTATGCAACATATCTGTTGTTGATTGATTATTATTTTTTTCTAACTATACCATTTAAAGTTTAGATCATATGCAGCCATCTCTCAGGAGGTCTGTGCATACATTAGCATGTTTCATGCTTATCATTTCTGCAAAGTATGGAGATCTGCCAGATTTAGTTTCTTCTATCAAAGCACACTTAGCAGGTGAAATGGTAATGAAAACTGTCATATCTCCATGCTTTCCTTTTTATTGCATTGTGAATTTTTTGTCATCATACTTTATATGTTGTCAGCAGCCAATGCCTTAATTGCAAGAATACTTCTGATTTCTTATTTTCTGTAGCTAGTTTTTCCTTTTACTTAGTAAGTCATTTGTTGCAGGTTGATCCTTATCTGCATCTGGTTGAAGATAGCAGATTGCTGACCACTTTTGTAAACCATCCTGTTAGAAATATAACCTTTGGATCTGAAGAAGATAATTCTGCTGCTTCAAGGTTCCTAGAATCTATGAAGGGTGACGATAATCAGCTCCGAGAAGTAGTTTTAGCTCATTTATTGAAGAAATATGAGAATCTAACTGAGGTATGGATGTACTGTAGACATTGCTCAAGGATTTTCATACTGTTTGAAACTAATAATATCATTATTTCCTTTATGGCAGCAAGAATTGATGAGCATAAAAGAACAGCTCTTACAGGATTTTTCACCAGATGTTTTTCCTCTTGGTCCTCCAAATTTTATGGATACTTCCAGTGTTTGTTATCCATTTGATCAAAAAGAAAATGAAACTTTTGATGAGGTTTTTTTTCCTAACAGCATTTTTACTTATTTTTTGTGAAGTACTCTTCTTTTTCTATTATTTTTTTTTGTATTGTTTACATTTTGAGATGAAAACTATTTGCAGGTTGGGGCTCCTGCTGTCCCTGTAGATGGATACCCTTTAACTGAGCCATGCAAAAGCCACTCGGATGATAAGATGTCATATTATAAAAATTTAGTTGATATTCTTCACGTCAACCAGTTGATGGAATCGGTGAGTCAAGTCTTAAGTTTAATTGTGATTGCATGTTTTGCTTTAAATTAGCAGCCTAATGCTTCTTCATTGTAATTGAAACTGAGAGAAGGTAAATCGCTAGCTGCATTAGCCTTTTGGATATGCTAAATAAGCTAGAATTGATTAAGTCATAATGCTATTCTGATCCAACTACAACATAGAGAACTGGACTGATGATCAGTCTAAGCAAGCTTGGATCTTTTTCAAGTTTCAAGTTTTTTTTTTCTTCCTTCAACCCATAGGCCAAAAGTAGCCCGTAAGGAAGAAGATTCTTTGATTTAATAGTAAAAGGTGAGGGAGGGGAACCTTCTTTTTGGATTTGGAATTGTGAGTTTCGAAGAATCTTTTCAGATTCAAGTTCTCCGTTTTAACTTTTTTGTTGCTTCCTTCAACCTAGTTGTCGGTACTCTCTTCTCTTGGTCTTCTTCCTTGATTCTCCTCACTAGTTCTTCCCTTTCTTTTCGTTTTCTCCAGGTTCTTCTCAATAAGTCCCCTTTGTTTGCCTACTTAATTTCATTCTCTCCATCTTCTTACTCCAGTGTTTTGATACTGATCATCCAGGCTGTGATGACTTCTCCTACTATCTTGTTTCACACATGATTGAAATCTCCCTATTTCTCTAAGGCTTATGCAGAAAAACATCTAATACAACATGTGGGATATCAGATTTCTGAAGTCATTTTTAAGTACCTAGAATAGCATTAAAAAGTTCATTTTCTTTTTTTACCAAAATGTCAGAATTACAAAACTTCAAATCATGTTCATATTCAGTGTATTAAATAAACACTCCTAAAGAAATTGGCTATTCAGAACTATGAGAATTGAAGCCAATTGGATTGATACTTCAAGCTTTTGTATATCTCAAGTTTGAATTACTTCTGTTCAAAAACTCTTTGATCATTCATCATCTTCCCCACGTCTCAGAAGAACACATTGTCAACAATTTTTCAGGTACGTGAGACCGCACAACAGGTAGATATCCAACCAGTCTCCAATTCTACTGTCCCATACGAGGAAATGAAGAGCCAATGTGAAGCCCTTGTTATGGGAAAGCAGCAGAAGATGTCAGTTCTTCTAAGCTTCAAAAATCGACATGAAGGCTCAGTTGCTGGCTCCTTGAACGATAATAACAATCACCTGTCAGCTAAACTCATGGCAAGTGAAAAGTCTCCTTGTTTGGTGCCTTTGTTTTCTCTTTAATGCCTAATAATATCTCTTTACTCATTTTCCAGAATATATTAAATTTCCCTGAGACCAATCATGAATCATCATCTAACAACATGATGAGCACGAACACGACGCCTTCAGCTGAGCTGCCCCTCAGGCTGCCACCTTCAAGCCCGTTTGATAAGTTCTTGAAAGCCGCGGGTTGCTGAGAAGAGAAAACAAATGCTTAATGGTAAACTATTCTTTAACTTTCTTACAGTTTTTGTTGATGTTATTCTTCTCCAATGTTGCAACCGAGTACATTGTTAGATGGTACAAAATGGTCAAAAAATCTTTCTTTGGTTGTGAAATGAATGAAAAAGAAAAAGGAAATTATATAGGAGGTAAAATAAAAATGATGATGTGGTGAGCTTTGGTTTAATTTGTTTGTTTGTTTGATTGATGTGAAGAAGTACTAGAAATTTTATTTTAAATTAAATTTATTTGTATATGGTTTGGTGATCAATTTTATTTGTTGCATGATATGGTGGTTAAATGGAATTATATAAAAAAATTCTTTTTATCTGATCATTAATTATCGAAATGTGATGGAAATTTTCATTTTGACTAATGACAGCCAAAGTTTTAGACTTGGTTTTTGCATTTCAATTTGAGACAATAGATTCGGCTAAAGCCCTTAAAAGTGATACAAAAACCCAATTTCTGCAGGATAAGACTTGTTCATGGCTATAAGATGTTGTTCGTTTTAGGTTTGGATTGAATGATTGAATTGACTGCATTTGACCTAATTGATTTCAAAACAAATAGCTCATTTGTTAACTCTTGGAGCTGGTTGTAATTTTGGATAGTAATTAATTAATTTTTTGAACAAGAGATTCTAATATTTCTGTTCCAATTCATAGTAAATCAGCTATTTTTTCTTGATCACCACAAAACTTGTATAAATGTTTCAATTTATGTGTATCTCATAATGTAAATTAAAGTGAAATACAAAACTTACCACACATTTATTTTTTATTTCTCTAGGTTAGCCTTTGTTATTTCTCTTGCATAGCTCTTGTAGTTTTTGTTGTAAGTTGAAAAAAAAAAAAAAAAGAAAAGAAATTCCCTCTTATTTAGATTTAAATTTTTAAGGAACAGTAGGAATCACTTTAGGTTGTATGGCACAAGACACTAGAGAAAAAAAAAGAATTTCTTAGGCTTGGTTTGACATAGTTTTTGCAATTTTGTAAAAATGTGGTTTAAAACATGATTAGATACTTATTTGATCATATTTTAAATCATTTTTTTAATTTAAAAAAAACAAACAAAAAATATGAAATAAAATAAAAGAGAATTTTCTCTCAAAATAATATTAAAAAAATTATTTTACTTTTTAAAAACTTAGAAGATATTTTTATAATTTAATGAAATTAATTATTCATTAAGCATTTTGTTACAATAAATTATGAAACGATCAATTTTTTTAATAACATTAATAATAATATTTCAAACAAAGAAATTAATTATTTAACTCTATTTCATAACAATTGTGTCAAATTAACCTCTAAACTTTTTGGTAGTCAGTGATTGAAATGACTAATTTTCATATACGATGGCTCAAATATAGGGATAAGATTTCTCTATTAATAAGTTTGTTTTATTGATCGTATGTTAATTTTCTTTTTATTACAATAATTTTAGAATTTAGATTGAACATCTTAGTTTTGTTTAGTATATCATTTTCAAATTTAACTATTTGGAAAAGTGTTTTTTCAAACACAATCAAGCATTTACTTAATCACGTTTTAAAATACACTTTTAATATAAAATTGTAAAAAAAAATATAAAGAGAACAAAATATAATTTTATCATCCTAAAATAATATTAAAATTTTACATAATTGTTTTTTTATCAAAAAATAAGATATTACTTCAATTATTTCATAATATTAATCATTCTTTTGAATGCTTTTTAATAGTTTATTTATTAAATATTTAATTTTTTAATAAAATTTAAAAATAATATCTTTTAAATCTATTTTTTATTAATTGATTTAATATTTAATAATATTTTTGTCAAACAACTTTCATTTTATTTAATTGTTCAATAAGAATCACCCATATTATACAATATATCTATCAAAAAGCTACAAATACCCTTTCTATGTTGCCCTAAAGTTGTAACATAAATCATGGTTTTTCGCCTAGCCTACCTTACGTTACATTAATTTGTATTTTTAATTAAAATATATATAACATCAACGAAAAACTTATTTTGATTGAAAATGAACTTTTTCAAGATAATCATAGAGATTAATCTCTCAAAATTCAATTATCCACAACTAAACTAATTGTTACTAAAAACAACAAATTATTTAAGATTGAAGAGAATGATAAAGGTATTATATGTTTTTTTAGGATTCGCGTAATGTGTATTTTGGCACTTAAATTTTCCTTTAGCCATGTCTTTATAGAATCAAAAGGTCACCACACGTTCACACCTACATATGATCTATAGACAAACTAAATCTACTAAAATTCTACATACCTGTACCATAGCCTTTATTCTCTTACTTTTAAAAGCCACATCATTGCTATGGCTTATGGCTCTCTTAAATGTTTACATCCACAAAAATTACTTGTATTCAATAAAATCTACTCCTTCGTAGATACCCCATAATGTTATGTATTGCTTGTCCATAATTTACGTGTTTCCTTAGCACTTCTATAACTTAATACCTAGCTTGTATTGTCATGCATTACTTATCCATAAATTATGAGTTGCTTCAAGGCTTTTATAACTTTTATACTCACTCATAATGTTATACATTGCTTTGGGTTGCTTCAATGCTTTCATATCATTTTACTTGATAGTAACTCTCATACATATATTGTACCATTTGTTTCATGTAATCCTAATATTCAGCTCCTTAATATATTCTCATTAAATTTTACATTGATATTTCTCCTCACAAGGCATGATCTTATGTGCTTCCTTCCACATATTATTTCACATATTTTTTTATTACATCTTCTAAAAACCCTCTTCCTCACTATGCTTACTATAATTGTAATTTTCACCAACAAATGATTATGATCTAAGGTGAAATTAATCACATGGTATCACCTTTTTTTTTCTACTCTATTATTTGATTATTTGAGTGCTAAATGTGCAAAAGCTAAAGGTGAATAAACTAATATAACATTCCCAAGGTCAAATAAAACGATGATAGAGAAACTAAAAAACTTTGCACAAGCTAATCAACAACTTTGCTCCCTTACATGATACGTGATTATAATAAAACCCTATGAAACGAATAGTACAATAAGAAGTATATCTGAACTATAGTTATGTAGAAACCTTGTCCTTTAAAAAATAAAAACAATTGTATGAGCATAAAGCTTCAATTTAGAGATAATTCGAGCAAAAATTAAAACCTGTCATCTATCCACAATTAGTTATGCAACCTAATTTTTTGTTTGTCAAATAAGAAGTCCATTAAAAAGAATGAACTTTGAATTTTTTTCATGCTTTTGTTCTTGTTGTACTTTGGGACCTCCTAAAATGTATTTAACATTTAAATAGCTGAACTATCCATTTATCATCCCGTTTGCTATCCTAATCACCACTCGATTCATTGTTATGATCTCCACCACGGTCTATTCTTCCTATTTGCCGCTCTGTTTGCCATCTTGATCGTCATTACAGTCTTAAAAGGTACTGTAAAATTTAAGCATTTATAAAGTTACCAAATTCGTAAACAAACTCGTCAAAAGAACAAATTTCATCAGATGTAACTCCTTTATTTCGATCTCGATTATACTCTTCCTAATTTACTTGGTTGTAGTTGATCTCTTCACCGATATCACCCTTGATAAGAACCTACAATAAAGCATTTTTTAAAAGCACTTTTTACAATGCAGATCCAAACCGGCCTTAAAATTGAGTTGATAATTCTACTCCGGTTTAGTTTCAAGTCGGTCCACTCGGGTACGGCAATTCGATAGATCGCGTGTGCACATGCATTGCAATTGCTAGCTCAACAGAGAGCTCGATTGGATCGTCCCAAACATGGTTCAGTCGATCATACATTTACTTGAATAGATTGGACGATGTGGTTTAATTACTAGGGTTTTGATTACTTAAACATTTTGACAATTCCAACCAAAAAAGCTGTTGTGATGCTAAGGTTATACACAAAATATCTGCATGCGATTACATGTGGATACGAATCAGGGTTGCAATAAGAACTAGTGTGTAGCGTCAAAGGCATACGGGTGTAGCAATAGGCAGCTCAAGGCGCCGCATGGCTGGCAAACGCTAAGCTTACAACTTGACTTAATTTAAAAAATTGATGAATGATGACCTTTAAGTAGGATGGTTGCCTTCGACTTGATACCAATTAAAGAAGAAGAGATGTTAATCAAATCTCTAATACCAAATGAAGAGAAACGTGAGCATGAGTCCAATACTAAATTGATAGGGAAAGATGATTGCTAAATTAAAGAAAGACAAAAAGAGGATGATTGTGGAAGAAAGAACTCGTGTAGAGGGATAAAGGAGGGATGGCAAGTAGAGTTAAACCTTACTCTTTTAAGTGAGGATCCCACTCTTCTAGGCAATGTTGTGCTCTTCAAGGTATTATATGAGGTTGGCAAGAATAGATAGTAGAAGATAAACCTTACTCGTTTATGCATGGGTGTTATTCTTTAAGGTAGATTTGTGCTCTTCAAAGCACATGAGATGAGCTCGTCTATGCTCCAAAGCTTTTTCAGGTTTTAATTTTAGTTCATTTAAAAAAGTTCAAAATTACATGATTTTCAAATTATTTATAGACTCTATATGACAAGATAAGATAGACCAACGTAATCCTTATATTTGTGACAATAAAATATGAAAAGATAAATTACATTATCCTTATCTTTATGAAAATAAAGAGCTTAAAATTTGAACTTTCTATCTATCAATTATCATAACTAACTCAAGAAAAAAAAAATACAAATATCATGAGACTCTTATATATGTGACCCATTACACATAAGCTAAAAAGGATTAAGGATTAGCTTGGTCATCAACTTGATGTAAATTATCCTACATCAAAAAGCTTTATATTTTGAAAATCATAGTAGAAGAAAATTAAACCTTTAACTTCCCTTGTAAAACACACTATTCATATATTGTAATAAATAAAAATACATATTCATATTACTAAAATATAAATGAGCTATCATAATAGGCTATACAAATTGATAACGAAGAAAACAAATTACTACTAAACAATAGTTTATCTCTCTTAATATTTTCTTAGAGTGTTATGATATCATTCTAACATGAAATATTGAAAAATAAAGAAAAGTTAGGCCAATTATCATAAGCTCAAATAATATAACATAAGATAAGTCATCTTTGGGTCATATAATAGGCAATATTATACAATATAGATATAATAACAAATGATAAATAAAAATAGTATATACCAATTCCACTTTTCATTGTCTTTTTAAAATCGTTCTCCTATTTTAAGAAATGTTACAATTTTTTTTAACTCTTTCTCTTATCTTTTCTCAATTTATTTTTTTCTTTTTGTTGATTATAAGGTAGGGCATTTTTATATTTTCTAATCAAATTAAGACTATTCTTCAAAACATGAATTCTGATAAGAGTAAACAACACCTTTGGCCTTACATTCAAGACTTATTATTCTAAATGCAACCCCGCATTCAAATATGTTGTTGCAACACTTTCAACAACCACCATCTATTTACTTTAAAAATCATGTTTAACCATTTCAACTAATTCTTATTATTACTCCCATCCCATTTTATTCTTTTCAAATTGCATCATGCATTTTTGTTTTAAAATTCATTTTTTCTATCTCCTCTAATTAGCATAAATTGATATGTTAGCAAACTTTTACATAAATATACCTTTAGCAAACTTTTACATAAATATACCTTTTGATAAACTACTAATAAGATCAATTTATGTTTTATCAAGCTATAGTAATCAAAATCAACACAAAAAGAGATCACTAAAAGTGTCGTCAGTAAATTATCTATGATTATAATTTTTATGTATCAAACAATATTATATTAAGCATATACACATATGCTACAAAGCTTTTTTTATCTCATTTTTCTTTTGTAATGGAATCACTAAGGAATAGATCACAAGACTTTCCACTGTTATGAATAATTTTTTTTTTTGTATTGCATAGCTATTATAGTATTTCCTTGCTATAGTGTTTTTCTAAAATCCCTCTCAATCCTCTTGCACAAATGCACACATTTTTGTCAAAATTTGTGCTACTAATTCATTTCACTTTACTCCTCTCTCTAAGCTATCAAGTCAAACTTAGGGAACTCTCCACTTATGAAACCTCATGCACAATCAAGTTCATACTCACTCAATTGTGAACCTCTTCGTATTGCTTATGCTCCTTCCAAAGAGCCTTATCTCTTAAAAAAATCTCATTAGATGACTCTGAAACTTCTCACCTCTTGAAATCTGATAGTTTCCCTTCAATTTTGGTCAGCATCTAGTCGGATCTCCATGACATGCATTATGTTTGGAATTTTGAATTTTTTAAATTATTTACTTTAACTAAAATTAAGTAAATCCAATATTTGTTGAATTTCTTTTAATCAAATTGTCCTCCAAAATATCGCTGGCCAATTTTGTATATATCTACTTAAACAGTTTTACCTATTAGTCTAATTTCACATGTTTTTTTTTTCTATATTTAGTATTTTTAATAAATTTTCAAACTTTTAATATTTATAAATATTTTTGTAATAATTTTTTAAATCATCTTTGGCTTTTAATTCTATGGCCTTTTCACCTCTTTTTTGTGCCAAAAATATTTTTTAAGATTATATTTATAAACTCTATGTCTTGATAAATTTTTTACAATTTATTTAATATTTTTTTTAATAATTTTTAAAAAAATTAAGATGGGTAAAAAATTTCTATCAATCTCTAATCTTTATTTTATCACTTAGAAACCTTTGAGTTTTCAACAACTATGTTTTGAAATTCTAATTAATTTGTATATTTTATTTCATAGCTCACCTCCCCCTATCTTTTGTTATGTTGTAACTCCTTTTAGTGTTGTATAAGTTTTTTAAATAAATATAAATATTTTAAAAAATCCAAAATATCTCTAAACCAAGTAATAATAAATTTTTTATTAAAAATTTGAGATTCTACATGCATTGACCATCCTTGATAAACACAAGGGGAATCAACAGGGGAAAGGAAAGCATCACAGAAAAAACCTACCATAAAAAATAATATGAGGGTAGGGAAAATAAATGACTCGTTAATAATATCATGCACCAAAGATGAGGATAACATCATAGTGACCACAAAAGATCCAAATTCATGCTTGCCCATCTCCTTAAATGCCTTAATTGAGATCTTTACCAAGTGGCAGTAGCTAATATCCATCTTGCTCTTAGATGAAAACCCACCACCATTCTCACCCTTAAGCCCGTCAGATAATATCACGCTTTCCCTTGAATCCACCATCACCCCTACACAAGATATAATGTTAATAATAAGTAGAGAAATAACAAAGTCTCTTAATGTCATTCTAAGGAATAACAAGTAGTGGTATAAGGCCATTGCCACAATAGCTTTCTTTCATTGCCATGATAAGAGAAACAATGAAGATTGACCCCACCAAAGAAAAATTAGGTGGCCATAGGCGGAAAAAAACCCTTAGCAAAGCAATTGATTAGCCAATGAATAAATTCAGAATTATAATGAAGACAGTAGAAAAGTACTTTTTCATATGAGTTTATGAATTTCAAGCCCTTTATATCATGTAGTAATATATAATTTAAATTATAATATCAATAATTCTATCAATAGACCACTAGTAAGAGAAGTTATAAGAGATATTTTTTTTAACGATTATGTGATAATTGTAACTATTAAGCTCAAAGATTTTAATTTCTTTTATTAGAACATTTTTTAAAATTTGTGGGTAAACAATAAGAATTTTAACATAAAACTTTTTTCCTTTTTAAGCATTATGAAATAAGCAAAGGATAACAAATAATTTTATACCTTGTTTTAAATTATGTTTAAAAGAATATGTATCGAACTCTTATCTCTATTATCTTCAGTAGGGATGCAACTTGATTTGTGTTGAATCACTTTCTATAAGAACTAAGAACTAATCTAACTTAATCAATTCATATGTAAATTAGACTTAGACCCAAGTCAAATGTCAAAGGAACCCACTATGACTTAACCCAAAATTTTCACTATGTTTACATATAGAATAACAACAAAGAAATGATTAGTCTTGGTTATCTTCAAATTGAAGATGATAGATTCTATAAGACAATAAACTAAGGCCTTTATTTGAATGGACATCATGTTGCTAAGTTAAAATAAGAAAGATCATAATGTTCTAGTTAGTAAAATTTGGATATTCTACTTTGAAATTCAACCTACTTCACTATTTATTAAATGTTTAACAAATCTTCACCTTTCCTTATCAAGTCATTTGATATTATTGATAGTTTTAGATAATTCAAAATATGATGGAAGCTTTGTAATCAGAAAAAATTGTTAAAAGTACTTCTGATAATTTATTGGTCATATTTTTCACTCCTTATTTTCCATTTATTGCTAAATCTAGAAAAACCAAATATTTAGAAAATCTTTTTTTATAGCTTTATTGTTCCAAAATTTCATGTAGTCATTGAGACAAAGAGTCTATTTGATAAGTGTTTTTTATATAAAAAAAGATTTTTATTTTGAAAAATATTATAAAAATTATTTTTTTTTAAAAAAATGTTTTATATTAGTGAAAAAAAATAAATTATTGATAAACTTCATGATATTTATCACGTGAAAGTGACATTTTGAGTGTGATTCATAAAAAATATTAATTAGTAATTTAAAAAGCATATTAAATGAATTTAATATCTATGAATAAAAAAATTGTAATATGGGCAACAACTCTGTGGATAATCCATAACCAAGATGCAACTTAAGTTTATTTTTTCAGATGCGATGGAGTTATCCGAGATCTTTTCAAGTAAAGCTATCAAAGTATTCTCCATATACATAAGGACTAAAATAAATATAAGCTAATGTGAAGGTTGTAGTGCATGGTTTTAAACTTATTTTACAATTTAGGATTACAAAATATCACTATAGAATCAAACAATAAAATAATCTTCCCAATGATCTAGGACAACACAAGAATTCCTTGGCATATGTTAAGCTTATTGAATCAAATCAATCAATTTTGTTTTAAATTGATTTAATTTCAGTATATATTCAGAAAAACAAATGCTATAGCCAATTAATTAGCTTAATTGGCCAGTAGCTATCTTCATTATAAAGTACTTGATACGTAAAAAATTTCAAAAGCTTACAAAGTTTTAATTAAACATGATAGAGAGAGATGACTATATACACATATAGAGAAATCTATTCAATTAGTATATCTTCACAATTAGTTGGATGATTTATCTTCACATGATCATTAGAGCAAATATGAGTCAATGGATATATCCAATGAATATAAATCAATAGGCTTCTTCCAAATTTTTCTCAAAAATCATTTAAGATGAGGTAGTTCATCATACAAGTCTAGTCTATCATCTATTCCTTAAGTCACCTTCAAGATCTGTAATTGCCTCCTTTAATCAGCTACATGACAATTTTGTGCAAGCTCATCATTTTGTACATTTTTATTAGTCATCCAATATAACCACTCAATTCTATTTCAAAGAAAGACCATTTCAATTGCACCATTCAAGTATGATAAATTTTATCAGATAATATGACCAACTCAATAGACAATTCTAATCATCAAGGTGTTACTAAGGCTTTGTTTAGGTATATTGTGCTTCCATTTTGGCTAAGTGTCATATATATACATTCATTCACTATCATGGATTGAGCACATCGATCACTTCTACATCATATGGATATGTTATTTATCTTCGTATGACACAATATCTTACTATGGCTTTCATCGTCTGTGCACTACTTAGAGTTGTTCAATCAGATATGTCTAATGTGATTTTGATTTAATTTAGTGTTGTATAGATACAATAATACACTTCTGTATTGATGTGATTATTCTGATGAGGCATAATTACTTGGTGTGAAATGGCTCTTCAATCAGCCTCATTCGATGTTGTACTAAACTAATCGCAGATTGTTTGTTATGACAAATATGAATAAAGGAAATCACTAAATCATGTTAACTACTAGAGAGTGAAGCTCTTGTTGATCATCAAATGGAAAGCATAATCAAACTCATTCTCACTATACCACTCAACTATAGACTCCATTAGTCAAGATTGTATCCCCACTATTAAGTCAATTAACATATAACAAATTTGCTAACTATAACTTTCCAGCATGCAATAGAGTTCCAATTTCAAAAAAAAAAATAAAATAAAGATGCAACTTAAGATTTTGTAACTTCTGTTAATTTAAAAAGCATACAACACTCTTCAAAATTCTTTTGTTGGGCATAGTCCACTTCAACAATCCAAATTAAATCTTGTGTTACAAACTTCAACCACATACAACTCATAATGAAGTGATACAAGGAAATGTGAACTCCAAATAACTCACAAAGAAAAAGAAGAAAACCACAAAAAAAAAAAGCACAAAACTTTAGTGAAAAAATCCAAGGTTTATGAAAAGCACAACACTTCAAAAGATATTTATTAAACTTTTAGATTAGATTACAAAAACATCTCAAAGCTTCAATCCAAAGTCACTATACGGAAATAATCATTGCATAATATGCAATGGCTTCAAAGCGAAGAAGAACGTAATTAAGGATCGTATAAAATATTCACTTTTTTTCCTTATTTTTTTCTCTATCAATTATCTTTTTAGTCATAAAAAAGGTTACCATTTTCTCCACATTCAATGCAATTCCACAATTTAAAGTCCAAGCCACGTTGCCATAAACCTTTATGATAATCAAGTCCATTTTGTTGTTTGCTACATGTATATCATGATTCAAATCTTCACTCAAGCTACATCTATAACTATGCACTTTATGACCACACTTTAATGCCCATGTCATTATGAACTACTTTCACTTGTAGACATTGACATGCCTCATACATCTATAATAACCACTAGTGTCAAAGTACATTCAAGTAATCTATGATTTTTCTTAACATATGGACTAAGAGAAACTTATACCATTTAAACTTTTGTGATTTGTATTAGGATTCATACCTTAACATCTCCCATTTGAAGACTAGCCACTTCTAATAAATTATGTTCCACAGGTGAATATCTTTATTCTCATTTATTTTAAATGTGACCCACATATTCTTATACAAGTCAATTAAAAAAGAATAAATTTTTAATTTATTGATGATAACCATCTTGATTAAAATATCATTTTAGCAAAGATTTTTTTATTAAAATCACTCCAATTAAATCCTTATTATTATAATACCATAGTTGAATGTGTATTTCCTTATAATAAAATAAAAATTCTTAACAAAAAAAGCAACACTTTAATTGTCATAAAAGCAATGCAATCATTTTACTCCATCATAATTCCTTTCAAAAAGTTTTTGAGTCATTCAATTTTCTCACATCTAAAATTATGTATTTAACTTCTATAGTTGATAGCATCAAACACTTATAAATTCATGAAATACAACTTATTATCATATCACTAATAATATATATATATATATATATATATAGTTATGTGTGTGTGTGTTATTTAAAAATATTTTTTGTCTATCTACATCTCTTTCATGATTGATATAAGACTATCCTAATTATATCACTCATGTTACAATGTTATAGTATAAACTAGTATTTGTTGCACACTAAAATAGCAAAGTCATTTTAATGCTTATCAATGGTTTTACTCAACCATGTAACAACTAAGAATTCCTACTAGGTAACATCCATATCATTTGTCGTTTGTTGAAACTATATCATGATTCAAGCCTTTAATGTAAGTTGCGAATGTTAATCAAACACTTCGTAGTCATGCCCTTAAGCCTGCATCATCATGCATTGTTATCATTATAAAAAAGACACATCACAGCCTTTGTAATCATAACAATTGATAATATAACAAAACACTCAAGTAACTTGTGTCACTTACTAACATAATGATTACAAGAAACCCATACCTCATGTATGTTTAACTATATACCAAAGCCCAAACATTACCATCTATCACCATTATGCTCATGAATTGATTTTCCAATCCTTCCCAAACCCTCTAAAATTTGGTTTCATTAAACATTACATGCTAGACATTCACAAACATTTTTTTTTTCAAAGATACATATACCAACTACATTTTATATATGTTTCTAATGATCTCATTTCTTAATTTCTTTGTTCAATAGAGTTAACAGAACATAGTCCTCATGGCTATTCCACATAGTATGTCCATCAAAAGTTTCTTTAACAAGTGATACCTCAAGTCATCACAAACTAAAACATCTTTTAATAAAAAAAGACATAGGCCTAAGCTTATTTTATTAGTCATTGTACAATAAAAATTTTATCCACGATTCCATCATCCGTTTAGTATACCTTAACTCTTTTATCTTAAGTTCAACTCTATCTAAAAACGTTGAAGGCATTAATTACAAACACAATACATGAGGACAATATACATCCTCTGCAAAAAAATACATATAAATACTAACACAAACCTCACATAAACGCTTGAGAATAGAAAAAACAAAAGTATAACAAAAATCCAACAGGCCATCCATAAGGTAATCAAACAGAAGAATAAACAAGCCTTCCATTGAAATATACATGCATCCTTTGCTTTGTAATTTACATAACATATAAAAAATATGCACAGCATACAAGTGATTTGTAATCAAACAGAAGCTGGACATCCTCCCCTCCAACCTTGTGAGAAACTTGCAAGAGAAACAGGAAAAAAAAAAAAATAAATAGAGATGGTATGACTTTGAAAATATGATATTGGGAACAAATTGGGAGGGGAAATTATGCTAATAAGAGATAAAAATTACAAATAATATTCTGATTCAACAAAGATCAGAATTCTGATTTCAGAAGCTTCATTCTAGGCATGACTTTAACGTATTCAAAAGGCTTTTCCTGTTCTACTTCAATATAATCTCTGGTTTTCAGCACCTGACGAAGAACAAAATAGAAAAAACCACTATCACTCCACTGGACAACCAAAATTACAAAAAAAGAAGTCACAAATTCGATTCTATATTTAGCACTTAGCTACAGAACTTATGGCAGATCAGAGCAAACGACACATACCAGGGTCTCAAAGAACATCCTCGAAGCTTCCTTACGGGTTTTACCAGCTAAAAGGCGATCCACAGCAACTGATTTCATTCCGTGTCCGCATTCTTCATCAAATAAATTCTTCAAATACCTTGCAACGCCCCTACAGGAAAATTTAGTTAAAAAAAGAATATTGGTTACATGAGATGGGTTATAATAATAATACAAGTTTATCATCAATTTCATCAAAAATCAATGATTTGTAGTGCGTTGTTTCTTCCAATATAGATGTAATAACATATGCGAGTTGACAAGCTTCATATTGCATATATATATATATATATTTATATGTGTGTGTGTGTGTGTGTGTTTGTGTGTACATATTTATGTGCATACATGTGTATATATAAATATATAAACATAATATATAATACTTCTAAATTTGGATATGATATAAACTCAACCATTAATATCATATATATATATACATATAAATATGATTGTTCTCATTTCTAATCTAGATAGTGTTCAATCTACTAAGCTCAAATAACTTATTTGGTATTTTAATGATAACAAAACAATGAAATGCTTATTTCTTATCTAATATTTTATATACGGATATAATCTCAAATACTAAGAAAGAACATGATGCTTAAGAGTGCATAATGAGCTACTCAAAATCACTTTAAAAAATTCATATATTTTAAGGGCATCATAACATGATATCATTTATTTGTTGGGTTTTTATAGTCCATCCCATAATTGCGTGATGGAATTAAATGTGCATTAGCATGCTATGTGATTAACATGTATCTTCACACATGAGCAACTTACATGTTTCACATTTTCTTGCTCATCTTAATATCATGTGTAATTATCGATCAAAATTTTGCTACATTTCTTAATATTGTCCTTTTAAAAATAGCCATTAGCTTTAAGTATCCCATATATGCATGGGTTTCTAAAAGGTACATTTTGTACTTACACTTGTACACACATCATACTAATAATACTACTCAACTCAAAATGGTTCGGGTTCCATAAGCCAAAGTTTTGGTAGTGATATTGAAGCACCTGTGTGTCAAAGATTAACCAACTTGTGAGCTCGTATTCTAAAATGACACAACTTCATGCTCACTTGAATAAGTATTATGCTTTGATGTATGGCATGGAATTTCATATTGGAGAGCTTACAGAACTTTTATTTGGTCCTCATTTCTTTACAAAACTTATATGCACAACATTTTAACTGATTGTAAACAAAATTCAGCTACAAATTTATACTGATTTTTTTTTTTTTTTTTTTTTTTTTTTTTTTTTTTTTTTAAATTTATACTGATTAATATACCACTATATACATTCATCAAAATTTCCTCGACCTTGATCTTGTATTGATGAAATTGTGATTATAGCATACCATTTATCTCGACAAGCTTACTAACAATTAAAAGATTCCTTGACCTTGATCTTGTATTGATGAAATTGTGATTATAGCATACCATTTATCTCGACAAGCTTACTAACAATTAAAAGATTCATTGGCACTAACTACTACACATAATAGTTAGATAAAGTGATGTAAGTTAAATGAAATTTATTAATCACTGTCTCTTGCGAAACAATATTCAGATTATCATGATACAACATATTCTCAAGTGGTTTAAATTCATGTTTATGGCATGATGGGGCTCATTTAACTAATAATTAACAATAATATGCCTTGTTCTAAGGAATATCAGGTATTAAATGGTTTATGATTTTCACCTTGGTTTCATGAATATGTACATGAAGCTAGTATTGAAAAATAATTTTTCCTAGGTAATAAGTTATGCTTGCCATCCCATGATCTAATTGGTGTCACATTGAGAAGAATTCTATTCATATGGATAGTTGTCCTTCAGCCATAAGCACATATTTCATGAATATTACAAGTGGTACAATTTATGTAGCAAATTCATCTCGATTATAATTGCTAAGATTTAAACAATCGTCAAAATTGTTATAACATAGTTTTCAAGTCATCACATCATATACCCTTCCAAAGACCACTTAAACTTATCCCACACAAATACCTCAACAAGGTTAAGAAATCATGTAGCTGATGAACAACAATTTGCCTAAAGCAATTCCCATGAGCTCTTTGACACAGCAAATTATAATTCATTGTGCATGTGACAAATGGTGATTGTTTCTAAAATTTGTTTTAATTTGTAAAATTTATGCTTGAAACTAATCACTAAAACTTTAAAATCTACATCACACCAAGGTACTAAGATTTAATCTAGAATTATGAATGTCATATGTTCTTATATTAAGTTAATAAGCTATTTAGCTATGCACATTTTAAAGTCATATCATTACCTGTAGGCTAGATAGAGTGCCACAAATAGGGATCATACCCAATATATTTAAAATGATTTATTATCATGCATCTATGTGCATTACAGAGCTATCTCAATGTCATTCATTCAGTGATGATGGGTAAACATGAGACCTACGTTCAAAAACCATTATGCTCCCAAACCATTATCATCATACTTGAAATGCTCAATCACATGAACATACAAATTTTTAACTGGATTGGATGGGTACTTTATGATTTTAGTAGACTTAGTTTACATAGTAATTTTTCAAAAATCTAAGCTAATGGACCAAAAAGACCAAACATGGATAATCATATTAAATACATATAATTTTAATTAAATGACATTTAAGATATTAATCAATTACTACAGATTGTAAATTAATCCAAACCAAATCATTCTAAAATTATGGCAAACAATTTTATTTTCTACAAACTGTTATAGAAGGCTTGCATACTATATGAACAGTTGCATACAATATACAAAGAATTACATAAAATTCAAAAGGTATGAGACATATTTTAAGAATGAAACCCAAATGTCTCCCTTCCTGAACCAATCCCTAAGGTTTCTTGTTAAAACGCATGAGCCCTAAAGACAAATATTATTTTGACGATAACGAACTCTTTTTTATTTATGATCCAACATATATAATTAAATATGTTATAGATTATTCTAAAGATACGTAGATAAAATAGATCATTAATCATGGTTGGATAAACAAAATATTTGTATTAATAAGTTGAGGTATTTAAAGGCACGAAGGAAGATGCATCCACCAATACACTTAACAAAGAAGATGGAATTATGCGTCTTACAAATTATGAAGATTTTACCATTGCTATTATATATATATATATATATATATATATATATATATATATAACAATTGACAGATAAGATTACTAACAACTTCAAAAGCTAGCATAACATCATTCATATACACGTATTTCATCTAGGAAAACATGCCTTAATTGCTAAAACCCTTGAAGAATGAACATAGTATTTTATTGTTACATTTACCTGATTTTGTAAACAAAAATATATAACTTATATGAAAAATATTCATTAAAATTAATGAAACTTAAGTCTAAAAAAACAGTGAAAATTTAACCAAAATTGAATTGATCATATGATATTCATATGTTAATATAAGATGGTAAAAATTTAGCTAAAATTGAACTAATTGTATGGTACATTAACAATAACGTATGACACAACTAGTAGAGTCAAAAGAAATGCCTACTTAGCATCAGAATTGGCACTCACAGCTAGAATAAAGTATGTTACACCTAATATACATAATTTATTATAAATGAGACGCAACCTTGCGGCGGATTGTGCGTTAAGCGATACTTGTCAAACCTGTGACTAAAAAATGGTATGCTAACCTTGTGCATACAATACATTTGGTCCATTGGACATATAAGTGTTTGAGTGAATACCCGAGACTTTCAAATAGTATGTTTTTTTAACATACAATATGACATTGTCAAAAGAACAAAATGGAATTAAATAATAATATATAACATACAATACACATTCTTCATCCTTATAATATGTTTATTTAATAAGAATAAAAATTGATAAAAATAAAATTTTCATTTGCACAATCAAGAATCTAACATACAAATAGAATAAGTCTAACTCGAGATGAACAACAAATCATGATCATAGAAAACCAGATAATTAATACAATACATAATTATAACACGCAGTACACCTAGTTTAAAAAGAGTGCAACTTATAGCACAATACGCATAACGTATGGTACATACAAAACGAAAAGCCTTTAATAACTAGTCTAACCAAAGGAGTTTGAAAAATCTAGCCATTAGGAGAACGTTGGAAAACACGTGATGGCTCCTTAGTTGTATAAACTTTATATAAACCCTTCAAAGCCATAATAAATAATTGATGAAAAATAAGAAAACTTTAGGAAAGAAATCTAGAAGCTTGCTGTGGTAATTGCTTGCAAAATCTGTTTGAAGGCTATGAGAGAGTAAGCTAAGGCCTTAATCTACAATATCCTTTGGATAAAGCTTGAGAAAGAGCAGCTTTAAGGAAGCATCTACTAGATTTGGTTTCATTGATAACTCTTTTGCTCAATCTTTTTGTATTAATATATTTTATTCATGCTTGTGTGAACTTGAGTTTTGTACCTCTTATCTTTATATTTTGGTTTTTCTTGGCCATGAACCATACCATACAGCCGAGCTTAGGAACTAAACTAAATCACACTTTTGCCACAAATTGATAGAGAAGCTCACGTACAAACTATGATTTTTTTGAGATCAACATACAATACATGAGTCATCCATCTATACAAGAAGTACTGATTTAGAGTTGTTCTATTTTTTAAGGCATACGTACTGTGGAGGTACCCAAATAATCCGACTACAATTTCTATGTGATTACTTGAGGGATTGAACCGAAATTCCTACATATTACTTTCATCGCTTCCAATTCCAATGAAATTCCTTTCAACTATCTAGCAGTGTTTCATGGATCAACTCAATCTTGCCCTTTAAGACTTGATACTTTGGTGATGATCGCACATCGTTCATACGACTCAAATCTTGTAGTAAAGGTAAAATTTTGACAAAATTTGTAACAGTGAGGTCCTTGTGTTGGAATTATGTGCTTTTAGAATAACTCTTAAGTATCAGCTAAGGAAGCTCTTTGCTTCTGGAAGTGGAGATTTTAGAATCAAGTGTGAACAACCCTTTTTTGCAAATCACAACACCATGGTTAAGCAGGCTAGATCTCAACAGAAGTACCAAGACCATCACAAGAACATCAGCTAGCAATGATTTTAATGAGACAAGATTTAGGAGCGAAGCAGATGTAGAAGCCTATAAGAGGATTAAGATGTGGAATTAATATTATGAAACCCTTGAATCAAGATCTCTACTTCCTTCCAAGGGAATCAATATTAAGATTATCTGATGAGACCAGGCAGGATAGAGGACATCCTGAAGGTAAACTATAGGTTTAATTCAGAACTTAAACATTTTTACAGCAATCTATCAAACAGTAAAGATTTTACAGCTACAAAATCCTATACATGTGGTCATGAAATTGAAATAACAATGGACGATATCAACCAGTTTTTCAACATACTAATCAATCTCAGGGCCATCTCTATGGCCACATTGTAAGGATACTCTTTAAAGTCGTGAAGCTGTAAATTGGGTCATTACAAAAAGCCCAGTCAGGGAACATGTTAAAGTGATAAATCAATTAGATGTTAAGGTTTAATTGACCCAACACTTCCTCAGGAATACAATTTTGCCCAAGAGGAGTGATAAGCAACACATCACTCAAGAGTTCTGTGGCCACTTATCACTGCATGCATAGAGAGAGATTTGATGTGTAATGCAGTGTTGAGGATTATGAAGAAAATTACAGCTATGAGGATTCCAATCTTCAAGAGAAAGATTAACCTAAATTATGGGCACCTCAATGCACCAATCTTAAGTTTCAAATAAAATATCCATGCTCAAATACTTTATTATATTATGCACCAGCTATGGAATATTCATTGTGAGGAGGGGTCTGATGAGCCCCCATAGCAACAAGCTTTAGTTGTTTATGAGGGATCTTCTTAGGCTGAAAGGGAACAACAAGCACATCTTGATTCCAACTGGGCAGCAAGGTTTGATACCCTTGAGGCTGGGATTAGGAGAAATGAATTACAAATCCAGCAGCTTCATACAAAGATCCAAGAACGACTCATCCAATCACAAGCACAACTTGAAGAAAATCAAACGCAAACTTAAACCCAGTTTAGCTCTATCTTTGGAGCTAATCTACTCCAGATTAGGGAATTTAAAAAAGGAAGACCAGTAGAGTGCTTCAGAAGTGTTTCTTGTAGAACATGTCGATGAATGTAATTTTTAACATGATTGTAAAAAGTCATTTACTTAATGAAATGTGTATTTGCCTTTTTATGTCAAAATTTCTGGGATGATGAATATCTCAACTATATTCTATTGCAAATGCAAGTATATTTGTACTACGAATATGTACAAGAAGTAATATATGTTCTTGTTTAAAATGTCTATGTTCCAACATGCGGTACTCTTCAACAGATGATTTATCAATTCTTGTTTAAAATGAGGGAGTATCCCCTTATACAAGTAATAATATAGTAGGAGATAAAACCTTACTAAAATTACACAATTAGTTCCAACATAATATTAAAAGCAGAGTTCTAAAATACATATACAATTATATAAGAGCTATATTCAAGCAAATACAATAAACCCATGAGACCCATTAGAAAACGTTTGAACTAAATTCCCACTTTAACAAGTTCAAGTTGGGAGAAGCTCTCTATTGTACAGGAAAATGCTTATTCAATATTGAAATAGGTATTGTTAATTCAAAGGGAAAACATATTGATGCATTGTATGGCACAACTTCTAAATTCTCTATTTAAGTTTGATTGATTGTATTACTGTTAACTTGGCAACAGCTATTGTAATTAAATTTACATGTTATTTAAATATGATGCATAAATTATGGAAGAGTTTAGATTTGTTTTTTTATATTTAATCCTCACAATTAAAAATTTATCACCATCAAAATCAGAGAGATTGTTGAACCCCATGAGCCCCAAAAAAAAATATTATTTTAATAATAACAAACCCTTTAAATGCTTTATTTGTGATTTAACTTATCTAATTAGTGTGTTACAGGCTATTCTAAAAATAGGTAGATAATGTGGATTATTGATCATAATTTAAATGAATGAAGCCTTTGCATTAACAAGTTGAGATACTTAAAAGGCAAGAAAGATATCATGCGCCAATACACTTAAAAATCATGTCCTACAAGCTATCAAGGTTTTACTATTCCTAGGATATATATATATATGTATGTATATATATATATATATATATATATATAAATTAATAGATAAGATTACTAAGAAATCCAAGAACTAGCACAACACTATACACATGAATTAATTACTAAAGCCCTAAAAGAATAAAAAGAGTTTTTTTAGTTCCATTCACCTAATTTTGTAAAACAATATATATAATTTATATGAAAAATATTAATTAAAATTGATGCAACTTAAGTATAGAAAAGATAATGAAAATTTGGCTATATTAAACTAATCACATGGTACGTTAACACTAACATACAATACAATAGTGCACTTGTAATGCTATGCAGAGTCAAAAGGAATGTTCGCCTAGCATTGGAATTGGTGCTCTTAACTAACATACAATACGTTTCATTTAATATACATTACGTTTAGTATAAATGATCGACATACCCATGTAAGGAATTGTACGTTAAGCTATGCTTATCAAACTAGTGACTAAAAAAATAGTACGTGAACCTTGTACATACAATATGTTTGGTCCATTGAGCATATAAATGCTTAATGAGAGAATACCCGAGACTTTCGTAAAGTACATTTTTTTAAGTATCTTTTCAAAGGAACATAAGGAATTAAATAATGATATATAAAGTACAATATGCATTCTTAGTCCATATAGCACGCCAATTTAATAAGAATCAAAATTGATAAAAATATAAAATAAAAATAAAATTTTCATCTGCATAACTTAGAATCTACCATACAATATGTTACTTGTGATTGTACAATATGTCTAGTTCAGTATGAACTACACAACATGATCATAAAAAAATCCAAAAATTAAGGTACAATATTATTATAACGTACAGTACATCTAGTTTAAAATGAGAGCAATGTATGATACATTACCCATAATGCCAATTATATACGAAATAAAAAGTCTATAAAGGCTAGTCCAATCACAGAATTTTGAAAATCTAGCTATTGCGAGAACATTGGAAGACAAGTGATGGTTCTATAGATGTCTAAACTCTATATAAATCTTTCAAAGCCACAATAAATGACTGAGGAAAAAATAGAAAAAGTTTAAGAAAGAACTTTGGAAGCTTGCTATGGTAATTGGTTGCAAAATCTTTTTGAAGGCTGTGAGAGAGTGAGCTAAGGCCATAATCTGCACTATCTTTTTTATAAAGCTTGAGGAAGAGTAGCTTCAAGACTATTAACTTAGACACACTAAGAAGAGAAGTTGAACTAGCATTGCAAAAGATTTAACAAGTAGACAAGACTCAAAAGATTTCTTTTTCAAACTTCGTGCAATGCTCAAACACGAATTACTTGCTTTCAAAAACCATACGAGAATTCCTAATTTGCTAGTAAAATTACTCAACTAAAAGTAATGCAGTAAGAGAGATTCACAAAAATAGTATTTTCAAGTGATTCGACTCAACCAAACCTATATCCATTCCTAAACAACTTATTTGAACACCACTAACAAAATCATACTTATTTGTTACAACAAGTGGAGAAACCCAATTACAATCTGAGGTTTTTTGCAATTTCACCCAACCAAAGCAACTCACACACAAGACTTGGGGATAAGACTACCCACTCCACACATCCATATCCTAGAGCTAAGTCAAGCAAAGATACAAGGTAAATAAAAATATTCAAAAGAACAAAGGCTCCCCAAAAGCTAGATAAAACAACCTCAAAATTGAATACCTACGACGCAAAGAAAACTACTTAATGAGATGCTCAATAAATATAGCAAATTAATGCAAGAGAAGAATAGTAAACAATTTCAAGCTTGCTCTCTAAACTTCCTCCTTTAAATCAGAAGCTTTCTCTTGAAGGTATATTCCAATGAAGCTCAAGTTGGCTGTGAAATATTGCCAAAAATCTGTAAGAACTGCTAAGGATGTTAATCTCTCCATTTAAAACCTGCTACGGATGTTAGTCTCTATTTATAATCCTCTTGGACTCAAGTAATTTGAATTAAAAACCATTTCATGCCTTCTAACGGTTGACTGCAACCTTCAACGGCCAATTTTTTATTGTTATTCCACAGTCAACTTGTTAGAATTGCTTGAATTGGATATAATTGTATGGTCTGAAAAAACA
The DNA here is from genome assembly GCA_023846275.1 of Vanilla planifolia. Lineage (NCBI taxonomy): Eukaryota > Viridiplantae > Streptophyta > Magnoliopsida > Asparagales > Orchidaceae > Vanilla > Vanilla planifolia. Next base: position 27,568,299 of record CM043870.1, read on the forward strand.
ATCAAACGGTCCAATATTTGTTTTAGCCGATCCAGTAGGTACAACAAAATATTAACGTACTATACGAATTCCACAGTTTTGCTTTGGTCAATAAAAATAAGCTAATCATATAGTCTATAAAATATTACCGTGCCATACGATTGTCTTGCTTTTCCTCAAGTTTGTTCAAATGAGGTGATCATACAGTCCAAAATAATATTTGCATGCCATACAATTTTATTTATTTAAACCAAACAACTTAAGGATTGGACCAATATACAATTCGTCCAATCCAATATACCATTTCGCATGATTCGTGAGGCCTATGAATCAAGATAAGGCAAATGAATTGCGAACTGCGAATGACCAGTTCGACCATTCTTTGGTTCAAATTGTTTGCTTATTATTAAAGTACATCCTTTTTTTTTCCAATTGAAAGATGAGCTTAATATTGGTTAGCATGTAGCTGCTAGTTTAACTTGATTAATTAGCAAAAAACTTCTATAAATATATGGTGAATTTTATAAACACATTAAGCAATATTTGACCTTTACAGACAGGATCAAACTTTGGTTCAATTTTGAGAATCATTCATGTAAATGATAGATAGAGGCTAAATTTCATAACCAAAGCAACAACCAAGAATGAAGGTGGAAATCAAACAATAACAAACAATACATAAAAAGGCCAACCTTGTACGAGCAGACCATCCATAGTTCTCCAGTGATTGGACCTCTTCAGGGTTTGGCTCATCGTTTTCTGCTTCATCAAAGTCTGGCTCATCATCTACATTCAAAAAACCTGGCAGACACACAAATGGATGAAAGAGTTAAATAAGTTAATACAACTTATTAGTTCAAAGCAATAAACTAATGCACGCCAGCATAGATTGTTCCCTAAGGCAAAAAATATCACTAAAAGATTTCATCAAATTATATAGTAAAAATAATTACCATAAGACCTAACAAAATAAGGACAAAAGATCGTTTACAAAAATATTCTTCACATAAATTTAAGATCAAAATAAGGCTATTATAAGATCAACATCATTTCTTATCCTGTGAAAAAATAACATGAAATAACAAAGTGAGTTCTGAAAGAAATAGCCTTTTGCAATACAAAAACTACAAAATAAAACATCAGGCCAAGTCAGCAAATTGTCTTTAGTCACATCCCACCACATTTAAAATACAGCACAATAAAGCAGATCTTGTTATAGGCTGCTTTAAAAAGATCATATTTATCTCTTTTTAATTTTAGTCAACCTTAAGCACAAGAAATTGCCCAAAACTTTGCTAATGAAGTAGTCCTACTTAGACCCACAAACGCTTACATATGATTTTATGTCAAAAATACATCTTTTGCAAAATAAAATCGAAGCACTGTGAGGTAGATCAACACAGGCAGTAATCATGCACCTAAGGTTTAGACGAGGAAGCAAATGCAAAAAAGAACAGTAGGTTGATGATAACATCAATACCAGGAGCATAAAAATTGTCATACATAATAATAATTAGAAAAAGTTGTGCAAATTCAACCAACTAATTAGAAAAGACTAAAAACAAAAGCCCTTCAGAGGGATGACTCCAAAAAATATCCATGAAATCTCTAATTTCAAATTTGAACTGGAAGGTTCATTCGAGTGTATAAAAAAGCAACTCAACATGCAAACAAAAAAGGAATTAAGAAGGTTGCCAAAAAAATGATTGACTAGACCTCTTGATATATTGCACTTAAAAATTTAAACTAATCTTTCAGCAAATTCAAACCAATTACTAGCATTGCCATTGGCATTTTGAACAGGAGCTTGGATTAACTTTTCAGAAGTTGAAACAGTTTAGTAAAGCATAATACTCTTTTTTTTTTTTTTGTCAACACCTACGATTGACAAAAACCTCAGAATCTCTGACATAGTAATGTGGTTTAAGTCTGATTTAAATGCCAGGAATCAAAAAGATGACAGCAATGGACTCGAGCAAGAATAAAATACTAGTATGCAAGTTTGTCGCAAAGAATTGTGCCAAGAATGACCTTGCCTTTATTTAAAAGTGTTAAGCACAATATAATAGAAAAGTAGTAGCATTTCAAGTCATTGCAAAGAAAAGGACTAAACAGCCTCAGCTAGGTTCAAATGGTTGTGTAAGTGTAGGACTTGTTACAGATTTCTCAAAAGAAATATTATAATAAAATAGAGTAAAAGGCCTACATAAAAAAGGATTTGCATAACAAAATCCTAATGGAAGTGGTTCCAAAAACCTTCTCCATGAGGCAATACCATTAAAGAAAAATGATAAAAAGGAATTAAATAAAGGTTTTTGGAATCATCAAATCCTTTCACTAAATATAAAGCTTGAATTTCCATTTCTATGAATAAAAACTGCTAGTCAGAAATAAAATTTTACTTGAGTAGCAACATATCTGATAAAATATATTCAACAAATCCGAATGACTGGAACATAAAAAATTTGCATTAGTGAAAATATTACATTACACTTGTTTCAACTAACCGATACAGAGCGTCAAGGTGTTTGTCATAAATTGTTTTTAAAACACTACAGTAAACAATCTTAACAACCCTCAATAGACTAGAGATACCTTCATTAAAAAAAATATATGGAACCTTAAGGTGCTTCTTTTTACTGGTTTTCAAAGCATTCCAGCCAATAGCCCCTCAATGGACAAGACGTATTAAAAAAAAATAATTGATTATAACAAATTATAAAAAAAAACAGAGGCAAAAAGTATAGTACTAAGTTAAATACACAATGTTATCATAGCCAACACCAAGCCTACATGAGATAAAGTGGAGAGTTCTTTAAGTAGTCGACAACAAACATGATACTTATCAAACAAACATGGCATGACTATTTTACAAAATTGCATTAATATTCGCTATTCTTCAAATAGCAGTATTAAGAAATAATTTTAGAGAAATTTCGAAAAGTTAAGGCAAGGGATCCCATAAGTGAAAAGATTTCTATTGAAAAAGACTTAAATAGGTATGTAGGATAGCAAACAAAGTAATTTAAAGACTTTAATGATGACTATATGTTTGAGTAAGTCAACGAAGAACATAAAAACATTTTAGTGTTTGCTTGGATATATAACCAGATGATTAAAAAAACATTCTTTAATATACAAAAGGAGCATTTAATTACTTTAAAACAAAGATGTTAAAAAATGAAGATTGATTATTTCTAATGAGAAAAAGCAGTCACATGCATTGCAAAGATTTTAAATAGATTCCAAAAGAATGTTTAACCACCCAACATCAACAAATAATTTTAGATGGCTAACTTCAAAGTTTTATATGACAAAAAGATTGTCTAAATAATGTCATAGAATTAGACGATGGAATTTTATAGATGAAAATAACATTTTATTCAAGAAGAAAACCGTAAGGCCATGTCATTGAAATAAAGTGGTGACAGCTAATCTTTATATTGGATAATTTAGCTAGTTGTGTATGCATGATAACTATGGTTGTGCTTGAAGAATATAAAGTATCCTAGTTTACAAGGTGACTCTGTGATGAAAAGAAGAATTATACAAGGTTAAAGAAAAGAAGAAATGTAATAAAACATGAATCCACAATAAGAATGCAGAGATTCAAAAAAATATATAAAAGGATGTCAATCATTCTTACAAAAATTGAATTTAGAGAATCCAAAGAATTTAAGTAAAAAAAAGGAAGACGAAATGTTAAAAAATAACAGGCCCATATGATCATTGATAATTCAACAAAAATATGTACATCGATACATATTTGCAGGAATAAGGTTAATATATAAATTGTACTTACCATAAGCATAATAAACCACACATTGAAATTTTGGAAGTGATTGAACATGGATTATAATATGATATGGGTTTATCACATAATCAATTTCTTGCACCAAGAAAATCAATCATAGAGACTATACCCTTCCCGATAGTTTGATATAAGAAAAAAGTTTAAAACAAAAAAATAAGTTCACTTAATTTTTATTAGTTTGTAAAAAAAACGTATCCCAAAAGAAGTGCTTTGGAAGTTTTAGAAAAAAAATACCATTGCATAACTAAAGTTTATAATAACTAGAATAATGAAGATGGTCCACAATCATTGGCCAAATGGCTTCATAAAGGCTTCACTTTGAGTTTTGCCAATTTATATTAGTTATGGATATCCTTCCAGACAAATTTAAGATGATCTATGACAACATATGCTATTTTATGATGATATTAAACTTGTGGATAAATCTTAAGGATTAAGGAGAAACTTAAGTTATGAAAACAATAGTTTAGCTTAAGGGGATTTGCCGAGTAGACTTAACTTGAATATACAAAATTCTAGTGTGGATAGAATTGGGATACAAATGCTATAGAGATTATAATAAGTGATCATAAATGACTAACAAAAAGAAAAAATTGATAATCTCTAATCCATAATTCAAATGATGGAGAAATGGAGACAATATCAACAAAAAAACCCAAACAAGAAGGATGAATTTTAGAAAAAAATCTAGATTATTGTGTGATCGAATCATTTCACTAAAGATCAAAAGCACATCTATAGGATTATACCAAGATTGAAATTCTTATATGATACTAAATGTTGGCTTGCAAAATTCAACATATAAGATGAATTTTGATGATGAGAAAGATGAGTGCTTATACCCAAAAAGATATAATTATGAATGAGCACATAAAGAAGGTTGGCATATCACTTGAGTATAAGCTCAAGAAGCGAGATTTTAAATGGTGTGAATATGTTAAATGTAAACAATATGATCCTCTTGTTCATAGAGAAAGTTATTAGAATTTTATCATGTGAATAGAAGAAAAAGAAGACCAAAGAAGAGTTAACAATATGCTATGCAAATAGCTAGTGATGTTGACCAACACTAGCAACTCACCAACATGTAAACAATTGGTCATCTAGGTGAAGTCCCACATACTAAATATGCTTTGGAATGCCAACATGAACTATCCCAAAAACTAGCCTCCCCTGGCTTACTATCAAATTCAAGAACAAGAAAATTTACTAGTTAATCAGTTTCAATTAGACTAAAAAACAAAAAAATTTCTACTTTCTATAGCGACTTAGGTTTCTCAGTGAGTTAAGGTGTATAGTAATATATGCATGCAATGTTTTGAAAATTTTCCTTAAGGCACTCCAAATGAATTCATAACAATTGTACATGAAGTTTAATGTCCAAAGATCATTGGAAACTTAACTTGAAGCAAGCAAGTAGATCTAAGTAATTGCCAAAGAAAGTTTATGAAACCTCTTGAACACTTGAATAAAACTCTTAAGAAATCCAATAAAAACATGCAATAAGAGCTTAAAAAACATGCAATCATGTACCAAAAAGATGACCTCTTTGACAAATTAAACTTTTGATGTGAATTTACTCCAGATCAGATAATAACATAGCTAGATCATGATTAGTCTTCCAAAAAAAAATTCATGCCTTCAAATTAGCGTGATATGCACTATAAAATGATTACAAAAAAAGGAAATTATTTATAATGGAGAAAAAAAGAGTTGATTAATCAAATTTCTTTAACATTGTGTATCATACTCCACTTAAGAGTAAAATTAAAGATGACAAAATACTTAATTATATGATACATTAATTGAAATTAAGATAAACAAAACTATTATGATTTATATTATAATACTTATATTAAAATAACTTAAAAAATTTTAAAATTTACACCTACCTCCAAGTGTAATGATAATGACCTAATATTATTAATTTTAATTACCACATGTGTGTTTGTGCATACACATACATGTTACGTGCATAAATGCAAATAACTAAAATGTGATAGTTTGAAACTTATGTCTCTTTTTTAAATAAAAAGGAAGACATCTCCTTTATATATGATATAATAAATTTATTTTTTTTATATATTTATTCGATTTGTTTATCATATTTAATAGTATTTGTATTTTTAATGTTTGGAACTTTGTTTTCTTGTACGCATATAGTATCGTATATGTATTCCCATGATATACAGATGCTTCACAACAACCAAAGTTCTAAATTCTAAAATTCTCAACACATGCCAAAGACCCCACTTTCTTATACAATCCCTCCTTTTAGTTCATTTTCCATAATTGCTCACCACCTCAGCCATATGTAATGGTTTAAACTCAATCATAGAAGTGGACACTTTGAAATATAAAAATGATGCAACTATCATTTATACCCATCCCATTTGTCACTCAATCAATTTAGTCATTTGATCAATTTGAGTAAATGGATTGAAAGATCAAATGGCCAAATCAACCGATCTCTAAAGAGCTTCCCAAACCAAACCAAATGGTTGAAGAATCTAGCAAATCTTCCTAGATGCATCCCAAAACAAGCAAATCACCCACATCCAAGCCCTATAAAACCAAGTCCATATGGCATAAGTACAACCATACAACACCAACACAAGAAAAGAAACAAAATCCAATTACTAGAACCAGTGAGCATTGCAATACATTGAGAACAAGTCATTGCAATGATGTCATTGATGTGGGTTAGAGTAGACCACATTAGCTCTCCCCTATTGCAAATGACTCCATTGTGTGATAACTTAATTACTCTTAAAGTAGATCTAGCCTCAAAACTTGATGCTCTACAAACATTAATCCAATGTAACTAAAAGGCCTACCATATAATACAATGCTAATACTAAATGCCTTCAGAAGTGAAAACTATAAGCTTATCTAAAAGCTCCTCTAGCTCATGGCAATGAGCCACTAGAGTAAACAATAGAGGGATTAATGTAATCAATTGTGGTATGGACCTAGAGATGCCTTTGGGTACTCAAGATAATTTTAGGATGCATATGGACTTAGGGTATGGGTACAAGATGTATGCAAGGTTGACTAACAAGGTGATGTAGCTAGTGGTATATCAAGTAGATGCTCTACAAGAGAGATGAAGTTGGCTACATTAAACACTAAGATAATGCAAGAGTTTGTAAGTAAATCAATACTAATACTAAACGCCTTCGAAAGTGAAAACTATAAGCTTATCTAAAAGCTCCTCTAGGTCATGGTAATGAGCCATTAGAGTTAACAATAGATGGATTAATTTAATCAATTGTGATATGGACCTCGAGATGCCTTTGGTCACTCAAGATAATTGTATGATGCATATGGAGTTAGGGTATGGGTACAAGATGAATGCAAAGTTAACTAACAAGGTGATGTAGCTAGTTGTACATCAAGTAGACACTCTACAAGAGATGAGGTTGACTATATCAAACTCTAAGATAATGCTAGAGTTTGTAAGTAAATCCAACTCATAAGCATTGGAATTAATTTTTCTTTGAATCCTAGCAAAAAGATTTATAAGCCCATAAGATAATAACCTTCAACAATTGTGTACACCATCACATAAAAGTCTTACAAATTCGACTTATATGAGTCAATAATAGCTTTATGCTTTGCATAGTTCACCACTAATTTTCTTTTGATTCCAATAGGTTGGTCACACACTATGCAAATGTAGATGCAAACTCACTCGTCTTACATTAGATGGGTAACACTACTAGATATGTCATCCTGGCTGGTACCTCATAACAATATGAAAATGATTTGTACCAATAAATCTATTTTTATGACTATTATGATTAAATTTCATATGTGCAAAACAATATCCTAATCAAATGTACTCACCAACAAGACTTCTCAATAAGTTTCCCAAACTACAATTTACCTATCACTTATAGGGTGATAAGACACCACAATAGGGGCTTGCTTCCTATGAATCAGAGACTAAACTTTTGAAAAAACCATATAGTTGAACCTTCAAAGAAAAGAGAAAAACACATGCAATGTTTCAAGTTTTAGAGCATGATATATACTGGAACATCTTCAATTACTACTAGAATTGAGTCATACATATGCCTACTAAGCCTAAAACAACATCCATGCTGGGTCCTACTATGGCCAATGGGACATTAACAATGGAGCGTAACGACTATTATGCCTTAGAATACCTTTTTGTACATCGACATACCCAACAACATGATCTAACATTCTTGACATTCTTCTTCAATGATAAGCCTGTAGAAACTATCCTTCAGCTTCTCAATCACCCATTTCCCTTATGTTCAATTAAAACATACAAACGCTATTAATTGAGAAGAAGCTCAAGTCAAAAATGCATAAGTGATTGCATGAAAATAAAAAAAACATCTTTAAATCATGACAATAGAATTTACAATAAGGAACAACAAGGTATCTAGTTGGACACAATGGATATTATTCACAACAATCTTAGAAAACATCACCAAATGTATGCACATCAAATTTAATATAAACATCTAACCATCTGTAGGCTAATTCCCAATGCCAAATCAATGTTTGATCTGTAAACACATAAAAACCATACCCACTTTGTGTGTCTTGCACTCAGCTTCTTCTAGACAATAAAATGTTGTCATGCTTGATGGTTGAAATAGAAGACAAACTCATGGAGTAATAGATAATGCCACCATAGCATAACACTTGTACCAAAATATAGATCCTCAATCAGAGATTGAATATCTATATTAGATCTTAATTAATTTCTCATTGAAATTAGTAATAACATGGCCCTCCTAGTTGAATACCCCCTTATACCAACTCCATAGCATTGCAAGAATCTTCCAAAAACTTAATAAACTTAAGTAATATTCGACTTTAATTAGCCCAAATCCAATTGCCTCAAAGGCACAAGTGGTAACATTGATCCATCAAAACTCGCTTTCTTAAGGTAGTTCACAATTAGAGCTAAAACAATGTGGAAGCCTCAAACAAACCTCCTATAAAATGCTGGCAATCCATGAAAACTATGAATGCCCTAAATGATCATAAGAGCTATCCACTCTTAAATAGCCTTAATCTATTTGGGATATGTTGCACTGCCTTATATGTAACCTCTTGACACTCGTAAGGTCTTTAATGTACAAAACTTTAGCATTTGACAAAATATATTCCACATGATTGAAATTGAGATGTAAATTTAAATTTGAATAGAACTAATTTTGGTCCTTGTCGCATAATTTTCAGAGTCCTCGTTGAATTTTAATTAATTTTCAAAGTAATTAAAAAAAAAAGAAATAAATAGTAAATAAATAAATAAATAATAAATATAAAAGCAAGTAATTTATTCCTAAATGCCTCAAGCATTTTCTCAAAGGGACAATTCTGGGAGGCAAATCGACGAAATCCAGTCACCGAATGGCTGAGATGGAAGGTTGTGTCGATAAACAAAAAAGGAAGAAGCTACAACTGTGGTAATCAAATGAAAACCCAATCAAGCAAGCCGCGGGTTTTCCGCCTCCAAAAATCAAAGGAAAATCGCACTGAGGCTGCGATTCGAAACACAAAATGGAAAAGACCGAAAAAGGTAAACTTTTGCAGCATCTTCTCCAGGGTCATTTTATTTTCGCTAGCATGCATCTCTTTTGGTTTCTTTGGTTTCCGTCAGCATGCATGTGGAATAATTAGGTTGCACAATGATCCCTACTCTGTTGTGAACCAGAGAAAATAATAATAATATAAAATATAGCTGTTGTATTAAAACAAAAAAAGGGGGCAACCAATAAGGAAAAAGAGCATGGTGACTTTATTTTACAAAAAACATTTTGACAATAATGATAAAAAAAATTATTTGATTTGAATTGGTTAATAGAATTTGTAAAAGCTTGTTACTAATAAAAAATAGAGAAAAAACTGTCTTGAATACTATAAGTTAAAAAGAAAAACTTCTATTAATTGGGAACAAAAAACTCTCTAAGATAAATTTAATTTCAAAGTTAATTAATAAAATTATTAAAATACAGTTGTTGAGAGGTTTATATTGAAAAAAATTTTGTTGTTGCATATTCAATAAGAGGAAAACTGAAGCAACTAAAAAGTGTTATCAAACTATAACCGCATTCGAAAAAAAGTATATAAGGTCAGTATCTTTATATGATTTATTTTCAATACTAATATACGAATAACGCTACAAATTACAAAAATTGATTTGAGATAGACTATAAATTCATTACAAGAAATAAAAGGGAAGAGGAAAGAACAAGGAAGTGAAAATTATCAAGAACCAAAGTAAATAAATTCAATTAATTATGATGTAAGTATGATTTATTTTTAACATAACATAGCATTCATAAGACATGATTTACAAATTATGATATTATAATATATAATAAAAAAATAAAAGATAAGTATATGACATAATATGTGATAAAAATAAAAAGGTTAAAAACTCTACTAAAAAAAAAAAGAGAATAGAAAATAAAATTTTCCTGAACTTGTCCTTATAATTCTAAGATATGTGGTGAGCTCCAACACAAGATGCTAGGCATAAAAATACTGGTTTTATATTACATCATGAGATGACATCAAAGATCTCCACTACCACTAACACTTAGTGCATAACTATGCATGTAGATGATATATGATTGATAAGACTGGCCAGTTATGATATGCCTATAGTCAAAGATTTAGAGATAATGTGATGAGATGTCATAAATAAGATAAGATATGATTATAATATGAGGTACTGTCCAATAAAAAAATATGAGCCCAATTAAAAAAAAAGATATAAAGTGAAATGAAAAAGATAAGATATATAACATATAAAAAGAACAAAAATATGTATGCACTTTAATATATCCAACAAATTGTTTATTCCTATTTTTAATTCATTATATATGAGCATTACTAATATATCATATTGATATTATGATTATCATATTTGATATTGTTCTTTTATCATATCTTATTATTTATTCATATAGAACTTATTTACTGAACATTTTATGCTCACCCCTATTTACATTACAAAATATGCCACAGATTCGTAGAAAAAGAGTGCTTAGAGTGGCACATGAGATTTGTGATTATGATATTCTTATGTCTTTGAGTAAAAAAAGAATACGCATGCATGTACAACATTTTAATGTAATGAAACTGGTTTAGGTAAATCTTTTTTATCATTTTCATTATCCTCGCTTATAGTGGTTTATATCTTCACATTATGCTAAGATAATCTGATGTTACTATTAATCAATAATGATAGAAAATGATAGACAAGATGTGGCATTATAAGACAATGAATCTTAAAAGCATAACAAATGTCATAAAAAACTTAAGACTTTGTAAGATTAACATATAATTTCTCCCACCAAAATATCTTACACCAGACACAAATAAGATAAATGCTCCTCAGTAGCCCTTTTATCAATCAAAATATCATCAAAATAAACAGAAAGATCATTAGGAATAGTTAAAGCACGAGTGTCATAATTCTCACAAAGGTGCTTGGTGATTAGAAAACTTAGAACAAATCGTCATTGTTTTTAAAGGCAATCATCAACTCATCACATACCCTCATCCTAACATGGCGATACTCATTTCTTAGTTCTATTTTTATGAAGAAAGTTTCTCTAGCCGTCACATAAAGTATGTCAACAAACCTAGATATGGGAAATTCGTATTTGATAATGATTTTACAGATGACTTAACAATTCACACATTTGATAACTCATCCTTATCTTGAATAAACAGGTAAGAATTACAACACAATGAGAGACTCTCCTTGATGAATTCTTAACCGAGGAAATCTTGTACTTGAATAGAATAAATCAAAAAAAAGTTTTCTACTAAAAACTAAATAGAATATTTAAAACCAAACTAATCAAATATTCTCAATTTCATTTGATCATTTGGTTCCAAACCCCTTCATTCCTTCCAATTAAATAGGAGCCAAAGGGACTTGCAATAATAAATCATTGTATGTGTATAAATAAAATAAGGAGAACAAATAAGATATAATATACAAAGGAAAAAGGACAACCCCTTCTTACAAATGGTCTCACATGCTTTTCAAGAGAGTTTGAGACCCACATGACCCATTTTATGCAACCTTATCCAAAATTTTGTGAGACCATTTCCACAACTAGAATTTGTTTGACCTTAAAGTCAATGTGGCAACAACTTTTGTCAGTGTGCCTAGGCTCCCACTTACATAAAGAGAAAAAAGCACAAGATATCAAATAATATTTGTTCAACAATCACCAATATGGGGAAAGATATACACACCTGTGTAATTATCATTGATTGCACTGCAGAAATCCTGAAACAGAATGACCTAGAAATTAGCAAAAAAAATTCTAACAAGGAACAGAATCTACTATATAACATGTTTACATGAAAAAAGCACATATCAAAGGAAGGATAAACATAATCTTACACTTGAATCCCGCACGACACCAACATCAACAGGCTTGCTGTCAATATCCAAAGCACTGTCGAGATTGACTTCCTGCACAAAATTGTTTTCTCCTACAGCAGAGGGAACATAATTGTCACTGCTAGGAAAAGAAGCCACATTAGACAGTTCTGCCATTTTAACGTCAGCTGCAGGCCTCTCTCCATTTTCCAGGGACCTATCCACAGTAAAATCACCTTCCTTTGCTGCAGCTGACCCTACAGCTTCCTCCACTTGCACTGGCATCTCACTGCTTGCTAACACAGTATCCTGCAGAATGTTTACAACTGCCAGAGCAGTGTCAACTTCATTACAAATCAAAGGGTGAGACCTTTCCAAACTCTCTGCATCAACAAAATTCTCAATCTTGGCCTTCTCAACGATGCTTGCATCAACAGAACTCTGTGCATTTTCAGCATTGGCTGAAGATTCAGAAATCACAACCAAGGCTGCAGAATCATCATCCACTTTGACAACATTAGCACATTCACCACATGTAATTCCAATATCAGTTGTGTTCAGAAGATTGTGGGATTCATTGTGATTCAATATCTCTGCTGCACCATTGCTCTTACTATCCACTTTCTCAGCAGATGCTATTCTATGGTCGATATCAGATACAGAGATCTCTTCCATAATAGAATTAACACCTGCCTCTTTATCAGGCTCTACTTGCAGTTGAGCAACTACCTCCCCAAACTGAACATGCTGATGACATCGTGCAGGATAATACTGGGATTCCATCTTTTCAGAGGCATGTATGCTTGATGGACCAACATTTCCACCAACTAAACCTGCCTCCAACAAATTACCTTCATCAATTTCTCCACCACCAGTTTCATTGACAAACTCTGAAACCCTGGAAGGCCCTGCTTCTCCAGATATTTTAATCCGAGAATCATATGCATGTAGACCATACTTCAGAGAAATCAAACTATTTAACTCTTCTGATATACCTGAAAAGAAAAGATTAAGGCCACTATCAAAAGTCACTTTCACAAGTGTGCTGAAAAACATTAGCAGCATCAGTTATCCTTTAAGCTGGATGCTCCACAGAACGTAAAGCAGCATGGGAAAGGTAATTTTCTTCTTTGAGGAGTTGAAAATAAAAAGTTTGATGCTTTGAATGGTTAAAAAAGAAGATTAAATACCAGCTAGAGGACTCATGGCATTGCCACAAACATGAAACCATCATAACAAGCACCCTACCATTTTATGAAACCTGGGTATTCCAGTAAAAGAATTACATTTCACAAGAAAAGAAAATTCTCCTACAGTAATACTCAACAGAAACTACCAAATATCTAAAACTTTTTCCGTATGAGTTATGTTATCAGAGTGCTAAAATGACTTGAAAGTTGATATTCTAATCAGTCTTCTGTTGCAGATAAGGTAAGTTGTAATAAAAAGAATTACTAATTTATCTCATTTCAAATAATACACAGCTAGGAAGCACTGTACCAGCACACATGTATAATTTGCTCACCAGTCAACATAGATCGATCAAACATTTCATCCTCCAATGCACCCATGTAAATCCACCAAATGTCAGGCCGAGTACATGGAGCTTTTTTCCGTATCCGACGAATGTCTTCCGTATTTATCAGTTGTTGACGTATGGCACTGAACAAAAACAAAATTAAAAGATGGTGAAAGCACATAAAAATAGAAGAAAAATAGTTGGCAATGGTAAATGAAAGTGAAACTTAGAATAGCCAAAGAAAAATAGTTTTAATCAAGACAAAATCAGAACTTACGAACTCCAATGAAGCCATTTCCAATAGTATAATATGATATTGCAAAAATATCTCTATATGCACAGCAAATTAGGGGAAAAACAAATTTAAGGTCATTTAGAAGCTAAACAAAGAAAAAATTGGAAGATTTGAACACAATAATTTACCAAACATTCATCAACAAACACAATGCAAAATCCCAACAAAATGACCTAGTCAAAATATTTAGCTAAAATACACTTAAAAAGTGACCTAACCATAATACTAGTGCTATTGGCTTTGGTAGTCTTCATAATACAATTGGGAAAAAAAATGCAAAAAACAACCTATATGCTCAACATTGCCAGTTTTATTAAGTAGAGAACGTTAGGGACAAGGATGGAGTGGCTAAACAATGACTCCTATGGGCATAAATCCTGTATTCCCACTGCAATGGGCATTCAATTTGAAGCAACTATCGCACGATACGTGCACCCAATAGCGAGCATCCACAATTGCTCTCAACCTACATTTTATGTCCCTCAATCTAACTTTTCATAAGCAACTGCAATGTCCCTCACCTACTTCCTCATTTCCTTGTTTCCTTGATATAATATCTCGAAGTTCCATTTGAAACTTAGTATATCCAGGACTAAGAAGAGTACTATGCTTTTAGGATTATTTGGAACAACTATTGTTGAATATTAAGTTGGTATGAAATGAGTATTACTAAGTGCATTATTTAAAAGTATTGCATGCTAAAATGTAGAGAAATGCTTCATGAAATAATTATGTTTGTGGAATGCGGTTTTGAAATGCGATCAACCAAATGGCTGACTGTATTCTTGAAATGCACATTTGCAAAAAAAATATATCATTTACAATTGACATGAAAAACACAACTTAGAATATCAATGACTGTCAATATGCATCGTCAAGCATAAAAATGCTTTTAATACATGCAACTATGCCAACAATAAGAACAATAATAATCCTTACTCCTACAAATTGGCATGCTACATGAACTCTATGCCACCATTACGCTATATTTATCAACAGCTCCCCATTAAGTTCTAAGCATGTCATATGCTTTTTGGTCGTTTACTCTCCTATTTATAGAAGGGAATTCTAATAACCCATCTCCTCTTAACAAAGCATTAAGTGATAGAACCTTAACATGTCCAATTTATCTTAAATCAATTCTCTAAAGATTATTCTCAAACAATAAAATAAAACTTTTCTTTCATGTGTACCCAAATTTAATTACATCTTTTAAGTATAATCACTCAGGTTTTATTTTGAACATAGTCACTTATACAATCATTCTATTTATATCTTTGTAGCTCACAAGTGAAGTTACAACAAATATAATGTCTTATTGCAACATTATAAGACTCAATAAATATTCAATGGGACATCTAGATCACAAAATATAGTAAAAGCACTTCACTTAGTCTAACCTGTTTAGATTCTATCAATGACATCATTGCTAATTACTTTATCGTCTTTTTATGTCCAAACATAAAATAACAAACTCATTCTTCAATATATTAAAGTCATTAAGTATCTATGTGCCATTTTCACTCATAAACTGACTAGGAATATATTTTATATTTTTAAATCTAATAAGGTAAATCCCTTTGGGCCCCAAATCATTCTCTAAAACTCACATTTTTTTCCATAAAGTTCTCCATAACAATATCAATAAGCATTTTCATAAAAAAACATACACCATGACACTTGATATTAAATTCAATGAGTAAGAGCATACATAACTAATGCAAACAGATGAAAACTTAAAGCCAAGCTTTAATGAAGTCCTATCACAATAGGAAAAGCTTTATTCAATACCCTTTCAATGGGTACACATGCAGTTGCATTGCTATATATATTATTAATAACTTCAAAAAATACAGTACCAACTTTTTTATTTTCTGAGACCTAAATTACTTCTCTAGGATCATATACCTTTTGAAAATCTATGAAAAATAAGTGAAACAATTTAAATAAAATGTTGAATTATGAACAAATATGACAGGTCTCACGTGCACATGTTCCAAGAAGGGGTCAGGCTAAAGGACTATTTTATAAATCTTGTCATGCATTTTATATGAAATTGTTTCCACTAATTGAACTAACAACCTCTAGTTGTATGACAACAGTGTTTCACATTGCACCAAAGCATCCCTTCAAAGTGTGCAACTCCACAATAAACTTAGAAAGCAATTAATGAGCAAAATATAGCTCATAAATCTCAATTTGTAATCTCAAACATACAATTCAATGCAACTTGGGAAATATTAAATGTACTAAATAATAGATACTAGTCATTTCTGTCAGAAAATATATGGTGAAATTTCTAATGAGATTAATATAAAAGACTTAACGGGCTTGGATATTACGAAGTAGCTCTTAATGGATAAAGCAGAATAAATTCAAAAACTCTATGCATCCTTATCCAATATAAGGAATTGTTCAGACAACTTGTACCTATGGCCAATTGCATGTCAACAACCTTTATAATTGCACTAGGACTTCCCTTCAAAATATGCAACTCTATCATTAACTTAGAAAGCAATTCATCAACCAAATATAGCTTATAAATCTCAATCCGAAATCTATAGCATGTGATTCAAAACAACTTGCATACAAATACTACACAATAGATGTCATTTTTATTCGTAAATATATTTGACTAATTTTCTAATAAATATGGTAAAAGATAGAAAAAATACATGATAAGAAATTTTTATAAAAGAGTTGATGTGTTTGGATATTAAAGAAGAATTCTTAACAATTAAAACAAAATGAATTCAGAAGATTCATTTAGCTGAAACCACTAAATGAGAATAAGAATTGTTGCAATTGTTTATATATATATTTGGACAATAGAAACTATACTTGAACCATTAAACCAAAATATTTATTTACGAAGACCATAGTATTGCCTTCTATGTTCAATTTTATATGCAATATACATTTGAAAGTTCTTCATATACCAACAATGGCAAACAGAACCATATAAATTAAAAATTCAGAATCTATTTATATAGTTACTACTTAAACAATAAATAATATTATCATTGAAATATACACACCAAACTATTATTTAGTACAGATTTAAGTTCTTTTAAATATATGATAAGAAATTTATCATGAAAAGTATTGCAACAAGCAGGTTATTGAAGAAATATTGCTTCTATTTTAAATGACAAATAATGAATCCAACCATCTTCAAAAAAGCAAATTTCAAAACATAGAGAAAAATCAATAGTTTATAATCAAGATAATGGCAATACACAGAACCAAGTGTCCAATATAGAAGACATACTCAGCATGCAAAACCATAGCATCATCCACCAGCACCTTCCTCTTCCTAAGGATGCCTCCCCGAGATATTCCACGGGGTCGTTTCTGTAATGATGCTTTGGATATAGATGTAGTTGGCCCCGTTATCAATGCTGAATCCTTCCTTCCAACTGAAGAAACCATCCATATGGTTAACACACCCACACGGATTCAAATGAACTATAAATAACAATTTCAAGATTAAACTCACAATCTTTAACATAAAAAATGAGTAGTACCTAAAATCGATGCTAGTATGTCATCATCATCTGGAATATTATCAGTGGCCTTTTTACTTCTGGGTATTCCAGACAATTTCGCTGAACTACCAGTTTCGGGGATTGCTGCACTGTCCATGGCACGGCGCTTTCTGTTGTAATGACTGCTAACCCTATCTACACTTCCATCAGACTCTGTCACTCCCCTGTCTACAGTTTGCATCCCTTGATATATTGGAAAGTCAACATTAACAACTGACGCTAACATCTTTTCAGGTTCTTGAAATCCAGAACTTGAGTAATTTAGATGACTCAATGTGGTTACTTCTGAAGGAACAGCAGTCGATAGCTCGTCCTGTTTATTTGCACTAAAATTAATGACCGAGGGTGTGTATGCTGATGCTTGCTGTCTCTCTAGTTTAGAGTCTCTGCTGCTAGTATACGGCAAACCTCCACCTGAAAAGAGAGCATCTCTTATGATCAACTGTTTAAGAGCAGCACAGCAATAACTTTCGAAGTAAACAAATTACAAGATTAAAAGGATCCACAACTCAAACAAACCTTGCACCTCAAATGAAGATACACTAAGATGTTGCAACTCCTCCCTCATAGGGGTTTTAAAACTATAAGAATAATCCCTTGTTGGCATCTCAGAAGGTTCATCAAAAGCTCTGCCTTCTATGATAGAACTCTGTGGATGCAGACTTGAACCATCTGATCTCACATGAAAATCAGATCCAACAACAGAGATGTTGCTAGTGAGGCAGGAATCAATGTCCTCTACATGACTCTGATTACCCATACCTGACGGTTCATTACTATCTTTCAGTTGTGCCATTTTCCCATCTAAAAGAGCTTCTCCAACATCAATATTATCTGTGCAGATGCTGGAATTAGCAGGCACTTCTTTAGGGAGTGATGTTAGAATACTTGTTTCTAAAGCAAAAACAGAAGGAACTATAATCTTCCTACCATCAAGCATGTGATCAGTTGTTGATATATAATCACTGACTACATTGCCAATTACACCTTGATGGTTTTCTGCTCTGGAAACAAAACAAACACCATTAGTTGTATTTAGATCAACATTTGAAGAAATCGACGCCACAGATTCAGGCATTGGGCTAATCAAGTCTGAAGCAAAAGAAGGCAATGTTTCAGTAGTTTCTCCTGATTTAAGACCCAATTCTGCAGTTGTAAAGCCTTCTTCAGCACATTCCATCTCAATACAAGGACTAATACAACCATGAAGCTTGCCTGATTCAACAGATGTCACAGGATCATTTTCTTGCACATGATTCACTAAAACTTCTTCAAAATTGGATGGCATAACTTCATCAAACAATCCAGGAGTTGAAGGAGCTTGAGCAGGCTCAATGACACGAGGAGTTTGAGCAGGCTCAATGACACCGGGAGTTTGAGCAGGCTCAATCGCACACAGGGTTTGAGCAGGCTCAATAACACATGGAGTTTGAACTTCCTCGGGTGTGAAAGGAATATTTGGGGAAGGAGCCTGACCAACTTCAGGTAGAAACACCTCATTGAGATCTGGAGTCTGAACATTATAACCACGGCGTCGAGAAGAATCTGCATCCCTTTCCAAATCTTCTATGCTTGAAAAAGATTTCTTATCGTAATTGTTAGAAAGTAGCTCTGACAAGACATTTTGTATTCTAATTCCTTTCTCCTCAACATATCCAAACTGTGCATCAATTGTCATGCTAGTTGAAGGAACAGAATTTTCACCCATGTGTAATCCACTGAGGATAAATAGTTGCAACCGTTCAAAAATTAGGTATCTTAAAACAGGGCACAGATCAAGAAGCAAGTGCAATGTAGGAAAAGCAAAGAATTGGAAGCACAACCACCATTTTAGAGTCTGGCAGCAGTTACTGCTCACCAGGTAATCTAAACTATCCTAAAGTGCTAGTTCATAAGTACAGAAAACATAAATTTACCTCACTTTTAAATCCAGTGAAACTTCATTATGCTGAAGTGAGATATTCTTGTCCATGAATAGTTCCTGAAAGACATGCAGAAAAGAAAGTAACCACTTAGGTATCAAAAATCAAAACATGAAGCTGCACTATCATCTTTTGATAAGAATGTGAAAATGATAGGTGTTTTCTAAGTCTTGAGAATAATTTCTTGAATGTAATATGTACTAAAAAACTCAAAAACAAACAGAAATTAAACTAGATTCTTTCTGCTGCGTCAACTTTATAGGCCAGGACAACACATAGAAATTGTGCAAGCAATCAAACATAGATGAGTTAAGGAGAACAACTTCAAATTTTAACAAATATTACCATCGTAAAAGCTACATGCATTGAGTACAAGTTTGATCCTAGTAATACTAGAATTATGGATATCACAAGTAGTGGCTATATAAAAAAGAAGGTTGAACAACTTAGACATTCAAATCCATCCTAAAAATATTCATGTCACTGATATGATCCAAACATGGAAATTGGATGAAGTAAATTGTGCACCTAGACCATTATGTAATAGAAGAATTCTATTTAGGCTTAAACTTTGTGTGATTGAATAAACTTTGTGTGATTGAACAAGGAGCAAATATCATAAATGGAATGGAACATTTTATGAAGTAGATTCTAGTGTACAGTAATGACATCATTGATGTGATCTACGTCCCTAGGCATTACAGGTGATTTCCATTTCTAGTATTTATTTTAAGTGTATAAACTTTGGTTTCACGTTCTTTATGTCATGTCTTAATGATGCCATTAGGATGTTAGGACATGTACATGGAATTAGATTGTATAGAATTTTGAATATTTCCAAGAGTTTCAGATCTTTCTTGACAATTGAGTCAATTTTCAAAAATGATCTATTTAGCAAAATCTGACAACTGACAGAAGGCCACATAGACACATGACCAATGTTTAGTAGATGGATCAATTCTAGCCCAAATCAACCTAATCGCATACAATAAGTCTGAGGTGTGATTTTTTGGTAAGTTGAGATTTTGAAGCACCCACAAACATGGATGAGGTACAACCACCAAGGAAGGTGATTAACAAGGCAACTAACTACAAGAAGAGACTTTGGGTTGTCAACAAAGAAAATTAAGAAGAAAAGGGACCCCTTTTATGTTTTGTAGTCATGTAGAAGTTAATCCCTTAGAGACAATGCCGGTAGCAACAGGTAGCAAAGGTGCTATTCTTCATGTTGATGTTGTTGAAGATACCTCACAACATGACCCTAGTTTAGATTGTTTGTATGGCTGTTTGTGTTTTATTGTAGCACTTTGCTCCTAAACCATTGTAATTCCTCTAGTTTGGTGCCTTTTATTCTATAATTTAGAACAAATTTTTAAGAATGATTAGTGATGTTAAAACTTTTGTGCATGCTTTTGTATGATAACCTTGACCATAAAAATAAAATTTGCATAATTGCACTAAATTCCATTTGAGTGGCTTAGATCACTAAACAGAGTTCTGAATTATGTTTAAAAGAACCTTGAAGTGTGGATTTGTGTGCTTGTGAATTCATTCGGAGTGCTTATAGTGTCTTTTGTGTGCACTAAATGCATTATTACTTAACCCTAATTAACCTCAAACTTTAAATCCTGGCCCAAAGGAGGCAACTTCTCTATCTTTTGATGGACGTTAATTTTCTCAAACAATTTATGACCAAGAGAATCTGGGAGGTTTCCACACAAGGAATGGTTTTGAATAGCATGCAGAGGTGTTCTAAGGCCATGATCTTTCGTGAAACTTGACCCATTTAACCAAACAATCCAATTCCAATGCATTGTTGAGCCCATTCCATGTCAAAATTGGCATAAAGCACAACAATGAAATCAAATGAATCTTACTAGGAGAATGATAATATGAATATTACTAAGATGAAAATGTTAACATGAATTTTGTAATTTCTAATCCTTTCCATAGGTCCTTCTATGATCAAGTAATGTTAACACTAAGAAAGTAAAATAAACTATAACAAACAATAACAATCACAAATTTTATGCAACCTGATGCAAACAATGAACTTATACAATAAATCTCATGCGTCGAAGGCAGTATTAGTTAGATAAAAGCATGCACTGCTAGGTCACATCCAATAAATGGTGGCTGACACTTTAGAAATAAACTCACATACTGTAATATTAATGAAAATATAAAGGACAACTAAGCTCCATACTAAAAACAATCAAAACAAAAGAATTTAGCACTTAATAGATCATGCACTGCATTTACCAGAAAAAGAAAGAATACCAAACACAAATAAAGACATCCTCTACCTCATCAAGCTCCAAACCTATTTGAGAAGTGTCTTCATCACCAAACCTCTCTGCACAAACAAAATCACACCTAATCTATAAGAAAAAAAAATTATTCAATCCAACACCTGCACCTTAACAACTAACCATCCAGCCCAAACTTTGATGTGGGGAATGCAGTGCCATTAACATTATCTTGAAGAGTAATCTGCTCTCTGGTACTGACATGGTGATCAACGAAATTACTGCAAAATAGGAAATGACTAATATATAAATGAAACTGAATAGCTACCAGCATGTGAAAAGACTAGCAAAGATTAACACAAATAGACAATTACTAGCAAACAAGAATTCAAAAAACCTATGAGAAAATCAAAGCTAACCTATCAAGGAAGGCACTGTCAGGAAGCTCGAAGTTATCAAGGTCAAATGTTTCTGGCAGTGTGATTGAATTGTATGGAGCAGTTGATTCTTCAGGAGGAAGATCAACTGCTGTTGAGCGAAAAGCCTGTTTTATTTTGAGTAGAGCTTCGCTACAGTCATGGAAAAGATAGTTCACCTTTTTTGAGTAAATCCGCACTACACCAAGTAGAAGGTGACTAGACAACCGCAAAGCAATTGGTACATCAGGAAAAAGAATTGAATCTGCAAAGAATCATTGTAAAACCAAGTGAATTGAAGAAATAAATCAGAACTTTAATGCAATAAAGGCCCAAAAAATAATACCTCTGTATCCTTTAAATATAGAAATTTTTTAAAACTCCACAGATAAAATCAGTGGTTAATGATATAAGAATATTTTAAATATAAGTCATTCTAAGTACGTATCCACAAATGACCACTGGAATCTGATATGAAAACCATACACAAAAAAAAAAAGTTATAATCACAAAAAAGACCACTAGAAAACAATAAAAGGTAGAACATTGATATGAAATTTCAACATGTGTAGAGTCACATGAAAGGTTGGACACAAAAGATCTAATTATTCAGTTCTATAATACATTTTTGTAAGAAGTTGTTTCCATAACTACCAAACAATCTTGAAGAGTAAACTTGCAACCACTACTGAAATGAAAAAGCTAATAACACTAAACCATGGAACATAAGAATATTTTTCCTTGAGATATCAAACAAGGAAATCAATGCTTTGTTTTGTAAATCATAGCCTTTTATTAAGATTTTCTTTTTAAAGATCTACAATATGAGAAGGAAAGCAAGGACAAAACAAGGCAATAGGCAACAACAGATCACGACAGCAAGACATGCACAAACACACATACACAAATAGCTCAATTATGCAAATGATACACAAACATAGAAACATATCCAAACATGCAATCAATTATGCAAATGATTCACACAAAAACACATTCAAACCTACAACCAAGTGAATTACACACAAAATAAGCATATGCAGGAATAAACATTTTTAATAAACCTAACCAAGAAGATGCAAAATGATTTGTTAATAAAAGGAATAAGGATTTGTACATAAGCCTATACCTAGAATATTGTCGTAAACATAATGAAGAGAGAAAGTTGGACCTTAGATAATGTTAAAATTCAACCATACTTGTTAATTCATGTTTTTAAAATTCAATAGTGGACCATATATTCAATAACTAATTATGGCCACAGATACAAAAACTCCATCCAACTGTAATATAGAAGCAAAATCAGGAGTAAGAGAACACCCACACCCTTGGTGGAAATCATTGGGTAATACCAAAGTGGCTACTTCATTCTTAGTGCAGTTACATCTCTTATAGACAATTGTGATTTTAACACATCAAAACAAAGATAAAAAATTAAAAATATCCAAAAGAAGACCCTCCAAGTGAGTGGTCACATGCATATCGTCCACGATCACATCAATGTCAGATGTCAAGTTGCCCTCTAACCAAAAAACATCAAGCACAAGACACCATGCTTGGCCAAAATGTTGCAAGTCAATCACTCAATCATAGTTCATATGATCAACCATCAATATGGCAGTGTGCTCGACAGTGAAACCAAGAAAAGTATTAGCCTTTAACTAGCATTAAAGAACAATGAATGTACAACTAGGAGACAATTCATAAAAGGTCATACTATCAAACAAATTGGTTAGAAATGGGAAAGCTAATATTTCAAATAAATAAAAGCATAGAAATCCAGTCTTATCATAACTACTTCAAGTATATCTTTATGTAGAAATGAGCCTTGAAACAATAATAAATATTGTCACCGATGAGCTCAAAATCCCAGGTTTTTCCCATGAAACATAACCTCTACAAAATGCAGTGCAAGTCTTAATGCTATATACCCTATGCATCTAACTCTTTCGGGTGCCTATCTGTGTAAGGCTTTTCTTGCATTGGGATGCCCTTTAAGTACATAGTTATGTGAAAATTTCCATTACAAACATTTCTCACATTCTCTCGGAATGCACCACACACTAGATGGGTTCTCTCACTTCCTAGTCTTCCTCTCACTTCCTAGCATTCGCAAGTGTGGATAAGCACACATAAAAGCAAGCATGTGATTGCAGGCATCAACTTGTACCAAGGAACACAAGTGAATGCAATTGTTGAGGCTACCAAAATTGATGATGCTGATATCATGGTGAACTGTCTTATGTGCCAACTGCAAAATGTCAATCATTTTATGCTAAAGAGCCCAAAAACAAAGGCTCTCTCTGATTGAAGCTATATACAATGTTCAAAACTCCCTCCCTCTTCCAACTCGACTAGGTCCTCATGAGCGGGACTCCGACCATAACATAACTAACAAATCCAATATGCGTTTTTGCAAGTAAATGGGGCTCAGATATATATTGGGTGTATTCAAAAGGCTAAGAATCGATTGACAAGTTCAATTCCACTATCTTGATTTCAAGTGGTGATGCATCATGGACCAATATATATATTATTTGTTAATACAATAATCCTAAAAAGTCCAACCCCTTCACATCTAAAGAATTATGAACATTTCGACATTGCATCAAACATGAAAATATAAGAGACAACACCCTCCCAATCTTAGGTAAAGGATTATGGTTATGCTGACATTAAACTAAGCCATTAATAATATGGCAGCTCAATTCTAAAACGTTGGCAGTGCAATAAACTAAAGCAAAAGCAGAAATTGGAATTAACTATAGCACAGTGCAAAGTTATGTGTAATTCACCCAAAGAAAAACTTTTAAGAAGAACGTTGACTAAAATGACCAAACCATACTAAATCAGAAAAAGATAGGAAATGTGCAAATTTTAGTATGACCACAAGTCACAGCATATTCAGAAGCATTAAACACAGAAAATCTAAAGCTCTCATCCATCTTTGTGCGACTAAAAGGCATTTATTTTGCCAGAATGATGAAAAAAAAAAGACTAGAATGGACATAAGCATTAATGGAAAATCAAGTAGCAGAGAAGGTGATCAATTTCACAAAATACTAACCTACAGAGACACCAATGTCGGTATCTGCCACCTGATTCTTCCTCAACTTCCTCTCCAAGTGGGCGGCAATCCATATGGTCCCCAAAGGTCCCTTCTTGGCCAATATAAACTGAGAATAGAACATATTCTCCCAGCAATTTCCCGCGCACGCCTAAAAATCCACCAGTCAGTGCAACTGACCGCAAACCCTAAGCACCCAAAACAGCAGGAAATTCAATCTCTCGGAAGCAAATCCTTGCCTTGGATCGCAATTCGAATATCCCAAAAACCTTTCTTTTAAGCACCCCGCATAAATCTCAGAGCAAACCCAAGCCTCCGAAGTAGTAATAGCTGACCCGTAGAGTCCGATGACTGAACTCCTCCAGTTTGACGCAATAACCCTAGATGTATGTCAATTCGAGCTGTGAGCACTTACTTCAAAGATGAGTTCCGATCCGAGGTGCGAAGATTCTCTTGAGGGACACGAGGCGAAGAAGACGGGCGAGAGTTTTTTGGGGAAAAACTAGCTTAAAACAGAAAAAGATTGAATTTTTTCATCAGTTGCATTTGTCTTCTAATTTTGAGTCAAGCTCGCAGACATTGAAAAAAAAAAATACTTTTTATAAAAATCTGAAATTATCAAGAAAAATTGCGTGTCCGTCGACGCTGGCCCACTTTCGCGGTAGCCACCGACTCCGTCCACGTCAGCGGCAATCACCGTGGAAAAGTTCAGCGCCGTTTGATCCAAAGTGATATTTGGCGCGATCTCGACTTATTTATTTCAGCAATTTTTTGGATAAAGGGCTTCTTTGGTAATTCTCAGCTTCGTGAAAGAAATGGTTGGACGAAGAATATTATGATCCACTAGACGACTGCCACGATAGATGTCTTGCTGAAACTACTCTCTTATAGACATTTTTACCCCTTCATTGTACGAAATAACATACAAAGCCTGAACGTTATTTGGGTGATGACGCGATAATTAAACACTGCATAATTGGAAGCCTTTTTGACTTCGTTTAATTCCTCGGTTGGGTTGAAAATATGTGTGCGTCGTGGGAACATGACTATAGTGAAGCTTTTACTAAATTATTATTAGAATTTAGAATTAAAAATATTTTAGTAATATTTTATTGAGTTGCTTAGATAAATATTTGAATCCTCAAAATCCTCAAAATGCGTCGACGCATTTAAAATGAGAATAATTATAAACTAAATTAATTTAATTTAATAAACCATAATAACGTGTATTTTTTTTATTTAATAAAAAGTAGATATAATAATTAAGATAATATGATATTAGTTTTTTAGTTATAGTAACAAAAAATATACAGTAATGAATGAGTTTTGTGTAAAAGTTGATTTAAATTTAAAAATTTTTATATGAACAAAAATTGATTAGATAGAGATTATGATTATAATATTGATAGTAGATTATCAAAACTTTATTCATATAATAAATAATAATGCATAAGAGATAATTTAAATGAAGATCAAATATTTATAAGTAATAATAATCAATATAATTCACACACCAAAATAATATTAACATAAGCTAATCATATTATAAAAATTGTATTGTTTTTTTCTTTAATAAGATTCGTATTTTCACTTATCTATATCTCTTTAATTAATTAACTCAAAATTTTAACTATTTTCTATCGTTCAATTATCTATCATTCTATATTTATAAGTTTTTTGATATATGAAATTTTCATTTATATCAATAACTAATTTGAATCTTCATTTGGTTGTCATAATCTTAGAAGGTTATATAATGTTTATAGCAAAAGCAACATCCACTATCTTAGAAAAGTTGAAATGTAATATATTATGTAATATGACTCAAGTCTTCTATCAAAACATTAAACTTTATTTTTTTAATAAATATAATGATGAGTGTATATAAGTTTTATTGTTTCTCAAACCCATCAACATTATAACATATGCATGCAAAATCTAAAAGATGCTACCACATTTTCATTATATTATATTATACTAAAAAAGAGTTAGTAACCTATTATAGTCTTAATCAATAATTCTATAATAATTGTAATAATGCAATTTTGCTCATCTTTAAATGAAACGAAGATGTCTGTAGCAAATTTACAACAAAAATTTTGTTATCGCTGGTATTATCTTTCCAACTAACTTATACAAAGATGGAATATATGTTAAAATCTAATGGCATGATCACATTCGATGGTAAATGTTAATGAAAACTAACAAAATGGGCACTTGCATTTCAACACATGACCTATCAATGACATTAATATAATCCAAAGTGTAAATCAAAATTAAATTGTCATATGGAAAAAAAATAAACTTTTGTCGATTTATAAAATACAAATTTTTATTAAACATCACTATTTCCTATTGAATATAATAGTATTCCCATTAGTTGATAATTAAGTTGGTCACAAAAGTATAATCAATTTAGCTTTTGATGTTACTAACTATACATAAATAAAATGACAAAAAAATACAACCACTTTAGTCGGTCATTGATTATTTGCAACTATAATGATTTGTTAACTTTTAAATATTGATTGAATGCATGATTGATCAATTTACCAATCAGTAATGCATTTATTATTGATTTGATGGATTATTAGTTAATATCTAATAATGATAGTCATTTATTAATTAATAAATAACTAATATCTACAACTTAGGTCATTTTATGATTGATAACTAGTCAATATCTATGGCAATTGATTGAAACTCAAATGTCAATCAATTAATGACTATGCTAAATTTGTATAAAAGAAAAAACACATTGTGTTATACCAAAGTAGCTATATTTATGCAACTTATTAAAGAAAACACGTTTTAAAGACATAAGTGGTCATATAATATGTGATACGCCTTATTGCACTTATATATTATACACATAAAATACGAAATAAAGGTCTAACAAAAGATATACAATAATACCAATAATATATACAAATCAACATGAATGCAATTCTTCTCATATTTATTGTTTCATCATAAAATACAATACAGAATAAGTAAAAAACAAATGCTAATCCTAATGCTATCTCATATAGTAATCATCTTTATTTGTCTTTCTCTTCATTGTCATCCTTAAGTTTCTTTATTTATTTGGATTAAACTATGCAAGTGTTGGGAATGGATATTTGTCCCATGATGTACCCTTTCACCTCCTTGAATTTGGGTAAGTGTTACTATATATTGATGACACATGTTTGTAGGCCCTACTCCATTTGTTGTTGATTTAATGATCCCAACACCCAAAACATTAACTCCATGACATAGTCAATGATGCCCTCTTGGGATTATGGCTACAACCCATAATCTTAAGGGCAAATTGAAAGATCAATAGGTTACAAAGAGCAAAGTATAAGGAAAAATCATTCATTGTATTTTTCCCTGACTCCTTGGTGACTTAGTATCATGCCATTCTTATTAGGTTAGCATCTCCTAATATTTACACTACTTAAGTAGATAAATATAACAATATTCTAATTTTATTTTAAGAATCAAATACAAAATAATATTTAATACTTGCATGGACCATGACTCCTCAACAAACTTGTCAAGATTGCACCAGTGGATACGATCAAACAAATTAAGATATGTAAGTAGTCACCTAATCTTCTCAACCGATAAGTACTAAATATTGTAAGGACTTAAAAATAACTATTTAAAATAGTAAAATAATTTTGCATACATGTTCTTCGAAGAGAATAAATCTTCTATTATGGTGATACTCGATGACCATTATTATTAGATTTCATAATTTATTGACCCCATATTTTTTGGATCACTATCTGACAAAATCCTATTAAAATAACGTAATATCAATTAAAGAGTGATCAACAACATTCAGCACATCATTGGCACCATACTTTCTCGTGGCATTTCTTTGTGTAATATAAAAATTATTCTTATAACTAATAGAAAATTTTTGAAATATCTAATGCAAGGTTGACATGTCCTTTGGAAGCTTCTTATAGCACCTTTGCATAACAAAAAACATGCCAATCACTATAATATAGAACGAATCACACTTTTACCATTAAACTAAAAATTGTAATATTAGAAATTAATGATATGATTGCTTATTTATTTGAAGTTTATCTCAAAATATCTCATCATTGCACATTATTGCACATGGACATATCTTTCCATAATGGCTAGGCATTGGCAAATATTGCTTAAAGTTTACCACTATGTCATGTGTGGCATGAATATGACTCCATCTGAAACATAGAAACTAAAAAACATTAATAAATATGCATACAACAATATAAAAAAATTTTAAAAGACTCACATGCCATGGCTCAACTTCATCAGGATGTTTCGATCATTTATGTTCATATGTCCTTAAATCCCTATATTACATAACGTTGTCCCTTTAAATGGCCACTAGCTAGCACTAGTGTTAATCCCATGGCCTTATGTGTGATTTTCATGATAACAAATTCATAAATTAATATTTATTAATGTGTTACTTGATATTGTTGTTTTAAGAATATCATAAGATGATATCTAAATCAGATATTTTAGGATTATACTTTATAATGGGAGGTAATCAAATCCAAAGAATTTATAATTATTAGAGTCGTGAATGAATCTTGCTTTGGATAATATGACAACTATTTTGACTATACTTTATTTTGTTTAAGTAATTTGGAATATAAAAATTGATGATAATTTACATGTGACACTAAAGTTATTCACAAATCATCTTGTATACTCAATTTCATTCTCTTACCAATCATGTGTTTTCTTAAAAACTATTAGCTTTGCAAATATATTTTTACCATTCAATTATCCAAGTGAGAGATCTTATGAAAACATGTTTTTCATTTGATGCATAATATGTTATTTATCAATGTATAATACATTCTGCTTTAATCTATTAAATTCTCTTAAGTTTCAATACCTTTAGTTCAATTGATTTGGTACATTGTCAAGCAGAGTGTGCACTTGAAAGATTATAAGAATCCCAAGCTGTAACACCTAGTGAGGACAATGAGTGAAAATGCATTAATGAAAGTGTGATGAATTACATTAATGAAAGTGTAGCTCCTATGCAAGGGCTTTTAGAGATATAAAGATAAATAAGTCTCATATTGGTTATAAGAGAATAGATTATGAGCTTATTATAAGTCTCAAAATAAAGAGGTGTCTTTGAGGGACAAATTAGGTTTGAATCTCATAATAATTTTATGGTTAAGAATGTTAGAGTCATAGTAGTTTTGAAATAAGTGATCAAGTTAAAAGAGACTTTTTTAATAAGAAAATCTTGATTAGATCAAGGCAATATCTCACCAAGAAGGTTTTAGACTTTACTTATAAAAGTTAGAATGCACTCCCCTATAATTGATGTAAGACTTATTCATCCCTACTCTTAATCACACTTTCACTAATACATTTTGTTACACTTTCACCTATGTATGTTCACCCCCTATCCTATTAGCTTCAACTTGATTAATCCTCAAACTACATCAAATTAGATAAGGTGATGCTTTTAGATCATGTTATAGCATTCCAACCTCCCTAGTGAGGTACTATCTCAAATGGTGTTGTCATCACTTAAATGGTTCCATCTCATTTGGTCACCCATCTCAAAGTTATTACAAAACTATCATGCATAAATATGGAATTCTCAAAAACCTTCTTAGTAAGGTATTGCCTTAATTTGATTAGGTTTTTTTCTTATCTAAGAGATCCCTTCCCATTTTGCCGCTAATCTCAAAATTACACTAATGCCAATATACTTAAATATGGTGTTTTCATATACTCTAAAGTTGGGTTGCCTTAAAAGATATATTACCATTTTAAGACTTAGGACTTATTCATCCCCTTATCCTTAGAAGCCTTGCATAAGAGTGACATTTTCATTAGTATATTTTGTCATACTTTAACTTATTCATGTTCACTTTTTGCCTTTATAAAGTGTTATAGGCCTACCAATTTTTACTTGGTTCATCTTTAGCCACATCAGACAAGAGTAAGTATTGCTTTGATTACATATTATAACTTTTTAACCTTCTTGATAAAGTATTAACTTAATTTGTTCAAATTTTTTCCTTATCTAGGTGTCTCTTCCTATTTGATTTTTATACCAAAACTATTAGAATATTATCATACTTAACCATAGAGTTGTCATGGGATCCAACCCCAAGTTGTTCATAAATTTTTTCACCACAAAAGCTTATTACTTTAATTATAAAGCTCAAGATTTCCCTCTTATAGTTAATATAGGAACAATGCTTTCACGAGTGTATTTTGTCCTACTTTCATATGTGCATGTTTGCTCTCCAACCTCATCATGTCACAAGCCCATTTACTTTTGTTTGGTTCATCTTTAAATCACATTAGAGTAGATAAGATAATATTTTAATATCATATTATGACATTCTAGTATTCCTAATGAGTTGTTATCCCAATCTAATTAAATTATGTCCTTATAAAAGGGTTCCCTTTTAACTTGATCATCCATCCTAATACTACTCTAATTCAAACATACTTAACCATGGGGTTCTCATAGATCAAAGCTTAAGTTAGCCACTAAAGATGTCTTCTCTTTTTAAGGCTTATGACCTTATTTATAAAACTCATTATCTATACCCTTATAGCTATTATGGGACTTAATCATCCTTATAACCCCACAAGTCTTATATAGGAGCTACATTTCACTAGTACATCTTTTTGTAGTTTACTTTCTACTCTAGTTAGGTTTTACAAAAACTCAATATACACTATATTACAATTAATATATAGTACATCTAGTTCAAATAAAAAATTAAATAGATAGCACATAGAGAAATATATAAAACTTGAGACTAAAGTATGACACATTTTTTGTTAATATATAATTCATTTAAGTATTCTTTCTAAACAAACTTTTAATGAATCTTATATTAATATTACATATGATATATTAATTATTAATGCATAATACATATAATAAATTTTAGTAATGATCTTATATTATTCATAAAACCTATAACTTATATATAATACATTATTTATTAATGTTCAATGCATGTAATTTATTTGTAAATAACATATGCTACATTTCTATCGAATGTCTATTATATACAAAAATGTAAATCACATACAACTACTTAATCTCATTATAAATTATCAATTGCCTTGCCACTGAAGTTACCTTATACTATCTTTTAAATGTCACATGCTCATAAATACCTTCATAAATCTTAAGATAAGAATCCAATGATAAACTTTTTAATCTTGAGGCTACACTTTTAAGTATAGCAACTCTATTATGGTTCAATCATCCACATTTTTGTGGGAACCTTCTTTAAAGATACTTTCACATTTTAATCAACATTCATTCTCTTTTACAATAATTAGTAACTTGCAAGCATTTTTTTTTTATAGTGTTCTTCTTATTATATGCATTGGTTGTAAAGGAATTTTATACAAACTTAATTTGTAAAAGAGTTATTTTCATTTTTTTCATTGTTTCATTAAAGTATCTTTATATTTTTGGTTGTTATGAGTTGTTTGCTTTGTTGGCTCTCTTGAGCAATCTTTGGATCCTTATGGATCAATTTGCAAAAGTATTCACTTACCCATATTTTGATTAAAGGTGATTGTATTAATAAGCTTAGTCTTTCATTGTTGAGAGTTGATGTAAACTTGGGATTGTGTCAAACCACCTAAATATGACTGTATATTTACTTACTTGTAATTCTTACACAACTCATTTCAAAATTATGAGATTTTTTTTAAAAGAACTCTATAATGTAAACATTTTTAGTTTCTAATTTAATAACCCATTAGAAGTGTGCTAAGTCATTGAAAGAAACATAATTTACCCTCTTCTAGTGGGATAACTATTCTTATAATTAGTTGTCAAAGAGGGTGGACTCTATAAGAAGTAATTCTCTAAAAAAGATTCGATCATCTCTTATAACATAATGGAAGAATTAGCTTTGATGAGAGAAGGAATCTCTCCTCTACTATTTGTTGGTGAATATTATTTGTTTTGAAAAAATAGACTATATGTTATTTTGAATCTATTAATTTGGATATTTTGGATATAATAGAGCATGCATTTAGCTTTTTTGTTAAGATTGTAAATAATAAGATATTTATAAAACTAATTTGAGAATTATTTATTGAGAAAAACATATAGATTAAATGCAAGAGCTTTAAATATTTTGCATTATGGTTTTTCTATTATTGAATATAATTGAAATATGAATTCAGAAATTGATCATGAGATTTAGACTAAACTTGAGGTAACCTATGATAATACTTCATAAGGAAAGAATAAAATTAACATGCTTACTCATGATTATGAGCTTTTTATAATGATATGTGGTGAAACAAATAAATTTATGATTGCTCACTTTATAAATCTCACTAATGGTCTTACTAATCTAGGAAAGGTTTACTCTAATAATGAATAGATGAGAAAAGTTACTAACATGTTGCCCAAGGAATATGGTCCTCTTATTACAACTATTAAAGTAGCAAAGGATATTTAAAAGCTCACTCTTGACGAATTCATAGGAGATTTGATGACAAATGAAATGGAGATGAAGTGTTAGAAGGAGAACATTATAGAAAAGAATAAGGAAAGAAAAAGAATGAAAGATTTGCATTGAGGATTGAGCCAAAATCAAGATTTGAGACTTTTGGAAATGATGAGGTAGTGCTTATCACTAAAGATTTATCTCATGTACTTAAATATTATCATATAGAAAAAATGCACCAAAGGAATGAACATTGAGACATAAACTTAAAGATAAAAAAAGAGATTATTTACTATGAATGAAGAAAGTTGAGACATATTCTTTCTTAATGCTCTAAAGTACTCAAGGGATTGAAAAATACAAGAGTAATTGGAAGAAGAAAGTAATAAAGGTTCCTTGAAGTAACTTGTAGAAGTCTTCTTCTAGTGATGATGAAAAGAATGAAGGGTTGATCTACTTAATGGCTAATGAAGATGATCTTGATAGCACCTCTTTTAATGATGAGGTATGTCCTCCCACATAAGATGAACTTGAAAAATAACTTATTATTATATGTCTTAATTATGAAATTCTTTTAATAAAATATAAAACATTAAAGATGCTTACTAATTTTCTTGCTATGTGTGAGTATTTAAATGATATTGATGAAATAGTTAAGCTATGAATTGGTTAACATAATTACAAAAAATTAGTAGTAGTAACTAATTTAGTGCTTTTAAGAATTTGTATTCACATTGTTTTACCTCTTAACATAATCTTATTGATCATAAGAAACATCATATGTCATTCTCATGCTTTATAACATGATAACTTTTGTTGCAACTATTGCATAAGACTTGGACATGTAGCAAAAAATTGTAAATTAAAAAAAATGTACACTTTAGATTTCAAAAGTATTTATCGGTATCAAAGGCTATGGTATAACATGATACTACATTTATCTTTGACTGTTTTTACCTCAAAATTGACTACAGCTTCAAAATTAATACTTGATCCTTTATGTCTAGGCATACCTTCTAAATAAAACCAAGACATGCATGTGGTATTTGGATAATAGATGTTCAAGACATGATGGGGAATCCATCTATGTTCACCCAACTTAAATGTCATCCATAATGAACGTGTCACCTTATGAGACAACTCTAGGACTAGGTTCATTAGCATGGGTACTAATTATAATTGTTTATGTTTATTATTAAGGTCATATTAGTTAATAGTTTAAAATATAATTTGCTAAGAAAAAGTCAATAATGTAATTTATTATAAACTTACTTTGATCCTAAACAATGCGTTGTTAGTAAAAATCATGAAACTTTAGCTATAGCTTTTACGACAAATAACACCTACATGTTAGATTTAAATGTTGAAGCATGTGGAAAATGCCTTACATCACAAGACAATGATGCCAAACTCTAGCATATGAGGCTTTATCATGCAAGTATCTCAGCCATTACGAAGATAGTGAGATAAAACTTAAGGGATTACTTGTTTTGTAATTAAATAGTAAGTATATATGCGACCCATGTCAAAAGGGCAAGAAAAATAAGATTCCTTCTAAACCTAAGAATGACACTTATACTGAAAAACCTTTGGAGATACTCTACTTTGATCTTTTTAAACCAATCCCAAAGTCTAAGAAGGAAAAATTATGATTATTCTTAATATAAATAGGTTTTATTCCTTAGAAAGAAAAGAGATGCTTTTGAGAATTTTCTTAATTTAATCACCAAAAACAAATCATAATACAATGATAGTTTTAATTAGGAGTGATCATAGTGGAGGAATAATGAACTATTTGTAGATTATTATAGTATGACATCATTCACACTTTGTCATCACTTAAAACCTCCAACAAAATAGAGTTTTAGAAAGAACGAATAAAACCTTAGTTGATATGTCTAGATGCATGCCTAATGGGTATGATTTACCTAAGTATTTTTTGGTTAAAGTAATTAACATGACTTATTATGTTATGAATCATGTACTTGATCATCATGTTTTAAAAATTATATTATATTAACTTTTGTATGCTAAAAAATAAAAGATTGCTAATTTGTATGTATTTGGATACAAATGTTATATCTTTAATAATGAAAAGAGTGAATTAGCCAAATTTATTATAAAATTTGATGAAGAAATTTTCTTAAGATGCTTATAAATAGTAAATCATTTAAGATATTAATAAGAAAACCTTAATAATATAAGAGTTTATTCATGTAAGTTTTGATGAATCTTTCTTCATTAGACATGATATGATAATTGTGCAAGAAGATATTAACAATTTTGATATGTTGAGAATTGAAGATAACATTACACATAAACAAAAGAGGGTTAAAGTTCAAGATCTTATAATAAGTCAAATTCCTAAAGAATGGAAGTTTAATAAGGACCACCCTTAAGACCTAATGCTAAGAGATATGGAGAAAGGAAGAAACATTACATAATGAATTTTACCTATTAGCTATAAATGAAGACTTTAGTTAATTTAAGAAGAATGAAGTTTGGAAGGTAACCCTAATTGCCCCAAACCATACCATAATTTGAAACAAATGGATTTTCAAAAACAAGTTAAATGAAAAAAGAATAATTATTAGAACTAATGCTAACTTGTAGTTAAGAGATATATTTAAATTGAGGGCATAGATGTTAATAAAACCTTTGTATTAGTAATTAAGTTAGAAACTATTAAGATCCTTTATCTTATGCTTTTCTTAAGGGTTTTAAGATGTATCAAATGATGTAAAAAGGATTATTTTTAAATTGTTGTGTAAATGAAGAGGTTAATTAAAGTAACCACCTAGATTTGAAGTGATATAGGATAGATTTAGACTTTTTTCTTAGATCTAAATTAGAGCTTATAATGCTTGATATACTTAATAGATTATTAGAGAATATGAAAAAAGTACTATGCATTAATCAGGATTAGGTGGCGTGTGTGATATTTTAGAACTATTTAAAAATTAATATTCCAAATATATAGCAAAGATTATTAATTTGAATAGGTGACAACACCTTAAGCATTAAGCATAAAATTTTATAAAATGATTTTTATCATATCTAATTATATATCTATAAAATAGAGAATTTAAGATAAACTCTATATAAAGTACTTTTAATAGAAAAAAAATAACTACAATTTAGATTATTACCTAGAAAATAAAAATTATTAAAAGATTAAATCTTTTAATGATGATGTGGATGTTAATATAAGTGAGAATTTATTTGGTTACAAGCTCCATTGATGGAAGGTCTCACACCTTTGATCTTTATCTCTCATAAAAAACTCAGAATCTCTCTAACTAGGGTTAAGCACACACACACTTTGTTCATAAAAGTAGAATCATACAAGTAAAAAAATTATTCTATCATTTTTAACATAATAAACATCCTTGTTTAAAAGGATTTCAAAGGTTTATAACTAAAAATAAAAAAATTAAAAAATTAAAAAACTATAAAATTAATTAAATTAAGTAGTTCCTAAATTGTCTTTGCATTTTGAGCGATGGTAATGGAGAGAGACAAAATGACAAGGGTGTGCAATGCAGATGGAGCTTGACGTGTCTATTTCAATCTTCGAGTAGGTACGATTTCAGCAGAACAGTATGGGCTGGTGAGGATGGTAGGTCAACACCAATCATTGAAGGACAAAATGGATACAACGATTTATCGCGAGTGACGGGTCAACTTGGGTTAACAAATCAACTAGGTTATAGCAGGTCACACTGGTCATACAGACACATAAGTAGGCTCAGACAATGACTACGTTTGCAAATGGTGGTGATGGTGATAGTAGACGCTGATGAATGGCGGCTAATGTTAAGCATTTTTTAAGCAATTTGCAACCACATTTTGTACCGATGAACTTATGAAACCGGTGCAATGTTAGTGGATGTGTATTTTTCAACTATTGATAGATGCTCCTACATCATCTTCCCAAGTGGAAGAGAGCTTAACTCAATGGTTACAAAGTGATTGGTACAATAGTGCTTTAACAAGTGTGTCATGATATGGTGTAAGTTATCATAGATAAGCTAGGAGTTCTTTATAGAAGGTTTGACCTTTTAACGAATTAAAAAAAATTTTAAGTTTATAGTCTTTGATTAGAATTATCTCATGATCTAAATTTTTTTCACATTATTTTTACTTACTCTCAAGGTTAATATAGTGATAGAAACAAGTTCACTTATTATGAAAGAATTAACCTTAAATGACTTACTAGTTATTAGATGTGATACCCTATAAGAGACTAAATCTTTAACATTAAATGTCACACTAATCTCATATTCTTTTGATAAATCTAACACATATGCATTAGTTCTAATTTTTGAATAATCTTAAAAGGTTTAGCTTTATGTAGTTATAATTTCTTATAAACTCTAAGAGAAAACTATTTTAACTTAATTATAATTATAATATAATCTCTTTCATAAAATTTTCTAACATTTTTAGCATATACTAGTTTCTCATATCTTTTATTATTTAAATTAATTTTTTTAGATATTATTTTATGAGAGGCAAAGAAAAAAGTAAAAATAGAACTCTTAAAGTTCATTAGTAAGAAAATAAGATCAATAAAAGATATTAGCTATTATTATTAGCCTGTATAATAGGTGATGGATTTAGTAAGGTGATAGCTAACTCTTTAACTATAAGAAACTAAACTAAGCCTCTTTGTTGAAAGGTCTTCCTAACTTATGATAATATGATCAAGCTTAAATTGTCTTTCTATTTTCTTTATCCATAGGTTTAGAATTGTTTATAAATTTATTAGGCTTAAGTGATTGGGGTCTCTCATGAGATGGAGTACCGTGTACTTTGATGGCCTTTTCTTCATAAATAAAGAAACATATGTTAAAAGTCATAAGCACAACATCATATAAAATCTTGTTATTATACCTATCTAATTTCAAGAATAAAATGTCTTACTTGTATAATTACAACAACATATAAAATCTCGTTATTATACCTATCTAATTTCAAGGACACATAATATAGTTGCTTAATAAGTATAAATGTTTTATCTATTAATGGCAAAGAGTAAGGATTTGGGTGTTTTAATGAAGAACCTCTTATTTACTTAGTAGTTTTAAAGGATATTGTATTAATATAATTACCATTATCTATGATAATCTTATATAGTTGTTCCTTAGTTTTTATGATAATACTAAAGATATTAGTGTACTTCCAATCATCTTATAGTTGTGGGATTGTAAGGATAACTATAAAAATTTTCATATTTTTTAATTCTTATTTAGCTTTCTTATCAAACATTATGTTTTCTTCTTATTATAGCTCTTCTTATTCATTAAAACTTTTAGGTTCATAATCATAGATCTCTTTAAGTAATTTACAATTATATATCTTGTTTCATGACACTTAAAAAAGTAATTCTAGATTGGATGGGTTTTGCTTAAAAAGATTATAAATAAGTGGGTGATCGTACAGGTTTATAAGGTTTAGAAACTATAATAGATGGGGTAGATGAAGTGTGAGTATAAGTAGGCTAAGAAATTATAGTGTCAGATTGTAAAGGGTCTGATTTATCATTTCTCTTAAAATAGAATATTTTTTTTCTATATTTCTAGCTATATGATAAGTTTTCTCTAATGTAGTAACATTTCTTAAGTTAAGCTCAACTTGTGTGTATTCTTTTAAATCTTTCCTAAAATAAGATAGTACCACACACTCAAGTTATTTATATCATATCTAAGTTTATAATCCTTAAATTTTAAATATATTTTTTAACAAATCTATCACCTTAGGAAACCTTTTACCATTTTTCTAATATTTTGGTATTATAAGTTATTGAAACAAACTTGTTATACAACATAACCTTAAGGTTTCTATAAGTTTGGGATACTTTTTCATCGTGTTAGCATATTTTCACTCTAAGTTCCTAAGGAACCTATAGAAAATGTCGATAAATTTAGTATTAATAAATTGATATTTTTTATCACTCATTTAGTGTCAATCAAAGTAATTATCCATACTAATCTATTAGTTAATGTAATATTTAAGATCAAAACTATCACCAAAAGTAGGGGTATCTAGTCTTATGTTAGGGATATACTCTCTATCTCAATGTCTCTTAAGTCTTAACTCCTATACTAGCTCTTAACTTTCTAAACTTGCAAGTAATGTGAGGGGGAGTAAATCAAAAAGCTTAATAGAGAGTCCTTAACGCATGTTGTAAAAATAATATAAAAATAAAGAAATATATAAATATGTATAAGTAGTGCATAATCAATATCATTAATGGTGGTATCATATAAAAGTATTTGAACTTATTCCTTGTATTAAAGATCCAAAACTTGGGGTCTACTACATCTTAATCTTTATTTATATTAAGAATTTTTACTTCTCATATTAACATTATTTTAGAACACTTTTATTAACTATATGGGGTTACTTTGGATTATTTATTTTACTTTAATATGCTATTGTAAACCCTAATTACCTATCTGGCCTTCAAGATTTCCTTGAAAACCCTAATCAACTTTTTGAGTCTTCTTGGTTTTTTTTCTAAAATCTTAATTATCTATTGAGGTGTTTTTGGGTTTTCATCCAAATCATAATCAACTACTTGGTTCCTTCCAAACCTTAATCAATTATTTAAGATACTATAGGATTTTCTTTTAAACTTTATTTAGTTATTTATGATATCTTCCAAATCTTAACCAACTATTTGTAGTATTCTTAGGTTTACTTCTAAACTCTAATCAGTTATCTGAGATATCCTAATATTTTCTTTCAAATCTTAATAAGCAATTTGAAGTATCTTAGGGTTTTCTCAAAACCCAACCCAACTATGTATGGTCAACTTTCTCTATGTAAATTTCATACCTACAATTAGTTTTTGTCCTAATCTTTACTTGACATCCTCACAAGGATCTTCTTATGTGTATGAGCTACTACTTTAGCTTTCACTCAATTCCAAATCTTAATCTTCAACCCTTAGACACATTTTCTAAGTAATGGCCAATCTTTTCAAACTTGGGTTCACTTAAGTTTATTGGTGACTTTTATGCCTCATAATAAACCTAACAATTGCACCTTTCCTAAAGGTCTCTCCTAACCCTTGTGCATCCCCTAAGATACCATCTAGGGTGTTAAATTTATTATTTAAGAGTCTAATAAGGTTTATTCATCCCAATAATCTAAGCTATGCCTAGGGTTTATCTAAAACTTATATGTAGGTCAAGCTTGACATCATTATTAATGTCATAATTGAGCCCTCACTACCTAAACGTCCTTTAAGGTCTAAGCCAAGAGCATCTCCAACCCAAGACATTATCCAAATCATGCTTAAGTAGTCACCAAGTGCTAATGTTATTGATCCAACTTAATTTATTCATTTAAAATATTCTCATAATAATACCAAAGCCTAAGAAAC
Organism: Vanilla planifolia; assembly: GCA_023846275.1. Lineage (NCBI taxonomy): Eukaryota > Viridiplantae > Streptophyta > Magnoliopsida > Asparagales > Orchidaceae > Vanilla > Vanilla planifolia. The sequence continues at coordinate 27,609,358 of CM043870.1, forward strand.
ATTTAAAGATTTCCTTACTTATCATATTAACATTATTCTAAAAAATTATTATTGATAATCTAGTGTTACTTTGGGTTATTTCTTCAATCTATCTAGGATGAACTTAAGATTTCTTCCAAATCTTAATCAATTATTTGGCCATTCTAAGGTTTTTCCAAAACCCTAATAAAATTTCTCAGCCTTTTAAGATTTCTTCCAAACTCTTGATCATCCATTTAAGATATCTTAGGGTTTCCTTTCAAACCCTAACTAGTTATTTAATTCTTTAAAATCTCTATCAACTATTTATAATGCACTAGAGTTTCCTTTCAAACCTAATCAGCTATTTAAGATGTCTTTGTGTTTCCTTTCAATCTATAATTAGTTATTTAAGGTATACTGAAGTTTTCTTTCAAACCATAATCAACTATTTAGGGTAAAGTTTTCTTACCAAACCTTAATTAGTTATTTGGGGTACCTTAGGGTTTCCTTTCAAACTATAATAAAACTATTTGTAATATCTTAAGGTTTCTTTAGAATCTTACTTAGCTATCTAGTATCATCTTCCTCTACTCAGATTTCACACTTATGATTAGTTTCAGCCCTAATCTTTGCTTACAATCCCATTTAAATTATTTTTACATATCAATGTTACCACTTAAGCTTTAACTCTCAATTCAAAATCCTAGGCTTTAACCTTTAAGCATAGTTTTCAAGTTATGGCCAATTGTTTCAAACTTGGGTTCACTTGAGTTTCATTAGTGACACTTATGCATCACAGGTAAACAAATGTCATAAGAGTATAATCAAGGTCATTCAAGATTTAAGCTATTAATCCCTTGGACAAGATTAACATTACTCCTATTGTCACAACAAAGCCCATAATAATCCCAAACATCCTTTAAGGTTTAAGCTAAAATGTTCTCCAATTTAAGGCCTGATCCAAAGCATGCTTGAGTACAAAACCAAGTGCTTATATTTCCAATCAAACCTTATTCATTCCTTTAAGGTAATCTCATAACAAAACCAAAATCTAAGAACTACTTAAAGCTTAAATCAAGGCTAATCTTATCTTTCTTGGATTTACCCAAGATTACATTATTAAAAGACTTATTTTCTTATGCTTTTTATGACTTCCTTCATCTCAATCATCACATTCTATGGTTCATCAAAAAGTTACAATTCAATTCCAAGCCTAACTAAGGTTTGTTGTAATATTAACTCCTAGCCATTATGCTTTATTTTATGATGACAAATCTTAAACATTTTTAATGAATTTGGTTTGATAAATTTCTAAATAGTTGATACTCATATTCATGAGGGAATTTAAGAAAAAAGAAGCAAAAGTAAAATTTTATGAAAATCAACTTGGTTAGAGTGGCAAATCATAAAGAGATTTTTTTAGATTACTTTTTAGGTAATTCAATTTTATTTTTAAAATATTAATCTTGTTTAAAATTATTCCTTCAAGACACATAAAAAAATAATTAAATTCTATTTTTAATAACCTTGATCAATATCCAATATTCCAAATTTGTATTTCTTAATTATTTGATCACCATTCTCAAAATTTATTTCAATATTAATTTAAATAAGAAATTCAAATAAAAGTAATTAAAAAAATTAATTCTAAATCACCTAAATCTCTTCTAATTACTATTGTTGTTTGTGCCTTTTATTATAGTATTCAGGTCGGGTCAAGGCATCAATCCCAAACCTGTTTGAAATTATTTACATTTCAAACACATTTGAATTTAGCTCGAATTGAGGCATTGCTCGACAAATCCATATTTAGTCTTCTGATTACTGGCAAGTAAGGGTGATTAAATCCCACATGAACTAGAAGGTAGCCAACCTTAACATCAGGCTACCTTTAGTATGCACCATAATGCTTATATAGAGAAAATGGCTTTTAAAATATACCATGCGGGACTAAAAGTATTACTTTTACTGCACAATAAACTCCCGAGTTGCAGGAATAACATGAGCCATGTGATTGTACATTTTGTGATTGAATGATCACCATTGTATCTAATTTTTTCAAAAGCACAAATTCTATCAACCGTTGATTACAAAATTTTATGATTACATGGTCTGTATTTCTTCCACTCTACAAGTTAAATCTAGCTGTCAGATCGTGATTCAGATCGGTTGAGATCAAATTTCTATTTCTAAAAGAGCATAGATTAAATTTCATCCATCCAATTGTGCAGATTTTCTGATCAAATGGTCATGGTTCGGTCCGATTGAACGGCTCTAATGTAACGACTCTTTTAGCCATTACTTTGAGCCGTTGGGAAATTTGTTCTCAATATTAATTTTCTAATTAAAAATCATGAAAGCATGATGGCTAACTTAGATGTTTTGCAAGTACTCTTAATCATTAAAAAATGTCTATAATTTGGGAAAATTTTTAAAAAAAATTGATTGATGAAAACTTTTACAAAAATTCAAAGAAGAAATCTTAAGTGAAGACCTCGAAGCAATTCGTAGCCATTGCTGATAATCACCTCCTTATGCTTTGCCCTTCTTCAATAAACTTCAAATTTTTTTAATTCATCTTTTAATAAGCTAAGCTCTTATTTTCATTCTCTAGCTAATTAAATTTAATTAATTGTGCTTTATTGAGTATTTTACAAGTATAAGAATTTGGTTGTATGGATTTTTATCGTCATTTCTTTCCTTTTTTTTCAATTCTGTTTTGTTGTAATACTGCTATAACTTATTTTTATTTTCTTGTTGTAAGGATTTAACATACTTGTCCTTTGATGAAATGCTTAATGTTTTATCATAACTGATTTTTTATCGAAGGTGAAAGTATGTTTATTTTTAAGTTGAACCACCTAAAAATCGTTTATATACATGTTTAAATTTTTGTACCTTATTTTTTAAAAATTTCTTAAAACTTTTTATTAAAATAAATATTAAAATATTTTTTAAGAAATTATAATTTTTTATTTTAATAATTCACCACCCTCTTGTTGAATCACATTTCAATTGGTATCAAAGCAAAGTCCTTTTTAGTGAGAAGAAATTTTCTGAAAGATATATGACTCAAATTAATACTTCAGTTAGATCAGGTGAATGAGCATCTTTCAATAGGCCATTACTCTTTTGTAGTAATTATCATATTTATTGAAACACTAGAATGGCTAGTTATTTAAAATCTATTGATAAAGAAATATGATAATTGATATAAGTTTTTTTTATTAAGAAAAATGTATAAGATACTTTTGTATCTAAACCTTTTTATGACATGAAAGATAGTAAAAAATATAAAGTATAATTAAATGATAAATAGTAAATTTTTATATTATTCTTTAAATGTTACTAAATTTAATAGAATCATGAATTTAAAAACTACTTATGAAATTTGGTATAAATTAGAAATAACATAAAAAGGCACATGTTTGGTTAAGAAAAATAAAATAAATTTGATTACACATGACTATGAGTTATTTAGTATGCTTTCAAATGAGTTCATCAAAGCATATTTATAAGATTTACTAATATTACTAATATATTTGCTAGTTTGTGAAAGCCAATATATATGAATGAACAAGTAAAAAAGATATTATAAAAGAATATAACCCATTAACCATTGCCATCAAAATAGCCAAAAATATTTTTATGATAATAAAAGATGACTTGATGGGTGAGCTTATGACACATGATCTAAAAATAAAGAGGAGAAAATAAGAAGAAGAATTAATTTAGAAGAACAAAATAAAGAAGGAACAATCATTAACATTGAAGATGGAGTAAGACATTTCAGAAGAGGAATTCACTAATGATGATGGTATAGCTTTAATTTCAAAAGTTTATCTAAAGTTTTTAATGTTGTAAAAAAGTATAAAAATCAAAAGCCTAAGAGAAGAAAAAGAAGAAAAGAGGAAATTATAGGATGACCCTAGCAAAGTAGTTTGAGCTAAAGGATCAATTGTAGGATTAAGTGAACAAAGGTTTAGTTAGACATAATTCTTCTCCTTAGGGTGCTCTATCATCTTTATTAGAGAACTATAGTTTCTTGAGCCCTGCATGTTACTATCACATGTTTGTGTTGAACTTCTTTAAGATTATAACACCTTTAAATCAATTGACAAAGATGGGTATAGTTTTCATGTGGTCAGATTAGTGTGAGTTAAGATTTTATGAGAGGATAGGTTGAGTAAACTCTAGTCTTAGCTTTGTTGAAGTACATAGGCAATATAAAGTTTTCAATGATGCATTACACATTAACTTAGGTATAATACTTAGGCAAAGTAGACAAGTTGTAGTTTACGCATTTAGACAATTTCATGAGCATGAGCTCATCTAACCTAATGCATAAGATAGAGTTAGTAGCTGTGATTTTCACTCTCAAGTTTTGGTGATGCTACATTTATGGGATACATGTAAAGATTTTTATTAATCATTAGAGCCTTTAATACATTTTCACCTAAAGGGAGTTCAACTTTAAGAAATGATGATGGTTGGAGCTTATCAAGGATACTAAGAGGGTAGGGAGAATGGTAATTGCACAAAGTAAGGGTGTAGCTCTCATATTTATGCATGTAAAGAGATCTGAGAGAGAGACAATGATGGATGTCTATATGGAGTTTACTCCAAGTTAGTAGTATAGTCTTTAGTGGCTTTATGTAGTGCACTTCACTTTCATGCTAATTGGATGGATGAGTTGAGAAAAGTTTAGTAAAAGGATCCTACAAAGAAAAATATTCAAACTTTAATAGGGTTAGTCCAAGGATTTCCCTTTAAAAGATGATATCCTAACCTACTAAGGTAGGTGATGCATTCTATAGCACCAAGAGTTTAGAGAAAGTTTGTTAAGGGGGCTCATGATATTGGCTTAGTGATTCACCTAATAGAGACTAAAATGTTTAAGAATCTCAAAATCAATTTTTGGTGGAGTGGTTTAAAGAGGGATGTGGCCTAATGTGTTAAGAATTTCTTAGTTCATTAGCTAGTGAAAGTAGAGCATTAAAACCCTAGTATATTACTTAAAAATATAGTAGTACTAGAATAAAAATGGAATGAATCATTATGAATTTCATCTTAGGTTTACTAAGAACTAGTCAATCACTTTATTACTATTAAGAAGATAGTTTTAGCTAAAAAGTTGGCAAAATTATAAGTGCAACATATTTCCTAACTACATGGAGAATCCGAACTGATTATTTTTAATAGAGACATTAAGTTTGCCTTAGAATTTTTGAAACATTTCCATTAAGATTTAGGGATTATACTCTGGTTTATTACAACTTATCATCTGCAAAAAAAAATGATTCAATAGAAAGGATGATCCATACCTTAAAGGACTTATTGAGACTTAGCATGTAATCTTACTCCATGGATTAGTATAGGCAATTATACTAATAAAGTTTGTTTACAATAGTAGCTATCAATTGGCAATCGATATGGCATCATATGAGGAACAATAAAGGTGGCATTGTACATCTTCTTTTTGTGTTGAGTGAGAGAGATCCTAAGTAGATTCTTGGATCATAGATTATAATGGAAATACAAGATATCTAGAGACTACAAGAAATATTGTGTGCAGTTTAAGATCATCAAAATAAATATTTTGACAGTAAGCACCAATTAATGAGCTTCGTTGTAAGACTTTAAGTCTTTCTTAAGTCAGTTTAATGCAAGGATTATTTTTTATTATAAAAGATTTAAACCAAAGACCTTAGTATATTGGATCATAATGAATTTTGGAGAGCATTGAGTTAATAGCTTACCAATTTTAGTTGCTAAAGACTTTAGCATTGATTCATGACATCTTCCATATTTTTATTTTGAAGAATATGTCTTTGATTCATAATATATTCTTCGGAAGGAGCTAGAGGTAGTTCATTCGTAGCCAAATGCTTCTTGTTACAGACACCCAATGCATATTTAAGAGCATAGTACCAAATAGCTAAGGAACATGATCTTGCCCATGGTTGAAGTGATATAGAATAATTAAGAGGAGAAAGAGGCTACATGAGATGTAGATAGTGAGGTTCATTGCAAATAATCAAAGTTGTTTTTCAATTTTCAAGGGTGAAATTATGGTTGAGGTATGAAGAATATTATACTCCCTCGATTAGTTAGCCAAAAAAGGATCTTTGCAAGCTCAAAGTTGATCCCAATATACATGTTTCTCCTTTTTGTTTGGTTAATTAAGTTCTTTTTAAGCTAGTTACTTGAGTTAGTTTTGATTTTTCAATGTACTAAGGCTAGAATATAAAATATACTTAAGTGGGTTGGCCATTTCAATACCTTAATATTCTCAAACCACAACATATGCTTATTAATTGGCATGATTCCTAAAAGATATGAATCAATGGATGACTAAGAAAGAGATTTGAAATTTAAATCTCCTTCGATGCATGCAAATTAGAAAATGAATTAAGCTAGAACTAACCCTTTCTCTAACCTCCTTATGGTGCCTTAATTTTAGGAGATTAATTAAAACTAGACGTATTAATGATAATATTACATTTCTTTTAGGAAAAGCGAAGGGCAGCCATGAGAATGCAAGGAGAATCCCTAGCTGTGAGAAAGCCAGGGATGATAACCTAGCCATGAGAATGAATGATGAAGGGAAAATCAAAAGTTTGAAGAGAATGAGGTTTATCCACTAGAATAATCTACTACATATCACAAGTTAGGATGAATCTCAAGATCTTGCAATTAAACTATACACTTGTCTCAATTAAAAATCAAGTATCTTGGTATGATATGCATGATTCTAAATCTATTTTTTATCAAGAGAGTTATTGTAATTACCTTTTGGATAAAAACTTAGTTCTACCAAATGATTGACATGAATTTATAATGTCATTCATAACTCCATGATAGGATTATTCCTACCATAATTTAACCTACATATGATCAGATAAATGCTAAGTTGTAATATAATAATAATTTTTAATTTAAGATATGTTTTAATCTCAAAATCTTACAAATTTCTCTATTATTTACCCTAATTGATGAATTCTTGTAGCCACTTAAGATTTATTACCTTGAGTAAGTCTTAGGGCTTTATTTCATTATTCTGTTATAGGATTTAAAGGCATTGTTGAGACTTTATAAGAATATTATATGGCTTTTTATTTCTTTTGAAGCTCTCAGGTTCTAGAATTTGATGCTTGGGAGTTTCAAATTTAGCCCTTAAAAGAAAGCCAGGGTTAAGTAAGGTTAAAAAGAGGATGAAATGTTTTGACCATATAAAATCGTAGGTGGAACTTCAATTAAGCTTAGTAAGATGAAGGATGGTTTTATTCATGTAATATCCTCAATCATCAAAAAATGTACGAGATCAAATGTCTCATAAAGTGTGTCAAATCTTAAAAAATAAAATATTTTAAGCTAAAAAATAAAAAAAATAATTGGATAAAACTTGTTGAAATAAGTCTTACAATATTTATTTTGTCTTGATCAGAGTTCAATTAAAATGTTTATAAATTTTTAAGCTAATAAGTATAACTGAATAAATAAATAAATATATATAGATATTTATTATTTTTAGTTTTATCAAAAATAACCCTTTTGCTCCCTCTCCCATCCTTTTGCCCAATGCAAACCCTACGAGATGATTTTTGCCGATCTGGAGCTTTGTCGAAACTCCCTTCACTGATGGTGAGGGATGTGAGAACTATTGAAACATCGATGAAAAGTAAGAAGGAGAAGGAACATGGTGTGGTGGCAAGGATCTATGAATTCTTAACCTATCATTTCTTATGTTATCAATGATATAAGTTAGGATTTGGTTCTAATTAAGATCCTATTTGGTTATTAAATTGATGGTGTATGGAATCTCTTGAGTTTGCAAATTAAGATTTTAGGAAAAGGGAAAATGAAGAGAGAGAAATTCTTTAAAGAGAAAGAAAGGAAAAATTTAGAAATTTGAAGTAAGATTTGCAAAAAAAAGTTATAAATCTTGTTAAATTAAAATCTTATAATTTTTTATATTAAGTTGAGACATGTTTTGTTGACAAGCTAAAATTAAGAAAATAAGAAAATTGACTAACTACAATGACAAGAAAGAATAATGAGAAAAATGGCGAGGATGGTTCTTTAATATAAATATTTATGTGTATACTTGATGCATTATTTTTTTTGAAAGTAAAAACCTACCTATAATTTATATAGAGCATGTGATATTAATGTATTAATATAATAATATTATTAAATGATTACATAAGATTTGATATTTATAACTAGATATATTTTTTTAATATTGATAAAATATAAATATAAAATTATTTAACATGATTAACTACGTAAGCTTGACATTAATATGGTGATGCAAAAACATACATCTTATAAAATACTATAAAAAATAAGAACTATACATATGAAAATAAATTGAGAGAATTATCACTATGAGATGTCAAGTAGCTAATATGCCATATGGTTGATGTTATCCAATGAAGTGGCTAGTGGCCATTAAGTCATAACTATTATAATTTATTACAAAAATATAATCATTAAAAAATATAAAAAGATTGAACATGATTGTATATAAAAATATGATATGATAAATCAATGAATGAGATTTCTATTATAACTAAATAAATTAAAAAGTAGACATTGACTAACTACTCTTTGAGAGAGATGGAGGAGAGCACTGGTCTGTATAAGGTTTACTCGGTTAAATTAAAATAAGTGCCAATAAATAAAACTACATTAAGAAAAAGAATAAAAATATAATAAAAAATTGCATGTGCTTATTAATTTTTTAAAAGATTATAACAACTTTTTATTTAATAGCATATCATATTTCTTATTTTATATTTTAATATAAATCAGACTCTGCTTGTCTACATGTTATAGTTGATGCTTATAATTAAACTTGATATATCATTTTCTCGAATTAATACTTATTTTGTATATTTATTTGTTATTAGAGAGAGCCTATTAACCTAGTGATGATTAGTTTAACTTTTCTTTAGTACTAATATTTCTAATAAGTTAGTACTCTAATAAAAGATAATTATACATAATAATAGCCTATAAAAAAATTAAAACTACAAAGATTTGTATTACAGAAGTTGAGTTAAATAACTTGTTAATTTGTATTATATATATATATATAGAAACTTTATGTAATATTATATGAAACTTTTAAAATTATGATATATAGTTGTTGTGATTATTTTAATTAATTATAGTTATTGGATTCAATTATAGTTAATAATTGTGGATACAAATTATATGGTTGTCATATAATAGATATAAATATCATATTTATGTATTTATAAATTCAAAATTAACAAAATATAAGAAAATAAAAAAAATCTAAGAAAAGTTTTGTCCATTTGAATTTTAAAGTTTGAGGAGAAAATAAATTGAATATATGAAGAAAATAAGGTTACCACATTTATGGTATCAAAACATAATTTAATTTAAAAGAAATTAGAGTTGATTGAAATTAGAAAAGAAATAAAGTTTTTTTGAAAAAAATAGACACGTTATAGGCTAACTATAATTAAAGGCTTGAGAAGTTTGAGATTACTTAGAAAATGAAATAAGAGTCAAGTTGTGAGGCTTTTTTACCCTTAAATTATGTTTAGAGGTTGGTTTAAGACTTTTAGTAAAACCTTCGATTTCTAGATTAAATTGGTTAAGGCCTCTAGCAGCCCTAAAAAGGAAGGTTTAAAGTTGAGGTACCTTTAGAGTAAATCTTGAAAAAGACAAGTACAATCTCATGTTTTACTTATAAAGGAGTCCTTGGATTGGAGACTCTTAGTTTAGACCCAATATGGAGATTAGAGTTAAGAGAGTGCTAGGATATTTCCTTAAAAGAGGTGTCAGGCTTAAATAAGAGGCTAAGTGGTTCTCTCAACTTTTGGCTAAACTCTAATTATTTTTAAGATTTAAGGGTAAGATCATGAGTTAGCTCTTTAAGGCTCTTAGACCTGGGCTGAAAACCTCACAAAGAAATCTACGATTGTGTATGACTTAAGAGAGACCCTTGGGAAGGATGTAATAGTTTAGATTAGCCTGATAGGTATGAAAAATCACTAGTGAAACTCAAGCGAAACCAAAGTTTTTAAAGGAATGACTTAGATTATAGCTTAGGGTTTAAAGCCAATGTTTTGGGGTTTGAATGGAAGCTTAGATGAAAGCTGAGACAAGGATTAATAAATCCTAATAAGGAGCCCATATACTAATTAAGGTTAAAGGGTAATCCTAAATAAGGATTTGAGATAATTATGATCGCTTAATAAGACAATTAAACTTTCAAAGAATTCTTATGGCATGCTAGATAGGTTGTATAAGATTTTAAGAAAATCTTAACATAACCTAAATAGGGCTAATGAGGGTTTTGAAGAAACCCTGATGCCCTTACAAACTTAAGATTTTCAGAAAATCTTAGGATGTCTTAATAGGTTGGTTAAGATTTTAAGAAAACCCTAGGATTCTTAGATATACTAGTTATTTAAAAAACCTTAAGATATAGCAAATAGATTGATAAGTAAGGTTATCCCTTAGTCAAATTCTAGATAAGTTGATTTTGACCTATACTTAGTCTAAGGTTTTGTTGCTTAAGAGCTATTGGATTCATGTTAAGGCTTATGATGCTTTTGGTTAGACTTGGTGAATAAAAAGAGGATGCCTATTATGGTGCCCAAAGGATTTAAAATAAGCTAGCTCACTTAGTAACAAGCTTGTAGTACTAAAATAAAGAATTTAGATAAGAGAATTTTAACAAGTTTTATGCATGACTCCTAAGAATAGGGAATGCTAGTTTGCAATACATAGGATTGTAGACTAAGGGCTCTTAAAGGATCATAGAGTATTGATTATTTAATAAGAACTCCAAAAACATTATAGAGTCTTAGTTATTTAATAAGGACTTTGAAGAACTATGGAGTGCTAATTATTTATCAAAGATTCTTGGAGGATAATGGAGTGTCACTTATTTATTGAGGATATCCTAAAGAACTATGGATGCACCAGATTATACGATGAGAAGTGCCAAACTAGTGGTTGCACATTAGTTACAAGGATAACTGCATCATAGGATAATGAAATTTTGAGGGATTTGAGAAGTCGGAATATATTAAATAGTTAAGATTCTCAAACGTTATGCCAAGAGACAAGAAATCAATGCATATTTTTTATGCTTTATGTTTCATTATATTTTGACTTAGCTTGGTAAGCTAAGGTCCTTTTATATGACATTTTAGTTTATTTATACATAGATCTTAGTTATAATTTGTCTTATATCAATTTGTTGTATACATGTGATTGTTACTTATTTTTATAGCTTGATCTTAAGGACTCCTTATTGGGCTTCCCTACTCACCTCTTCCAATATAAGTCTAAGGAATTAAGCACTTGCATTTGGAGTTTAAACTTGAGTGATAGTGCATTGTAATAGTTGGGATTCAATGTTTTAGTTTATGATATTTTAGTCTATAATAGTCATGCTTTTATTTATTATAAAGACAAAAGTATGTGATGGTTATCAAAGATTATATCTGACACTTATTAGACTCCATTATTGGTGTCATGCATATTTTCTATTATTTTTATTTAGTATATATATTGGCATTATGGATGGTATGTGAATTTTATTACAAGTTGTTAGTAAATTTGTATGTAGGTATTGTACACCCCAACTGTCACATCTCACTGGTCCATTAACTCTTATTTTCTCTCTAATTAAGAATATTTAAAAAATAAATAAATTTGATGTATTAAGAGAATACAAAATATTTTCTCAAGAGAGAAATGTTGATTAACTACTCTCATAATTTTAGATAATTTAAAATTTAGACTTGCATGGATTCAACTTTTAAAAAATAGATGAAAAGAACATCTCCTAGAAATTATAAGTTTTTTTATATAAATACAATTAATTATTAATTATATATTAATAATAAATTATATCAAAAATATATACTATCACTAAAATATAATATCACTATAAAATTAGATCTCCATGAAAAAATTATCAACATCTCAACAAATATAACATCGTAATAGTAACACCATATTCTGCAAATAAGAAATTATACCACAGAAGTCTTAAAAGCTCATATACTTGAAATATATATAACAAAATTATAATACTATCATTATCTACAAGTAACTTATTTTTAATCCTTAATCTCTACTTTTGTACCTCTAAATATCCCTACTCAATATATACATGTACCATGCCCTATAATGTAAGTAGAGGAGTGAATATAACAACTCAATAGACAAATTGATAACATAAATAAACTGGTATAAAAATAAATATAAAATAAGATGTACCTAATATCAAATATTATGATAATATAAATGACATAAAAAAAGAGAGAAAATATATCTTTACAATACTATAAGCCTATAACAAAAGTTTTTAAATATAATACAAATATGCAATAGTCTTTAATCTTTAAAGCATAATGAGTTTTATATCTCCTTTTCTTTTCTTAAAATAATTTGTATAAATACTTAAATACAAATTTGTTCATCCAATCTATATTAATATTTATTTTTATTATTTTTTATTTAATCTTTCATTTTAATTAATAAAGATCTTAATCTTGCCTTAATGGCTCTTATATCTATGATCCTAATATCATATCTTTGATCATCTTATCATATCTACTACTAGATCACATAACAACTAATATATATATATATATATATATATACACACACACATCATCATCATCACCATCATCATCATCATCATCACTATAGACCTCAACTCCCATATCGCACAGCAAGTAGTGGCTGTTAATCATTAAGGTCTGATGTCAGTGGTACTAACATTGTCAGGTCAAGTGATAGCTACCAAATCACATAGTAAGTAGTGTATATATGTCATCACTATAAATCTTAATTACTAAATCATATAGAAAATAATGGCCACTAGATCACATAACAAGTGATAGCTCTTAATCATATAACAGGTAACTCAATCATCGAGGTTTGATGCTCTGATACCCTTACTATTAGATCACATAGCAAGTAATAGCCTCAAGATCACACACAAGTGATATATATATATATATATATATATATATAAAATCACAATAAACCTTAGATCACACAGCAAGCGGTGGCCATTAGATCACATAGAAAGTGATAGCTCTTAATCGTACAGCAGTAACTCAATCATCGAGGTCTAATATTAATAGAATCATTACCATTAGATCATATAACAAATGGTAGCTATAAGATCACACACAGTAAGTAGCACATATATATATATATATATAATATTATATAGTTTAATTATTAAATCAAATAGTAAGTAGTAACTACTAGATCACATAGCAAGTAGTAGCTCCCGATCACATAACAGGTAGCTCAATTATTGAGGTTAGATACTAATGGTATCATTATCACCAGATCACACAACAAGTAGTATTATGATATAAGGCTATAAAAGAAACATATTTTTTAATATTATTTATTCTTCATAAGATATTAGACTTAAAATTAAAATTCTTTTATTTATTTTTTTCTCCATCTTTAACATACCACATAGGGATTTTTAAATATAACCATATTATTCTTAGTTTTGAAAATTTTTATATGTGCATGTTATTTAATTTATCCTACATAATGTTCTTAATATTAATTTTCTTACTCTTTTTTATTGTAGACATGTAATAATACACAAACTCTAATATGTAATATTAGTCATAAATGAATATAAATGCTTGTATATGCTTTGTCATGTTACTCATATCAAGTTATGTGATATAAAGGTTATAAAAAGAATAATAATTCATATCAAAAAATTTGATATAATAACTGTATAAAAAATTTACTACTTATATCATAATTTTATTAAGTTTATCTACCTAAATCTTAGATACTATACTCTAAAGTTAATTTCTTAATTTTTTTCTATTGTGATTCACAACCAACTATTATAAACCTTCTCCTTAAAAGTTCACATAAGCTTCATAATAATTTAATAAATTCTCTTGTATTTCTTTTTTTTATCAAATCATACCTTAAGAGTTCTCTTACTTCTTCATGCTTATCTTTATTATCAGTCAAATTTTATGTTTCATAATTTTAATTGTCAAGCAACACCTATTTAGTCTAATGTAAAAAATTTCCAAAATCTTAATTTATCAAGATTTGAAATTCATTATACAACTGATTTCAAATTGATTAATTTTTCCTTTCTCTCCTCAAGCACTTTCTCTTCATTCCCTTTTTTCTAAAACCTAGCTTGCAAAAGCTCAAGAGATTTAGAATCCCATCAATGGATCCTTATCATTGCTTATTTTTCTCCAAATCTCACAAATAATTACATAAAACTTTAATTAAGATCTCTTATAATGAGTTTTGCTTAAAATCTCATGAACTTTATGTTAAATTTTATGAAATAAAAAGGATTTTAGGTTTTGGCTTTTTCGACTAATGTGAGGCCCCCGATGATGCAAATTGACTTTACTATCTTAACACCCTTGAAAGGATGATGGAAAACAATATCCTCGTCATCAACAAAGCAACTCTCAAACTAAATTCTGGTTGATCGCACAAGGAAAAACCTAGGGCATGGATGTCGAGCATCGTTGGGAGAAGAAGGGTCAGTTTTTAGAAAAACAAGAATTGCATGTTATATATATATAATATATAATTTATTAGTATTTAATTTGATTGGCTTTGATAATTTATAAAAATTTCAAATGAACTTAGATTGGAAGAAAACAAACGTGGTTGGACTAATCTAGATAAATTATATCTAATTATATGATCATTTTAATATTTTATAATATTTTATTTTCTATTATTTTGAATATTCTTTAAAGATGTACGTAAAATTATTTTATTATATCATATTTTTTAGAAAATTTTCTCATAAATATCTATTTTAGAAATAATATTATAGTAATAAAATATAGGTCATCACACCAATGGTGTACAATGATGGCTCACTTGAGTTAAGAGTGAACCAGTTTCTTAATTAATTTGATCCATAGTGAAGCAAAAACATGATTCATTTAGGAAAATATGTTGTAAGATGATGATTAGATTGGTGATCATTACCCCAAGTTTAAAAATCAGGCACATGGAGTGAAAAGTGGCTATACAAGTATAACAATAGATGCTTAGGTTGTGTTGCATTCGAGAATTTTATAAAAACAAATGTGGTTTGAAAATGGTTGGGTGTAACAGATAAGCAGTTGCAAATCTCATGTTTTGATTATCTTCTAAAGTAGATAACCTAGAATGTAATATATTAATGGCTTGTGAATTTAATTATACTTTATTCTTTCCTTTAGAGGTGAGATCACGAATGTTTCTTCTCACCCTTTTACTAATCACTAATTTAGTGGGAAAAGCAAAGGGATGTTTAATAATATCTTAGATTTTTAAATCAATTGATTCCAAAAATAATTACATATGATTTTTCTAATACAAGTAATATTCACCCTTGAATAGAGGTGGCCTATAAAAGAATATTCCCTTACATAATATGGCACTATCCTCAACAAAAGCATGAGCCATATGGACCTTATTATAAAAATCTCTAAAACCACCTATTAGTTTTGATAATTATCTAACACCATAATAAAATATTGAATAGTGATTTCAATACAATATCAAGCAACCAAAGTTTTAATAAGAATTTTGAAATATATTAATTAATGAAAAAAATAGTTATCGCACTACCAACTTAAGTGAAGTAAAAGCAAAACAAAAAGTAACTAAAAGATTACACGAGATTTTTAAATAGTTTAATGTAATTCATCACTACATCCACCCCCAACTAACTTGATAGAGTTTCCAATGATCACACGATCTTGCTATAGCTAGTAAGGGTAAACCACTTACAATGAAAGTGGTCAGAGGGGATATCATAAACAGCTCAAAGAAGTCACATATAAATAATATGATTATAACACTTAATAATAAATCTTACAAAGTGCTTAAACCTTTAATCCCTTTAAAAACAAGAGTAGAACAACACTATATGAGTAAGGAATTTTGCTTATGTAAATCAAATGAAGAAAGAAGCAAGAAGAGCTAAAATGAGTTATGTTTGATGCATAAGTACTTTAATCTTGAGAATGTTAACCATATTGAGCTTTATTTCCTTTATAGTGATTTTTTAATGTGGATCATTAGCCTTTTATCTTCAAATGTTATTTCTATTTATACTAATGAGCATCCCAAAGATGGTTATGGTACTTCTAATGGCTAATTGAGCTTTACAATATGTTTAAAATTACTATTGCATCTTCAAGATTACATTCACATTAGTACATTTTAGCAATTATATTAAGATGATAAGTATAAAATTTGAATTGCCTCAACACCATGATATGATTAATATAAATATTTTTTAATGAATTATCAAACAAGTACATTAAATGTCTTTGTATTATATGATGCAGGTTCATAACAAATTATTTAAGTTTGAGGATAATACAATAAACGATCACAAGGATCATACATGCATGTGCAATTCATTTTTATTGTTCAAACCATTTGTACATATGCAAACGTGGATCACTACCATATAATAATTATTTTCATTAAGTGTCGAACTCTTAAGAAAATTTTATATGGTGCGAATGTATAAGGATGAACAAAGAGTTTTTCTTCATGTGTTTATAATTTACAGGTTGAGCCATCTATGGGCTTCCATCCAACTCCACATGCATGAATTCTTACTACATCTCAACATTAACTATATTTATTAACTAAATTTGCATCCACACAATACCGCAAATATCCATTAGTAACCAAAAGTTGATTGTAAGATCATTAATCTCAAGGGCACAACAATCTTGTAGTATTTCACAGGTAGTATCTTAAAATATAATATTATTATGCACTAAGGGGTGAATGTTGAATTAATTTTATAGGCACTTGAAAGCTTTTAAACTATTTATTTCTTACATGTGTAGACATGTGAGCTATGATTAAGCATGGAATGATATGAAATGTTAAGTGTAACTGAATTAATATGAAATGTAGGAATTGCAAAGATGCACCTAAAAAATGGAACCATGTTATAATATGCAATTGAGAAAAATAAGAAGGCCTATGAAAGAAAATGGTAGTATCCATGTGGAGAAGAAAAGGTTGAAAACTCATGAGAAAAGCAAATAACAAGACTTGCAATGATAATGTAGAGGACATTATTGCATGTCCATCTAATAATATAAAAATAAAGTTAGTTTTTAAGAAATTAAGGATTTGTGAAAATTAAGGTGACTAAGTTTGCTACTTGGGAAATAAGGAGGCAATATAATGCTAACCATATTAGCATAAACACTTGGTTATGAGGAAAACTATTCTTAAATAGATTGTTGCATAAACAAGAAAAAGGACAATATATTCACAAACGCATATGAATGTTTATATATGCTTATGAATGATCCAACATGATATAAATGATTATATGTGATTATGATCTTGCATGTGACATTATCAAAATATTATAATAATTTGTATGTGATGATTGTGTTATTTTTTTACTAAGTATAATAATAATATGACTTATTTTGGCATTAATTATTCTAGTATATAAGCTATACACTATGTGACACCAAGGAATTAGTGAGAAATGTTAAATAAAAACACAAAATAAAAGTGTTTGACAAATCGAGTATATTATATATGTTTTAAATAACCTAAACATTATGAATTTATATAATATTACTAGTTGTATGATCTTTCTTATCATGTTATTATTTTCATTGTAATGTAATATTTAACTATGAGATTAAAATCAATATTATATTGAAGTTGTCTTTTCCAAATTTAAGTTGTATTATATTAGAAGTTGTTCATAAAAAATTGAAGTCAATACCTTTGAATGTGATAGAAAGAATATTGATGTATGTGACACCTATGTATGCTCTGAGGTTGATGTCACAATTTAGGGGTTCCATCCTTTCAAGTAAATAAGAAACACTTAATTTTCTCTTTCTTTTAGATGATACCAATGAGTCCTCATAAAAAACCTTATCATCATCATATGGCATATGCTTAGGTGGACATACCTTCACCTTATAGTGCCAGTGTAACATCCAAAATGTGGGATTAATTTATTTTTAAAATTTTAAATTTACTGGCTATTAAAAATAAAGAAAATTAATGATATTAAAATTGATGATTCTAAGTAAAGAGGAGTTATAAATTATGAAAATAACTATGTTTCTGATTAAGTTATATTTTGTTTGAATTTAATAGATTTTTAAGAATTTTTTTAATAAAAATTTATAAGTGTTTAGATAGATCTTATAGTACAATAATAAACATCATACAATGTGATAGAATGAGAAACTAAGATAACTAAAAAAAGATTGTACAAGTATGACTAAGGTAATCATATAAGCATAATAATATGTCGCATAATAAATTACCATAATGAGTTGCATAAGTTGATAAGATAGAAAGATATGGATTATATAAGTAGGAAAATAGAAGATTGTATAAGCAGGATCAAGAGTAAAAACTTTTAAGTATGAAAGAATGAGCAATGAATGAATAACTTAAAATGAATCATATAGTAAGATTAAAATCATCAATAAGTATGATAACTTTAATTAACAAATTATATTAATTATATAATTATGATAAAGGACATCATTAGATATGATGTAATGAAAATAACTATAGTGAATAAATTAAAAAGAAATTGTATAGGTACAACTAAGAATATCTTATAAGTAAGGTCAACTTAAAGGGTTGACTTGAGAGTATCATATTTGGACATAATAAGATATAAGGTATTAAAACTAATTGAGCTGAATTAACTAAAAATGATCATATAAATATGATTCAATATATTGGTTAAGTTTGATCAATATAAGTGATTGTAGGTAAAGAAAAATATCCCTTATCGAAAGATATGAACTGTAGGAATTGTATGATATAATGTTGCAAAACAAAAATATCTTAAAATAGAAATAATGAACAATTGAGATACATAATGCTTGAGAGAGTCAAATCAATGATAAATAATTAGAATTTGATAAGACAAGAAGGAGAAAAGTCATTCTTTAATAAACATCATCATTAGAGAAGTTGAAGGGCCATAAGAAGATGATTGGGCATCAGCTTGATATAAAAGAAAGAGAAAATAAGATTTAGGAAACATTTTGTGAAAAGTTTAAGTGGTTTAGCTTCATCAAATAGCATAGAGTGTAGAGAAGAAAGAAATGAGGTGTGTACCAAGAAATTGAAACAAATTTGTGAAGATTTAAAAAAGAAACAAAAGACAATCCAGAGTAGCTAAGGGAGAAGAATTGGGTTGGCAATATAGCAATATTGTAGCACCCGAGAAAAGAAGGATTTTGAGAAATTATAAGCTTTATGGTGTGACCATTACTTTTTATTTATTTTTAATGGAAAGATATTAATATTTGCATTTTTTTCAAAATATATCTGAAATATTATGATTTTCAAAAGTTATATAAAAAGTGGATTTTATTATGAAACTTTTATATTTGCTTTCACTATATTTAAGTACTTTAAGTATAATTATTCTTACTACATGATTTTAACGACAAAAAGAAAAAAATTACATTTGTTTTAAAATGAAAAATAAAAGTTAAAAGAATTATTTGATATGACACTAGATCCAAGAGATACCTTGCAAGGGGATTGTCACAGTTTATTCTTCCTCTACTTATATCTTGAGAAAGAAGAGAAATCTATGAATAGAAGAAATGCCTAAGATAAGTTCTCCCATATTACACTAACTGGATAGACCTTAAGAGTTTCTTCCACTTCTTAAAGTTAGAGAAATAACTATGAATAGAATTAATAGGTTAGCATTGAAATTAAACTCTTTAATTATT
The DNA here is from genome assembly GCA_023846275.1 of Vanilla planifolia. NCBI lineage: Eukaryota > Viridiplantae > Streptophyta > Magnoliopsida > Asparagales > Orchidaceae > Vanilla > Vanilla planifolia. The sequence continues at coordinate 27,629,115 of CM043870.1, forward strand.
GCCTCATTTGTCGTAGCGTTTGAAGCCTAATTTTTACTAGCTCCATCAGTCTTACTATGACTCTTATTTTTTCTCTTAGCAACTAATGCCCAAGATTCTTCTTCACTCTATAGATTTGCCCATCCACCTTAAAGGGTTCAATCACAACAATAATGTTGATATCATAATCTAAAATAGGTAAAAGTTTACTAAAAAGTATCAAAAAAGATTATTATCATGTAGATAATCTTGCATAGACTTACATATCAAGTTAATAAAACTTGTATGATAAATTTTATAATAAATATTTTTAATAACAAATTACTAAATACAATTTTATTAAAATATTACTTCAATAAAAAAATTTCATCTATATTTATTTAAACCTCTTTAATCATCCAATATACTTGAACTTAAGGACAAAAGGCAAGGGTTTTGTTATTTTAGTTCACTATAATCTCCTGTATTCATGGTCACTTTTTGTCAAATTTATTCCCATATCCATAGAAAACGAGCCTAACGTTTCCATCAAACTCCATGGTATCCTCACTCGTGCCAACAGAATTATCATAAAATATCTTTAATACCTTTATATAATAAACTATTCTTTAATTCACCACAGAGCATTGTAATCAAGCATAGATATCTAATGATAGCTGATCAACTACATGACCACGAACTTAATGCAGGCAACTCGGAGGGTGGACAAGCCCCGAAGCTAAGCCCTCGGCGTGATTGCAGGACGCCATTGCCGGCTGGTCTTCGTAAGCCAGATCAATATCCTGTAGGCTAATTCCACTACAGGGATTCATCGCGCTGCAGTCGAAGCTCACAGCCACAAGCGTCGCCGACGAGCCCCGGATGTCTCTGTAGCTCACGTCGCTAATCTTCACACCCGAGCTCTGCAACCAAGAATCAGCAAATCATGTTAGGCACACAAGCGGATGAGTTCTCACAGCGAGGAGCTCGCAGACGCGATTCACCTGATCCGAGCAGCCCTTCTCATTTGGACAGTAGTTCTGATCAATAATGATCGGATTGCGCACGTTCTTCATGATGGCGTGGTCGAACGTCACCCCGCGCACGAACCCGTCGCTGGGGCTCCCCCACGTCTTGATCCTCAACCCATTCTCCGTGCCGGAGAGCAGAACCGAGCGCACCGTCACGTTCTCCACGCCCTGCTCGCCGGGCTCCTTCCCAAGGCTCCCGATGCTGATGCCGTGGCTTGGCCCGCAGCTCACCTTCTCGATCCACAGGTCGCGGGTGCCTGGCCCTACGGAGATACAGTCGTCGCCGGTATCGATGGTGCTGTCTGTCACGATCACACCGGCCGACATCTGCACGTGGATGCCGTCGGTGTTTGGGCTGGTTGCGGGAGCCGACACCTTCACGCCTTCCACAGTCACTCTTTGGCTGCGGTCGATCACAATGTGGTAGAGCTCGCTGTCAATCGACGTCAGTCCGCTTATCACCACCTCCTTTGAGTTCGTGAACGCCAGAGACTACAAATTTGTTAAAAACATTCATTTGGATTTCAAAAGTTTATTTTTATTTGTTATAAAAGTTGAACTTAATTTCATATATTTTAAAAAAGAATCATATAAAGTATTTTTTAGAGTTCAATTTAATATTTTCATTAAATTGATTGGATTTTATACTCCATAGTATTTTTATGAAATTTTTAAAAAATGTACAGTTAAAATTTTATTTATTTATTTTATAATTTTCTAATTGCAACAAAAAACATATGAATGATTCCTAAATAGTCACGTGCAACAATGTCATCAAGGATTATTGCTCGCCATGTGGGCGGCATTAATCTATTCCTTTTTCACATTTATGAAAATATTAATTTAAATTCTAAAACTTATTTTTATTTGTCATGAAAAAGAAAATACATTGCATAAATTGATGTTATAATTAGTTGTTTTTAAAAAAATTAATTTTATAATTAAATAAAATACTTTGTTTTTTAGTTAACACGTACTGCGGCTCCATCGGGGCAGTTGCGGCCGCCCGCTAGCTTGCAGGACCAGAGTGACGACCCACGGCCGTTAAGGGTACCGCCAAAGATGGACACGCCGTCCACACCATCGAATTGGATCCAATTACCCTTCACCTCGTAGAATGCGGTGTAATTGGACGGCGCAACAAGCGTGCCGTCGATCTGGAAGGTGATATTGCCGCTCTTGCACGGTCCGCAGAACTTGACCTGTCCCACTGCGAAGAAACCGGAGGGCACCTTAATGGTGGAAGGGGCCGGGAAGGAGCAGGCAGCGGCCCATGCGCTAAGGAACGCCTTGGTCGAAACCGTCTCGCCGTCGGCCTTTGCGCCGAATGCGGTGACGTCGTGAATTAGTGTTTGATTTGCTTCGGCTGCTGCTTCTGCTATTGTTGAGAAACAGGGTAGAATGAGAAGAATGAGCTGGAAGACATGGCGTTGAGGATGGTCCATGATTGAACACTGCCGGGCGAAGAGGCTGATGGAAGTGTGGGAGTTATGAGGGTATTTATAGTTGCTTCTCAAGTGGAGTTCGTTAATCTACTCAAAAAAATTAAAAAAAATAGATTTAAAAATAAAACAGCTTAATTGTATATAAGTTGTGGAAGCATATGACTTGAGAAACACTTATAGGACATTGAGCAATAATGCCGGTACCGTTATGTCATTCTACCTTACCCTGTTATGCTCAGTTTCATGGTCAACAACAGAGTTAATCACCTAACGATGGAGTCGGTAATGCTCTTGCCAATAGACCAAACGGTCCCCAAAAAGCATAAACTAGCAAGAAATACTAAAGTTCTTCTCTCACATCCTTGCCGTGCTACATGACTAATGTCAATAAAAAAAAAATTTAATAAAAGAAAAAGATAACCAAATAATAGATGAGAAATGACACTGAGGTTAGTTGGCTCTCTCATGAAGATCCTTTGCATCCTCTCCACCCCCAATGCGAGACTCATGACAAGTCTTCAACTAATCACATTAGATTATAATCTTTAGTTTAAAAGCATGGTTTGATCACTCCATATTATAGTACTTAATGATCTCTCTAAAACATTTTTATAATCTAAAAGTCTTCATAACAAGAATTAATAAGAGAAGAATAAAGAGTTCTAATCATAAAGATTCGATAATAACAATAGTTCAAATTTTGGCTATCTAAAATGAAATCTAAACTTAATCTTAATTTTATATATTTAAATGAAAAATTCATATATAAAACTCTCACACAAAATTATAATAAATCAAGCATTACTTCATTTTTAAAATTCAAAATTTGATGATTCATAATTTGCTAAAAAGATGATGAGAATCTAACTTTTTAGCTACATCAAGTCAAAACTCAAATCCATTGACTTTAAAACGTTTTTGAAAAGCATCATCTAATCTGTTTGATTTGTTCTCATCATAATAATTTAATCAAAATGATAGAGAGTTTGGAAAAGAGAAATTTATTTCAGATTTAGATTTATGATAACTATGATTTAATAATATTAAATTAATACATAAATTATTATCGAATTAAGATACTTTATACTTTATCTCATATTGTGTACTTTGATACCTTGAATGATTATTAAAATAGAATTTATATATATTGTATTAGTTAATGTGTTGAGTGGCATAATAGATTTTCATCTATTTGTTTGAGAATACCTAAGATGTATAAATGAAAAGCTATTTTGAATGAAAACTAGTTTGAAAATGAAATAAAATAATGGAAATAGGTTTTTTGAACTATTATCTTTATTTATATGTTTAGATATAAACCCAAAGACTATACTTTATTTGCATCATGACCTCATTAGATATATCATTAGTACTTTATACAAATGATTAAGTCTAAGTTAAAAACCATATCTAATATGACATTGGATATAGACTAGTAATCTATGCATGATAGTTAAGTATAGATTTGATGCACATACCTTTATGAATGGACGTTGGTTAGAGATCATTTAGATATGTATTATGATTATTATTAATTTGATGATTAGAGGAGAAATTGGGGCTTATGTAATTGCAATACACAAAAAATTATGTTGTAATAATTAAGCCACAAAAGGGGTTTAACATAGAAGTATCTAACATTAATTTATAAATAGACACTCGTTTTAAGTTTCATAAGTTTGTTGTTTCAAAATTTAGTTAAACATTTCTTCCAAAAGGGCTTACAGTTGATTTTTTATGTTTTTACCACTGTTTGTCACTATGATGCCATCGTTAGAAGTCATAATTGTTTCCCACACCTACCTGTGATACCTGTGCCTACTTACTCAACTTGTGTGACCCACACTGACCCGAGAACCTGGCTGATAATCTATTCAACCCACGTCGACTCATTACCTATGATAACCAGGTCTATCTGCTACAATTATGTTAACTCGACATCCCTCGTCGACCCATGCTATTCTACCCTACGCACACCTACAAAAAAACCATATCGGATATGTCAAGCCTTATGCCCACACAGCATAGATCTTGTCTTCATAGTTTAGTTGTTCATTGTTACCACTCAAAACACATGGCCAATTTGAGAACTATTTAATTCAATTAATATTATAACTTTTTAATTCAACTTTATTTAGAATACTTTTATAGTAATTAGTGTTGACTTTTAGAATTCTAAAATATCCTTTAGAGTTTTAAGATATTTCTTTTGATATTTTAACATTTTTTTTATATTTTTAGGTTAAAAAATTATTATTATACCCTTAAGGTCTATATAAATAAGAATGCTCACCAAGATGTATAAGATTAAAATAAAAATTTTTAAATAAATTTTTTTTTTGTTTGTATACTTTTATCTTTATGAACAAAAAGTATGCACCAAACTTTAGTTGAATAGACTCTAACTTCTCTTATGAAAGATAATGATCAAAGATGAGAAACTTTCTGTTAAGAGAGTTGACAACAAAACTATTATGTGAGAAAGAATTGAAGGTGAGAGAGCTTCATTTAGAGACCTAGTAATTAAAAAATTTTCTATTTATGACAACTAAACTACCACCTTATCGTCATTTTCTAATTTTAGTGATCCACATACTAATGTTGATAGAACTATAAGACATTATATCCAAAAAAGTACATTCTTTCAATAATTTTTATTTTTCAAATAGTAATCTAAAATTAAAGTTTCTTATTTTTTTATTAAAGTACTTCACATAAAGTTCATCTTAAAAAATTTTATTTTAGTTGTGTGAAATTAGATATAACAAAAATCTATTTGTATGATTTTATACCTAATGCTTAAATGTATTGTTGCCTACTCTACTTAATAATCCACACTACAACTTTGAAAGGTAATTTTTGAAAAATTTTAAAATATTACATATACCATTAACCCTATTTATTGCATATCCTTTCACATTTTCTAATAATTTGCTGAGTATTTTTAGTATTATAGATTTCAAATTAGATCTTGATAGAAGTCTAAAATTGTCCTACATTAGGAGCACATTATAGATTTTCAAAAAATTTAATTAAGTTTTCAAATCTTTGTGTAAGCTAACAACTAAAGTAAATGTTTTAAAATAAATCACACCAATAATTTTAAGTGGTTTGATCCAAAATTAGATTTATGTTCACCCCTAGTTTAACAGCTAAGTTGACTTTACAAAAAAATCACATTTGCTAAATGATTAATAAGTGTAAACCTTTACATAAGCTAATCCATAAAGAGATCAATAAAGGATCAAAAAGATACATAAAAAAAACAAGATTTACATGAGTTAGTTTAAAATGTTAGAGATAAGTGAAAGAACTTTTACAATAAACTTTATAATATTCTTACAACTTTAATTAAGTTGTCAAGTGATGTAAACTAAATAGAAGTAAATATTAAATGATATTAAAAAATGCTAGAAATGTAAAAAATGCTTGAAGTAAAGTTTAATTTTGCTTCCTCACTACTTGAATACTTCAAAGATTGACGTGCACGACGAGGAACATTGGTTATGCACAACATCTCACTTGGTTGTATAAAAGTGGCATTAGTTTCTTTTCTCAAGAAATTTTATTTATTTTTTATAAAGGGATAAATGTTAAAAATAATTTTTTTAGAAATTTTAATAGATACAAATATCTAATTTATGATTTTCAATGAGATTAACTAGTAATCGCAAGTTTTTCTCTTTTGTTCGATTGTGTGATCAGGGATATCGTATCCTATGATATTTCTCAATGTATTAGATGTCTAATCCATTAACCTGTTTGACCTACATTTTGTGTATACTTAAAAAGGATTGTATTAAATGTGAAATACATCACACTATACAATATGCTTTTGTTCCACAATTCAATTTGCTAAGTTTATGTTAAACATAGTCATAAATATGCAATGGAAACCAATCATACTATGCAATGCATTTCAACAACTACATTTAACTAAGTATCATTTTACATGTCTTTGATATAATAAATTTCATGCTATATGATAACCAAAATCATATTGTATGATGATAATTATTTTCTTAAACTATAGAATGCATAACATGATCATACTATCTGATAAATAGATATTACACTTTATGAATTACAAAGTTTTATAATGTATATTGCCCATGTCTTATTAAATAAGATCATATTTATATGATGGGGTCATTATAGGTGTTATATTACATAATAGAAAATATCATATTATATGATCAACTTAACACTCTACTAAGTCCTAAATCATAGACTATAAACACTTACATAATAATATAAATGAACTAGTTGTGCTATGCATAAGGTTATAATACTAAATAATTAATATTTTTATAATATATTAATGCTTACATTATTTTGATTTTAATTTATACTTGATTCTAACATAACCCATGATATGTTTAATATATTTCACTTAATATGAAAGTTAAACTTATTAAACTATGAACAATCATAGATAAGAAAAAAACAATTTATTATATAGGAGATGGGATCATGAGATGTATGAAATAATAAAGTAATGCATGAACCTAAGTGTCACATGATACTTAATGTAAGTTTTGATAAGTTACCCATGTAGAATAAATAAAGATGAGCTATAGATGGAAGCCACCCCATTCAGAGTAATGTTTTAATATATTCTTTATATAAAAGTTGATTCATCAAAGTCTTGGACCATTTATTACTAAGCATGTTCATAACATTCTCATAACATATATTAAAAAGAACAAATATATGACTTTGTTATCATAAAATCACCTAAGGGTATGTGATTAACAAATTAGAAATAAGTTAACAAACATGAAAATATATTATTATATTTAATTTGGCTTTTTATAATTGTTGGTTATCACTTGATTACTCATGTTATGATTTACTCTTTCATTTCTTGATTTTGGTTATCATATTCTCATGGTATTATTAATATATTAGTTTATTATATTACATTCATTTTATATGTTGTTATCTTATTGTCGTGGATAAGGATATTACTCATTAGATCGGTTAGTGGATAAAGTTTTGTATAAAGTTGGTTTTATATACAAAATGATTTATATGTATAAATAGCATGTGATATCAATTCAATATATTTTATATTATAGTTTTTACATATGGTATTTTATTTAAGATCTTATTTTAATTATAATTTATTAGTTTGTTGTAAGGAATGTTAATGAAATTTAGATAAATTTTTGTTTCTCTTCTTATTAGGTCTTTGCCTGTCATATCAAGGTGTCATCATGTGTTAAATATTGATATTTAATCTTATTTTATTACTAGTTATTATGCATTGATTATGTCACATTTTACCTACAATAAATCCATTAAAACATGATAAAGGACATCTAAAACCAACTCATTAGATTAAAAATGAAGCAAATAATAAAATATTGTGGACACCAACTAAAAAGAGAGAGTGATGAAGAAAACTTTTTACATACCAACATCTAATTTAATAAAATCAAATAAAAAAGTATCAAATAATTTCCAATTATTATACAATATGAAAAGCTACAAATAAGGCACTGATACAATAACTGACAATGAAATACATATTATCCTTATATACAAAGTCACTCTATCACACTCATAATGTATAATATAATCTCATAAGATTCTTAGTGAGCCTTTAAAAAACCCAAACCTTATGAGTGTTAACATCTTGTCTTACAATATAAGTAGGGTATTAGTATGATATATTTAACATGCAAACTACTAGCTATAGAAAATAAAATAATATAAAAATGTAGAAATATAATAGAAAATAAAATGGAGCAGTTAATAAAGAAATACGTGACAATTTGAAAAAGAAAACAAAACAACAATTCATCTTTGCTTGTATGCATACAACTCATGTATATAGTCATTATATAATACTAATATTATATCATGCATTTTTCTTTTTTTTTTTCTAAATTTGATTTTATTTTATTTCTCTTTATTTCTTTCTTATACTTTTCTCATTATTTTTATCTTTTTCCATATCTTCTCTTATGATTAGTTACCCCATTACTTAAGAATTCCATATCATATCATAACTAAAATCTATATTTAGGCTTTAGATCATATAATATAACCTCTATTATCATATTGTATAATCTTAGAATACACTAGTCAGATAAGGGATTAGATGAGTGATTTTATTATGCCTTCTCATGACTCAATGTACATGTCTGATTGCCACATTTTATTTGCACGACTTATAGCAATCACTTGTAAGACAAGGGATCGAACGGATGTTCACTATCACACCTTTTTAGAACTAATCATACTTTTTTAATAGATGCTAGTAGAATCCTTATTCAACTAATTACCTTAATGCATTTCTTGAATTCGATCATACTTGTCCAATTAGTGCATCAGACAAAATGATCCTTAGTTGGTGCAAAAATCAAATTAATGTATCAGGTCGATGGCCCTTTGCTATCCCCTATTATGTTGATCATCAAATATGATATGTTTATTCATCTTGTATGATCATCATGGCTAAAGAGAAAAAAAGCCACTTGACCACAACTTTGTAAATATCATAAAATCCATTCTTTAACACTTTTGAAGAAATAACACTAGATTCATGCAAGGGAACTTAAAGTAAGATCATACCTTTTTATTTTGACATGACGAGAAAAAAATCCCTTCTTTCTTAAGCTCTTCCTCTCCCACTTCGATATCTTTAAATCCCTATAAGGACTTGAGCTAGTTCTATTCAAACACCTCTTTTTTCCTTTCTTTGAGATCTCTTTATCTCTCTTTCAACTTCCTTCACACGTGGCTCCAAAGTTATGTCAAAATACTTAGAAGAGGTAAGGGCATATCTTTTTTGCTAAATGAAAGGATTAGTTCAATATTAAATTTCTTTTCTCTTAACAACTTTAAAATTTCATAAAAAATTTTAATGACCTTTAAAAAAAATAAACTACATAACTATGAATTGCTTAAGAAAAAGCTTTACAAAGGTGTGCACAAATCCTAGATTTAACCATTGTCATATTCGAATGCTTTTCAAGGATTTGACTAACAGATAATCCTAAGGTTTAGATTTGAAATACACAATTCAATGAATGAAGCTTTACTTAGACAAAAAATTTAGGGTTAATAAAATAGGTTGTCACAATCTCCCTACCTTATAAAACTTTTGTCTTAAAATTTAGAATAATTTAAGATATTACAACATCATGACCTCCTTTGCTTCCTAAGTTTCTTATCTTCTAGTTTGGTCCTTTTCATTGTATCTTTAATAGGTAGGTGAACTTGTTTCTCAAACTTTATTCTTGTTTTATAAGAATCTTTACTAAATGTTTATAATGCGTTTTTTGGGATTTTAATTCCTTTAAAATGACACTGTAGACGAGATAAATTGAGAGAACCTCTCCTTAGTTAAGCTACATCAAAAACATTATGCATGCTCAATATCTAGAGAGGCAAAGCCATTCTATAGGTAACAAAGTTGACTATTTCTAATATCTAGAAAAGCCCAATATACTTAGGTTTCAACTTTCTTACTATATCAAACCTGATAAGTCTTTTAAGGGATTTGCTTTGAGAAGACATACTCTTCTATTAGGAATTCAATATCCTTATGATTATCATCAAATTATTTTTTTGATTGTCCTGAGTAGTTTGAACCATTTCTCTAATTTTTCTAACCTTCTCTACAATCTCATCAATAAAATCAACCCTAATAGGTTGTCTTTCTTTGCCTTTAAATTAGCATATTGAGGATAAACACTTCCTTTTATACAAGGCTTCATAAGAAGTTATCTTAATACTAGCATGGTTATTGTATGCAAATTTTATCAAAGGTGAGTGAACATCTAATCACTAACAAAATCTAGCACACAAAATTGCATTAGATCTTTAAGATTCTTAATGATTCTTTGAGCTTATCCATAAGTTTGAGAGTGAAAAGTCATACTAAAGCTAACTAAGTCCCAAAAGATTTATGCATATTCCTCCAAAATTGAGGATAAATTTGGGATATCTATCAAGGATTACTACCTTTGGGATTTCATGTAATCTCATATCTTTTGAATATATAGTTGCACTAGCTTCTTTGTAGGAAAGGGTTTTTTGATAGTTGTAAAGGAGTAGACTTAATCAATCTATTTATAATCACCATTGTAAAATCATGTTTTATAGATGTCTTAGATAGTCTAATACTGAAGTTTATAGCTACACACTCTCATGTTTATTTAAAAATAGGTAAGGGTTGTAACAAACCACTAGACTTTTATTGTTCATCCTTAACCTACTAAAAAATTAGAAATCTCTTGGCCAATTGTACACTCTTTATATCATATTAATAATATTTTTTTTCTTAATTCTTGATGCAATTTTTTGCTTCTTGGATAAATAGAGTATTTAAAGTTATGAGCTTTTGTTAGTAGTAGTTACCTAAGCTACTGGTGGACAAGTATGTACAATCTTCCTTAAAATCTCAACCTTATATTCATCAAAGCTAAAGTCAGATTTCCATCCAACTCTTATTTTCTAAATCAATTTCCAGTATTCCTCATATTGAAGTTTAACTTTCTTAATATAATGAACCAATTGTTCCTTATAAACAGTTGGTATTATAACCCAACATTTTAGTGCACAATTCTTTCCATTCACAATTTGTCAATTTTAAAAGAAACATATTTTAATCAACTTCTCAATTAGAGATTATAAGGTTTCCTTTCAACTCAGTGCATCTGTAACCAAACTGGCTTTTCCAACATAATAAATTATAGGTAAGTCATAATCTTTAATGAATCATAGCTACCTCCATAATCTTAAATTTAGTACTTTAAAAGTAAAAAGATATTTCAAACTTTGTTGATTTATAAACACCTCACATTTCACCTAAAATAAATAATATCTCCAAATCTTTAAATTGGGTAATCCTTCTCATGAAGTTTTTGCTACCTAAAGACATAAGAAACTATTATATCATTCTACATCAACACACAACCTAAGTCTCATAGTGATGAATAATTAAAGATTTAATAAACATCAACACATTCAAGTAAAATAAAAACCCAAGCTATTATTAATTTTTTAAGTTTTAAGAAGATATTATCATATTCATTATCTAATTCAAATTTTGTCACTGTTTGGGTTAATCATGTGAGTAGAGATGTGATTTTGGAAATCTCTATACAAATATTGGGTAGCATCCACCAAGGTTATAAAAACTATGGATCTATGAAACAAAATTGTTGCTCACCATTACCATCACCTAAAATGTATGACCAATTAGGGAACTACTTAATTCAAATAATTTTGTAGTTTTTTTAGTTTTATTTAACTTTTCAAAATTATTGATGAACCTTTGAGGTCCTTATAAATAAAGATGTTCACCATGTAGATGGTAAATGAAAATTATGAAATAAATTTTTTTTATTTGTATACTTCTATCAATGTGAATAAAGACTATACACCCAACTCTAGTTGAAGAGATTCTAACTTTTCTTGTAAGAGATAAGGATCGAAAGTGAGAGATCTTTCACTAGAAGAGTCAAAAACTAAATTCTTTGTGAGAGAAGGATTAAAAGTGACAGACTTTTGACTAAGAGAGTTGACAATCAAACAAATTCTCACTTTCACCAATACCTATAAGTCTTCACCTATCCTTTTACTTTCTTTATCTAATTACCAAAATGCCACCCTTATTAACAAAGCTCTAAATCATAGCCGACCATCATGTAACCTTTTTTTGCAAAGTTTTTTTACTAATCCAAATCACCACCATATCATCTTTTTTTATCTTTGGGGTTCTAAATATCAACACCTATGGACCTATAAGATATCATCATAAAAAAGATTCATACATTTTAAAAAAATATTTTCTAAATAGGAATCCATAGTTAAGGTTGCTCCTTCTATTAAAGTACTCAATATAGAGTTTATCTAAAATTCTTTATTTTATATGTGTAAAATTGAATATAATAAAAATCACTTTGTAAAATTTTATGCTTAATACTTATGGTGTTACCACTTACTCAACTTAATAATCTATGTTATAATTTTAGAATACTAATTATTGAATAATTTTAAAATATTATACATATTACCTAACCTTAATAAGTACATATTATCTTTTCATATTTTCTAATAATCTATTAAGCATCTATGGTATTGTAAACTCTAATTTAGATCTTGAAAAAAGTTTAAATTTATCATGTATTAATTTTGGTATTAGAGCTTATGGTTTTCTACTAAAAAATTTTTTTGTTTAGTATATTCAACTTTGGTATTATAGAACATCATTTTCTCTTAAAAAAGAAAAAAAATTCTTTTTTTTTTACTTAGTATATTTGCTAAAGTGCTCTTAACTAGTTTTTAGTAAACTTTTTTTAAAGAGATAATACAAAAGCAGTTATATGACTCGTCATCCTTTCTCAAGAATTATATGATTCTTTTTAGGAGGTGGTCTAGCATAGTTAGAACCCTGATCACTCACAATTTTCTTGGAAGCAGACTTTATCTTAGCTTTGATGGTATGAAGTTGTGATTGCTTTGCTTTCACAAACTTCTTATAAAAAAAAGATTTCCCATGCTATTTTCTTTGATATCCTTTTATGTGAAAAACCTTTCATGACCATAAGATTTGGCAGATCTTATCAAATGATAAATCAAAGTTAAGAATCAGATCAAAACCAAAAGGCAAATTTTAAACCAAAATCTTATGCAAGAAATATAGAATCAATAGCCTAACTCACTCAGATGGTTTGGACAAATCCTCCTAAACCAATAGTATAAATCAAGTCTTAGAAGAGAAAGAGTTAACAAGAGAAGAAGTGTCATGCCTAATGATTTAGAGGAATAAAATCTTGAAAGATTTGAGAACCATAGAAGACATGATCATTTCAATGAATTAGATCAAGATATCCATTAGAGATATCATGATCATAGAAGAAGAAATATACATGAAAAGTTGGAAGAAGAAGAAAACATAAACCAAATTTTTGCATATTTAATTTGAGTACTTAAGTTGTGGCACTATTTTAGCATCAACAAGTTTGTCATGAACATTGTCATTTACTTAAATTTTTGTTGTCAAACAATTATGTTATAGTTGGATTTACTCTCATGTTAAATAGATTAAAAAATTCTTTTTAGTGTTAGAAATAATTAGTTAATTCCATTTTTTTGTTACAAGTTTAATTTAATATTGGTTTTGCACTACTAAAATAAAATAAAAGATTTTGTTTCTTTATAAGAATATGTTTGTTTAAAAGAGCCACTTTTATATTAAAAATTACTTTCATAATAAAAATAATTTTTATTAAATAAAAAAATTATGGCCTTCCAAATAAAGAGGTCTCATGTTAGAGAAGAGGTTATTAAAATAACTAATTTTCTATATAGATATTTAATATATAATATAAGTCATATCTTATTTTATTTTAATAAAAAGTTGGACACCACTTTGACAATATGTATTTGAAATCTTATTGAGAAAAATAGTAAAAAGTAAGTAAGTGTAAGATATATAACCTAGAAGTAGTTGCATCTTGGATGAAAACCAAGGATTTAAAAAGTTTAGGATAATAAACTAACCTAAGGTGAAAAGCTCAACAAAAAGAACAAGCTGGGATATGTGAACTTGGGTTGACATAATAATGGAGAACACGCATTTTATTTTATGGATTTCATGCTTGTTATATGTGTTTTACCACTTGAAATGCAAACCTTATAAGAAACATTTAGAAAATGCATAAATGGAATAATACTAGATATAGGTTTGAAATCAATACACTAAAAACTACACATAATACATGAGGTATAAACCATTGAAACTAAATCAAAATTGAGAAAAATGTACAATATATTAGGTTTAATGTATGGTATTTGAAGTTCTTGCATATAATATGTCAAGTTCCATGTATAGTATATCTAAGGCAAAGAAAAGAATCAAAGAGTTAACATACAATATGTTATGGTTTGCATATAGTATGTTGACTGATGAGATGGTTTAATAAATTATCTAATAAGAATAATTAGATGAAACATTGGTGCACAAATAATACATTTAGCTTATATATGTTATTCTTGATCAGGAATGTATATTATGTCAAAAAGTAAAAATTTAAATTGAAAATTTCAAGAAGGTTTTTGAAGAAATTTTTGGAACCCAATTCAAAAAAAATTCTTGAGATAATTCATTTGGAGAATTTAAAAGTGATTTATAGAAAATCTTATGGGAGTATAATGTATGAATAAACGAGGAAAGATATTTTGAGGAATGCTTTAATTTTTTTGCACTTTATTATGAGTAACATGAAAATTTTTTAATTTCTAGACATGAAATCCATGTGAAAAATTTTGTAATGCATAAAATGTCATCCAAAACCCCAAACATTCACAATGAAGAAAAGGCATGCTCTAATAATAGAATAGTATTTTTGATACTAAGTAGAGAAGAATGAGATCATGTGAGATAGGAAAGGATAATAAGGTTACATCCATAAAGAGAGATTGCAGCTAGTAAAAATGGGAAGAACACAACAATGTATTAGAGTGATTGATTGGTAGAATAATTCTTGAGGTTACATCCACCACATATCTTAGATACCATTGATTCTTTCCAAGAGAAAAAGTGATAGAAGAGAATTGAGATGCATTTGGATTAAATTTCATGCTTAGACATAAGAAAGTATCCTTAGTAGCACTAACATTGGATGATGCAAAGAGGCATTTAAAGAGAGGGCAATGAAAGCTTCACTATAATAATAGATTCAATTTTGAGAACTCATAGGAGGAATTCTATGATACTTCTTTAGTTTGGTGCATTCCAAAATCTGTTAAAGAAAAAATGAGATGACTTGATAAGGTTATACTAAAGAGGACTATTTGTTAAAATCATTATCTTGTTATACTAATAATTTTTCTTTAAGTTCTTAAAGACAATTAATAGTATTTAGTGAGAAAGTAATAGAAACCAAATATGAATCTTGAGCTTAATTAGTAAAGTTGCTTTTGGAGACTTATTTATTTGCTTATAGGATGTTAAGGCCAATAAAAATCTTCTTAAGGTGTTAAAACATTTGTGAGATTTTGTTCGTGTGAGTTAAAAGATTTTCAAACTTACTTTCCACCCATTTGGTATGCTTAAGACTTGAATTAAAATATTATTTTTAGTTTACATAATTTTTTTAATAAAAATTAAAAATAATAAACAGCTTTCATAAAAAAGTCCAAAATACTTATAATGAACAATCATGAAATTGCTCAAAATTAACTATAACATATAGTTCATTGTTATTAATGCATAATACATTTAGTTTAATTTGGATTGTGTATAAGTTGAGCAAAGAGTATGATGACCAAAAATCAGTTAAAAAAAGTTTTTCATATGGTATGATTCAATTCAAACTATTTTGTATGTTGGGGGAATGGATGGTGTGCTAGCTACTTAGTCTGAACCCAAGGATTATGCATAGTACATTAATATGTAACATATAATAAATTTCATTCATTTAATTTAAGGTCCTATGGAGTGAGTCAAACCAAGAATTCAGTGTAGTATAGTATTATTTAACATATGATACCTTTGAATCAAAAAAACATATGATACCATTAATAATAGATAACATATAATATAATCTTTGAAACATAGAGTAAGTTTAGTTTATTTTTTATGAGTAACATCTAGTTTGATTATGTTGTGAATATGAGGCACACTAAGAAAGGTGTAAATAGTTATTGAAAAATAATTGCTAACTCTTTTATCAAGTTAAAGTATTAAATCTTTAACAACAGATATGTCACATCCCTTGGTAAGTTAACTAATATATTATGCTTATATAAGGATGCACCTATGTACTATATGAAAATTGATAAAGCAATAAGGAACATAAAATTGAGATGCAAAATTTTAAGTGATTTGAATTAACATCAAACCTACATCCATCCCTAAACACCTATTTAGTCACCACTATATCAAAACACTCATTTCTTATAACAAGAAGAAGAAACCCAAACATAAACTATGGTTTTTTTGGGATGAACCACAACTCAAATTTACTCCACATTGAGTATTTAGGAGCTCAGCCAACCTATCATATTAACTAGGTAGGAGAATAGCAAAGAACCACAAACTTACAAGGGAAATTAAAAGCGAAAGCTCACATGATAGTAGACTAACTAAATAATTGAAAGTATAAAAAATCTAATAGATTATCAAAATAGTGATACAAATTTATCAAAGAACTTATGATGCAAAATGTTGAATGTGGTTTTGTTTGAAAATCTTTTTTCTTTTTCTTAATTGGATGATATTGTAATGAATTACTTTCTTCTTTAACAAGCTACTTTCATAGGTATCACATTGGTTATTTTAACAATTTGCTCTCACAGTTTATTATTTTCGTATCTCTCTTTCTTCATCTTCTTTTCTATGATTAAGGAGGTTTATTTATAATTTGTAATATATAGAATGCTCTAAAAGAAGTTACAATGGCTCTTATAATGAATAATTTTGCATGATAATTGGATCACATTATATGTTATATGCCTATGCACATACACACACAAACATAAAATTCTTTAATAACTATTTTTGAATATCCCAAAATTTGGTATGTTTAAATCATGAACTTAAAAGGCAATAAATAATTTTGATGATAATAAAATAATTTTCTTATTACATTAGTACCTTTTCTATGTATTTCATATTATGCATCTCAAGATTATCTTGGTGAATCATATGAAGAGCTTGGTTTATACTCAAGGGATTAATTGGTAATGTTCAGTGAGAATGTAATATGTACCAAACTTGAAGCTTGAGCATACTTGGTTCTTAGAATGCTAAGACCTATGGCAATATAATTGAGGTGCTCGGATAATGATCAAGTTTTGAGCAAGTGTGATGAAAGCTTTACAAAGAACTCTTTACTTATCTCATGCATAATTAAAATAAGCTTAAGGCAAGTTTTCTTACAAGAATATCTATACATAAAAATGCCTTATTAGAGATTAAAAATGATAGTTTTCCTTCATAAAACAAGTACATAATACTTAGAATGAATTGTCTTAAAAATATGTAAAATTAATTATAATATATGATATATTGTTCTTAATGTGTAATATGTTTAGTTTAACTTAGTAAGCACATAAGTTAAGAGAATGACAAACTAAACAAAAAATTATTTTCAAAACTTGTCATATGGTGCATTAACTTTAACATATAATACATTTAGCTCATTCTATTTAGTATGTTAAGGGAGTAGACAATACATTAAGTGATTAACCTAAAACCCGAGACTTGCTTACAACATGATAATATGTAATGTACAATACATTCCATTTATTTGGGTGCAAGTAATCTAAAGTGAGCCAAACTTGAGAATTAAATGTGGTATATTATTATTTGATATATAGATTGGTTAGTATAAATTGACACAGCATATAACATGGTCCTTTGAGCGTATTGTATGCTTAACTCATTTTCTATGTATAATGATTAGTTTAACTAAATTTTAGAATAATCAAAAATAGATATTAAAAACCCATTTAGGGTGTTTGGAGTCTTAAGAATCTTTCTTTAAAACCTATAAAAAGCCTCCAAACTTAGAGAAAAATTTTTATAAAATTAGGAAAATAATTTCTAATATTTAACTCTGAAAGATCATTATTTTTATTAAGAAATAGATAGAAAATTAAGTTTATAGCAACAAAAACTATTGTCAATCTTTCTTAATCTACTTTTAAGATAATTTTAGATTAAGCTAAGTTGAAAACTTCTTTTAAGTTGTTTTACAAATTAGAGTGTCTCTTGATTTTGTTATTAGATTATATAATATTTTATTTAAGCATTGCTTTGTTCTCTTATCCTAGTATAAGAACTTTTTATTTAATTATTTTATCAATCTTTTGGCCATTTTTGTAAGGTAATTTTCCCTAATCATTTTAAGGTCTTTTGACTTAGTGTTGTACAGTCCTTTAGTTTGATAATTATAAGCTTCTTTAGTTGGTTTAGAATTTTGCTTAACCACTTTTACAAAAGATGATTTTAGTGTTTATATAGTCTCTTGGTCAATGGTGGATTTAGATCTTGTTTTCAATTGAACCACCTAATAATCTCTTATGCACTTTCTTTATAGCATTCCTCACATAAAGCTTTTAAAGTTAATAATAGTTTCTTAATAAAGTTTTTAAGAGCAATTACAAATCGCAAAATATTTCTATTAGCTTTACTTTGGGTATTCGAGATTGCGATTTTGCAACACACCACCACTGGTGTGAATATCTAACTCTCATTTATGACAATTGGACATCATCATAAGTACTTTATTATTGTTAAACAAACTTATGAACATACTCTTTAACTATGGATTTTCTCTCTCTCTCTTTTATTTCTATACTAATTATGGGCATGATGTTGAATTATATACAATAAAATCACCTTTATTGGCTACTTTATCTATGGGAGGAGTTGTACATTAAAATAAATATATACAAGAAAACATAGAGATTAATGGACAACTTTTTGATTCCCAATTGTTTACACTTGAACTAAAAGAATTTTATATAATTCAAAGTATAGATTGGGTGCTAACTTATGAAGTTACTATAGAACATTGGAAGAAGATAAACATTATTTTGACTAATGTTTCTAGAATTATTGATTTTTGAAAGGGCTAAAACATACCTCTTATTTCAACATTAAAGCTAAAGAAGCTAATTTAAAAGGGGTGTGAAGGTTTGTGAGCTTTAGTACAAATCACTAATAAAGGAGAGCTAAAATTACAAGATGTATCAGTAAGATGCAACTAACTTAAAGTGGTTTGTGAAGATTTGTTAGGGCTTTCTCTTTATTGAGAGATTGAGTTTAATATCTATTTAGTTCTTGAAATATATCCCATATTGAAAGCACTATATAAGATTACTTTGTTGGAGCATCAAGAGATGAAATTTCAATTATAAGAAATACTAGATAAAGGTTTTATCAAACCAAGTGCCTCTATTTAGGGAGCACTAATCCTCTTTATTAAAAAGTAGGATTAAAGTCTATACATGCAAAAAGAATTGAAACAAATTACTATTAGAAATAAGAAGCTATTTCTCATATAAGTGAATTATTTGATCAAATCCAAGGAGCCAAAGTGTTTTCCAAAATTGAATTAGGATCTAGTTACCATCAACTCAAAATCAAAAAGTAAGAAATACATAAGATGATATTCTAGAATAGATATGACCATTACAAGTTCTTAATACTTTCTTTTAAGCTAACTAACACATTAGAAAAATTTATGGACCTAATGAATTAGGTCTTTAAACAATGGCAAGAGAATTTTGTCATCATATTTATTAATGACATTCTAATTTATTCCTAATATATATTAGAGATTATAAAATGCATTAGAATATGATACTATAGAAATTGAAGGAGAACTAGTTAAATACCAAATATTGTTAGTATAGTTTTTTGCATTTAGGATCTTATTCTTGGGATATATAAGCCATGCAAAGGAATTATTTTTGGCCTAAACCTACAAATGTTTTAGAAATTAAAAGTTTTAGTAACATATCAAGAGATTATCTTAAATAACTATATCCTTGACTATATTAAATCAAAAGACAACTTTGTTTGTTTACGACCATGCTTTTAAGAGTAGCCTCTAAACTCTTAAAGAGAAGTTGACATCAACATTGGTATTGACTATATCTAAGAATGATGAAGAGTTTCAAGTATTCTTAGATGCATTTTTACAAGGGTAGGTGTGGTCTTAATAGAAAATGGCAATGTTATAGTATGTTCTTCTAAACAATTATGGTTACATAAGAAGAATTATCATATACATAATCTAGAGCTAGTCGTCATAATCTTTTCTCTCAAAATTTTGGGGCATTATTTATATGGTATTAGGACTTAAGTAATTTTCACTAAAGGTTCAAATACATATTAACCCAAAAGATGTTGAACTTAAGACAATAACAATGGTTGGAAATAACAAAAGATTATGATTTTGATGCTAGATGTGTGACAAATCACATTAATTAATAATAAAAAGTATTAACATACACACAAGTACAAATGATAAATATAAAAAATCTGAATAAGAAACCATGCAAGAGACACTCATCCAAAATAATCTTAACTAAGAGAAGGCTAGGAGCAACATAGGATTTGATCTGTATGTTAGGTCATAACCACTTTAGCAATGTAATCATAGAGTACCCAAAAAAGGGTCTGATGATGCTGATCACGAACAAAAATAATTAACAAAATAAATGTTACACTATTACACATTGAAAAAACTAAATTTTCTTGTTAGATCTTTGAAGAAAATCCAAAGTAATGAGAAACTTATACTAAAAAATGTATTCCTAAAGTACTTTAGAAAACCAAATCTTAAAAAATAAGACAATGTGTTGAAAACTTGAAATTTGCGAGAGAGAATTATTGTGTAAGATTACGACAATGAAAAATCTAAGTCAAACCATTAATGGCTATATGAGAATAAAGAATACTTATGCTAATAGTGGTAGGATGAGTTTTAGATAGTCAATGATAAACTTGCATGACACATCAGCACTTGAGCCTTACCCTCCCCCTAATATAGGATCCCTGACAAATTAGCTCGTCAAAGTTCTTGCTGTGATTAACCTTAAGATCTTATCATGATATGAAAGAACAAAAGAAAATTTTATTCATGCAAAGATTGTCTTATATGTATAAGGGTAAGCTTCCCTTTTTATAGAGAGTGTGAAGATATAATGGTAAAAGAAATTAAAATCTTAAAAACCCATTAAAAACCTAAAAATCTACTTTTACAAGTTATTCACAAATAGCTTTCTAAAACTCTCACTCTTTTTAGGTGGCTAGTTAGAGGAGTGGTGGGTTCATACAACATCGAATGGATTTCAAGAGTTAATTGGAGCATAGGTTTGTTGGATGTTATGGGTCAAAAATCAAGTCTCAGTGTTGGCACAGCTTGATTCAGATCTTCATGGATAGGATCCATGAGTTGAGGGACGACAGCAAATCTATGTGAGCTTTTGGGTCACACAAACCTATGAGTGGAAACTAATGATCCATGTGTGGAGGTGAGTGACAATAATCCAAGAGAATTTTGTATGAACATGGTTCGGGTGAACTTGCGAGTGAACTGAGTTAGGGCATGAGTCAAGTGATAAGTTGAAGTGAACTAAAGAGAAATAAAAGCAATTGGTTGTAGGTGGGTACTCATGACCTAAAAAGTATTTTGGAATCAAAATTTGAACATGAAATGTAATTTTAGGATCAAACTTCAATATTTACATAAAAAATAAATACCTTAATCATCTAGAAGTGCTAGTGTACTGATTGGATTATGACCATGGAAAATCTTGAATGCAACTAGCATCCACACCAATTACCCCATAGTAAAGAAAATTCAACTTCGATGAGTCAATTATTACAAATTGACTTTTGTAAGTCTCCAATGTGTTCAAACACAATAATTGTTTCTTATGATCCAAGTATCCTCAATGTCTAATTAACTTTTCCAACAAATAAGATGCCTATGATAATTCTAATTTCTAATTATTGTAGTTTGATCATCCCACACCTTGTCAAACTGGTTCCTCTTACTATTATGATAAGCTAGCAGACACTTAAGGGCTCACTCTCAAGGGGTGTTAATGTTCACTCAAACGGTTCACTGGGAATTCAATTAGCTCCTCGTAAGTCACCAAATTTGAGATATTGAAGTTATTGTTGATGCTATAGTCATTTAGTTACTCCTTAGTATATATATTTAATGTAATCAGTTTTAAGATTCAAAATGAACTAATGCCACTTGCATGTAACTTCCTTAGGACTATTGGTGAGAACCTTTTAGATAATATTCTAATCATCAAGTTGGCTACTTCAAAGAATTATTTGTGTTTGTAGTATGCAGCAACTAATCTCCTATATTGCATATTACTTAGATTTATTTTAACCTTAATATACCTACAAACTTCTCTTATATATTGTGTATGTTCTTGTGCAAAGTAAGACGTGTGTGCTTGAAAGGATTGTAGTATAAGGTCAATTGGTCTATGAGGTTTGTACCCATTATAAACTTCAAAGGGAAGTATTCCTATAGATGCACATGTATGTTCTACGTATCAAAATAGTAAATCTCAATTTTTCATGTTTTCTCTTCCTAAACATTGCAATAAATTGTTGAAGTATGGTTGATCTATTTGAGTCATTATCCTAATAAACATACTTGGAGCATTAAATAGTACAAAAAACATGACCAATCATTTATATAACCCATCCCTTGTTTTAAAGGTGGTTTTCTTGTCCTTAGCCACATACACTTCCAAAACCTCCATCTAGGGTGATGATCCATTATTTAAGAGCATAATTTAGGGCTATATATGATCTTATTAAATAGTCCAAACTTGTTTGGGGTTTAGCCAATATCCAAGAGAACAAACAACCCTTTGATTGAGCCTATAACCTCTCATAATGCCAAAACTAATTTCTCTAACTCGATCTAATCTTGTCTAATGTCTAACTGAGAGTTTTCCTAAATCGTAGACTTATCCCAAGTGTGGTCAAGTTAACAACAAATGCTTAATGTTCTTAGTCCAAATTCTATCTTTAATGCTTCCTTATGCAAAAATCATTATCCTTAAAAAATATTTAATCTTAATATATGCTTAATTTTAAAGCTATTCTTAACCTTGTTCATGGTACATTCAAGTCATAACTTACATCCAACTTTAACTAGGATTACCTAAGTAGCTAACCTTATCAAAGGCTTAAAATTCAAACATCAACCTTCAAATTCTAGATATTCAAATTTCAAATCTAGAGCATTCAAATTTTAATCATAAGAAATTTAATTAAAAATATTATGTAATTCAAATTTCTAACCCCTTGGTCCTCTTGGTCAATTGAACTAATCTTGAGACATAGCTTAAGCTAATCGAGCTTACTAGTTAACCAATATATTTTCTAGTTTACTAGATCATTCTCTACCAAACCATGATCCCTTTTGCCAAGCCTCATCAAGATCCACCTGTTGTCTTTTATTCCCAAGACCTTTCCATAAGGAACCTATGGGTTGTTTATCACCATAAAGCCAGCTAAGGTCATTCTTAAGGCCCCTATTTGCATCGAAAACCTTTAACTAAGCCTTACTAATCATCTCTGAGGATAAAGCCAAAGAAACCAACCTCATGTAGCTCCAAAATCAATCTCTAGGTTTGGTTTGAGAATGATATCTTTCTTATATATCTTAGTAGTATCTATTGGTATAGTTTAAAAAATTATTCTTAATTTAATATACTAGAATTTTCTCAAATGTTATTTATTATTTTTATATAAGTTATACACCACAAAATTCATAATAAATCTAAATTTTTTTTTGGAGAAATATAAATTACATGCTTATTATTATGGTTAGTCTCATATTTTCTCAATTATCAATCATGGTTAAAAACATCTCTATAATTCAATTTAGCATGTAATAAATCAAGATTTAAGATGTTAATATCTAAAAATATCATCATGGCATGTGATAGTTCAATCAACCTAAAATCAAGCTATATTTTTATGTGAACAAGTTTGTAGGTTTCATTCTTAATAAGACTTTAGATAATCCTTCATAAAAAATGATTTGAATTAATAAATCAATTATTTAAGCACAAATCAAAATTTGGTTAGCACTTTAATGGAAACAATGATCAATCGAATATATGTTTTCAAATACCATATTTGTAATCTTAATGTGTTAAGATCTAATTATATCAAAATATATCATGAATTAAATATGATAGAACATAAAGGAGTCATGGGAAATCAAATCTAGATTTGCATGTTTTAATTCTCTTAAATTAACTCTAGAGTTATAGTCATACAATTATCAAAGCACTTAGTTTTATTTTCTTGCATGCATTTTGATTTAAGTTTCTTTTCTTGTTCATAACTCTTTTCATTCAACGTAATTTCATCATTCATTTTAACAAAATTTAAAGATTTATGACATCAAAATAAGCTTCAAATCAAAGTAATATTTTTCCATTAATTCTTGTTGAAGCACAATTTTTACCATCTATGCATAGATTTCGCAAAATTCAACATGAAAAAAATAAGGTTATACCTTAACCATTCATGATTCTAAAATGTCGAATGTATATATATTTAAAAGGATTCTAGGTGATTTTACTTAATCCTATGAAAAGTTGTCTTATTCTATGTAGCCATCCTATGCTATCTGCCCAAGGTGCGTCGCTGAAGCAACCTAGAAAACCTAAAAGAGACTCATAACATATAGAAATTGTTTACAATCTTTATGAACATGCCCAAGAATCACATGATTACAAATTCTAGAATACAACCAAAGTTTAACAAAAAATTAATAGATTTGAAATGCAAAATCCATTGCCATTTGGAGTTATGTTCTCACACTAGAATAGTTGAGCATATAATCGATCATGTAGTCAGCCATGTGCTCAAATAATTAATGGTTGGAAAACTTATACAATAATTTATTTAACTTTTAAATCAATTTACCTAATTTTATGTTTTTAAAGAAATTTAATGATTTGTGTTGAAATTCACTAAATACTGACAGACCTTAAATTGAACATGCCACCAATTTTATAAAAAGAATCAAAACAAATAAATTAATATTCAATATTTAAAATTGTTATATATAAATTTAATTTTTCTCAAAACATATGAAAGACAATATCGTTTATTTATACTCATCAATTTCATTTTTATTATAACTTTTCGATCAGATTTAACGTACATTATATTTTTATCTTGACAATATTTTTGTATTTTCACCTCAGTCCCAATTGCTGCCCCACAAACAAGCAAATCTTTTAAGACAGTGCTCGGCGACAAATAACGTTGGAATCGTGCAGATTAGTCGTCGAAGCAATCCCGTAATACGAGGGAC
This sequence comes from Vanilla planifolia, assembly GCA_023846275.1. Classification (NCBI taxonomy): domain Eukaryota; kingdom Viridiplantae; phylum Streptophyta; class Magnoliopsida; order Asparagales; family Orchidaceae; genus Vanilla; species Vanilla planifolia. Next base: position 27,654,405 of record CM043870.1, read on the forward strand.
GAGTTGCTTAATTGGACCACCAGCAACCGTCACGAATTCGGTGTGTTGGAGACGACGGAAAAGAGGTGAACGTCGTCTATTAAGAAACTTGGAACCCAACACTCAATCGTAAAACCAGCAGTCAAAGTAGCGGTTTGCTCTTTTGTTTTCGTGGAACTTAGAATGCGTACGAAATGCCGGTTTAACCGAGAACACGCTTTGACATATAATCAATGTAATGAACCCTTCAACAGCAATGCAGATAAATGTGAATTTTGGGCAATTATTGATTATGACTCTCAAAGACTTTTGGGGACAAATTTGCTTGTCGATTTTAGAGACAATATGGAATCATTGACTTATTGGTTCTAGCTTCATCTTGATATTGCTAACATTAATTACTAGTCCTCTTCCTTATTGTTGGTTGACAAATCTCGATAACATTAGTGATTTTGAACAAATGTCTCATTCATCACAACAAATCTATATCAAAGATTTCGTACAATAACAATGATGGTTGTAATATCAATGGTTTGTAATTTAATTAAATAGCTCATAAGATTATAAATATGTGCTTTTAAAAAAATAATTATACTAATAATATAATAAAATATATTTAAATATCAAAATAAACTAATATTGTTTTAATTTTATCATTAAAAGGGGTTATTTTGTAAAGTTATTTAGAAAGTTAAACATATCATATCACTACAAAAAATTCTTTAAAAGAAATGTTTTAATTTTTTACTTATAATTTTTGAAACTCAAATCAAATTAGTTATATATATATATATATATATATATATATATATATATATATATATATATATATATATAAAAGAGTGGTTGGGAGATTTTAGGCATTGGTGAGATATTTAAGAACCATTTTGGATTACTTTCCCTGAGACACATGTGGATAAAAATTTTGAAGTTTTGAAAAAGTGCAAGAAAAAAAATAGAAGATGTTATAAATGCTTTTCTTATATCTAACAATAAGAAATTTTCAACAATAGAAAAAGTTAGAGAAAAAAAATTCAAAAGAGGGTTGATGAAAACTTAATGAAGAATTATGAAGTTATTATGACAGATAAGAAAATGATGAGTCAAATATGATTTATGTACGATATCAAGATGTATCATGCAATTTTTCTTTTATGTTTCCTAGAAGTACAATTGACGTTTCAATTTTTGTTATTTGACTTGCATGTATTAAGTTTTGAGAATTTGAATGAGTTCTCAAGCTTAAAGGATCAAGAAAATGCTTAGCTGTTTTTTTTTTTTTTTTTTTTTGAAATGTGATTCAATAAAAAATTAAAAAATAAGAGTGAATTGTTAAGAATAAAAATTTTAATTTCTTAAAAATATTTAAAAAAATAATTTAAAAGTATTTTTTTAAAAGTCTTAAGAAAATCTCTAAAAGGATTTAGTGCAAAATTTAATTTTATTTTAAAATATATTAATTTTTATTTAATAATAAGTTTTTAAAAAAATTATGAAATAAAAAGGTAAAAAGAGAACACTAGTGATTTGTAAGTGGTTTGACTTAAAATTAAGCCTACGTTCACGTCCAACAGAACTCAAACACAAAAAACTACGTAAGCTTTTTGCTAAAAGTTTGGATGGCTAAATGATGTAAGACTCATTAAGACTTTTATTAGGGTATAAATCGAAGCCTAGAATACTAAAGATGCTCAATAAACAATTAAAGAATATGAAAGATACTATACACTAATCAAGATTAGATGATATGTATGATATTTTAGAATTATCTAAAAATTAGCATTCTAAATATATTATGTAGATTATTAAGTTAAATAGGTAATAACACCTTAAGAATTAAGTATAAAATCTTATAAAATGATTTTTGTCATATCTAATTTTACACATAAAATTAAGAATTTAAAGTAGACTTTTCGTGGAGTACTTAAATAAAAAAGAGCAACTCCAACTTTATACTACATAGAAAATAAAAGTTACTGAAAGGGTAAACCTTTTGATGATGATGTGAGTGTTGACATAATTGAGAATTTGTTTGGTAACCAACTCTCATGGTGAAAGGTCTCACTTTCGATCCTTATTTCTTATAAGGGACTTGGTTGTCGGCTCTCCGGGTGGAAGATCTCTCACCTTCCATCCTTGTCTCTCACAAAAGAAGTTGGAATATCTCTAACTAAGGTTGGTGCATACACTATATTCATAAAAATCGAAGCATACAAATAACACAAATTTTTTAATCCATACTTTTCATCATCCTATAGTTTGGTGAATATTTTTATTTATAGAGACCTTAAAGGTTCATTAGCAATGTTTTTTTTTAAAAAAATGAAAATAGTTGAAAAATTAATTGAATTAAGTGTTCCTAAATTAGTCGCATGTTTCGGGTGGTGGTAATGGCAAGCAACAAAATGGGGGGGGGGGGGAGGCAGCGAAACGGTGGGGCGAGTGGTGTAGCAGAGCATTCGATCCAAATTTAGGGTAGGCATGGGTCAGATATAATAGAACGGGTTTGCAGGACTGGTAGTTTGGAGCATGTCATCATAGATAACGAGTCAACATAGGTCAAGTGTGGGTCAAACAGTGTTCTTGGGTCAATTCGAGTCACGCTGGTGTGCGAGTCGGCCAGGAGGTGACAACGATTACTAATGATGGTGATGATGACAACAGATGGCAGTGGATGACAACAGGTTGCAAAATTAATAAAAAATTCAATTTTAAACATTTTTGAAGTAAATTTCAACCAAATTTTGTATTGATGGACTTGTGGAACTAGTGTGAAGCTAGTGGATGTGTGTTTATGATCTAATGTTAGACACTCCTGCATCATCCTTCCTAAGTGAGAGAGAGCTTGGCTCGATGGTATCGAGGTGATGGGTACAATTGTGTTCTAATAAGTGTGGTGTGATATGATATAACCATCATAGGTAAGTCAGGAATACTCAATTCAAGGCTTGCCCTTTCAATGAATTAAAAGTTTTCTAAGTTTATAATCTTTGATTAGAATTATCTCGTGATCTAAAATTTTCTCTATATTGTTCTTACTCTTAAGACAAATTAGTGGTAGGAACGAGTTCACTCAACATGGGAGAATCAGGCTCAAATGGCTCAATAGGTACTAGATCTAATGTCTTATGAGAGAATAAATTCTTAATGTTAAAGATTATACTAATTTCATACTCTTCTAGCAAATCCAACACATATATATTAGTTTTTAGTTTTTAAATTTCTTAAAAAGTCCAACTTTATGCACTTATAATTTGTTGTAAGTTTTGGGAGAGAACTGTTTTGACCTATCTCTAATTATAACATAATCTCTTTCATAAAATTTCTTAACTTTTCTTTAATCATCTACTAAATTTTTATATTTTTTGTTATTTAGATTATTTTTTAAAATATTATTTTATAAGAGGCAAAGAAAAAAGCATAGAAAAAAGTTTAAAAGTCAACTAATAAGAAAATAAGATCAAGAGGAGACCTTAGCTCATGACAAATTTCAAAGGAACTTAGATTAGTATTACGATTCACAGGATTATTATATGCAAATTCAACTCATGGTAGTAGTTGATACAAAAGCTTAAATTGGTCCCCTATCAAACTATAAAGAAGACTTTCTAAACTACGATTTACTACTTCTATTTGTCCATCCAATTGTGGATGGTAAGCTGAAGAAAATTTTAAATTGATCCCTAGTAAATACTATAAGATCTTTCAAAAATAACTAGTAAATTTTACTTTTTGGTTGGATATTATGATCATCCTACATAGTTATTTTTTAATTTTTATGTTCTTTAATTTGAGAGTTTCCACCTTAACCTAACTTTAGTAAAGCTATACAAAGAACATACCATTAAATTCTTGCTACCATACAAAGTCTTAAACTTCACTTAAACTAGTGCAAAGGATCCTTCAAAGCAGGATTTCAATAGAAGATTCCACAAATGATTTCTTAAACTATGGTTGAAAACAATATGGCAAACATCCCAAATTCATCCTTTGCATAACAAATGTTTCTAAAGAGATTAAAAGCCATATAAGTCATAAATAACCAACCAAAAATCAAATTCCACAACTTTAAGAACCTTCTTGGAACTATTGTTGGAATAACCTAAGAGATTTGAACTAATTGCCCAGAAAAGTAAGTTTTGGCAGGTTGGCAATTATAACAATACATTAGAAAAAACCGCTCTCTATTGAAATGTCCAACAACCTGACATGGCCCAATAAAACTTAAAAACAATCCAAATGACATGTGATCATGTCACATCACAACGCCCTTAAACCTATTGTACTAATGCTACATAAATTATCGTAGACCAATCCTTGCCGCATTGTGCAAGCGACTCTTCTTTGACATCTTAACACAATCATTCTCCCTAAAGTAAAGATATTAAGATTAAAGAGTGATCAAAGAAATTATCATCTAACAAGTTGACACCAAACATCTCAAAATCTTCAACCAAGTCCATATGGCATATGAAATGGGCTTTCTATTCCCCTTCACCAAAACAATACTAGTATTCTACATTTCTAGTCATTATAATTTCATCTTGAAATATTTGCTCTAGTGATCTCAAATTTTTGGCAAGAAATGAACCAAAACTATTGTAGAAATAGATTTAATATCAATAAAAAAAGCAGTATGCAGTCAACGAGTAAAAAAAACTAGAGTCAACATGTGGCATGGCCTAAGCAGCATTTGTTGCCTTCAGAATAAAGTTTTAATAAATCCAAAGTAATATGAGAAGCATCGTCAGTAATGCCCTCAACATAAACATGTTTAAACTGAGAAGAACATGCCGTGTATAAAAAAGTTGCTAGGAATCTAAAATTGAATCTTTATAGAAAGTGAAGTCAAAAAGATTGTTGACATGATTGACTCTCCAATAATTGCATTCTTCTAAGCAATCTCTTCTATTCTCCTTAAAACATAAAATCAACGGGTTTTTTTATCGGCTACTTTTTTTTTAAATTTTTCGGAGGAAACCTTCTGCCAAAAATTCTCCATATTAAATATTAGTTTTCTCCCATGAATTTCAGTATTTTTATAGTAAACATCAGTATTTATCAAATTTTCGCATGCTAATGTAAATCGTGCATATGCTATGAAAATTCAGGCAAAATCATTGGTTTCATTTGTTACAGGTCAAGCAACTAAATCAGTCTGCTTTCTAAACCTATAACCTGAAATTATTTCAAAGATTAGATCTATCAACATATAATAAAGATAAATTTTACATCATCTAACACTAATACAAATTAGAATGGTATCACCTAATAAGCAAATCAATGAATTCCACATGCTTCAATTAACAATTTTTTGTTTGATCAATTGTTTTAAGCTGCTAAGTAAATGAGAAAATATTTTTTATGGGAATAACAAAGACCACTTTGTGCATCATAAATTGGTCAGATTTAGGATTATTTAAATCAAGTTCTTGTCAATCAATGCACATAATTGACATGACATGCATTTGGATTAGAAAAAGTTACATTAAATGCACACAATGATACCCTATATATATATATATATATATTGAAGAACAGTCTCAAAGTCGATGCAAGAACAGAATATGGAATTGTCGTCCTTACATTCCAGTATGATAAACATATTGTACTTCGCATATGATATGTTCCTGGAAAGCGCCTCGCAATCTGTGTGGGCTGTATAGTTTGTTTTCTGGTGCATGCAATTCATTGAGACAACATGACAGAAGTTTGCAGAATACAGCTCGAAAATCTAGATCAAATTGAATTGAAGCAACTACGCATTGCAGCTGAAAAGTGCCACAAGGTTCATACATAGGAATCAATTTTGATGTGCACTAAAGATAGTTCACTAATCTGCACACAATTTGCATGATCTTAACATGTTTAGTTGGTATTTTAGGATTCATTCAGTCATAGTTGCTCAAAAAAAAAAAAAAAAAAATTAGTTTATTGAAGATATAAAAATATTTCTTCTACAACATTGCTGTTCTGCAATGCAGCACCACCCAATATAACCTAACATTGTTCAGAGTCTTCCATACTCAGAAATGGATTTTGTCTTATCACTAGCATTGATCAATGATTAGCATTCTCAGATGAAATAAAAAATTAATTAAACAAAAAAATTGAAGTTAATTTACCATTTAATGCCTTAGGATTGTTTGTCGAGGAGATAAGCTTAAGATGACTTCGATTACTCCAACTTATACCATTAAACACATTTTTTTCTTATCCTAACTTTATCCCAACCTCCCCTTATTATCACCAACTAAACCCACTAAACATTTTCTTATCCTAACCTCCCCAACCCCAAACGAAACAAGCCTTTCAGTTTCATTTATAATTGGTACAAAGAAAAATAAGTTAGATGCTCTGTTTAAAAATACTTATTGACATTTTGTATTTCAATCACAAAATCTGTGGCAAACAATTTCCTATGAACAGAACACACAATTTTTTTACAACTCACATTTTAATAAAGAAAATCAACCATAGCAACAGTTCTAAAACAACCCACAACCCCAATTACAAACTATTTAAAAACTGGTTGTAATAATGCCAGATCACCAAAAAAGCCATAAACTTCACTGAAATAGCTTTCTGTTCAAAACCATTGACTTCACAACCTAAAGCTTACGGCAAGACATATACCTTCTCACTTCCAAGTTCCATATAGTTTCTGATAAGTTATCTTTTACTGCTCAAGTTAAATCTCAAAACCATATCTTATTGCAGAAATCAAAAATCATTTCAAGCACACAAACCCATTACCTCATTGATGGTATCTTCTCCTGATTCATCCCAGCTGCTTCATCCAAGAATGGCGGTCGCACAGCCTTGTAGTAGAAGAAAGCCATCATCTTCAACCACTCGTCTGCACTCCTAACAACTGAACACCACAAGAGAAGATTAACAACCTGGCATCTAGTGTGTCCGAAACCAGTCAAAATGCAATGTTTGACAAAAGCACAAACCATTGTCCCGATGTAGTATCTTCCCAGCTTTTGTGAAGATAATCTCCGGAAAGATTGACACTTGAAGAAGCCCTGCCAGTTCATCCTCAACAATGGCATCCACAGCCACACACTACCATGAGAATAATTTAAGGGCTGGCTTGTTTGTTTGTAGAATAAAAAGAGTTTTTTATAAGTTATCAAAAAAGTTGCTTTTGGAATGTGGTCTTAATGTGAATTAAAAAACAATATGGTTCGTTTGACCTGTCTTTATGGTGAAAACGATGACAGTAACAAAAAAACAACTTTTAAATTCACAAGGAAAGCATAAGCTGGACGCAATCAGTGAACAAAGTAGAAGCAGCATGTAGGTTGTTGTTCATATTAATAGATTACTCACTCTAGGAGAAGGCAGCCCAGTCTCCCAGAAAACCTTCACAGCTTTCTCCAGTTCATCCCTTGCCCTCACATTCTCCCTGGGCCTGCAAAGAGACTATATCTGTTCTCTTAGCAAAAGATGTTAAACTCCTGCTAAACATTCAATTTGAATCTTTTAAGCTACAAGTTACAATGTCAGATCTTGAAATTACAGAAAAATACAAAGTTTGTAATGTAACAAATACAACATAACCTAATTGACTTTGAGTGCATCATTAGGTGCTAAACAAAAGTTAAAAAATAGCAAATAACAACAATTGCATGAGTGCTAACTTATTAAGGCTAGTTTGGTTGCTCCAAAATGGGGAGAATTGGACTTCCCAATTCAAGAATTGCAAGGAAGCTATTTCATAAGATGTTTGTTTGGATTTTTTTTATTTTTTATTTTTTATTTTTTTGGAAAACTAGCTGAATTTTATGTGCGATATATACCAAAAGCCAGGTAGTAAAGTTGTGATTCTAATCAAGGATCGCACAAACGTAGTTTGGGAGGGACATGACCTTGTACAAATCAAAAAAATGTGCCATGTGAACCAAAAAGTAAGCTGTCTTGTCACCATTTTATTGTAACAAAATTTGATCCTAGGTAATAACAACAATTGCATAGGTGCTAATTAATTAAGGTCAATTTGGTCACTCGTAAAATGTACTTCCCACTTTGAGAAATGAAAAGGAGCTTCTTAGGAAACTAACAATATATGTTTTGGTTGTTTAAGAAAGTGAAAGTCAGAGATTGTGAACTATGGTGATGGATGGTGGCTTAGCAGGTGATATCTTCTTATGACAAATGATTGATGATGGTGGCCAACAATATTGTTGCATCAATAGTGATGATTGGCATCATGTGGTAATGTTCAAAAGTGATCTAATAGCACAAGTGAGATGAGAACAATTTTAAAATCGGAGTGAGAAAAGTGAAGAAATGAATAATATTTCATTTATGCTAGTGAAAGTATTTTTCTTTTCAAGATGAATAAAACACTTATAAGAGAACTTAATTTGGCCATATCTCACTTCCCTTCACTTATTGTGAAAGAAATAAACCTTTTAAGGGTTAGAAGTGAGAAGAGAGAAGTAAATTTTACTTAAGTTGCTTGTGTGAGAAATCACTTATCCCCATGTAACTCACATTATTTTTTAAGTTCCCTATACAAATTGTCAAAGACTCTTTTAAACGAACTAGAACTATTGTCAAACCTGACTTGAACACCGTCAAATTTGCCAGACCACTGATGAACCTCATCAAACAGCCGATAGATTGCTGTCAAACCTTCTTGAAGTTCTCTAGAGCTCAAACATACCTTGCTAAAGCTCCAGTGAATCTCGTCAAAGGTTTTCAAACATCAAAGGAGGTTATTGAATCTTCATTGTCGTTCTAAAAGCTTCATTGGATTATTGTTGGAGGTTGTTAATTCTTCTAATCAATCATTAGAAGTTATCATACTTTCTCGAACTATAGATGATAACACCCTACTTCAACTTCTAAAAAACCATGCATTACATTCTAAAAATTATCATTTCTCTAATATATAACCACATAACATTGGTGAAGGTAAATTCTTGCCTTTTATTTTCAAAATGTAAAATATTACTTCTCTCCACTTACAAAGAAATGGACCCTTAGTCACCTTGGAAGCTATTGCCAAGGCCTTGGGACTGAAACCAATTCAAATTTTATTCATGCTTTACAATTTTATAAATGCAAATATTGCAAAAAGCCCTACAAAGGGTTGGCTGCATAAATCTTATACCACCACTTATTGTGTAAAAGGCCACTAAATTTCAAATGTACTAGGCTTTTCGAAAAACAATCATTATTATATATTTTTCATCTTGAAGGCTCTTTTAAGATTATGTTCAATTGAAGCTATAACAACATTCTTGCTGATGAACTCTTTTGCTTTCACATTCCAATCTAAGCAGTATTCATACCCAATAAATCTAGAAATTTAAGGCAATTCCAAACAGTGATGCAGACTATCTTCCTATCAGAATAATCTACACAAAACGATAGTAGAGGGCAAAAGACAATAACCTCTTGTATCGATTGTGAACAAGGATAATGCAAGGATTGAAGTCCTTGAATACAGTATCCTCCCATTCTGTAGTGGTTATATCTCTAATGGGCTTGATGTAGTCATCATCTTGCCACACAATATCTTCATAATCGTCATCATCATCATCCTTCCTAACATTCTTAATCCGGATATTGTTAAAGAACTGATCAAATTTGAAGCCCCAACCATCTGCATCCTCCGGCCAATCAGGTTTATCCTCTTCAACGACAAGCTCGTAATCTTCAACCAGCTTCTTTATCTTAATCTTAACCTGTTCGGGATCCTTCTCCTCCTTGACATGGGGATTCATGTCCAGAACCTCCCTTATTTTCTTCCTCATCTCCAGCCTCTCGTCCTCGCTCATTAGGTAGGGGTCATCGGCAACACTATAGCCATTGTTTATGGTATCTTCTTCTTCCTCTTCGTCGTCACTATACTTGTCTCTGAATAATTTCTTCAATGAATTTGCAACCTTCGTCACATAGTTATTCATATCGTGAGGCTGGCGAGTAAGGTGGAACATATACAAATTGAGAGGTGGAAAAGAGGTTTACCATATTAGGCCTTAAGCTGCAAGTTTTGCAGGCATTTGAAGAAGGACAAGAGATTCTATTGCTCTTGAAAAAGATGGGTTGAAGAGATGAGAGCAGAGGAGATGGTCGGAGAATCTTTTCTTCTGTTGGGCAAAGTGTCGAACAGCTTAACAGCAATGATCTGTGCAGTGCCATCGTTTAGCTTGGATATTAAGATTAGACTTGGATCAACGCCGTCATGCAGGACCCAACGATTCTCCAGGCCGCGAATCAAAGCATCAATAAAGCAAACATGTTCCTGGCACACTCAGCAACGAACGAACAAAAAAGTGCCACTTAACAGCGAATCTATTCGAAATAAAGAACTACGCCTAATTATTAAATAATTATTTAACTGTTAAATTATGATCAGGTTCAATGCGTTGACATGAGAATAAAAAATAACAATACTAATAAAACATATCAAATGAGAGATAATTCAATACTTAGTGATGGCTTGATATAAGTGATCTCAAATTGATTTTGCCTCGTGACTTTCTTGAGAAATTATCATTGTGATATAATTAGAGTTAACTTAGATATTTCTATAATATTTAATTACTACTTTTCACTATTAAAAATAATGATTTTCAAATTTTTCTATTTTAGTTATCATTTTCAAGAGATATCTATAACACTATTATAATTTTTTTAGTTTTCATTGTTTTAGACATATTAGCACACTAAGATAATGATACATTAGGTTTTCTAAAACAATAAATATGCATCACATATTTCGCCTTATTTCTTTATATTTTTGTAGCTTTCTAGGTACATTAGATTTATCATATAGGGTCTAACTTTTGTTTATAATTGCATGGGATATATTTATAGATTTCAAGTAAAGTTTAACCTTTTTCAAACTTAGTTTTTTTATTACACTTCATTAGGAATTTTAAAAGTTACATTGACCGAACAACCACAATAGTTATTACATTTGTTTAGACTAACCAAACAAACCACCTAATATGGTTGATAAACTATATTGCATTACAAATAGGAGATGGCAACATCTTTTCTACAAAAGCATTGTGCCATGAGCCTCAATCAACATAGGTTTTATTGCTATTTTTGTTTTCTAAAAATGTTTTAGATGCTTTCTAGTTTCCCAAGCTACTTAGACACTATTTAAAGCTGTTTAACCATGAATCTTTATGATGGTTGAATGTATATGCAATTGAATTGCTTTTGAATTTGAAGAATGTTTTGTATTTCTTTAGTGTGTTGTTGCCTAAGGAACCTTAGCTTGAGTAAAATAGTGAGATGCTTGAGTCTTAGAGTTAGAGGCTTCATTAAATGAAATATAAACTCAACAGTGAGTCAATATGACGTTGACAGAGCTTATCCTCAATATTATACAATCACTTGCCACTTTGATTCCATCTATTAATACTTTGCATAAAAATGTGCCTATTTCATCTTATTTGTTAATTTTTGAAAAAGAAATAAAAGCACAACTCTTGATCTTTTTGTTATATCTTATTTTAATTTTTTTACTATTGAAAAACAAAGCTATTGAATTTATGAAGATTTGATCAAATTGTTCTTCTGTTTCTATTTATAAAGACACTAATAATTTATTATTTTTTTTGTTTTTCCATGTTTGGACCAACTGAACATTATCCAAATTACATAAAATTTAAGAGAATGATAGCTTGTAATAACGTTCATGTTTTATGTTGCTCATATGATGCTTTTATCCTTGACTTTTTATTAGCCTTAACTATTGTCGAAATCTAAGATAACCTACACAATACTTTCTATTTGTCTCAATGCCATATCAAATGATCTTAAAATAAATAACAAATTGTAAAGACTAATAATCACACAAAGAGCTAAAACCTTCATGCTAATATTTTTTAGATTCATTTATTAACTTGTTGTTTTGTCTCTCTTTTTCATTGATAACTTTCGAGGTAGATTTATTATGTTTTTAGTTCCTCATCTCTTCCACGCACTTTGACTTCTCTTCTACCATTGCTACTCTTTGTGAAGTTCTAACACCACTTTTATGACTTACGTGTTTGCATCAAATTAGTATCAAAGTCAAGGGTTTAGTAGTTTTTAAATTTCTCAGGATCCTTACTCAAAGTACCAATTTCAACATTTCTTTACTATTTCTATTCACTTTTGTATTATTGTTATCTTATTCTTGTTGAAGGAACTTATTTTTGCTTTAGAATTTAAAAAGGGATTGCAATTTGTTTGATGAAAAAATCAGTTGGCTTATTATCTTGTATTGCTAAAGTTCTACCTCTTCACTTGTTAAAAATGTATATGATATCAAGCTCTTGTATCAAATTATATATGATTGGAATATTCTAATGTATTGAAAGAATTATTATGAATGAAATATTGGTATTTTAACAAAGGAGTATTCTAGAATGATAACTATTTAAAATGCCAAACAATATTAAAATATTATAAAACAAATATAAAAATTTAGAGTTTGATGAGTAACTCACATTAAAATTTGTCCAACAAATTTTGAATGCTACATGGAATGAGAAACTTGAAGAGTATGAAATGTTATAGATCTTTAATTAGGATAATAGTTCTAATCCCTTTTATTTAGCCACATTAACTGTGGATAAGGAAGGTGAGCAATTAAGAGATTGCAAGTTGCTTAGGTCAATCAAATTGTGAAAAAGAGAAGAGCAAGTTATTAACCTCATACTTTTGTGTAGTTGTTTGATAATAACAAAACTATATTCTTGTGTTTATTAATGTGTGTTGTGAGAATGTGATGCATAGGATTACATAAGTAATTATTTTGATGGATAAGGAGTTGGTGGCTCAACTTTCACTTGAAGAAGCTAAGTGGTGATTACTCTTGATGGGATGCCATCTTGTTAAGCCCTTTGTTCTTGTATTACTAATTAGATGATAATAAAACTATTGTATTATTTTACTAATTTTTTTATAATTATTTTAAATCATGTATTTTAAGTTCAAATAAGTTAATCATATGAAAAATTTGATCACCTGACCAAAGGAGTTTAACTGAGGCATTAACCATAATTGGTACAAAGAGAAATATAAACTTAAGTAGCATAAGGAGAATGTCTTTAAGAGTCATCTTACTTTGGTATTAAAATATAAAATTTATAACAATTTACTTAAAGGATTAAGATTAATGAGTTTTTAGTGTGAGAGTTCAAAGATTTCAAATCCATTCTTCACTCATTGAGACTTTTTTTAAGGCAAGTATTTCATATATATTTACTTACATATAAATATGCCTTAAGGAATATTATAAAGATAAGTTTATATTTACATAACATGATAAATACTCATAATTTAAAAAAAAGTTTTAAGTGAAGCATATATATATATATATTAACCATAATTCTATAATGTTAATGTCAAACAATATGACTAATTATCCTTAGAATTGAATAGAGAGCCAAAATAGATCATTAGGTAAATGGATTGATTATAATATTTGCATATGTGCAATACCATTATTGTACAACTATGATTATTAGTTTATAAGAGTTTTTAAATGAGTCTTTGAATTTATGAACTTTATATACTATGATATATTTATCATATTTATTTAATCTATTCTTTAGTAGGATCAGAGATGATGATCATCTAGACAATGTTAGTATAATCTTTAATTTGTGTTGGTGTAGTTGTAAAATATTTTTTTCATACAAGTATAATAACTTTAACAAAGAATTGATTGTTAGGACTTAAGTAATTAGTGAACTTATTTGCTTTGTATAAGTATGATGCTCCTTATCATATGAGTATAATTTATTTTTTATAAATAAGGTATTGAGTGAGAAGTTCTTCATACATTTATAATACCTATTATCATATTATATGATCATGTAAAAACCCAAGAGCTAAAAATTGAAGTCTTAAAATTTATACTATTCATTAATGTATAATTTATTAATTATATAAGTACAATCTTTTTTTGTAAGTTAAATAAACTAGATGGATTGGATGATCTACATATAGAGTCAACCTATTTTTTTAATCCTTGGATAGGATGGTATGATCAATTTAACAACTTTGAACAATGGATAGTTTGACTAAGTTTTAAGAAATATTATTTTGGCCATTAGGGTTTGTTTAGAGCTATTGAACAATATTGTAAGGCTTATAAAATGGTGTACAAACATTATTTTAAAGATAAATGTACACTTTCTTATCTTTGTGAAGAGCAACATGTTGAGATCATCATTTCTAAGAGAAGTAATGTGAAAGCTTGTGGGATTCAAGCATATATCATATTTCAATCATTCATTCATTTTTCATTCATTAAGCTAAGTTACAATTTTACTTTTTAATACTTTATTGCATTATTAATATGTATCTTATTTAATTATATTTGGGTTATAGGGCATTATAATTGAGCTTTGTAATTGGTTTCTTTATCCCATTATTGAGACTTTGTATTGGTCTTTGGTCGATTATAGGATCTTTTTGCCCTATGATTTATAAGGTTCGTTGGCCTAGTGATCGTAAGCTTCTTTATGCCAATGTGTATAGTCTATTGGCTCAATTATTGTAGGATACTTTGGACTAGTATGTAGAGTCATTTTTCCTAGTTATTACAGTCCTTCTTGGCTAATATGTTGGATCTTTTGGCCTTATTCTAATAAGGGACTTTTAATCTATTGTGGAGTTTTGGCCTACATGCTTTGTGAAATAAATTTAGTATTTTTCTTAGTCTTTTATGTGGTGGTGGATATAGATTCATGTTTTGATTAAATCACTTAAAAATCTTCTATGTACTTTTCATTATTATATTATGTTACAAAGATCTTCAAAATTAACAACTATTTATAAAACAAGTTTTTTGAAGAGTATTAAAAGAAAGAAAAATCTTTCGTTATAATAAATTTGAGATTAGTTAAGCTTGTAGTTTTCATAATTTAGCCCTCCTTTTGTGGGAACATAACACTCATATTTCCAACACATTCATCTTGAGCTTAACTTTAATTACTGTATTATGGTAGATTATTAAAATATATGGAATGAATCATATGGTGCTTAGGTTCATGGATAACTTACTTTTTCATACATCTCATGTATTTTATCATGCATGCTTACCTTGTTTTATATCCCTCTTATGAGTTTACATAAGTTAATAATTGGATATAACTTGCACTTTAATTAAAAAGTTTTAGAAGTACTAGGATTTATGTTAAAATCAAGTTTAGTTTGAAATAAAAATAGAAAAGTTCTAAAATACCAAAAAATATAATAATTATACAATACAATATATTATCAAATAATATGACTAGTTCTTTTAATTGATCATAGCATAAATTGAAGATTATGATGAAAGCCCTAAATAAAAGTTTTAAGATATTCATACAATATGATATTTTTCATTATACAATATGATATCTTTATAGAGCTATTCATCAAAAGGAAGAAAAAAATGTTCAAATAGTATGGCGCTAGCGATAGTACTTGTAAAATCTATTTTGTGAGCTATGAAACCCAAGCGAAATGAAATAAAAATGTTCATACAACACAATACATGCATAACATATAATTTAACCATTTATAGATGATAATAGACTAAGACGATAAAGGATGAAAATTCTTTGCATAGTATGATCGTTTCATCATACAAGTATGATTACAATTTCAATAGAGGGACAAATTATTCAAACTTAAGTAAGAAGAGAATCAAATTAGTTTGTATAATATGATAATACTCATAGTATGCGTATGATTCTAATTCTAATAAAGAGCTATGAAATCATACTTAGGAAAGTAAAGGAGCTACAATGCTCATACAATATGACATTCTCCATCATAAAGCACAATCCTATTTAATAGAGTTTTTAAGTATTGAGTGAACCAAACAAGGAATACCATATTGTACGATGTACTTCTATCATACAATAAAATCTCTTATAAAATAAGGATGACTAGTATATGTAGTGGTATCATATAATATGATCACCATTATCATATAGTATGTATGGAAATAAAAATCAAGCAGTAGCTAGCTAATCACCTCTAAAATAAAAATTAGACATTTGTAGTTATTATAATTACTTTAAGAGTTTTATTAACCATTTTTACCTATAAATAGTGTTTAAAATCACTTAAGAAATAAGTTTCATTTTCCCATTTAACCTATGGTGTGCGCTACAAATGGGTCATTCATTGCTCAACTCCCTTCTTGATCATTATTATGTTTTTAAAGAAGTCATAAAGCTAATTTCTAGTATTTTTATTCTTCCACATTTTGCTTATTGCGTAACATCTTTTCATATTTAAATTCATTTAGTTTGCTCCACTTGAAGCCTTTGTTAAGGTTATAAGAATCTTATAAAGTTTTATTATAAAAGTGCTTATACTTATTTTTAATTATTATTATAATAGTCTCCTTTGAACCTTAATTTATTTATGGCTTCTTTGGGCCCCTTGTTGGTCCCTTCATAGATCAACTTTTGTAAGAGCTTAGACTTGCTAGTCTTTTGATGAAAGATACATTTAGTGAAGAAAGCTTGGTCATCAGATTATAAGTAGATGTAGTTTGAGCTCAAATCAAACTATCTAAAAATCTTGGTGTGATTTACTTCACAATATTTATTTTTTTGTTTATTTCACACAAAAGTTTTGAAAATTAATTAAGATTTTTTTAAAAAGTGTAATTTTCCCCCACTCTTATGGTTCATTCATTCCTACAAAAGTCCCAATAAGGAGGTTGGTGATCCTAAAGAAGAGATAAATTTAGTTAAGGGAATATTGGAGGAAAACTTAATAATATGGAGACGTAATAACCACAAGAAGGGAGTGAATTGTGCCTATTTTAAAAAATTTAATATTATAAAGAAGATATATAATAATATTTTAAGTCATTATTATAGGAGATAATTGAATATTTCTTTTAGTAAATAGTAAATCAATTTTTCAAACCTTGTGTGTGATAAACAAGCCAATGAAATTTAGATAAAATAAAAACAAAATTTATAAAATTTTAGATGATTCATCCAACTAAGTTTTACATTCACCCCTAGTCTAATGATTAGACTTATACTAAGAAAAATTACTCTATTTTATTATATTTAGTAGGAGTAAACATACTTTTGTATCACAAAATTATATAGGTACAAAAGTTTTTAAGTAGGTTAGAAGCTTATTTTTATATTGAATAAATACTTATAATCCTTTATTTAAAAGGATTCTTATAAATTAATGAATGATAAATATTATATCCTTTGATGTGATGATCACAAAATTAAGTTAAATATTTGTAACACCTTATTGAGTTTAATATTATTTTAGTTTAATCTTAAAGTGTTATTATAGTTATTTGGATTTGTTAGAGCAAGTACTATAACATATGAAGTAGATGAAGATTAAAGACTCAACTTATTGATTTTGAAACTAAGGATCAAGCTTTTTGTGGAGTGACTAATCCACAAAAAACTATATCCTTAAACATTTATATAGTTAGTATGTCAAGTATTTCTTTTCTTTAAAATTAATGACACTTATGATCATAATAATTGTTTATGCATACTTGAGTTATTTTTTATATATTAGGTTATATTTAGTCTTAAAAGTTAATTCTTTATAATTTTAAATCTTATATTTTTTTAATATAAATAAATTTTTTTCTCCTGAGCACCTAACTCTCGACCAAGTCTAAAGGCACTGGCCAAAAGGCTCATAGTGAGGGCATTGGGCCTTGAGTAGCTGTGGGTCAAGAGACCAATTAAAATCAAGTCGAATTAAGCCTGTGTCTCAATCAGGATACAATTCTATAGTGGCTTAGGTTAAATCAAATAAGAGCATCACTCTTGAATCAACTTAAGCATATCTAGCTAAGTTGGATTCGAAATTGCCAAGTAGAGGGGTTGGGCATAATTGAACCTATGTATATCATATATGCATATAGGTGTTTTGGGTAATAACCTCCTAAGAGTATCAAGAGACAGCCAACCTGATTAGTCTACTTTTAAAGCAAGATAGAATTATAATATACTACAAAGTTCATATAAAATTTCATAATGTGGGACTAAAAATGGTGTCCTTTTACTTCCAAACTAGAGTGAATTAGTTTCATCATATAATCAAACTATAGAGATTATATCTGCCTTTTTTAATAGTATAAATCATCTAACCATCAATTTGAAAAGTATGATCAAATGGCTAAGATCTTCTTTATATTAACTGCACATTCTATCTAACTATCCCTCTAAAAAGCTCAATCAAATGAATGAGAGCCTTCTCTAGCTCTATGAATGGTGATCTTGCACATCATCATTGTCCATCTAATATACAAGATCTAACATCCAAATCAAATCCCACTAGGATTAGATTTGGACCCTTTAATCATTCTTTTGATTGGATGGTGCATGTTGTATCTGCCTAGATCAAATGGTTACTACTTTTCATCCTCCTCTATTCATTTTTTGTAATAACTATCTTTTAGGAAAGACCATTTATAGCCATTAAAAATGTTATTTTAATATATTTTTATTTGGTCTATAACTAGAGGCCATTTAATAATACTTGGATTTGATGAACCAACTTGAAAAGCTCAAATACACTCAAGAAAAGTCCATAGTTAAGAACTTCATTTTTCACAATGTGCTTATAAGAGTCATGGGTTTTATTTCTTATTTCTACTACTCTTTCATATAATTATTTCATATCATTATGGTAACATCTACATCAATAGTTTATTATGCCACTATTATTAGAAGGATTCAAAGGTGTAAAAATTTTACATGTGCCAATTTTTATGAAACTTTCAATTTTTTATAACCAATTTTTTTTATAAATTTTGGAGTCTTATTGGAGCATCGATTTGTACTTGGTTTACCCCTACTGACTTTGATAGAATAGGATAGTGAATGTAATCCTAGCCTTTGAGTGGAGGTAGATGTAGGCACCAGTTTTTTCAAATCACCCAAAAATCTTGGTGTCTTTTTTTTTATTTTTACTGTTGTACAATTTTGTTTTTCATTTCATCGAATACGCTTTCTCATAAAAATTTTGTTTAATTAAAAAGGTTTTTTGAAATCAAAAAATTTTGTTAAAAACATAATCCACTTGTCCCATCTTATGCATTGAATCTCATAGAATTTATATTAATAATTGGTTGTGACTAAAAAAATCATTAGTTGCTTGAGTGTTTGAGTTTGTTTAGTAGTCTTCTCTTGAGTTATATTTGATAAGTGAAGATCTTTATTTTCTTGTTTATTCTCTCAATTATATTTTCTCTTTATTTAAGATATTTTACTATATGTTTCATTTCGTTTAACTCAAGAAATTATTTTATTCTATCCATTGATCCAATCCCTTCTATTGTTACATCAATTTTCTTTCAATCAATAGCTATAACATAGAAAACATGGCATATTCTTCATATTCATGATCAACCTTAAACTATAATATGTACTTTTGTAGCAAAATATTTCATTTTAAAATCTTAATATACTTCTACATTTATTTGTAAGGCATGAGGATTCTTCCCTTTTGAACTGTATAAAAGTCTACACTACTTTGGATCTCCTCCTCTTCATGATTTTGGCTTACAAATCTCTTTCTTCCTCTTCATTACTCTTGGGCTTGGCCTCTTTGGTCTTGATAGTTTGGTTCTTCTTATGTTAATCATGACTAAGGTTTAAGAAAAATGTCTAACCCTAGAATATGATGCCTTTTTATAGCTAATAAATCCTTAAATCATGGGATTATCATAACAAATTAACCTTATGCAAGTCATTTCCAACCTTAAGATCTAAGGCATCTTGATTTTGATGGCCATGATTGAGAGTATCTAATAGTGAAACTATGATTTATTTAGTGTCTCTAAATCATACTAATACTATTTTGTTATCATTTTGTATTACAAGATAAATCTATTATTATCACTAAATAGTTCCATGACTTGTAGGATCCTATACTCATACTTGTATGATACTATGCACTTGTTGTATCCCATAATTCTTTTGTGTAGTGTTTGATCATACTTATATGATTACTATAATTTCTCTTCTCATTATTATTCTTTTACGACACCTTGCTTTCATACCAGCATGTTAACATTATTATCATTTCCTATTTTCTATATTATCATTCTTATATAATGTCATGATTGACCTAATATGATTAATAATAAACTTTTGTGTATCCTAATCTCTATTGTAGCCAGATTATATTATATATTTACTATATATTGTATTATATGATATTCACAATTGAGGATTAATAGATTTTCAATTCTCATTATCTTATAAGATCTTTTTCATCATCCTTTACAATTTTCAACTAATATATTTAGCAACAACCTAACTTTATATTATAAATATTATAGGAATTTAAAAGATATTTAAGCAAGAATCATACATTATGGCTAGCAAACTTAAGGGTTGTAACAATCTAAGATTCATTACATCTTTATTCATGTTATCATCAAAATAAACTTGCTTATCATACTACTTTAATCCATATGATTTTATTAATAATTATATGGGATTATTTAAATCAATCATAATATATCATTTTGATAATCTTAGGGTTTTCTCAAAACCTTAATTAACCATCTAGGGTTATTTAAGGTTCTCTCAAAATCTTAAACAACTAATTAAGCTAACCTATGTTTTCGTCTAACCTTAATTAGCCCATTTGAAGTAATCCTCTAAGATTCATTTTTCATATCAATATGTAGTTCTTTCTTAAACCTTTATATAAGATCCTTACTAAACTCTTTTAGCCAATTTAAGCTACTACTTGAATACCCATTTGAGTTTCAAATTCTTGTCTCTAACCCTTAAAGTCATAGCCTTGGGTTTACTTGACTTTCATTATTGACCCTTATGCTTTATAGATAAACTTGAGTCACTATACCCTTCTTAAAGGTCTCTCTTGAGCCATAAACACCTCTTAGATCAACATCTAAAACTTTAATCTATAGCCTAAGAGCCTAATTTAATGCTACTTATGATCTTAATTAATAATCCAAGACATTAGGTTTTAACCAATATCCAAAAGAATAATTAGTTATTTGGCCAAGCCTAGCACCACTCTTAAGGCCTAAACTAAGTCTTTATCTCAACCAATCCACATCCAAGGTTTAATTGAGAGTTTTCCTAAACTAAGGCCTTATCTCAAGTGTCTTTGACATATCATCAAGTGCTTGATGTCCTTGGTTCAATCATATTTCTATCTTTAGGATTCCATGTGTAAAAATCAAAATCCTTAGGAATTATAAGTTTTAAACAAGCTCTTCAATGATTAATTCTTAAGGTATCCTAAACTTCATCTTGTCCATTTAAGTTATTATTTTCTTTCAAACCTAACTAGGGTTACTTGAGTACTTAACCTTAACTATGATTCAAACTTCAACCTTAGGTATAACTTTCAAATCTTAGGCTTTTTAATTTCAACCCTTAAGTATTAAATTTCAAACCTAAGGTATTTAAATTCCAAATCCTAGGAAATTCAAATGTCAAGCCTTAGGTCTTCTTGGTCACTCCAATTGGTCTTTGGGTCTAGCTTAACCTAATTGAGCTTACTAGTTAGCCTAATAAAGTTTTAATTCCTATATCTCGCTTGATCAAACCCATAACCTTTTTGCTAATCCCAATTGAGACCATATTCACCTTAGCCTTCTTATAATGCCAACTCAAATTTCTCAAGCCTACCTATAAAGAAAATTAAGAGTTATGTTTTCCTTAAAAGCCATCTAAGGTCTTTCGTAAGACCTCTTATTACATTTTAAGCCATTATCAAGACATCCAGCTTCTCTTGGCAACAAAAATTCAACATTTAAGTTTAGTTTTCATGGAAAAAATATCTTGTATTCTTTGTTGTGTCTCTTACCATAAACTAAAACAATATTACTTAGCTTTCATATTGTAGATTATCATAATGGCCATGCTTAATCTTTATTTATAATAACTTATAACATCTATGGACAAATTTTGTCATATCAACATAAACATTTTTTAAATTTATTATTATTATTTTTAGTTGAGAATTATAAGTCTATGGAAGGTATTGAGTTCCTTCACATGTACATTCTCATAAGCTTTGGTTTGATTCCATATTAGACCATGAGCTAACTCACTATACCAACTGTTGAATATTGATTGTACTTATTTAATGCTAATAAGCTTATGTGGTCATAATATAGTGATCATGCTATACAAAAAGTATGTAACATACTTGTTTGATGCACGTAATATTGTCTAGACTTATAGCGATGATGAAACATAAAATGAATAATACAAGTGCATATCATTGCAACATGAACTGATCATCATCCATGTTTAGGGTGCAACTAAATGAATAGTACCCCAATGCCAACATTCTGACATGAAAGCAAAATGTATGCTTGGAGTAGAGCATCTTAATACAATGAGATAAAATATGAACAATTAAATCCCTGGTTCA
Source organism: Vanilla planifolia (assembly GCA_023846275.1). NCBI lineage: Eukaryota > Viridiplantae > Streptophyta > Magnoliopsida > Asparagales > Orchidaceae > Vanilla > Vanilla planifolia. The sequence continues at coordinate 27,676,779 of CM043870.1, forward strand.
TATAAGGTCAATACAAATTCATCTCCTTTTGAAGCACTATGTCAAGTAAGACCCCAACATTCAAAGAGGGTCTTCCAATATAATAGTCCAAATTGATTAGAAATCTTATGTGGAATAACCTAAATTAAAATATCATATAGTATGATTATAAAATTCATTTTATATGATGAGGAGACAACCATTTTATTGCCCTTAAATTTGAACATTATATTGATGTTCCTATTAAATAATCAGATTCTATGCCTTGTACGACGAGTGAATATATGAAAATTGAGCTTTTTTATGCTTATAATGGCCTTGCTTTGAGATGGAATGTTGTGATCATACTAAGTAAGTGCTTTGTTCAATTTTCCTACAATTTTGGTGAGTCTTCAAACTACTTTGTTCCCTTCCTTATATGTCACTCTCAAATTCATGAAGAGAGCTATCTCTACCATCTTATTTAGTTGACTAGAATCAATAATTCTCTAATGAGTTTTTAGCTTCCATAGATCATTCACTATGTAGTCAAGGTTAGTCTCAGTTTTGGCATATTGTCTACAAATGTACTAATTTAAGCTTTTCTTGATAATTAACAATGAGGCCTTCATTATTGAACACTGATTAACATGATAACCAAAATCATAGATTACATTAACTTCATGGTCTCTAATGATACCCTCTCCCCCTCCCTGCATTAGTATTATTCTTCTTGTTTCTACCATGCATATTTTTTTTCACAGAGTTGACAGGTGGAGGACTTTAGTAAACAGCTTCATGTATTCTAATTTTTATTTGCTTATAAAGGAAAACTAAGCCCATCTACACCAACATTTTGTCCTCTTGAATAATTTGTATTAGAAGAAAATGTTTGAATATGTTATGACATTGAAGAGTGATATTACTATGATGGTTATCTCAAACTCACAAGTTTTCTCATACACCTTTTATTTCTTGCCATCCAAATATTTTAACATATTAATAATGGTGTCATTTGAAGAACTTTATAATATACTGGACTCTCAGAGATCTATTGCCATCATTAAGAGTGTTGTTAATTTTTTTAGTGTCTTGTAGGTGATTTGTTAAAGCTCTAACAAAGAAAGACCAAGTCTTCTATGCAAGATGACAACTTGTGAAGGCATAGTTAATAGAATCTTTGTTGAGGTAGTGAAGGCAATTAGAGGCTAATTGAATATTAAGCTTATTCATTTGCTTTAAGAAGAATAATAACTTATTTAGTATCCTCCATGTTAACACTAAGATCTTGGTAGGGCATTTTCCATTCCAGATTATTTTCCTTGATTTTAGATCAAACAATTTGCATCTAATTTCATTCCATGCCAAATGTAAATTGAAAGTTCTGTTATTATCAAGGGACAAAAAGTACATACCTAATACAATAGATTTATGCATGAGTGCTGACACCAATACTCTAGTTTTTCCATGTGTTTATGTGTCTAATTTGGCGATCTTTCAATTTCCATTCAAATATTTTTCTTTCATAAAATTGTCCTAGAGTGATTACTCAATTGACATTTTTCAATTAAGTTTTGTTGAGTATGCTTTCACGATGTCCTTTGTTTTCTTATTCCTAATCCATTCTCCTCCAATGGTACACATTCTTTATCATAGGCCATCCAATGGTACTTATAAGTGTTATCAAAGTCATCTCATAAAAATCCATTCATAATATTTTTAGCTCTATTAAGGATTTTTAATTAGGGGATGTATTATCAAAGTTGAGTATGTTGAGGTAGAATTTAGGGCATGCTTTACTATTATGATATACCACTTATGGCTAAAAGATTTTTCTTCTAAGTGATGCTTTTATTATATAATTTTTTAATTAATTACTAACAATGCATTGGTTTTCTTCTACTAGTGAATATAAGACAACATAGATATATTATGGAAAGAGAATCCTCATTAAAACCCATGATTTTCCTTATCTTTTTAGTTGTTATCACTTCATCTAAAAGTGTAAGATTTGCTCTTCTATGAATTTAGCTACATACCTGACAACCCTTATAACCTTTTTAGGAATCTATTAAGACATTTTAAAGATCTCATATCCTCTTTATTGAAGTGATAATATTATCTGCATAGCTAAGATGAGAAATATGTGGACAACCTATAGATGTTGAATAATGTAATATTTTTCTATTTGTATATTGACTCTTTAAATGCTCTGCCAAAATCCTCTATTGATATTATTAGGAGAAATAAGAAAATGAGATTACATGGCTTTAGTCCTCTTGTTGGTTAGAAATAATTGTGAGAAAACCCATTGATTATGATGGATAGCCACAAACTTCTTGGGATGTTGTTGATCAACTCATTGAATTAAGTTGAAAAGTGAGTTTTGTTAATATCTTATTCATGAATTCCTAGGACAAGTTATTAAATTCATTTTTTATGTCAAGTTTAATAAAGTAATTCTTGTCTCTGACCTTTTTATAAGAGAATCCATTAATTCTTGAGCTACAAATATGTTTTTAGTGGCGTCTCTTTCTTTTATGAATCCAATTTATTCAGAGGTGATAATCTTTTATAGTGTTTTGAGATGCCTGTTTGTTAGTGACTTATGTAGTGTTTTTTTTAGAACGTTACGCACACATGTTGGTCTAAAGTCTTTAAATGACCTAAGATTTTTATTCTTAGAAATCAATACTATGTTAGAGCTAATAATCCCTTTTAGAATGAGAGTTCTAACATAAAATTTATTGTAGCATCAATGATGTGATATCCCCACACTTTGTAAAAAAAATGAGCATTAAATCCATGTGGCCCTAGTGTGTTGTCTTTGTCTAATTAAATTACCACTTCTTTGTATCCACCATTTCCATGTTTTTTACATGCTGAGTTATCTTCCTTAGCAATTCTAGTATGGTGCTTAAGATTTTTTTACAATTCACCATTTTTTAATTAAAGTAGGTCTTAAAAAGGCTACATGATTGCATATCGTACTTTCTCTTATCTAAAAATCAATTGTTCATTTGAAACATTAACCACAATAATATTGAACTTTATCCATTTATCCTTAACTAGTGCATGAAAGAATTTGATGTTTTTCTTTTCTTCCTTAAAGCTTTGTGATTTTAGCTTTCTATCTCTAGTAGATCTCTTTTTTATTAAGTTCTTACATAAGTTGATGGTTCATCTTGTTTAATTATATCTTATCTTCCTCTGATTGATTATCCTAAGACTTCTTTTATATAGCATTAACCATCTCTTTCCTCTTTTGATCGCTTGGAAAATATCAGCAAAAGTATTTTTTGTTCCATTGTTTGACACATTCCTCCAATCTTCTTAATTTGAAGATTAGAGTTGTCATGCCAGAAAGATGTATTGGAGTTATCCAATTATTTTCCACTACTATAAAGAAGTTGGATGCCTGAATTATTTAGGTTCTATTTCTTGTGCTTTAAGATGATGTAATAATAGAGATGAGTGATTAGATCCCATTTTATAGAGGTGTTGTATGTCTATTGTAAGATATTGTTCCATTCATTCCTTACCAGAACCTTGTCATACCTTTTCCAAACCCATTTTTTTTCTTTTTCCAACCCAAGTAAAAGTTAAGCCCATGAGATGGAGATCTTCTAAGCTACATTAACTTAATTAATTTATAAATTTATAAGATGTAGCTAGTGAGGGGATGGAAGATCCCTTGTATTCACTCATGAAATAAATGACATTGAAATCTCCCCTAACCAATAATGGGTCATTTTAATTTATTGGAATCATGATTAAATTATTCCATAATACCTTTCTCTATATCCTTGTACATTTCATATACTTAAATGTACAATTTATAGATATCTAGTTTAAGTCATGGTCAACCATGAATGCATTACTCCTAATTTATAGTCGATCACATAATATATTACCCTTCCAAAGTATCAAAATTTTGTTGGTTAAATTTCCAATGAAATGAGCAAAACCTAATGTGTTCACCAAGTTGGGAAGCTTCTCCTCTTGAGTCATTGGTTCTATTAATCTTTTAACTAAACCCTATAATGCTCTTAAAAGGCTCCAAATAACCCTTAAATAGCTATAATCAATTTTCTTAAAATACAATCAAACTAGTTATCAACTAGTTGTGTTATCTGATCTAAAGATTGTACAAGTATGATATCATATATTTATATTGTTTGACACATCAAACAAGTCTAAGTAGTTCATTTTATACTTAACAAAATATCGTACTTGTATGATAAAAACATCACACATGTATGAAGCACGTCTTCAAATTTAATTTTAAATTTCAAGTTTTTCAAGTGTCATATTATACAATGACATATATCATACCACTACAAAGAGCTTTAAAGCTTATATTGTCTCTGTTAACATAGCATTATACTCATATGATGATGGAAGCATACTTGTTTAAAGCATATTAGCTCAATAAATGCATAAATGTTGACTTTGACCTCTTTGTTAAATATAATTATACATGTATAATAAGTACCATTATATTATATGAAACACATTAACTTTATGTGTTATCTCTTAGAAAAAATAAATATAAGACATGCAAAATAAGGAGATCATACTTGTACGATGAGACAAATTTTTGCTCATACCAATATTACCTAGTCTAAACTCCCTCTCTAATCCACTAAAGACCTAGTTATACAAGTATGATAATTTCTATATGAACACCTTATATAGCCACTAAAATTAAGGATTGTCCAACACCAATTCTCTTTTTGATGGAAGTGGACTGAATGTCTGATGAAAGCATCAAACGATTAAATAATACTTAGAAGCTTAGGTGTGCTAAGTTAGATAAGGTGATTGGATAAATTAAATGCCTAGCATATGCAATTTTTATGGTTTATTTTAAGGATCAGATGGTTTGATGGGGTCGATGGATGGTTCAATTACAACAGAAAATCTTAAATTTAATGGATCCAATGGAGCTCAATAAAAAAAATATATATATATAATAGAGTATGTGTAATAAATATGATAAAGAGCAGTAGCTAAGACTCCATGTATGATTGTTAAAAAAATAAGAAAAAGAAAAAGAGATTAACTACAAGTTCCTTTGGTATGTAGGAAAGCATATTACATAGTTGTATGTGTGTCATATGCTATAATAGTATATTGTTAATATAGACCTAAACATATGCTATGTATTGTACTATCATATTACTTTATATGTTATATCTAGAATACCTTATTGAACATGTCTAATATGAGAGATGTTGATTTGATTGTGTTATTACATGATAATGAGTGAGCATATATATTACTTATAAGGATAGACATAGATGCCATGATTGAGCATGATGTGTAATGACATGTGAAATGTAAGTAGAAAACACAAAATGTTGATAAAAGCTAGGAGCAATATGAAGTTGTAGTTTGAAAAGTCATACAAAAAAGATAATTGCAAAGTTTGCAAGGAAAAAAAAGAAGTGGAGATGGCCTTATTCGTCTACCAAAGGAAAATACATACAACAAGATGTTAACCCAACTATTAAGGATTTGTCCAAATGCAGGTGATCTTCCTTGTCTACTCAATAAAAAAAGGAGGCAAGAGGATGTTGACCACTATAAGGTAAATACTTGATTAAGCAAGTGTAAATTTAATAAAAAGAAACTAAATATCACAATGCACATGTGATTCTTTATTGGTGCTTATAAATGAAATAACATATTACAAATGATAATATAAAATCATGACATTGCATGTGGCATGTCCCAAGTGCTATAATAGTTGTGTTGTTATATCTACTGAATTTATGACATTAGTTTAGCTTAAGTTGACACTAATAGTTTCTAGTGCACATGATGAACACCAGCAAACACAAAGGAATATTTAATCTGCATGGAAGTGGAAGAAAGTTGGAAAATGATTGATAAGTGGGAACATCACTATGTATTTAATTTCTTAAGCATTATAAGCATTGTAATATTTTGTTATACTAGATGTAAGAATTATTGCTAAGTCTTAACTTCCATAATAAGTGTGTACGAACTAGGTATTTTTAAAGTTGTATTATTTTTTTATTGTTGCATCTTTCGAACCGATTGATTTTGAAATATTTATGGAGATGGAAGGATGTACATGTAAATGATATTGAAGTTAGTACATGTAATGTGAAGGATGCTAATTTGATCATGTTGGTGCATGATAATGTGTGGGCAAATCTATTACTTGTAAGAATAGATATATATTTCATGATTGATCATGATGCATAGTGACATGTGTAATGCAAATAAAAAAATACAAAATACAAATATAGGCTAAGAACATATGAAAATGGTGCTTGAAAAATAATACAATAAAGCTAACTACAAGGTTTATAAGGACAAATATAAAGAAATGTAGATAACCCTATTCAACTACCCAAGGAAAATGCAAGCAATAAGATGCTAACCCAACTATTAAGGATTTCTCCAAATGGGGGTGACCGTACTTGACTACTCAATGAAAAAGAGGGTAAGAGGATGCTATCCATTATAAGGTAAAAACATGATCTAGAAGAAAAGAATACTTGAGCAAGTGTAAATTTAATAAAAAGAAAATGAATAGCATAATGCGCATGTGGTTGTTTATTTATGCCTACGAATGATACAACATATTGTAGATGACTATATAAAATCATGACCTTGTATGTGGCATGACTCAAGTACTATAATAATTGTGTTATTATGCTATTGAGTTTGTGATATTGGCTCAGCTTATGTTACTATAAATAGTTTATAGTGTGCAATATGAACACTGAGAAACACAAAAGAATATGTAATCTTCATGGAAGACATAAAAAGTTGAAAATTGCTTGTTAAGTGAAAACGTGCTTATGTATTTAATTCCGTACACGTTATAAACATTATAATATTTTATTGTACTAGATGTAAGAAATGTTACAAATTTTCATAACAAGCATGTATGAACTATGTATTTCTTTAAGGGGTATTATTTTTTTATTGTCATATCTTTCCAAATGGTTGCTTTTGAAATATTTATGGAAATGGAAGCATGTACATGTAAATGATATTGAAGTTAATACATATGCATATGTTCATGTGAATTGATTAGAGAAAAATGTAATGCTCATGTTGTGATAGTTGGGTATATCTAAGGGTGACTCCACACTTTACTTATTATGGATACTTATATTTATACTAAACACAACTTCTATAACAAGTTTGTTTTAGTTCAATTATATCAATCATTTTAGTGTGCTTTTATGACAAGTCAAATGCTAGCAAGAGAAGAAAATAAAAGGCTATTTTGACTTAATTGTATCACTTTTCAATTTTTATTTTATGTTGTTTTGCTATTATATTGTCTAAACTAGTAAAAAAGTACGCCTGCTACATATCTATCTTGTGAATATGTTAATCCTTTACATACCTTAATAATTTGGATGTTTGAAAAGTCATCAAGAGAATATGTTATTGCATCCAATCATATTTTGTCATGCCCATCATGTACTAATTTCTAATTCCACCATAATCATATTATTTAGGAGGAAAATATGAGGGCTTTCATTTGCATGTTTTTTTTCCTTAAATGAAGAGTAATGGTACTACCTCTAGCTCTTTTTTTCTTTTAAAAGATTAGCATATAATATATAATATCTATAAGACTAACAATTCTAAGTTTATCTATACATAAAGTAACTATTAACTCTATGTGCATAAAAACCTATACATATGCAAAATTTTCATGATCTGTTGGTTAAATCTATTCATCCTTATTACTTCTCTGATCTGTCCCTCTATGTGTGTTGGTGACATCTCCATAATGTAAGAAAAGTAAAAAGAATATAAAAATATTTAGAAAATAAATCATAATAATTCTTAATAAAACTATATTTAAATTTATACAAATAATATATACAAAATAAATTAAATAAAGTAACATTTATGGCATCAATGACATATTAGGTACTTGTTTGACCTAACAAAATTTAGTATGAGATATTTAAATTTATGATTCTTTCTATATGCAACCATATGTATATATGCATATAACTATACAAAATAATTTCATCTTCATCTCTATTGATGTTACTTATCCTTTTTTTCTCTTTTTTTCTTTTCTATTTTTTTCTTTTTATCTTTTTGCATTTTCATCCTTCTTTTATTAAGGCCTTATTTTCTTTCATTGTTATTATCCCATTATTTTTGTCAATTTGTTCAATATACTACCAGTGTCAAGTCCTATTTTTTTTATTTTCATTCATAGCCTAATTTACTATCAATATTATTTTTATTTTTATTTTTCATTCATTCGCTAATTTATTTCTAATGTTATTTTTCTTTTTTTTTCATTAATGGCTAATTTTATTATCAATGTCATTTTTTATTCATGACCTGATTTACTACCAGTAATATTTTTTTCCTTTTTACCATGAGATTATGCATTTAGCAGAAACAAAAGTTTTATTTAATCATTTCTTTTGTCTCATGGCTAATGTTGCTTGCTTCTATATTTATTCCATTCAATCTCTATTCTTTTTTTTTTATTTTATTTTTTTGTTTTCATCTTACATAGCAAGGAATTTAGTAATACACACAAGTACATCCAATATTTATACATACATACCTGTACACACACACACAGATATATATATATATATATATATATATATATATATATATATATATATATATATATATATGCTCCCCTTTTATTTTCATTATTTTTTACTTACATTACAAAGCCAAATTTATTTATTTGAATTTTTTAGGATGGACTTTGTTCTAATATTTTCATCTCATTTAATACCTTCATCCACAACCTAGATGTAATTAGTAAATACCATTATTTTTTAATTTTCTTTGTTATTTCTATATTTTATCATATTCTGCCCATTTTTTTGATAAACATATCATACGTTGAGTTGATCACATTATATATTAAGATTTTTGATCTTTTTAGTAGTCTATTTTATCCTTCTCTTAGACTATTAAACTAAGTTCAACATACCATACATTATTTATAATATATAATATGTTAGCCTCATGAAAATAGATCTCAACTAAATGGACCATTCTCTTTCTATGCATCTCATCTTTTTAACCTTAATATATCATCTGAAATAATGTTAAGATATTATATGATTTTCTTGATAATCTTATTATCTTATTTGTTAAATTATATACACTATATGTGATACATTCATATATCATTTGTTCCTCTATAAATGATTAGATTTGCACTCTTTCAAGCTTGGCATATAGTATGTTATGTGCCAACATATTATACTTAACTATAGGAATGCAATCCTTTAAGTACCACCACTCTCAAAATGAGTACCATTGCTCCCTTACTAAGGGAAAAAGGCAAATGAATTAGGTTATGATAATATTAGTTTTATATATAGTAACAAAAGGTGAGAGACTTTACATGATCACTTAATTTGAATGAGCTTTGTAATTGATGAGCTTGTATCTTATGTTATAATTTAAAATATTTTGGATTGTTTAATACTTATGTGTAGAGATCTTTTCATAAGATTTAAGTTGTTATTAATAATCCTAGCATGGTTAACATGACAACTTATTATAAATTACAAATTTGCAACTTGTATCACTCCTACACTCATATCATCTTATTGATTTCATTGGTGGGTATGTCATTGAAGTTACATATAGATATTTAATGCTTCTTACTTATAGTTTTAACTTGTTTCAATCTATCATGACATCATAAAAATGCACATTATTAATGCTTTGCTAGGTTAGACCTAAATACAAAGTTTTAAGACTTCATACCATTCCATGGAGTGTCGATATAACCTATTTATAATAGGTGATGATGTATGGTTGTTATGTTGACCTTTTAGTCCACTTATCATGTTAGCCTATCCCAAGCTTCATTAAGAAACCAACACTTAAAGCTCCACTTTCAAAGCTTAAATGTAAAACCCAAAAACTAACTTCATGCCTCATTGAAATCCTTCTCCATAGATTTTGCATGAGCTTCTTACTTAAGCCCCTTATATTCTCCCCTTCATTCTCCATCATTACTAACCTTGAAATTCTTAACTTATCTAAATAACCTAAGCTCAACATTCCAATCCCTACACTTGATATATCCTAAGTATATGATATTCTTACATTTAAGTTATTATTTGTTTAGAGCAAAACTCATTAGCCTCCTAAGAACCTGATAACATTATTGGAAATTTGTTTATAAGTTTACCTTTGGAGAATGCTCATGAGTGATACATATTGTAAATCTTTTCTTATCTTCATACATGGTAATCTACTTATTATATTTATCTTGTCCATAATAGATGATCGAGAGATTGAATATGAATATTTTAATTTTATATATATTATCATATGCATCCTTTAAAAGTTCATCATTTAGTGAGCTTAAGAATTGTTCCTTATTTGGGGATTATTATCTTTTATCTATTCCATGTGATGAGGTAAAATAAGATGTCTCCAAGATATTACTTAATTATTTTCACCATTATTCTTTAATAGAGACTAGTTGGAGGACTAGCTTATAGATGAGTATGAATATTCTTAAATACTTCTATTACTTTCTCCATAATAGTTTAAAGACATGTTATTTCTTGAGCTAATTTTTACACCTGTTAGTTAAGAAGCACTAGCTTTATTCTTCCACAAGATTGTTTTCCATATAGTTACTTAAACACTTAAAACCATCACTGATCATTACATCACCACATAAGTTTTCCATTATCCCATATCCAATGTTATTTCATCTCATGGCTTTCGATCTACTATGGAGCTATTTCTCCTACTTATACCTAATACTCCAATTATAATTTTCCACTTAATTAACCATGAACTATACTCTTAAAAAGGTTTCTCTTATTGAATTTAAGTATTTTAGATATGAAATTCAAACATTTCTTTAATATGGGCACCACAAAATGCATGCTAAGATAGTAGTAGCTAAATCCAAAATTTAAGCATGTTATCATGAAGGTTTTAACTAGAGAAATTTATAAATATATGATTTGTAATTTTTGAAAGTCATTTTAATTTTTTAGAAAATTTTAAAAAAAAGAGAAAAAATATATTAGCCTTTTATTATTTTATATATGTGAGTAGCTACTTTATCCTCTGCTTCTCAAATAATGTTTGCTCCCAAGCAACATGCAAAAGAAGGAGAGAGAGGAGAGCTTTAAAGGAGGATATTCTAATAAATTTAGCTCAAGTTCTTGCAAGATTCAAGGAACTCAAAGAGGAAAAAAAGAAACTCGAGCAAAAAGGGATTTTGACCTCATCCTTACTAGAATAAAGCATTACAAGTATGTTTTCAATGAATTTTTGCTTTTGGAGTCATCTAAGTGCTAGTTATGGTGTGGTGGGGAATGCATTTTGTGGATTTAATGAAGTTATGGTTGGGTTTCTCATTCATTATTTCCAACCATGGAAATCATAGAAGATGATTGGACTGATCATCTTATGAGATCAACATAATCAAGGCCAATAAAGGTTCATTAGGTTGGTACATTCAAAGTGACAATAGGGTTGGTCAAGGATTGTACAGTATGATGAAAACAAGCAAGTATGATTGAGTTTGAGAGATGTGTTATAGTAATCATCCATCTGATCTCTTGTCCAATTAATGATTATTAAGGATGATGTAATAGGATGCATTGATCTAACAAGTATGATCAAATTCAAGGAATGCATTGTTGTAGTCGTTTGTCCAATCCCTTGTTTAACTAGTGATTACTAATGATCGTAAAATATAATGTGAAAATTGGACAAGTACCATGGGTTCAAGACTAGCCATTATAATAATCACTTGTTTGACCCCTTATGTGATCTATAACTTTAGAGATTATATAATATGATGTAGAGGATTAGACTATATGATATGAATCTCAAATAATGGATTTCATTTATTTTGTGAGGCCTTTCAAGGATTGTTTGGAAAAGCTTTTATGAGTATTTTTATTATAGTAAGAGAACAATTTTGTGAAATAAGGAGGAATAGAAAGCGGGAAAGTAAGTGTACAAATTTTTTTGAGTTGAAAATAAAATTTAAACTATTATTTATAGAATATAATAAAAATTATGTAGACATGAAAAGAAGAGACAAAAGGAAAGAAAAAAGATGCATAGAAGCCTCTCAGGGCTATCAACTAGGTAAACTAATTAGTTGTAATATAAGTATGTTGACTTGTTAAATTTCTTGAAGTAATATTGTGGAATGTAAGATGATATGAGCATTTGCATAGTATTGCATCATTTGCATATGTTATATATGATATTTTATTATTGTTAATATGCATACACACATATATATACCTTTATATATATATATATACATTGCGATAAATTAGAATAAAAGATAAGAAATAAAAGAAAGAAATGAAAAAGAAAGAAAGAGAAACAAATGTTGCTTTTAGCTAGTGATCTAAAAGATTATGTGAAAAACAAAAAGATGAACATGAATATTTCTTTTTGTAATGGCTTCATGATAGATAAGATAGACATCACCCCTACTATTATGAACACTCAGAGATTTGGACATAATGATAAAGGCTTGATCATTGTTAGCATAAGACGTTAGTAATAATGATAATGATTTATGATAGATGGTAAAATATGGGTTTTCAAAGAACAACAATAGTAATTATATGAGAAAATTTAGACTCAAATAAAAAGAATAAGAATGAAATAAAAAGAAATAAATAAATTTAAATATAAAAATGAACATAAAAAGGTATGACATAATATGAGTATACAAGCATATATGTATTGATATTGTGTTTTTTATCTTTACAAACATTAAATATTGCTATATTTATTTTACATATATATTACTATATTTTCATACTATTATACTATCTATAGTTAGTAATTTACTTACTGAGTATATTATGCTTATTACCTATTTACATTATAAGTCAAAATAGAGACACTTACAAAGTTAAGGGTCCCTTGATGATAGTTTAAATCTTAAAAGAGAGATGGTGTTATAATATGTGAGCTTATGAGAGGCATTCTATATGTAAGTCTAATTATATTTAATTGCAGATGTTGTATCATTACTTTTGTTTTAGAATTTCTTTGACTTATATATTATGCATTACTTTTTATTTAGTTATATTAACCTTGATTATTATAAGTTAAGATGTTTCTTCTTATATTTTCTTTTATGTTATGCTTCTTACTTTATTTTACTTGGTAAATTAATAATTAAATGTATTTTTATCAAGATTTATAGGATTTAAACTTTCCAATGCATGCAAGGAGGATATGAAAAGAGACAAATAATTTTTGTTTCAAGGGAGAAGAATCATGAGAGAATAAAAAATAATGAAATCTTACATTAGTGCCAAAAAAGGGAGAGGGCCAATAGAAGATTAGAGGGGTGATGTCTATTAACAAGGATACAATCATCTACTTTTAACCAATAAATTGTTATAATAATTTTATAAGATGCAACTACACTGCTTACCTAGAGGGTTAGATCTCTTTGATGTAGAGAATTAGATTAGTTAAGTAAAATATTTGATAAAATTAATTATCTTGAGCTTAAGAAAGTACCACTTAACTTTTGTGATTAGATAAGACTATACTTTTATAGTGAAAATATCATCACTAAATTCACTTTAGAAGTCAACTAGAAAATAAAATCCTATGAAAAGATTTGATTGAGAATTTTGAAAGATTCATTGTTTCTCATCCCTCAAAGAAATGATGATGGAGGAGCTAATAGTCTTAGAATAGGAGGACATGTCAATTACAGGTTATAAGAGGAAGTTTTTCTTTTTTATTTTTTATAACCCACTGGTAGTGAGTATTAAGGATTAGAGATGCTTTGTATTCTATTAGAGTTTAAAAAAATCTATTATAGTTTTCTTGGATACAAACAAGACCACTAATTTTATTGAGCTTATGAAAAAAGCCAGGTAAGTGGAACACAAATTGGAAATATATGAATCCTACAAAGATAATTATGAGAAAGAAGGAAGATGCTTTGCTAACAAAAAGCTAAAACCTCTTTAAGTTCTTTTAAAACAATTAGAAGTTAGAAGCATTTTTGTTTATTTTAATCCAATAGGCAAGACTCTGGTGCCAATGCAGTATGATAGATATAGAATCTAATAAGAAGATATCTCTATGTCTATAATGTGACAAATTACAACATGGAGTTTGTTGGGCTAAGTTGGGAGGCCAAACTAAATGCTTCAATTTTGGAGAGTTGGGACATGTGTTAAAGATTCCCCTTAGGCAACATCAGTGATGACTTCTTCCTCATTAAGTGTTGGTCACACTACTAGTAAAGGAGGCATTAGTAAAAACAAGGGAGTGCTTTAGTGTTTGTCTCAGGGTGTAAGAGATGAGGATAATTTATAAGCCATGGTAGGCTACCCAAGGTATATGTCATCAACCAATAAAAGGCCCCATGCCCTACATACATGATAGTAAGTAGCTTTTATTTTAATAGCTTTTAATAATTATTTTGTTTGATAGTGGTATTTCATATTCATTTATAGAATATCATATACATGATGTACTAATCTAGAATTAAATCAAATAAATATACTTTTATCTGTGAAATTTTTGGATGAGTAAATTTATTATGAATTTTTTCATTTATGGAGAGATAAAAATGAGTGGAATGGAATTACTTGCTGAATTTTTTTACTTGTTCATATCTAAATTTGATATCATTCTATGCATAGATTGACTAACTAAGAATTATGAAATCATTGATTACATATAGAAGAAAATCAAATTAACTATTTTAGATGGAAAATATATAGTCTTCTTTGTTAGAAGGAAAGGAATCCTAGTTATTTCATACATCTAAGGCTAAGAAAATGTTAAGGATGATAGTGAAGGATTTATGCCACATATTATGTTTGTTGATTGAAGATTTATAAAGTCATAAGTTATGCTAGTGTTTTGCAAGAATCATGATGCTTTTCTTAAGGAACTACATAGTCTTCTTAAAATTCAGCTAGTAGTGTGATCTAAACTAGTATCAAAAGCTCTATATAGAATACACCTAAAAAATTAGCAAAGGTGAAGGTGTAAATTTTAGAATTGTTAGATAAAGGTTTCATATAGTCTAATATGTACCCTTGGGAAGCACCAATCCTATTTATTAAAAAGAAATATGGTACTCTAAGGATATATGCATAAACTACAAAAAGTTGAATAAATTAAAAAGTTAAGAACAAATATACATTACTGAAAATTGATGATATATTTGACAAGTTACAAGAAAGTGTAGTGTTTTCTAAGATTAACTTATGATCAAGATACCATCAATTGAAAATTAAAGAGATAGATATAGTTAAGACAACTTTTAGAATTTGTTATAAAGATTATGAATTTTTAGCACTACCTTTAGTGTTACTAATGCACATGTAGTGTTTTATGGACTTGATGAATATAACCTTTAAGATTCTTAGATTAGTTTGTGGTAGTCTTCATTGATGACATTTTAGTGTACTCTCAAATCCCTTGACAATGATATTATGCATTTGCATGTTATATTACAAACCTTAAAAGCAAACTAACTATATGCCAAGTTCTCCAAATGTGAGTTCTAATCGTCCTATGTGATATTCTTCTAACATGTGGTTAATGTAGTAGGAATAACTTGATTCCTAAAAAATCTTTATTATTATGGAATACCTTAGAACCATCATAGATTAAAAAATTTATAATTTTCTTTGTTTAATTGGATACTATCAAAAATTTGTACACAGATTATCTTATATTAGATCACCACTCACAAGATTGACAAAGAAAGCAATAAAATTTGAATGGGGAATTAAATAGAAATTAATAATAACTTCATTTCTAGTTTTATTGATAAGATCTAATAGTTATCAAATATTTAGTGATGTTTCACTCTGAGGGCTAGGGTGTGCATTGATTCAGAATGGTAGAGTGGTTTCTTATGGCTTAAGTAATTAAAATTTTATGAGTACTATCCAATACATAATTTATAATTTGTTGTCATAATCTTTATCTTGAAAATTTAGAGGCATTACTTATATAAAATAAAATATGAGATGCTCATAGATCACTAATGCTTAAAATATATTTTTACTTAGAATTAAATTTATGATAGAGAATGTGACAAGAATTCATTAAGGATTATGATATGACTATAAACTATTATATAGGAAAAGCCAATGTGATTGTTGATGTATTATGTAAGAAGGTTATTTTGCATTCACTGATAAAGCAACCATATGAGAAAAAGATTTCTTTTAAAATGGATAGATTTCAAATGGAAAGAGCATTACATAAGAACATTGGTATACTACACTAACTCTTTGTAAGGCTTGGTTGACTTGTCTCCATTAAAGAAGATAAACTTTAAGAAGAGGAATACTAGAAGCTATTCTAGAAGTTAGGGATGGATGAGAATCTGATTTTGCTCTTGAAAGATATGATATGCTAAGATTTCAAAGAAGATTGTGCATTCTTGCACATCAATAACTTTGGTAAATTTTATTTTCTGAAGCTCACAATTCATAGTTCTTCATTCATCCATAAAGTAACAAAATGTATTAAGACTTAAGATAAAATTACCAGTGGTTTAATATGAAAAGAGATGTGGTAAAAATTCAAGAGATGATTAGTTTTCCACTAGGTCAAGGGTAAATAACAAAAGCTCAAAGATTTGTTGCAATCTTTGCTTATTCTTGAATGGAAATAAGAGCATGTATCTATGGACTTCATAGTTGAACTACTTAAAACCCTTATAAGATATAATTCTACATAGATAATTATGAATAAATTGACTAAGTCTAAGCACTTTTTTGTAATTAGAAAAACTTTTTTTGTAGAAAAATTAGTTCAACTATATATTTAGTAGATTATAAGACTACACAGAATCCTAAAGGTGATAATCTCTAAAAAAGATCTTAAATTTATCTCCCTATATTAGAAGAATAAGTATAAAACTATTGATACTTAATTAAGATTTAGTCTAGATTTTTATCCTTAAACTGATGGACAAACTAAAAGAATTATTAAGACTTCTAAACATTTAATTTGACACTATGTTCTAGACTTTGGGAGGTATTTAGAGAATCACATACATTTGATAGAATTTGCAAATAATAATAACTTCTATGCTAATATTAGAATAACTTCTTATGTAGCCTTATATAAAAGGAAGTGCTTGTGCCCTCTTTGTTGGTTTGAGGACAAGGAAAGACAATCGAATAGAGTTAGTTTTATTGATAAGACCACAAAGAAATTAAAATAATCAGAGATAGGATTTAGACTGTTCAAAATCACAAAAAAAAATATTTTGATGAGAAGCATAAGAATGCTAAATTCCAATGGGATCATGTCTTCCTTTTGGTGAGTCTCTTAGTTGTATGGTTAGTTATGATTCATTGAAAATAGAGCCCAATTAAAGAAAATAAATGATTTATAACTTTGAATTATATGTGCAATTTATATTTATTTGACACAATTGATAGTGTGCAACATGATGCAATTTTCTTTTTATTTGATGCAAATTATTATATTCAACATTACTAAATTTATATTGTTTTGCGTAATAGTGATCGTATTATTTATTGAGCTTATGATAATTGACTAAGCTTATAATGTCTAATACATTATAGATTCTATGGAATCACAATAAGAGAAAGAAGACTAGCTAATATATTAAAAATAAAAATATATTATAAACTTTGACACATTTTAGTTATAAACATTGATCTATCCAAAATTATTAAAAGTAATACAATAACTACTTTGAATATTGTATATTATGAGCCTTGGTATAAGTAAATATGGAATATCATTTTGTTACAATATAATCATACTATGATTAACTTTATTAAATATGCTATTAATTGATATTGGTATTGATATGTTTATAATTGTTTATATATATATATATATATATAAATACTTAATTTGATCATGTTCATTGATTCATAAATGCACTATAATCCTTGAGAGTATAAGTTGTTTTAATAGTCGAAACTTATGGGTTAACTTGTTGAGTATAGGTTTAGCTTTTTATCTTTTTATGCAATTTCATAAGGCATAAGGTCTGTAATAGCATTTGAGACCCCAACGTGTCACAAGCTAGCTCCATGATAGCTTTCATCCATTAATATAAACACCACAAAAGCAATGCTATATTTGATAGGCATCATGATTGAGACTTTTACTTATTTTTTTATGATTTATTGTTGTATGCTTTTCTAGTTGTTTATTATATACTTTGTTACATTTTAACTTTATGTAATATAATTTTTATGTTTTTAAATAAATGATTTTAATTTACAAATTTATAAGAGAAACATGTCAACCCAAATGTGGGATGACATGGAAGTTTTCTACCTTTTTAACTTTTTAAAAAGTTTACATATGAAATTCTATAAAAAATGTTCATATTTACATTTAATAAAACAAAAATGAAATAAACTGCATAGCATTTGAGCTGACGTGGAAAAACTGACATTAAAATAAAAAAAAATTGAAAATCATCTTAAATTTAGAAGTTTTCAATATTTTAGTTTTTTTAAAAAATAATTTGAAAATTGCATGAATCAAGGATTTTCTCAGGTGGGAACGGGAGTCAATTTAAATAGGGCTCCATTTCTTAAATAAAATTTGTTGTATTTATTTTTATTATTTAGTTGTTAAATGTATTTATTCGTAAAATAAGGAAATTGAAATATGAATCCGTAAACTTTTATGGGCACGGTCCCCATGCTCATTTTAATTTTCCAATAGACCTAATAGACCTCAGCCTTTCCGTCTAATACCAAACTAGGGTTCTCTCTGTTTCCCTCCGCCTCTCCTCCTCTCCCGCGCCAGCTTCTCTGGCTGGACTGCGACAAAAAGGAAGGCCCAGAAGCTCATAAGACGCCGGTGGCGCTTTCGATTTCCTTCATTGGAAGGTCCTTTGAGCCAGTTTGAGCAATTGTTAACAGGCCAGCGGGAACGGCTGGAATCTCCGAGTTTCTGGTTTGTCAGGCAGCCGCGCGGGGGGTGTTGATTCGAAACAACAGGAATTTTGCATTTGTGGTTTGTTTATTGTTTCCCTCTTATTCACTTGCTCGTTCATTTTTGTTTCTACAAAGTGGTATATTTTTTTAATAATATTCGAATTGACATTCAATAACCGTTTTGGTTTTTTTGGGAAGTTAAGCCAAAATATTAGATGCTGACTGTTTTCATTGCGCACAAAGGGTCGCATCAACTATAGAAATATGAGAAAAGCAAAAATGAGAAGGTCATATGGAGCTAATAGCAAGGAAGCTAAGAATCTGACGAGGGTCACCTGTAAAACAACTGAAACTCAATGAGGCGGAATAGCAGAATCGAAGAATAGGAATGCTCAATTAGATAGAAAACGACCTAGTCATTTGCGTGAACAGAACCCAGATCATCTGAATGGAGCAAATGCATCGAACACGAAACAAGATAGCACTTCAGGTGAGTTGAAGTTGGCCCATCCAATTCGAGAGGAAGACAACAAAACAACTGAATGCCTGAGAAGGTCCAGAATCTCAAAAGATTCATTTGGAATAGTTGAAATTGCCGAACTCAATGCGGCAGAGTACCTTTGAAAGAGATATTGCAAGGTTGCTTTCATAGTGTACTGTTGTTGTTGTCTAGATGGAGAGTTTTATGCTCAGTGACTTTATTGATGAGCGATGCGATGCTCATGAGTAGCATTTCCAAAATGTGCAAACTATTAAATTAATGCCCAGGCAGGAAAACATTAGACACTCAGGCATGATGCAATCATACATGTTTTTTTTTCCTTTAATCTAAAGGTCAAAGATGAACTTTTAGTTTCTTCTCTTACCAATCTTATAATAAATCACTCTTTAAGCAGATTTTAAACCCATGCATACTCTTCAAAAATGTTGCAACCCATTTATTCAAAGCAATTGGAATGTTTGGTTTGCCATGATACCTTGTGCAAATTGAGTTAAACCTTAGTTCCTTTTCAGTTGAGAATGCACATGGCCATAGAGATTATGTATAGGATTTTTTTGTTTTTGACAGCATTAGAAATACCCATTCTCTTTGAGGTTTTAGATTCTTGTTGAGCTTGAAGATATTGACTGAAATTTCATGATTTGTGAAGTGTAAATGTATTGGTAAAGAGAATTGCTTCTTTTAATTATAGGATTAAAGATGTAAAGGGCTTATCATCATCAATGTAGGAAAATCCTAATAATAAGATTTGGATAAAATATACAAAACAAATAAACATATCAATCATATCCAAAAAGTAGTATATAAATAAATGAATTCTAATTTTGATGTGTGTTTGTTAAAAATCACTAGCATAAGCAATCTTTTTTTTCCCTAATCAATAAAATTCATATTTATTTTATGGTCAATAATTCATTTATTTCAATTATTTTTCAAGAAAAAAAGAAAATAATGTGTATGTTAATTTCAATTATTTTACTTCACTAGTAAGATATGTATAATTACTTTCCATTTGGAATCGAACACAAAAAGCTTTTATTGCAACGGGATTTATAAAATTCTTTCGAGAAGAGGGGCACAATCACTTGTTCAATTTGTATACATGGAAAAGTAGAAGACTAAGACGAGTTATGGGAAGTTTCCAATAGAAAAACTCTTAAGTTAATCATTCTTTTTGTCAAACTATTATAGAAAATTACAATCTTGTAAGAGTTGCCTTGAGGCCAAAAACATCTTGAAACAATTGAGAGTGTTTCTTAATGAGGCATGTTGGGTCCCAAGGAGGTACACGAAGAGAGGGGTGATTTGTTGTACAAATTTAAGAAAATCTTTCACAAGTCAAGGAGTATGTTAAAGCTTTTAAAACTTGCTACGAGTACTGCACCCTTTTTTTTTCAAATCTTAATTTTACAGGATAATCGAATAAGTAAACCTTTTCATGGTTGTTATAAAATATTTATGTAAGACAAGAGTAAATAGTTAGACGAATAATAAAAGAAGATATAAGATTCTTAGATGGATTGACTTAACCTCAGCCTTTGTCCATTCTTAAGTCACATGCTTGAGCGCTAATAATCCAAAACACTCTTTTGTTGTAATCGGGTAGAGAAAACTACCTTCTAATTTTTCTCAAATCAACCACAACCAAACAACTTGAGGTTTTTTTTGGCTCAACCATAACCAAAATGCTTCACACATCCAAGGTTGAAGTTGGGCCAAAAGATTCAAAACTAGAAGAACTAAAGCTTAACACACATGAGCTAAATGTTCTAATATAAGAACAGAAAGTCTAAATAACAATCTACTAATACTAAAAATTTGAGAGCTTATGATGCATGGGGATTTGTAATGATTTGCTTGAATCCTTTCTTGATACTCTTTACATGAACAAGAATTATATCAAAAGGATTTCTTTTAATATTACTCCATTAGATTATTGATGTTATATATATTTCTCTTTTAGACTTCAATAGTCAATATTCTTTTTCTGTTTCTTTTTAATCTTTATTATATCAAGGGATCTTTACAAACCATAATAAAATGATTAACAACATTCCTAATGGCTAATTTTTACTTTATTGCAAGTTTAAAATTGTCGTTACATATTTTTTATTCCGTTTGTGTGGTCCAAAACATGAATTGAACCATTCTATATTTCCTTTTTGATTGCTTAATATGGTGTGAAGTGATATTGCATTGTTTAAATTCTTAGTCATTTCTTTCCTTGGATAGAATGAACTGTTTGTGCAAACCAAAAGAATATTTTCCTACCATATGAAAGTCTCGGTTTTCTTAATAGATGCTAAAAGTTTGTGGTCTTTATATAATTGTATTATCCGTTCGAATGTTAACGTGTATGAATTTTTTGTTTTACCTTTTTCATGCTGTGAAAAAGTATCCTTGGGCCATTTTACCGTTTGTTAAAATATTAATATACTATACAAAAGTTTTGAGATATTGTGATTGTGCCAAATGATGATCTAATGTGTTTTGAATAGATTATATTATTTAGTAGACTATATTGTATAGTTTGATATTATTATTTATCACTCAGTCTCTGTTTGATGTTTTATTTGATGAACTCATATTATTTAGTAAAATAGAACAGTACTGGACGAAATTCTTTGGATTTGTGTATTAACCAGACTATGCTAACTCTATTGATATCTTGAAACATTTGATTCTTTATATATTACTCATATGAGCAAATTGTATTGTTCGATCTGTAGATCATATTGTTTGATTGCTACAGGACACCAGCGAGAACAAATCGAACAATTCATTTCTCCTTCATCTTCTTTTATCATAAACTTAACTAAGTCATCTGAAATAAATTTTGTATCATATGATTAGTGTACTCTGTGAGTCTAATTAGATTTATACTTATATTGTGTCCTTCATTCTTAATTCATCAAATCTTTAAGTATTGTGGATTAGTATTCTCACTATCTTAAATCTTCTTATAATAATATGAATCTAAATCGTATTACCTTAAACATATTGTAAGTGTATGAGGTGAAGTGCAAGTAATCAAAGATAGTAAATTGAGATGTGTTTTGTGCATATGATCTAAAAATGGATAATCAATTAACTCTAAGAGCACTTGCTTTCATCTTCCTACATTAAGTTATTGAATGTCATCATGCACAAGGTTGTTCATGCTCTAGCTATGATTGCAAGACTACTCTATCTATCTACTATATAGTTCACCATGTAACTCATTATGTAAATAAGTTAGATCAAAAGTGTAATCACTTAAATGGTTAGTTATCTTCAAAACCTTTTTGATGCTTTGGGGCTTATAGGATCCAATAAAGTAGTAAAAATAGACATTGCCATTAGAAATACAACAAGGTCATTGAAAAAGATTAGAAGTGTGATTTTGGAGTTCTTTAGTTTAAGGCTTGTAAAACATTTGCTATTAGATGAATTGTTATGGCAAGTAATGGCATCTATTTTTGAAGTGAACGTTGAGGGCAATTGGGGACATCCTTATTTAAATACGGGTGTTTCTTTCCTCCTAGTAGTTCTTTCATGGGCATTTTAAGAGATGCGGAAGCTCCTTGTAAAGTTTAACTGGTGTTGACCTATAAAGGAGAGCCTGAAATGATGTTTGATGAAGACAAATTCAAAAAACTTGTTGGCCTTTTCAAGTACACGTTGATATGTAAATTCTCGTAGGGCAAACTTAACATGGAGATTTTACAATAAGCTTTCTTGAAAATCGGCTTTAAAGGGTTACTTATAGTGGGCTACTTGGATCCTAAACATGCCTTGATTCGTTTCTCCATTGAGGATTATTTGAATTACTAGCTAAAAAAAGCGTGGACATTGTCAAATTCCCCATTAGGGTGTTGAAGTGATTGTCAGACTTCCAACTCAACTTTGAGCCTTCAGTTGTCCTAGTCTGAATCTCATTTGAGCGTCTCCCGCTCCATTTGTTCACTAAGTCTTCACTCTACTCACTGGCATTGGCCATTGGAATGCCTTTGAAACTGGACTCGATGACACCCAATCCCTCTAGGCCACACATTGAGGATTATTTGAATTACTAGCTAAAAAAAGCGTGGACATTGTCAAATTCCCCATTAGGGTGTTGAAGTGATTGTTAGACTTCCAACTCAACTTTGAGCCTTCAGTTGTCCTAGTCTGAATCTCATTTGAGCATCTTCCGCTCCACTTGTTCACTAAGTCTTCACTTTACTCACTGGCATTGGCCATTGGAATGCCTTTGAAACTGGACTCGATGACAACCAATCTCTCTAGGCCACACATTGTTAAGATTTGTTTGGAATTTGACCTCACTAAAGATATGCCCAACCGTATCAGAATATCTAAGCTACAGGATCGCAAGGAGGGTGGAAGATGACAGAGGTTTTCATTAACGAACTACTCTTGTCTTTTTGCATGCATTGGCGCAAAAAGTTCATGCAAAGTGCAATTGTACACTCCATTAACACAATTAAAGAAAAGAGGATCCATGGTGTCAAGTTGCTCCTTGTGATGCGGTTGCTCATGAGAATTTTCAATTGGAGCCTAATACTCTTCTTAACAATCAAGAATCACAATAAGCCCAAGTGGCAGATTTACCTCCGAGCCAATTAGAGCTTTCTCTCATGCAAGCTCTTAGGCTCATCAAGGACTCCTCATTACCATTGGAGGATTTTCAAATTGCCATTATTGATCAAAGGCCTTTAGATAGGATCAAGGATGACTATTGCCTTAAAGGCAACAAGCCATTGTTGGAAGGACTCTGAAACTTTCCCTTATCTAATGTTGGGAAAAGTTCGAGTCACAGTTATTCTAGTAGTTTAGTGAGGCTATGGAGGAATGTTTGGCAAGAGTTGGGCTCTTGCTTTATGTTGAAGAAGACTTCAATCAATGAAGCATAAGAAAGGCTTGGCAAGGGAAAAATCAAAATCATGAATTATCACCATGGCTCACAAGGCAATGGCTAAAAGCCATTGCAGATCCTCTCTCTCTTCCCAATAATGCTTAATGTCTTATTCTTGTCTTAAACACCTTTTAATTACCCATGAGCTTGCCTTTCTTGTTTTATTTGAACCTCTTGCAGGTATAAGTAAACTAGATATTTTTTGACGTAAAGTACACTTTGATTGTGGTCTTAGCAACAATAACAACAAAATTAGGATGTTTTGACAAGCCAACTATTCTTTCAAGATGGAGCTTAACAATGATCAACTACTTCATGTTATGGTCAAAGAAAATGATTGGGCTAAGGAAGTGGCTTACACATTCATATATGCCAAATGCATTGTTACTAAAAGACGGTTTTTGTAGGCAAACCTCAACAATCTCTCGGTTTCTATCACCTTCCCTTGGCTTGTGGGAGAGGACTTCAATGTTATTGCTACGCTAAAAGAATATAAGGGAATAGCTCAACACGACTTAGGAGCCATGGCAAGATTTTGTGATACCATTCATCATTGTGGTCTTCTTCATCTTCCTTTCCTGGGCTCTAGCTTTGCTTGGTTTGGTATAAAGAAAGGTCATAGAATGTGAAAGATTGGATTGGATCTTAGTAGACTAACATTAGCTGGACAATTTCATAATGCTTTTGTCCAACATCTAGGTAAAACTTCTTTGGATCACTCTCCCTTATTACTCCACATTGTGACAATAGCATGTTCTTAATTGAAGTCCTACAAATTTTAACATATGCGGATTAGTCATGCTTCTTTTCTTGAAATGGTCAGGGAGAACTGGATTCTCCCGATAAAGGGTAGAGGAATGTTTACGGTTGCCTACAAACTCAAAAGGCTTAAGCACTACCTTATAGATCGTAATCATCAGCAATTTGTCTACATCTTTCACACTCTTTGAGAGGTTGAATGGATGGTTCTTGATCATGAGATTAAATACGAACAATTTCAAATAGAAAAAGTTTTAGAGGAGCTCATGCTAGCCTAAAACCACCTCAACATGGCTTTAAAGAGTGAAGAAATTTATTGTTGTCAAAAAGCTAAGTTAAAATGGCAGCAAGAAGGGGATCGTAACACTAGGTTCTTCCATGCCTTGGTTGGAGCTAAACATAATAAGCTCAGAATTAATCGGCTGAAAGACTCCCAAGGTAATTGGTTGCAAGATGATGTAGAGATTGGGGTAGCTATAGTGAACTTTTATCAAAATCTATAGCTAGAAGACTCACCAAATGGCTCTTTTATACTTGGTAACAACATTCTCATGCTCCTTATAGTGGATGATAGTTCCTATTTTCTTTGAGAGGTGATTCTTTAGGAGATCAAATAGACTTGGGCATAAGCAATGGACTTAAAAACTTTCAAGGGCTTTTTCCATTGGCTCCATGTTTCTTGGGCGGTTTTTCCTTCAAAATCCTTATGGGTGATTGATTAGAGAGATAACCTGCGGATTGGCCTTAGCTTAAAACTCCTTGGGCATATGTTTGCTCTTCAACTTCGTCCTTGTTATATTGAGGGTCGCCCTATTTTTCCTCTCGGAGGCCCTATTTTGTTGTGGCATTCTTGAGTGAATCCAATGCGTCTCACAAAACACGTTAAACTCATTTGAGGTGAATTGTCCACCTCCATCAATTTTTAAGGCTTTTGATCTGGTAGCCAGTCTCCTTCACACAAGATTTAAACTTCTTGAAAGTTTCAAATGTCTCACTTTTATTCTTCAAAAAATACATTCATGTCTTTCGTAAGTAATTATTGATGAAGGGGACAAAATATGAGCTTTTTTCAAGAGATTAAGGCATGATGGGGTTGTATATATTAACATGAATAAGTTGTAATTATCAGTGGATTTTCAATTAGATACTTTTTGAAAACTTTTTTTAGAATGCTTCCTAAATAAACATGCTTCACACAACTAATTTGAGTGATCAATTGCTAGGGTTTCGTTCATCTTGCTCTTCTCTTTTAAGATTTTAAGTCCTCCAAAGTTGAAATGCCCGAATATCATGTGTTACATTCATGAAGGATCCTTGTTACAAGACTTTAAACACAAGTCATTGATAGTCTTCACATTAAATAGGAACATGCAATTCTTCATCATAGTAACTTTTGCAACAATTCTATCTTCTCAAACTTGAAGCCATAGGTAGCGGTCCTCCATCTTTACTTGGAAACCATTCTTCAAGAGTTATCCAATAGTCAAGATGTTGCTTTTCATCTTAGGTATGTATTAGATATTGTGGAGAATTTTATGGCTTCCAATCTTTGTAGCCAATATTTTTTAGCTCTTTCTCTTGATCTCTGCCTTTGTCTCATCTCTAAAATAGACTTTCTCATTTCTGTCGTGTTGAACTCCATGAATTTGCTTCTGTCTTTTATCATGTGATTGTTTGCCTTATTATCATGATACCATATCTACTAAAGAACTTTTTTTTTTATGGGAGCATGAGAGTTTTACCTTTGTTCTTTTTGTGCATAACAAGTTTTTTCTCTTTATCATCATCTTTAGTTTGGCACTCATAGTAATACTTCTTATACTTGCCACATGAGTAGCACTCTACTTGGCTCATCATTTTTCTTCCAATTTCTCTTGCCTCTTCCATTGCTTTTAGGGAAATCCTTCTTTCCACCTTCTCAGGAGAATTGTTGCTCACTTCCATCATGGCAATTTCCATGGCTTTGTTCTCCTGACTTTGGCACCTTCTGCCTCTTTATGCAGTACTTTCTTGATTTAGCGATAATTTGCGTATAAGATTTGTTCGACTTACTTTTGCTTGGTCACATTCATTTTTCTCTTCATGGGCCAACAATGGCCCATTCAACTTGTTTATAGTCATAGATTTTATGTCCTTAAGACTCTACAATTGCCACTATTATATGATTGAACTTGGCGGTGAAAAAGCATAGAACCTTCTCTACTTCTTGCACAATTTTAACCGCTTTTGCAAGTCACTTCATTTGATTAACCACTGCTAGTACTCGCATAAAATAGTCTGCTATGAACTTGCTGTTTATCATGGGTGACTTAATTTTAGTCCTTACAGTTAGAAGTTGTACCTTCTTTACTTTATCAACTCACATCAGTTTGAAGGACCCATGCACTCTTAGCCCTTGTCTTGTTAAAAATCTTTTCAAGCACGTTGTCCTCCAATACTTGATGGATGACAGAGGGAGCACTTGATTTCTTTTCTTCTCTCTGCAAAGCCTCCATTTTGATTATTGTGAGAGTACTCGTTGGCAGGCTCATCATAGCCCTTCTTTATAGTCTACTATAAGCTATGAGCCAAGAATGGCTTTCATTCTTAGCGACCAGCAATTGTAGATGTCTTGGTCACTTGTGGACATTGAAAGCAGATATTAGATCTTTTGGTTATCATCTTGGATCACCATCTATAATAATCTTTGGTATCACTTTAATGGAAGCATTGGCTAGCAATTAACACACAAGAACAAGTAGAGGGGTAAGAATATTGGGCAAATTTGTTAATATTTGACACTTATGCATTACAAGATTGAATACATCATTTATTTCTACTCTTAAAAAACAAATTTATCAAAATATATTCACAATTAAAATAAGAATTTTTTTGAATATGTTGAACAATCTCTTATTAAATTTACATTTTTTAAATATCTTCCATTAATTTTAAATTAACATCTTTAGAAGATAAATATTTAATTTACTTGTTTTCTTACATATTTGATCTTCTAGAATATTTTCCAAAGTAACTCATCAATTTTTGGTCCCTTGCAAATTGTAAATTAATTACAGATGATTTTCTATGTATCATTGTCTTAGAAGTCATATATTTAATTGTCAAATTTATATTTTTAATAGAATAGTGGTTATGTTTTAGCACTTGATGTTTGCTTTTGTGCTTTTGACCTTGCGTAGTAATTATTTTATTTGAAATTATAAAGTTTTAATTGGCTCTTGTGCAACATAGTAAATATATGTTGATTTGCTTCCTATACGTTTTATTGGATGCATTATTTTTTATGTGCATATTTTATCACCAGTAGCATTATAACATGCACATTTTTCTACAGCAAGAGCAAAAAGTTAATGATCATGAAACATTTGAGGTGCTTCTGCCTGGGACAATTGTCTTCTTTACTGTAACGAGCAATATCTTTTTCTATGTTCTCTAATTCACGCTGTTCTAGACTGACTTCGTCTCATTCATACATGTACTCATGCTTTTTAGGTATTCTTTAATGGGGCATGCATTTCGTATGTAAGATGTATAGTGAGAGATTAAAGGACAGTGAAAGCTTTTTGTTAGTGATATGGGAGATTCTGTTTTTGTTGTGGGACAGCAATTTGAGGATGTTAGAACTTTCCGTAAAGCGATTAAAGAAGCTGCCATTGCCCAGCATTTTGAGCTTAAGATAATAAAGAGTGACTTAGTTCGATATTTTGCTAAGTGTGCCAAGGAGGATTGTCCTTGGCGCATTCGGGCAGTCAAGCTTGTGAATTCTCAAGCTTTTAAAATCAGGAGCATTGAGGGAACACACACATGTGGAAAGAATGCACTGCTGGGTCATCACCAGGCATCACTAGATTGGATTGTAAATCTTATTGGAGAGCGGCTTAGAGATGATGTCAACTATAAACCCAAGGACATACTGCAGGACATTCAGAAGCAATATGGAATTACAATACCATACAAGCAAGCCTGGAGAGCAAAAGAACGGGGACTGGCTGCTATATATGGTTCTTCAGAGGAGGGGTACTTCCTTCTTCCCGATTACTGTGAGCAGATAAAGAAACACAACCCAGGAAGTATTGCTCAAGTGTTCACTACTGGCTCAGAACATCGGTTCCAACGACTTTTTATATCATTTAATGCTTCTATACATGGCTTTTTATATGGGTGTATGCCTCTTATTGGTCTTGGTGGAATGGAGCTAAAAAGCAAGTACCTTGGTACCCTCCTTTCTGCAGTATCATTTGATGCTGATGGAGGACTGTTTCCTGTAGCTTTTGGTATTGTTGACGTGGAAACAGAGGAAAGTTGGTTGTGGTTTTTGTCAGAATTCCATAAGCTTCTAGATATGAGCACACAGACCATACCAAAGCTAACTATCCTCTCTAATGGCAACAGAGAAATAGATGATGCCGTGAAGAGAAAATTTCCTACCGCAAACCATTGTATATGTGTGCGCTATTTAGCTGAAAGCATCAATAAAGAGTTCAAGAATTCCAGGCTTGTTAATCTGCTTTGGAAAGCAGCTTATTCCACAACGACCACTAGCTTCAAGGAGAGAATGGCCGAAATTGAAGAAGTTTGTGCTGATGCAGCCAAATGGATCCATCATGTTCCACCATGCAGGTGGTCTGTAGTTCACTTTGAGGGATCTAGGTTTGGTCATCTCTCTTCAAATATCGATGAGTTTCATAAATGGATCTTAGATGCACACGAGCTTCCCATCATTCAAGTTATCAAAAGGATTCATGTTAAGTTGATGCAGGAATTTGATCAGCGCCGTGAAAGGGGTAAAACTTGGACTTGTGTACTTGCACCATCTGCCGAAATACGCTTGTTAGAAGCCAAGCAAGCTGGCTGTTGCTATCAAGTTCTTCGCTCAGATGAAATAGAGTTCGAAGTTTTATCTGCTGATCGTTCTCATATAGTGAACATAGGCACCCATTCTTGCTCTTGCAGAGATTGGCAACTATATGGCATACCATGTTCTCATGCAGTTGCTGCACTTTTGTCTTGTAAGAAGGATGTCTACGAGTATACAGATAGGCATTTCACTGTTGCCAGCTACAGGGAAACCTACTCTCAAGCAATAAAACCCATACCCGAAAGGAATAAATGGGCCAATGAAACTGAGTGCCGTATTGGGGACGAAGCTGGGATAGTCCGCCCTCCAAAGTTTCGCAGGCCACCCGGTCGACCAGAAAAGAAGCGTCTTTGCATGGAAGAATCAACTAGAGAAAAGCATACCGTGCGATGTAGTCGCTGCAATCAGACAGGACACTACAAGAGAACCTGCAAAGCAACTGATATCATCCAACACTTAGAATATTAAATTTGGAATGGCGTCTTACCAATAATTCTCACTTCTAGTACAGTATTGTCTATAGGGAGGTCCAGATGTAAATTAATATGCTTTTGTTGATTTATCTTAATATGTAATATTTATAGGGTTGGCAAGTGATTGCGTTTCTAAGCTCATGAACTGCTTGTTTGTTTGTGTGATATCATGATAAGCCATGGCACTTCACGAAGACTTGTCATCTGTTTTGCCAAGTGCATTGCTTTGTTATTGTTCCTTTAAAAAAAGCTATGTACATTTGGGAGAGATTTGATATATTGCTGTTGAGTATGCAATGTTTTGCTTTTCATTTTTCTTCTGTATAAGAACAAGAAGGTTGCTTGCAAAGAGAATTCCTGTAAAATGGTTACCGAGTTCTCTGTTGCAGCCTAGACCAGTTTGCATGTACACATGAACTCCTACCAGCTTCGAGAACCGGCGTAAGCAATGTTCAGTTAAGTATTTAATGCAACTTTTGAAGTTGGGTAAATGATGACCAGGCCTTAAAAGGGTCGAGATTGGAAAATGAGATTGTGGCATTCTCATCTATTTGTTCTTAGAGAAAATTTAAACTCGAATCTTATTTTCCCGGCACCTCAATTTCTTCCCGCAAGACGTCACGTCTAAAATCTATCGTCGTCATCGAAGGTATCTAAGTTTGTGTTTAATATAGTTTTTTTTTAATATTTAGGGGTTAGGAAATATTTAAAAAATATTATTATTTATTATTATTGAAAATTTATATGTTTGATATGATGTAAATGTAGACAAGTGATGAGTACAAAAGAGAAAGATGTAATATTATAATGTAAATCATTTCATATTATTGATTTTTTATAAACATTTTTAAAAGCTTTTATTAATATTTAAATTTGTTTACAACAATGATGATTATTGTGAAGTAATGAAATAAGAACATAAAGCAAGTAAATCTAAAAGAACATAAGATTTTTAGGAGGTTCAATCTAGTACTTACATCTACTCTAGTCAATATGATCAGATTTTCACAACAAACTACACTAATTATTACAACTAGTGATAATAAATCTTATAACACCACACACTTCAGCACAGTTGGTAGGGACTATATTTTACAAACAATGGTATTTAGAAAAGACACCAAAATAGTATAAAAATTTATATTAGTACAAAGAGTTTATAGTACTTAACAATAAGGCTTACAAAGAACTCATACCTTTAACCTCTTTAAAAACAAGGGTGATGCAAATCTAAATGAGTAAATAAATTACCAAAATGGATCAAACAAGAAGAGAATTAAGAGGAGTAGAAATTCTTGCATAAATCTTATGATTTCACAATTTGAATCATTCATTTACTTTCTTTGAAATGCATTTTTATTTATATTAATGAGAGTCCCAAAGCTAGATGTGGGGCTGCAATGGCTAATTTAGTTTTCTAAGAAAATTTAAAATACTTGTTACATCTTAAATTATGGTTGTATTCATATGTCACAACAATCATATCAGGATGATAAGAATAGAACTTGGATTGCTCTTATGATGTGGCAATTTGACTAGTATAATTCAATTGTTAATGACTTATCATATAAGTATGAAAAATGTCTTCGTATTGTATGACATAGATTTGTAGCATATTAATTAAGTTCTGAAAACATTGTATTGGACGATTACAAAGATTATATAAGTGCAATTCATTTCTATTATTCAAATAAATCATACATGTGTGAACATAGATACTTATCATATGATAATTATTTTTACCAAGGGTCAAACTTTCAAAAAAATTGTATACTATGTGATCGTATAAGGATGAATCGCTGAACAATTATATAATAGATAACTTATCAAGACTAAGGTACACATGATAGAGTTATCATAGCTATATGACAGAATCATAATAATTTTTGTTCTATGTATTTTGTATTAACTACGAAGGAGAGTGAATTATACAAGTGTGATACATTGATTATCATAATATATTAATATTTATTTAAGATTAATAATATATAATTGTTTTAGATAATATTCTACTTGTGTAATACAAATATCATATTCATACAACATAATGAAACTATTTCTATCCTAAGGATTTTAATGCTAACTATGAGGTCAAATGAATCATAAAAATATGATACACTATTTTGTAGTATATGGTGTAATAATTATAAACACCACAAAACTAAGCTTAAACCTTATATAAATACAATCATATTAATATAGTATATACATCATACATATTTGACCACAAAAAGGGTTATACATGACTTGGATTCTGAGAGGTGATAAATTGCATAGTTATATTAAACAAACTTCATTCTATATGATAATAGTGATTACTCAACTCTTAGAATATGAATAGAGCTCACATAAGGTTGATACAATATATGATTGAGTTTGCATGCTTATTTTAAATCCAAATGATAGTCACACCTATATGATGGAATTGTTATATTTATATGATGTCATGATAGCTTCAAATTCAACTCATACTATATGCATGAACATGGATTGTATAAGTATGATATTAGCCATTGTATCATATGACATAAAGAAGTAAGAAATAAGACTTTTTTAAACTAGATTTCATTAACTTAATTATTCTAATTTCATCTAGGGCGGTCTATATGAACATTATTTAGAGTACAATGCAACTTTACACTTAAAGATAAAAAATGTATCAAGAAATACATGCATGAGTTAAACAAGTACTAAGTGCCATTTTGCAAAGGATAAAGGTTTTATATGCTAACCAAATAGTTGTAAGAAATGATTAGCTCTAAGTGGTTAGCTACTCTATAATAAACTTTTCTTCATGGTCCATGATTTAAAAGTTAAGTTATTCGTGAGCAAGGGTCATCAAGCCTCAATCAACTCTAAATACATGAACTTTTCTCTATCTTCAACATTTTTTTTGCATTCATTATCATATTTTACAAATACATAATATTCTGAGCATTCATTAGTAACTAGGAGCTTGGTTTTGTAATTATCATCCTCAAGGGTATTACAACAATACATAATAAAAAATTAAGTTCAAGAACACTCAAAATTCACCTTGCATGAGTATTACAAAACTTTAATTCATAAATAATCCCTTAAATCCCCTCTTCCTTTTCATCTCAACCTTAGTAATTGCTCTTCTTTTGATGTTTCCCATTTTTCCAGTGACATCAACAATGCTTTCGAACCCACCTGTGTCTCCTCATGGCAATCCTTAATCCTCTTTATGCTTTTACTCATTGAATCCATGTTCTAAATCCCCTCACCAAAGCTCATTATCATCATGTATCCCCACCTACTATAGACTGCTTGTTTGGAGTTATGTCTATCTAGACCACATTTTGTAGCTTCATGCACAACCATCCTCGTACCCCTTCATCTATCACTAGGCATCTTACCACATCCACTATAATCATTGTAAATTTTTTAACCATTAGCATTTACATAGATGTCATGTGCACCTGTCTCTTACATTTTTTAGCTTATGATCTCATTATACTACATCATTTCTAATGGTCTATTGAGCTCAAATCATAATGAACAATTCTTCCTAACTTTGAATCACACTTACCTCTTCAAATTATACAACTTAAAAATTATAATTCTAAATATTGTTCATTTGCTAGGATCTTATCTCTCTTCCCATCATCATTGAAAATCAAATCATAAACTTAGATTAAAACTTCACAACTTGGGTGGTTTAATAAGATAAACTCATCTTAAATACATTCATTGGCTTTCTTACTCCTAAAACTGATGCATTCATTACTCATGTAACCATTTCATGAGAAATCGAGACATTCTTCCAAAAATACTTACGTTAAAATAACTTGGAGTTAGATCAAACAAATTAAAGACAAATTGATGAACATCATTGAATTTCATTATTGGTTTGCAATGTTGTGTTAGTGCTATAAATAAGGCTTTCAAGGTTTTGTTAGTGTGCAAAGACACAAATATGCAAAGGCCAACCAATATATACAAGTCATATTTTCTATCATAATGAAATGAGATACTTGATATTGTGGAGGTTATCCCTTGTACTTAAATGGTAGTTGGATGGTTAAAACCATACTTTTAGGTATATCTTATAAAGGTTTTATGAACCTACCATACAAGAAAATAGTTAGCATACTAAGTTCTAGTTGACAACACAAATGGGTAATCAAGCTTACACAATTTGAGTTTGGTTTTTAGCATATGGCTCAAGTTTTGGTAGACTACATAATGGAGCCAACCAAGGTTAAACCACTTGTTCTTGATTAATCTCCTAAGGCAAATGGATGTTATATGTTGATGGAACCTTTAATAAATTATTTTAGAATGGGAATTGTATTATGCTACCAAATTTACTTTTCATTTGTTTAGTAACCAAACAGACTATAAAGCATTAATCATTAGATTTGTTATGTTTGGGGACTTCAACTTAAGAATTTTAGTTCTATAATTATTAATAATTGGTGATTATTTAAGGGGTGATTTTACCACCAAGGATGAATAATTGAAGTGTTTATCCTTGGTTAATGAATTCTACTTCTTTTGATTTTTCCTAAATCCCAAGATAACATAATCAATCAATGGCGAACATGCTAAAGGAACATGTTGCATACTTGGCATGAAAGTTGTAAGACAACTATTGTATGAAAGTCATCAGGTTTATTGGGTTATAACATATCATATCTTTAGAATGATACATTGCTAAAAAGAATACTTGATGCTCATTAGATAAGGAGGCAAAGCATAGAATATACTTAGGTTGTCAGTCATATGTATCACTAATCTTTCATTGGACCAAAACTAAAGTATTTAGTTCCTTCAAAAACTAATTAATGTTGTGTGAAATTCATATGGGAAAATGTGAAAGCCATGGGAAATGCCATATTAATACCTTCATATTATACAAAAAATATTTACTAAAGATAAGTGAAGAAGCTATAGAATTCACAAAAAAGTATTTAGCATTTCAATTTTTAGTAATGTGTTAAGAAAACCAGCCTTAATTTTGAATATTATTAAAAATCCATGGTAATTTACAAAATTTGAGATTGATTTGGTCATATTTGACCTAAACCCTCAACTAGGGATCAACAAATAACAACTCTGTTCAACTAATAATTACAAAATCATCAAAGGAGGACACAATCCAAGCAAGGAATGACAATAAAACAAATCTACATCTCATCAACTAATCCATGTAACCATAATAACAAATAAAAAACATGCTATTTCTTGAAATAAAAATGGACAAAATCCCCCTGGTAAATATCTATTTTTCTTCTATGCATACATAACATATTTTTATAGCCTAAATATTATTATAAGATAAAATATTAGAAATTAAACCAATGATTATACCATAAAGTATATGTTCATACTAAATATAATTCATAGGCATCCCAAGATAGCCATTGCATAACTATAAGTGATACATCATGATAATCCATCAAATTATCAGCTAACTAAAAACATTCGTAAAGTGGCTTCACCTCTAATCTCACTCTAATTCTCATTTCTATGTGATGTAGAAGTATAACATATGATGTATGTATAAAAATAATATCAATAGAACTCAATAGATAAATTATTTTATAAAACTAGATATTATAACAATAATATGATAGGGATAATAGAATGATTAATAAATAAAAGGATCCAAAAATATCCAAGGATATTACAATAATAAATGAAATATATCTATTTATTTCTTTTTTCATACTTATTCATGCCCTTATTATCATTAAGTATTTTTCCCATTTATTACTTCATTACCTAAGCACTTCTCACACTAACCTTTTCACATTAAGGACATTATTTTCCCTTATTATCAATATCCTTGCTTCACAATGTATCATGATTTATTTTAATATTATATCACATATCCATAGAACTCCATTAATAGGGACAAATACCAATTATGGTTTGCACATATATTTATAAAGTTCAACAACTAATACAAGAAATAATAAAACTCATTATCGATTGTAACCACACCAGTAAGCATAATAACCATTGCTATTGACAATAAAACTCATGGGCTATACTCAAACTCATTAATGATATAGAAGAGTAGTAAAGCATTCAATCAAGTACTATTCATTCTACACAAGAATACTATTCATTCTATACATCAATTTAGTATAATAAAAGGTGTATGAAGCATAGGATGACATAAGTAGGTGATGTATTAGAGCACGAGTGTGGTGCTTGCACATGCTTAGTAGTACACTAGGTTCTTTGGTGAGCAGGTGATTGGGAGAGAGTACAAGAGGGTGAGTGATTAGTGCTAACTGGGTAGTCTGTAATGTAAGTTAAATGAGAAATATATAGAGGTGTGTAACTGTTATAGTAGCTTTGTAGAAACTATAGCACTAACTAGAAAGAGGAGAGAGAAAAGGGAGTACAAGAGAGATAAAGGAAGGAGGATAGAAAAGGATGGACACCAAGACTCTTTTAGGGTGGATTAGCCTCCAATCCTCATCAAATGCAAGCCACTAAGTTATACAATAACTTTTGACAAACATAGATTCCTTTTATTCATGAAAAAGCATACAAAACAAAATAAATATTTATGATGCCAATACTAACACTTCTTAAGATAGGCTAACATAATTTAAGAAGAGAAGAAAAGAAGATTAAGGAGATAATTTAAATAAAATAAAATAAAAACTCATGTCATAAGATGACACTTATTTTATATAACTCAAATAAAAAGATGATAGTAATGTTCATTTGCATCTAGAAGATCTTAATGATGGACTAATCCTTCCTGAATCATCATAAGAAATGAATCAAACCAAAAGTCTATATGCATTACAAATAAACCAAATAGAGGGAATCATGCCACAAGTAAGCTTGGCTTTATCTAGCTCATCCTACTTTCCATCACTTTTATTCTACATCACTCTCTCCCACTTAAAAACATTGCCCTTAAGTTTGCTATAGTGAAAGAGAGGGATGAAACACAATATACTATCCAGAGTTTGATTAAGATATAAACATAGATTAATAAAGAACCATGATTTGGTAAACAATCCAAATAACATCTTAGTAATGTTAATAAATTAAGAGGGCTAAATAAGATGTGCTCTTAGCAATAACATTAAGTGAGGTAATATTTAATTTGGTGATCTACCTGAGTATGGTTAACATTCAACTATAACCATCTCCAATTTTTTGGACTTATGTGTGATATTAATGATGACATTGAATTATACCATATAATAATATGAAGTTCCATATGATGATTAAATTTGCATTCCTTATCAAATAAATTTTAGTAGTAGAGCTCAATATTGTTTAATATCTTGTAAAAAGAAAGCTTAGTGGTAACCCTAAGGGAGGCTTGGAGGTATTCCCTCTCATTCCTTCTTTATTAATATTTCTTTTACTCTTTTCTTTACTCTTCTCAATGTTGTTGTTGTATCTTGTGCAAAGTTATTATAGTAATAATAACTTCTATGCATTTCTTGATCGTGCCATGCATTGTTGTCATACCATATATTTTTTCAATTGCTCTTCTAGTCACTTGCTCAATATTTAATATGTGCTTGACTAAAGATGATGAGCTATGTGCTAAATTAGTAGAATGATCACTTAAGGAGTGGAGTAATTACAAAAGTGACATAGAGCTAGTTTAAGAAATTAATTAGAGAAGAGTTTTATCTCATGAGATATGTGGCGGAAGAGGAGGGGGAGGAGTGGCATAGGATTTGACATTAATAAGGACAAATTATGTAGGAATATATCATTCAAATCTAATGACATACCATGAGTTTAGGAAAATCCATCAATGAGATGTAGATATTATCAAATTACAACACATGTCTATACTTTCCTTTTACCACCAAATTGAATTTTTTTCCCTATATATTGTTTAGTGCAAGCTAACATGTTCGTAATTATTATTAAAAGAAAGAATTGAAGTAAAGAGACAAAGACAAAAGGACCAAATGTCAAAAAATCTGAGTACAATTCCAAAAATTGATGATAAATAAAAGAGTATTATTTAATAAAATATATTATGATATTAATAATAAATACTTTTACTAGTAAAACTTAGAAGTATTATGACTATTATAACA
Source organism: Vanilla planifolia (assembly GCA_023846275.1). Classification (NCBI taxonomy): domain Eukaryota; kingdom Viridiplantae; phylum Streptophyta; class Magnoliopsida; order Asparagales; family Orchidaceae; genus Vanilla; species Vanilla planifolia. The sequence goes on from CM043870.1 coordinate 27,715,224, forward strand.
AAGTAGGTACATATAATAAAAATGCTAGGACTTATATCTTGATCTATCTCTAAACAAGTTGATATACTATGTCCCTAAGTAAAATCTCTACATGATGTATGAGAAACTGCTATGTCATAAGTTCAAGAAAGGAAAAGGATAAAGTACTCATTACAATCAAGTTTGAATGGGTGCTTGAAACCTCACATCATAGTGATGAAATCCAATCTCATATAGTGAGTATAAAGGAGATATATCATGAAGCACAAAATAAAAAAATAATCTTTAGAATTTGCATTTAGGTGAAGAAAGAGCTTATTAGTGTTATAGTTAACATTATAAGAGAAAAAAAATCTAATATTAAATTATTTTATAAGGAGGCTATACCTATATATTAAATTGCATCCAAGACCTTATTCATAAGGATGGGTTCATAAAAACTCTAAGAAAAGAGTTAAAAAGTAATGCAAAGTAAAATTTATCATTATAAAAGAATATATGGATGAGGTTATCTATGAATTGATACCTCTAATTATCTGTAAGATTATATCTAAAAAATTATACTTGTGAGATTAAGATATCATATATTGTTAATGAGCATAACAATATTGGTTTATGAAAGATGAATAGAACTTTCTTCTAAAATTAGATAAAAAGAGTAATGAAAAAAGACATTATTAGTGTTGATTAAGTGAAAAGGTCAGTGAACACTTATCAAAGTTATGCATTACTAGTAGCCATGTCAAAGCAACCAATGGATGAGATTAATGAAATTCTAAGCCTCCTAAAATCACTCTAGAAGTTGATAGTAATCAATCCTACATAAACTATAGAACCTATAAAAAATTAGTTTATCTTAAAAAAAAAAAAGATTCGATAGGACTCGAATTGGAGATCTATTGTTAGTTCATTAAATTATTCAATGATCCATTTTTAATGAGTACTCAAAGAAGGATATTAGATTGTCCACAAGTTGAGTAGTACACAAGCAGTGCTACAAATGCATGCTTAATAACGTGCATACAACTTAGCACATTTACTATAGTGTATGCAAGATGCATAATCTATACAATCGTGCATGAGATGATTAACTCCATGACCATATATGAGAGTTTTGATAACAAAAAAAATCATATAATAAAGTTTATTAATGTGTTATTTAAATTGATTCCTTGGGAATGTAGAAGATGATTATTCAAGATGAGATGACATAATGTATCATCATAAGACTTTGCCAAGTGCTTCATATAAGTGATCAATCTATGAAGAAACTTGCTCTTGATGATATAGTGGCTATCATGGGTACTCTTATTTAATTTTGGTATGCTTAGAATATTAAGATCTGTGCAATATTTACTTGTAGCACATAGAATCTATTTCTTACTCAAATCAACTCCAACCCTCATCTCAACTTATGTTATATTTTCATCAATAGTTTATGATATCTTTTTAAATCTTTCAAGTAATTTTCCATCAATTAAAATTTAATAATATAAGTGAGTGTAAAGTAAAAGTTGAATTTTTAAATAGATTACAATTTACATAGCATATAATTCTATGAGTATTAAAACCAAGTGTGTGAATAAAAATAGAACAATTTGATTAAGTATGTGTAAAGGAGTTTCAACTCTTCATATAATACCATCCCTTATCTTGTACTATATTATTGGTTTGTATTATCAATGCTCTCCTAAGTGGTTAGTGAGAGAAAAAATATAGAAGGTTTTATATAGTAAGATAGTATATCATCATATAGTATGGTCAATTATTAGAGTATGAAAAAGACGAGTAAAATAAAAATCTTAAAAACTTCATATGTATGATAATTATCATCGTATATTATGATTAGCTCTTAAACTAAAAGAAAAAAAACTAAAAGTCTCATATAATATGATATTATTCTATTAAACAATATGATTAATTCAAGAATATAAAATTACTAATGTTATAACTAAATACGAGAATTTTAAAAGGTATGAAAACATTCATCATGCATTCTGAATATTTTATTTTCACATCTTTGTATAATATAAGCCCATTAATCTTATAATACGTTTAGTGTCAAAAACTTATAACAAGTAGTTTAACTTTTTATAGAAATGGATTATAGTCATTGTTTATCATTAGTACTATCATATTTAACCTTTTGTTAATGTTTTGCTTATAAATATTGGATTAATCCTTGAGAGACCAATCCAATACAAAAATATTCATTTTAAGAGATTCATTTTTTTTCATCCTTGCTAAGTTGCAATGGCTTTATTATTTCAAATTTTCCAACCTTTTTGTTAAAGCATTATACTCCCAATCTCTCCATATTTCCTTCAACTCTTAATTGGTAACATCTTTACATATTCCTATTTAGTGTGTTACTTAAGATTTCATTGATTATAAGCATTTGTTGTGCAAAGGGTATAGTAAATAAGCTATAGCTTGTTTTAACTTTATTTTTTATGTTTTCTCTTATATTATGGCAATTATAAGCCATCATTTGTTTTACTCTTTTGTGATTCTTTTTTATCTTTGTGGATCTTATGGATAAGAAGGTTTCATCTATCCATTTTTGGATAAAAGGTGATTAATTTTAGCAAGTCTTGTCTTTTATGGTAGGTTTGGACAAAGATTTGTGTATTAATTAAACCACCTAACAACCTTAGTGTCCTTTACTTATTACAATTGTACAATACCTTTTAAAGTTAATCAAAAGTTTTCTCTAAAAAATATTTAATGTAAACCAAACCTATTAAGCTCAATAACTAAACTTAGTGATAATAATAGATGGTCATATTATTGTATATGGTGTCTTATCATGTCTCATTGTGGTTCACACCTAACAAAATCCCAAAAACCAATGCTAATGATAATAATAAGAGGTCATATCATGATATTTGGCATCTTTTCATATCTTAATATGGCATTCAACCATACTCGTCAAGCTTAGAGCCTAATGATAGTGATAAATCATGTACAATCTAGGATACCACACCCAATTTGTGTGATAATGTCATAAAAAACTCATATTATAATACCATATTATATCCTATGCTATAACATCATCTCTTTTGATGTATACAATAAAGTTGATATAGCCCAACATAACATATTATATGATATTTTTTTCTTTCACCTTTTATTCTTTAGAAACACATGTCATGCTAGACCATGCTGATAATAGAAGAAAATATCATAATACTACATCATATTCAATTATATAGTTTAGGAGTTTTATTTGACAAAATACCATATTATATAAAGTAATCATGACATGCCAATCATACACATGCTTATAACAATTCTCTATATCATAATGCCATATCATATTTGAATGTATATGCCAAATGCACTATAAAATAATGTACAATAGTATATTAAATAATCATAATGTGTCAATCTAACCCATAGTAATAATAGAATCACATAAAAATGTATCACATGGATAATAATATACTTATATCACAAATACTAAATTTATCTAACTAGTTTATCTAATGATACTATAGTTTTTACATTGATTTCTCCTTTAGCTCATAACATTCTTTGATTCTTCAAAACTGTTTCTACTTGTATGAAAGCTTCCACACCTCCCAAATATTTGAAAAAATAATTTGCAACCTCAATAAGTCATAAAGCTCTCATTTTACCATCTATTTCAACTAAAAAAAAAATAAAATGTTTAGTTCCTCCACCCATCTAGGAGTAATGCTTCTTTCCAATTTAGAGATTTTTTATACATTGTTTTCAAATAAGCAATAACACCAAATTTAGCCTTGTTGCCTTATATTTTCAAATTTTTTTCTTATCATTTCCTTGCATCAATATATACTAACAAAACCTAAATATCACATAATGTAGAAGAATTAATCTAATAAGTATAACAATCATGTTTTACAACATTATTGAATGTTCTAAAATTGTTACAACAATCACCAACTATCACCTTCACAATATACTTAATCCTCCCTATGAACCAAGTTTGGTGTACATGAAAAATGTATTAGAAATGTGGATTGAGCCACACTAGCTCAATATGTTAAAACAACATGCAATAAATTGAAGTAGCAAAAAATCATCTAAAAATAAGAACTAATAGGCATAAAAGTTATTTGGCTTGAAATGCATTTAATTTTGTTTTCATTGACTTTCTTTCTTTTACTTTTATCTCTCTCTTATCTTTCATTTATATTTTAATATCTTTTTCTCTTATCTTTTATTTCTTTGGAGTCATCTTTTATTATCCCATATTGATCAAAAAGGTTTTGTTATTAAAGTAATTTATCATTTTTACTCAAATTCATTTCATCTCCTTTATCTCAATGTGAGAACAAATCATTTTTATGCCTCTTCATTATGAGGCTCATGCTTAGAGTTGCACATTTTTTGAATTATCTCATTTATTGGGATCTCTCATCATTCACTCCAACAAAAACTTCAACTTTTCTAAGCTCACCCTAGTCCCAAATTATGCTTGCTTCTTGCTCTTGTTAGACTTGGCATCATAGATTTACCAGCTTTCACTTGGTTCATTAAACAATACTATTCTGTTGATATATTACCTTGCTCTTTTCTAGCACAATTTGCTAGCCCATTACATATCAATCTTAAGTCATATTTTCTCAAATGCTATAGACTTCACATCTCATGGCATATATCTCATGTCAAATTTGAGACCCACATTAGCTAGAAGCCATCACTTCTTAATTATTTGCTTTCATATCATATTTTTTTCTATTTAATCGTTATCATATTTTTCTTATTGCATTTTCTTATATACAAAATTCTTTGTGTTATTATTGCTTTGCATAGTTCATTTTTCGTACATATTATGTTCTTTATTTATATTCTCATTTCAATTTTGCTCTTTACATATTAATTATTTCACATGTTCAAATATCAAATGATGCAACCATTAAGTATGTCATGGAAATCAACTAACATTAAATCATTATGCTATTATATCAAAAAAACTCTATCAGCCCTCATGCATGTTTCACATCAAATAAATGCTCGACCTCCCGCGGTTTCTCTCTTGTCACCTTTCCATAGCTCATTGTAGCTCTTTGGTCATTTTAATCATGTTATTTATTCTTTCTCCACTCTCCACTGAAAATTATATTTATTATTATTATTTTTTATTTTAACTTGTTATATTATTACGTTTTTATGTTAAATGATTTTAAAAATTTATTAAATTATCTTCAAAATATTCTATCCATAACACTCTTTAATTTCATATATAGTTCATAATTTTTTTTAACATAATTTGATATTTTTGTCAATTAAAAATTCTAATCATTTTTTAAATTCTTTCAACAATGTAATTGCTAATAAAATAACTTATCAAAATCAATTTATATTTATTAAACTCCATTAATTTGATCTTTTAATAAAATCTATTATTTATTTATTTTGCTATACTATAAAACGGAATGGTCACTAGGGCTTTTTTTCATAAATTATAGTTTTTCATAATTGACCTTATTATTACTAATGAATCTAAAATTCGATTAAAAATAAATCTCAAATTTTGGGGCATCATAGATAAGTACCTTCTTGACACAAAAGCTTTAGAGGGAAGATAATGTTTCTATCATAATATGATATCATAAGCATAAAAAATAATTCCATTTATTACATAATCTATCTCATTTTGGCAACCATTGAGATACAGCAGGAGCAATTGGTGAACAACACTTTATTCTCTAACAAATTCTTGAATAATAAAAGGTGCAAGAAGTTGCACATTATCCTTAGCAAGTTGGCTTTGTACAAATGTATTAATTAGATTTCTATTTTTAAGTTTGTTTGTACATTCTTTGTTTAGCCTAGAGGAATGAAGTACTTCCTTCTCTTTGCAATCTCAATCATTGGAGGCGATGCAACAATGATGAGAGAACACAAAGCGATGGTGAGATACCTAAGGTTAGGTTTTCCTATGGATAAGTGTGGCCAATTGATTGTGAGGGAAGAAGATGAAATGGAACTATCAAAATCATGTAAGCAACATCCAATCAAGATACGTTTTAGGATAAGATTTTAAATCAAATAATTAATTAATAATAACTATATTTTGTATAATTTAAAATAGACTAAGACATGGACATTATGGTAGAAACTTGGCCAAACCTTAAGAATCTCTTGCGACCAAGCATTTCTTTTTTATGATTGTGAATCTTGCATCATAGCTCTATTAAGCCATGGAAGGCTTAGCTTAGACATTGGGTGTACTTAGATAGCTTATAAGGTCACTTATAGTTCTCAAATTCTTGTTGATGAACCTTGAAGGGCTTAATTTTTGTCCTTGGAAAAAGGCTAGGGAGGTTAAATTGTTAGTGAGACCTATAAGAGTGTGACAATTTTGATTAGGTGTGTTTATGATGGTGGACTAGCTAGAATTACAACTAAATTTTTTATCTTAAGGTAACTTTCTCTATTGTTTTTATTCTTTGTGGGTCTCTTGTGCAAACATTAGGATGTGATGGCTTAGAGGTACAATACTTAAGTAGGATATGGAAAAGGGTTATTATGGGGCTAAATTTCAAGTTGGTTTAGCCTTAGTTTAGGCTTTAGGTCTTGGTTTCAATGAGGGAAAATCTCAAAAGAAGGTCATAAGATTAGACCAAGAACTTTGGTAGTTGGAGGGCTTTGTGCATGTTATGGTTGAGACCTTGGGATAGAGAATCCCTTAGGCAAAGCCTTGAATAAAGGTCAAAGGGCTCAATGTTGGCCTTAGAATGAGATGTTAGGCTTGACCAAAATGATTATTTGTCCTTGTGATGTTGACTAAACTATAGGCATGACTTGTTTATTGGGTATGAACATTTAGTGGCCTTGTTTAATCTCTTAGGTCATGGATTGACACACTAAATAATAGTATGGGAAATTTTGGTGGCTCAGTAGATACTTTTGAAATAAGTGTAGCGGCTCAAGTTTACTCATAAGACACAAAAGTCACTAGTAAAACTCTTGTGAATATAGACTTGTAAGGATTAGTTATATATTAAGAATGCACTTAAAGATAAAGAAAAGAATATGGACATGAGTAGGTGCTCAAGTGTAGCCTAGATAGACCAAGTGATCTTAAGTGGGATCCCAAATAAGGTTAAAAGAAAAAACTAAGTACCAAGTCATCTAGATAAGTTAGGATACCCTATATAAATAGATTAGGGCTTAGAGAAAACCTTGAAGTACCTAGATAGATCAATTAAGATTTTGGAAAAACTTTGGAGTATCCTAAATAGATGGATTAAGGTTTAAAAGAAACATTAAAGTATCCTTATTAATAATTAAATATTATAGATGATGGAGTTAGGTTTTATATGTAACATTAGAATACCTTAAATAAAAATAAAAACCCATATATTTTGTTAAGGGTCCTTAGGAAACTCTAGTAATATTTGGATAGTGGATTTTAGAGTGTTGGATTAATAGTAATGTGTCAAGTGAGATGAACTTAACAATATGGGCACAATATACCCTTGGTTTTATACCCTTAAGCTAGAGATTGATGAAGAAGTTATTAGGGCTTCCATAAAATAAGCCCTAATGAAGGGACAATTTTATTTAAATGCATAAGATCTCTCTTATCATGATATTCATTTTATAATTCTTATACTGATTTGATATAATACCATGTTATTACAAATTTATTTTTATGGTATGATTTGAGTATCCCTATTAGGATCTTACTCATTTCATTTATTTTGGCATGTAGGATCAAGGAGGTAGGAGCTTTCTTATGAGCTAGTGATTAAGGCTATTTGGTCGATCATTTAGTAGTTTATCAATTTTATTTGCATATTTTACTTAGTAATACAAATGTTGATCTTATGTTTTTAATAATTTAATTTGATAAAATTTAGGTTATAACAAGATTTATTGTTATAATTTTTATTATTGAATTCTTATTAGCATCTTTTATTATTCCGTATAATGGAGATTGGATTTATAGTTATTATGAGCTTGGTAATTTTAAGCATATGGATTATATGCTTTCGTTTGCATGTTATTATGGTTCCATGTACATGCTATTGTACATTGGTTTTTTATCCTATCCTAGGGTGAACCAAGCCCTAAATCAATTAGGTAACCATTTGGTAAAGAGGCGAGGTCTATTTTGAGTAGCAAACTATAAGCATGATGATCAAATTAGGAGATATTGCATCTTTTGAATATTAAGCCTAGAGAGTGAAAGAGTGGCCAGCTAAGTGCATTGACTATCATATGAATTCTTTGCACCTAAGGAATTTTATAAAACAAATTTGTTAAAAATCAACGTGTGATAGAATTAGTATTAAAGCTAAGATTGGAATATATTGTATACATAGGTATATTAAGTTTATTTCTTTTAAGGTGGGGAGAATAAGTCATATGAGTACATGATGTAAAAGTAATTCTTATGTGTTTAATCTTTGATATTTAGTAACTTTGGTGTACTATTTTTCTTGATAGATATGGTCAAGATAATTATAACTACTTTAAAAGGCTTCATGGGCAATGAGTCTATTTAAGGAGAGCTCTTTATTGATCAAGTATGACTTGAGTCTTGAATGGAACACTGATTGAAGGCTTTTATGTGTTTGATGCCACAAGTATTTGTTGGTTCATGAAACTTAATGATATTTGATGACTAATTAGCTTATATCTTGGAGCTATTCAATGCATTAAAGTGTCCACCAAAGTGGAGGTTGTGCTTGTAGTATTGTTTTTGGAGGGTGAGACAACTACTTAGTGACATGAGTAATGAAAAACTATTTTTGGGAACACTTTAAATAATGAGGTATAATGTGATGAGTTTGTAGCTATTTTCAAAGATTGTTATGTACTTAATACAAGCAAGATTCAGATTCATAGGGAGCAAACCCATTTGAGGTAGGGCTAAATGTTATCGACAAATTATGCTTCTTGCTTCATCTATTTGACGTGTATACTTCTAAGCTTGTGGCATTAGTGAGGCATCATTGTGAGCTGTTCTTAGAGGGGCTTAGATCATCCCTTCATAAGCACTTGGTGGTGACTATTTTTTTTTATTATTTTGATTTGGTAGAGGTAGCCAAGTTGATGTAGTAGATAAAGCATTGTAGGGAGGCTCACCATAAGGTTAGAAAAAGAGAGGAAGAATCTTGATTCTTACAAAAACAAGAGGAATTATAAATCATGTTGCAAGAAAAAATAAAGAAGATCTCATCAAAATATCCAAGTTGCATTTGTCTTAGCTCAAATTGTTAATAAGCAATAATCAAATTGGCATGGAGATAAAGCAACAAGGTATAAGCATTGTGGCAAGTGATGCTGTGGTACTTGCAAATACATGGGGATGTCTTCTTTAATGTCTTGAAACCGAGTCGTAAGAAGGTTTGTTGTCTAGAGTGTTAGAGGAGAATTCAGGTTATTGAGCACACAAGAGCCACTCCAAAAGGCTAGCTTTATATTTATGCATTGGCTCAGCAATAAGTTGCAGAGGCAACTAATGTCATCATTAGTATGCTTTTATTTTGTAATATTAGTTTTATTATTCATTTTGACACTTGTGCATAGAATTGTTTTAAATTTGAGTTTACCAAGAGAGAATTGATGTTGATAAATTCTAACTACAGTCATTATTAATGATAATATTACTTTCTGGTGATGAGATTCCAATAGGTTTAGAGTTTGATGTGATATAGATATTCTCAACCAAGGCTTTGAGACTAAGCTCTTTTGTATACCAATTGTAGAGTTTGACATCATATTAGGCATGAACGTGGTGACCTAGGATGGTGTGGTGATTAATTGTTGGGAGATAAAGGTCCACATTAAGATTAAACTCACTTGACATTGTTTATTTTAGAGTCAACCATCAGATCCGTATGATATTGAGACTTTAAGCTATAGATTTGATTCATAGGGGTTGTAATGCATGGGTAGCATTTGTAGCTGATTCATTGGCTGTGACATTAATGACATGGGATGCCCTTGTTATGTAAGATTATACTAATGTCTTTCCTGATGAGTTGGCTGAATTGCCATTGGCACAAGAGCTATAGTTAGCCCTATCTTGATCTTTTTGTCGTTGCATTCATAGATGACATTTTAGTGTACTTCAAAAGTTAGGAGCAGCATGCTAAGCATCTTCTAGTTAGTTGCAAGATCAAGAGTGCAATTACTTGGTTCATGACTTGAAATTAATAGTGGTTTTTTTGTTCTTAAGATCTAGTGACAATGTTTGTATCAAGTTTAAGTTGAGCTCTTAGATAAATATAAAAGTTCCAAATAGATCTTTACCAAGTGGGTGATTGAACTAAGATAGAGTTATTGGTTGGAACTCATAAATGACTATTATTTAGATATTAAATATTATTAGATTAAGACAAATTTAGTAGTTGATGCTTTGAGTAGAGGCATTGCCCTTGGAGCTATGCTTATGAAAGACTCTATTACAGAAGCCATGTTTGATGACAAGGTCCTAGATCAACTGACAGTGCAATCCTTAGTCATGCTGCTCAATTCTCTACCTATTCATGCTAATTGGTCAAGTAAGTCGAGAGAAGTTCAATAAGAGAACCTAAAGCTTCAAGTGGTTTTAAACCATTTTCAATGGGAGAGTTTTATGACATTTCATTAAGGAATGGTATTTTGACTTATCATGATAGATGGTGTGTCATTTGGATCTAAAAATTTAGGGGAAGCCTATTGAGGGAAGCCCATGCTAATAGATTAGTAATTACCCTAGAAGAAACCAATATGTATTGTAACCTCAGGACTTATTTTTGGTAGAAAGGTTTGAAGAAAGATGTTAAACATTATGTTCAAAAATGCTCGATTAGTCAATGAGTTCGAACATCAAAAACTCATTGATTTACTCCAGAATTTGACTATACCATAATTGAAATGGGATAAAACCATTATAAATTTTGTCTCAGATTTGTCAAGTACTAGACAGAGCTACAAAGTGATTTGGGTGATAGTGGACCAGTTAACTAAATCAAATTATGGAGAAGATTGGATCAATGACTTATAAACTTCAATTGCAAGAGTATTTAGTAGAGGTACATGTTATCTTTCATGTATCCAATTTAAAGTAATATATTCAAAACCATTCTTATATTCTTCAAGACGAATCTACAGACCTTTAGCTATTTCCACATGTATTCTTTAATGAACAGCCAATGCATATTTTGAAGTTTAGTACCAGACAACTAAGAAATAGGAGTTTATTTATGGTTAAGGTCCTTTGGAGCAATCATGACAACTGAGATGCTACATGGTAGGTGGTGGGTGAGATTCATCGTAAGTTTCTTGGGCTATTTTTTTGATTTTAAGAATGCAATTCTAGTTAAAGTGGAAAGACTATTACACTTCACCCCTTAGCTAGCTTAAATAAAACATGGATAATTAAGGTATGTGTTTTTATCAAGTGAGTTGAACTTGATAAAGATGACATTATGAGTGCAATTTATTGGAAGTTTTTTACTCTTAAGCTAAAGATTGATAAGTTAATTATTAAGAAACCTACTAGATAAGCCCTGTATATGGGACAATTTATTTAGCCCCATGAAGGGACAATTTCTCATTAAGCCCCATGAAGGGACATTTTCATGTTGAGCCCCATAGGGGAGTGAGGACATGGCACATCGAGTCTCATAGGGGAATAATGGATATGTAAATGCATGATAGGGAGTGACACATAGTGTTAAGGTCTCATGAAGGCCCATTGGGTAGTTCCACATGGGTGGGCATGTCCAATCATGTAATGAGATTGGAATGTTATACCTTATGCCACAATGTTTGGAAACTTAGAGGGTATTTTAGGTTATTGGCATAACATTAAGCATCATATTGGTTGCATCATAATGTCATTTATTAATTTAATTTCAGACTTAATAATCTAACATATATTTGTATGACATCTCTAATCATGATATTAGTTTTATAATTCTTGTACTTGATTGATAGAGTACCTTACTATTACATATTTATTTTTATAATATTACTTAAGGATTTTTTATTAGGTTTTAACTCACTCCTTATTTTTACATGTAAGATTGGGGAGATAAGTGCTTGCTTACAAGCTAGTGATCGAGCTTATTTGGTTGATCAACTAGTAGTTTATTAGTTTTAATTACAATGTTAGCTTTAATTTCTATCTCTTATAATGGAAATTGGATTTGTGGATATTGTACCTTGATAATTTTGATCATGTGGATTATATGGTTTCATTTAAATGTTATTATAATTCCATATGTTGGTTAGTTATCCCGACCTAGGGTGAACCTACCCCTAAATCAATTTGGTAAACATTTGATAAAATGATAAGTTTCCTTGTGGGTAGTGCATCGCAAGTATGATGATCAAATTGTGAGATTATGACTCATAGTTTGAATATCAAACCTAGGAGTTAAAGGATGGCTAGCCAAGTCTATTGACTAGTATATAAGTTCTTGTTGCACCAAAGGAGTTTCATAAAAAATTTGCTAAAACTCCAAGAGTAACAAATGACTAGTTTGACAAAAGTTTAAGAAATTCTAAAATAGTCATTAAGATCTATTCTATGTGAATAACACAATTTGAAGCCTTCTTAAATATCTATAAATAGCCTCTAAGATTTAAAGTAATGTTAACGAACATTTTCACATCGTGTAGAACAATTTACACTTGATGATCATTATTCTTATTGAAGAAAAGTGAGAAAGTCATGCCTATAGCATGAGAAGCTTTCTTATCATTACTCAGCCTTCATAAGTTCATATAGCATTGAGTTAAATTAGAATTTGTTCTATATTTTGTGAACTTGATTTTAGTGTGCTGTTTGTTTATATTATGGGTTGTAGTACTCCTATATTTATGACCTTTATATTTTATCTTTAGTCTTGTTATTATGACTTTATATTTTTGTTTAATTGATCTTTTAATCAACTTTATTAGGTCTTTTAGCATTGCGATTATAGGATATTTTGGCTCAATATTGTAGGCTTTTTAAGTTAATGCTTTATGGTATTTTTTTTGTTGCTTTGTGGAGTCTTTTGTGCCAGTGAGGGGTTTTACAAATCTGTATCAAAGAATTTTGACTAAGCCTAATTATTTAGTCGAGGGTCGATATAGATTTGGGTTTGGATTAAAGCACCTAAAAATACTTTTCATTTACTTTATCATGAAACATAAAAAGTTCTCAAAGTAACAGGAGTTTCTAAAAAAACATATAAGAGTAATTACACTTAACAATTAATTCTCATTTTAATTGTCATCCTTGAATTTGTAATTTTTAGAATTCTTCCTTCTCTTGTGTTAAAGTGCAATAACCTCTAATTTCCCTAAATGTCAAGGGATTTCTTTCTGAATGTCTTAACTCTCTTTCTCTATTTTTCTCCTATAGTTGCTTAGAAAATTCTTAACCCATTATTTCCAAAAAAGAATCCCATGCAAAGTGTCTCTTATCCCTTTTTATAGATTCTTATGGTTGACCCTTCCCATTCTCATCTATTCAGCTCCTTGAAATGGTCAAGATTTATGCATTAATCTCTTATCAAGTTACCCTTTTTCATTTGAACCCTTTAGTTGCCAGTGGTAAAGTTTTAGTGGTAGAATGATGTCACTTTGAATTGCTTTTTCTACCATTAAGGTTTAGGGATTCAAGATCAACATGAATTAATTAAAGTTTTTTTTTAACGAAACTTAGGTAAATCCAATGTGTTTTGTATTTTTTATAAATTTGATCCCTAAAATTTGTCAGCCAATTTTGTAGAAATCTACTTGATGAGCTCTATTAGTTGGCCAAATTTCACATTTATTTTGTGACATCTAATATCTTTAATATTTTTCTAAACTCAAAGTACTTATAAAATAATTTTATATATTTTTTTCTTTAAAACCCTTTTAGGTTTTAATTTCTTAGTCTTTACACCTCCTTTTTATATTAAGAAGATTTTATTAAGTTTATATTTATAAGCTTTATGTCCTAATAAAATTTTACAAGTTTTCAAGCTTATTTAATATTTTTATCAATTTTTTAATCTTTTTTAACCTTTTAATTAAATCTCCATAAATCTTCAATATTCTATTTAATACTTTGAAAATTTTGATTTTCAACAACTTGATGTGGTTGAAGTCTAAATAATTTATATTTTATTAGTCAACTTATCTCTCTCTTTGAGATATTACGTCTCCTCTTGAGAATGCATATTTTTCAAAGACATATAAAATAATTATAGAATTTTTTATAAGTTTTTTAAAATTCCAAATAATTCAAAATAATTAAAAATTTTATTTTTCTTTATAATTTGGATGCTATAAGTTTTCTTTCTTTATGATCAATAATCAACCTTAAGATCACTATGTTTTTTTTTGTTAATTTAGGCACTTAATAATTTAAAATTTTCAAAATATTAATTTAAATAATGACTCTTTTTTTAGGATGTTACAATCCTCTGTAATAAAAATACTATCCTTGAAATTCAACTTAATTAAATATTTTTTTTGGCTTTTCTCATTTTCTCATAATCATAGCAATTCATCTCTATGGTTTTAAATCCATTTGACTTCATCTAATTATCATGTCATTATTTTTTATAATAATGAGCTATGCTTCATAATTGTTATCTATAATTTTCCATAATCATCACATTTCTCAATTGCACTTTAGATCATCCTTGCTTATAAATCATTTGAGTGCTAGAATATCTTTTTTATTGTGGAACAATTGTTATATCATTATTTTGACCATATTATAAACAAGCATTCTTATAAAATTTCTTTTGACCTAAAAGTGATCCTTTAATCAGTATGTATACTCTATAATTCTCCACTTTATCCTTCCATTTTACTTATTTATCTTTATAAGTATATATATATATATATATATATTATTCTAGGTAGTAATTACCACTAAGTTATCATTCTTCAATCCTTTTTTTCACAACATTCTTTATCCATATTTTTCTTTAGATGGAATTGATTGATAAATACTTGTAGCATTAGCATCTCTTATTTAGTTCCCCATTTTATATAGTTTTGTTAGGATAATTTCCTTATCCCTTCATCTCAATTATAACTAAGTCCTTACTATATGATCACTTCCAAGTATTTTTTCTTTGTTCTCCTTGATGCCACCAATAATTTATTTTCTTATTACATATGGACTTTCTTTGTTATAATGCTTAAGTTTGTGACAAACAAAACATTTAATAAACTTTTTCTTACATTCACCTTCTTGATTCTTCCTACATGTCTCTTATCTTGGATTTTCTCTTATTTAAAAATGATGATATGAGATCATAATCCAATTATTTTTAATTTTCTTAAGAGTTTTTCATGCCTTGTAGCAAAATTATTATTTTCCCTTTTTTTCCTTAGTTCTTTAATCCTTATAGCATATCTGTTTTGTACCTCATTTTGTGCAACTTTTACTATCTCTTTGTATGTAGGGGATTACATAATGATTTTGATGGAGACTCTCAAATTAAGAAAATTATTGTCCATCTTTGATACCACTTAGATAGATCACTTCATCTCCTTTATTGTACCAATGTTGGAACATTCTACCATATAAAGTTATGCAAAATTTTTCCCATGTCATTTATACATCAAGTGTCTCCTCTAAACAAAGCCTCTATTGTTCCAAAATCAAGTTTATTATTGAGTATTTCTTATGTTTTGAGCAAGCCATGTCACTGTAGAGTATCGTGATTCTTTCAAGCCAATACTTTATATGAAAAGGACCAAATCTTAAAAATTTATCTACTAGGTCATTAATTTAATACCATTCTACTTGCTTCTTGTTTCTAGTAGGTGATAATCCTTAGTAATCTTACACTCTTATTGTCATCCTACTTTTATTTTGATTCTTCTCTTCTCTTAGAGATTTGTCCCTCATTGTTCCATTGTAAGAGCTTAATATCTCATCATGTAGAATAGGGTTTCCAAACTTCATTTCTATAATTTTAACCATAATATAATCAAGATATTTATTCTTATAATTTCTTATAAATGACATATGTAAAGATCAATTCATTTCCATAACATTGTTCTCAATGTTTTAAGCATCTCATCATGATTCTAAAAAAAAGAAAAAATTGATTAATTTCTTTAACATATCATATTATTAATCATCTTTCCTTGGCATCGAGCTCTTGTATATCTTCTAGTATTATTAAAAAAACTATTCTACATTTCTAATTTTTCAAGTCCACTAAATTTTTATAACAATTTATCTTAATAATTTTCTTGACTTTTAATCCATAGATTTTTCTTCCCTATTGCCCTACTTTTCTTTGCATGATATTCTTTTTATAAGAATACCTTAAGTCTTGTTCATGATGGATCTTACATAAAACTTGGCCTCCTTTACAAAACCATATAAGGGTTCGTGTTGCTTGGTTAGTGAGCTATGTGGATCTAGGGGCTCACATGTCCCTTTAGATGTGCAAGGGTAGAGCCCACATATAGAAATAACATACTATATTTCTTATTATTTTTTCATACATCATTCTACAAAATCACTAAATTTAATCCTCCAAAATCATTCTTGTAATTCTATTTTTCTTTTTTTAAACATATGGTACATTCCTTTTAAAGTACCACACATTTCACTTCTCTCCTTTTTATATATTATGTGATAGTGTGAAGCAATTTCATTAGTAACATATTATATGGCTCTCCATACATAATGTATGTTAGATCTTACAACTCTACTTCATACAAATGACTATTTAATCCTTAACTTCTCATAATATGCCAATAGTTGATCAAATGTATTGTATAATCATTTATCTCAAATATAGACTAATGTTCCATCCTCCTTAAACGTGTATTAGGCTATTCATATAAGCCAACATGTTGTATATTAATTTTATATGTCTTATAATTTTTTTTGGGTTTCTCCTTAGGTTGTATTATTCATTCTAAGCTTAATATATTATATGTTATTTATTAATATATTATATATATTTTTTAGGTTTACTTTCTTTCAAATATGTATTATTCATTTTGATCTTAACTTATTGTATGCTATTTATGAAGGAACCACACGTTTTTCTTGGGTTTACCTAGTTCTCATTTTAAATATGACATAATGTACACAACAGTCTAACATACTCTATGTAATAGCCAACATCATTTATACTCTATTCGCTAACTTAGTTCAAACTTAATTTTTTTATGCCTTACATTTTGTATGTTATATAATTCTTTCTAAATTTCACACCCTAAGATCTTTACATGTCTAAAATATCTTATTTGACCTTTCCAACTTATGTTTGCATGCTATAATACATTTTTTATCTAATTTTTACACTTTAGGTTGTTTGTTTTCTTACGATTATCTACCATTGGGCTCTATCTGCTTTAATACTACCTTTTAGTTCTCTCATTTTCTTGATTTATAAAAATTGATAAGAAATTGGAAATCACATCTTGAAATTTCTATCCCCTTATTTTAAAATATATTTATTTATTTTGGGATAAAAACTCATGACATTTATATATATCCATACAAAATAACCTTGATTCTATAAAACTTCTTATTCTTATTTTGAAAAGAAGTAAAAAACCTTTTTATTTTATGGCAAACATAAATTAATATAGTACTAAGTTTAATGAAAAGTTTAAAACATTATTGCAATAGAATAAAGTAAACAAACCATACATGTATAAAATAGATGAAAATAATAGTTTAATCTAATATTAGTAAACTTACTACATGATCATTAGTAAATCATAAAATAGAAAACTGATTGTTATGTCCTACTTTATGTCTTGCATAAAATAGCTTGAAAAACAAAAATAAGGAAATTTAGTAGTTATGAAATCATATAGTATTTAGAAATTTGTTGTCTTTTAATTCTTTATTTTCCATTATCTCTCTTGTTTACTTGTTTATTTCCATAATCCATAGAATCTTACAATTTCCTTTATAATTCAAGTTTTTATCATCTGAAAAGTAATCATAAATATTTTAGCTCAACTTTGTAAATCCTCTATGGCTCTATTAAGGTTCTACCCATTAGGATTAATAAATATTTTAACTCAACTAAAGTGATTCCTTTACTTATCTACTAAGCATCTACATATCATGAACACCTTACTAGTTTAGAAAACATCACTAGCAAGCTCTACCTCATGATTTACCTAATGTAAGATGTCTTAATAAGCTCAAATGACACTTTACTTTTTTTTTTTTTCGTTTAAATAATTTAACCCAAATCTTTTTTAACATTTTTTTTAATTCCATATAGCTTCTTCATTAAATGGTTTACATATACAATTTCTTTAATTATTTTTTCAATGTCTACATCTAACCATGACCAATTTAGATATTCATGTATCATAGTCTAGAAGAAATATTTGTAAATCAAGTCAAGTATTGCACATAAGCTATACATATAACATGAAGAGCATTACAAAAACATTACATGTGAATTTTTTAGATTAAAACTAATTTATCCAAGCAAAGGTAATTTCACAAATTTCTAGTACATTAAGTAATAGCCATATAATTGAAAGAAAATATTTCTTCTCTTTTTTAAAAAATTTATTTTTCTTTATAATAGGCCACTTATCAAAATACACATCAAACAAATGTATAAATGCATAAAACATGCCTAAACTTATTAGATGTTGTGATTAGACCTTAGAATTTATCTTATTTTGTAACATTCCTTCTTAAGCTCAATTCCTCTACATAGCATAGCTATTCTAAAGGAATTTGCCAAATTCCTTGTCCATTGCTAAAATATCCATTACCTCATTTTATCTCTTTTTTTCTCTCTAATGCAACAATGTTTTTATTTCCTACAAATTCATGGATTTCTCCCTAATTTTCCTTGATTCTCTTCCTCTCATTTTCTCCCATGACTTGTTAGAAACGTCTTCTCATAATTTCTACAAACAAATCCTAGGCATAATATGTCTTCTCCCTCCTTATAGATTCATGTATCTATCCTTTCCTATTCTTGTTACTTCAACTCCTTAGAACAGTCGAGATTCATTTCCTACCATTTAGGTTTAGCGATTTAAGAATAATATTAATCAATTAAAATTTATTTTATTCAAACTTAAAAATATAATATTTGTTTAATAAATTTTATCTTAAAAAAAAACTTGACTAATATTTTATGAATTTACTTCAAGGCCTCTAATAGCCAACAAAATTTCACAATAAGTTCGTAATTTTTCAAACTTAAAGTATTTATAAAATTATTTTCATATTCTTTTTCCTTAAACCTTTTTGGCTTTTAATTCTATGATCGTTCCACCTCCCTTTTAGTCAAGAAAAATATAATAAGCTTATATTTATAAGTTCTATATCTTAGTAAAAGTTTATCATTTTTTATGTCTATTTATTATTTTATCAATTTTTTAGACTTTTATACGTTTGCAATTAAATCTCTATAGATTTCTAATCTTTTATTTAATACTTAGATAATTTTAATTTTTTCAAAATATGTATTTAGATAATTATCCCCATTTTTAGGATGTTACACATCAACTAATATCAATTATAGTTAACAATTAGCTCTCAATATGGCTCAAAAAACTATACTTACCAATCTCAGCACTTGGTGCTAATGTAATAAAACTCAGTATGATTTATATCCAAACTTATCAAACAAAGTAAACAATACTAGCAACAATGAAATTTCGTATGGGATATAACCACACCTATGTCAACACCGAATGCTAGTAATAATAAAACTTACTATGGGTCATTCCAACAAATGTCAAGTTTAGTAACAAATTCCATTAAAAATAAAACATAGAATGGGTTAACCTACAACATTAAGCTCAACAAATAATGATATTGAGAATAACAAGAGATCTTATCAAATCTTAGTATGGTCTATAATTGTACTTGTCAAGCTTAAAAACCAATATTAATAATAATAAGGTCATATCATAATAGTTAATGCCTTATCATATCTTGATATGCTCTATTACCATACACATCAAGCTAAGTAGCCTATCCTAGAAATAATAATAGGAGGTGATATCATCTTAAAGAATCTTGGCATTGTTTACAACCAAATTCATCAATCTTAGCACCCAATTCTATTGAAAATTACATAAAAATTAGGATACCATACCTTAGCTATGAGATACTTTTATAGGAAAGGTTATGTCATAATATTGTATATCATACTATAACATTACCACTTTTGATGTACACAATATTGCTTATACAACACAACATATGATATCATATGATATTCATTTGTTTCTATGATCATTCTCTTTCTTTATTATTTATCACACATGTCATAATTCACAAGTATAAGCAACACATGATGTATATTAAGATATCTCATATATAATAAAGAAACATGAAATGACATTCTAACTTATGTTGATAAAAGAAGAAAATATCATAGCACAACATTGTATTCAAATATGTATGCCAATGGCATATCCTTCAAGATACCATAATATGTAAAGTAATCATAGTATGCCAATCAACCATGCTAATAATAATGTTTTATATTATAATGCCATATCATATCAGGACATATAATCCAAATGCATCATACAAAAAATATTATAATATGCCAAATAATTATAGCATACCAATCCAACCAAAATTAATAAAGAAATCACATCAAAATGTATCACATGGATAATATATACATATCATAATTATTAAATTTACCTACCTAGTATATTTGATAATGGTCTAACTCTTACAACAATTTCCCTTTTTAGTTCTAGCGTTCTTTCACTTTCCAAAACTATGCCTACTTGCATAAATTCTCTGACACCTCTTAGATATTTAAAAAACCATTTATAACCTTAGTAATTAATAAAGATCTTATTTTACCATCTTCTTCTACCAATATCAAAATGTTTGTTCCTCTATCAAACCCAAAGAAATGCTTCTTTCTTGTCATGTAGACAATTCCTTAATGGTATCAAATACATTGCGTTAAGTATCCTCTTGATTAGTTTACAAAAGCTTTGGATGGAGGATAATAGATATATTATTTTTCTATCAATATTATATCTTGAGCATCGTAAGTACCATCTTCTATTACATATACTACCATCTTCTATTACATATACTACTTAATTTTGACAAACATTTGGATGTAGTAAGAGCAATTAGTGAACCTCACTTTTGTCACCAAAAAATAATTGAATATTAGAAGATGCAAGAAGTTGCACATTAACTTTAGGAAACTAGCTTTGTATAGATGTATTAATTATGTTTATATATGCATTTGGAACAATAAGAAAATGTAGTATTATGACAATAAGAACCTAGAAATGGATGAAGCAACACCTAAAGTCTAGCAAACATTCTACGTAGCTCATGATCACATTCATGATATACTAACCTTCTTCATGAATTATATTGAAGTTTTCTAAAATTTTCTAACCTTATTAAAGTTTGCAACTTTATGAATTCTCTGTAAGTGTGACTACTTTATAGATTTCCTAAAGCTTTCACTTGACCCATATTTTCTCATTTAATTCTTGGTACCATCTTAATGATGAGGCAACAATGAATGAATGTTAGAAAAAGAAATTAGTATTTTAACCACTTTCATGGATTCTTCATTCTAATGAGATGATTAAGTTTCTCTTCCTCATGTAAATCTATTCTCAATCTTGAGGACAAATGACAACAAAATAATAAAGAGATAACCAAGGTTAGGGTTTCCTATGGATGGTGAACACTAATCAATCATGTAGGAAGAAAAAGAAAGAGAAATATTATAACATCGTAATTGTGTAATAAAATATATTTTATTACTATTTAGAATTATTTGAAATTTTCGATATTTTTTTGAAATATCTAAGTATTATTTAATATTATTGTTATACCCAGTAAAATATTATAGGTTTAATCTTCAATAATTCAATTGTGGCTTGGATGATTTCAGATCGACAGTAGGATGAGCCAGGAGCTCAATTGGAGGCTATTGGAATTTCTGAAATTTTCTGAGGATTTTTCAGAGCACCGAGATTTTTTTTAAAAACCGGAATTTGGATTTTTTTCTTTTTTACCGCGCGTGAACCGGACCGGAGCGGTTCAGCGAAGGCGGGGCGGTTCGCCGAGGTGCGTTTGCGCGTGCGTTTGGATAAACCGCGGATAAGCGGATCGGACGGGCGAGATCAGCGGTGGAGATTAACCGGCTGATCGGGTGTTAAGCGGCGTTTTTGGAAGGTCAACCGGCGCTTAATGGGTCTTAACGGGTTATTACCGGTTTAAGCTGGGTATTTAACCTAAACTGTTCGGCTGTTAGGGTTTCGAACGGCGGCTAGAGGCGAAGTGTTCGCGGCGAACGGCGGTACTTTCCGGCAGCCTTCCAAGGGGCTTTTGGTAACCGGAGGTTCGCGGGACAAAGGCGAGCATTTTGGTACCGGTTTCGTTCGGCGAGGAGCTGCGGTTGATCGCGTGCGAACTTCACCGTCGCCGGCGAGCAAAAAAAAAGGTAGGAAATTCAGATTAAATTAGTTATTTAGCAAATTAAAAATATGGATTATTTTGCAAATAGCTACTTGAGCATGCAGATATGGGTTTTTGGAATTGATTAATGCAATTTATTGATTTTAGCATTTTAGGGTTTCTTTTTTTTATGAAGAAGAATATATAAAATTTCCGCCGAATTGGAATTTCTGTGTATAGAAGCAAGCCTTAGGTTTTGATATTATCATATTGCCATTATTCAGGTTATCTGAATGCTAGAATGATTTTAATTTCATGAATTGGCATAGTTGGATCGGACAACACTTCGGCGAAAATTTTTGCATGGACATTTAGCTTCGCGACTTGATTATATGGAATTTTTAGGCTAGTACGAGCTTTAGGCTAGCGTTCCCTTGCGTTCGGTGGCCGGAAATCGACGGAGAAAACGGAGACTTCCGGAAAGTCGACGGTTAGAATTTCGCGGGCGACGGGCGAAGGAAGAGGATGAATTAGGGCTAATTAGGGATTAGTCTGATTATTAAGTGAATAATTATTTTAATTATTAATATTTATATGTTAAGCGTCGGCCCGAATTCGAATCATTAACTTCGGCCGGCGGGGTTCTTGGCTCAGCGCGTAAGGGTTCCGAACCGGCGACGAGAACCGGTTCAGGGGAAATGCGGCGCGAATGAGAGAGAAGCGGAAAAAAATAATTTAATTCGGAAATTAATCCGAATTTTCGGAAAAAGGATATGCGGATTTTAAATTCGGAAATTTATTCCGAATTTGGGAAAATGGATAAAGGGCAGAAATTTATTTTGGAAATTAAAATTTCCTGAAGTGAGGAAGAGGTGATTTTTGGGAATCACGTAGCCAAGTTGAAATTGACTGTTGGAAATTACCCATAAATCCAGTGCAGCTGAATTAATTGGAAGGAAGTGTGACACTTGGGTGCTACCAGAATAGTCAAAATTTTGGTACAGTTTGTGTTGCTTGGATGGCAATGACATGGATTGAGTCAGTTTACTCAGTGTTGGCATATTTCAGGGATTGGCATATTGGACCGGACTACTATAGGCCCTATATGATGTTTTAGGGTAGTTGTGGTAGGTAACTGTGCGGTACAGACTTAGCTTTCACAGTATACATGTGGGCTGGTATGCGCCTTGTTGTATCTGGACACATGTTGCCGAATCTTGGAGTTAGAGCTTGGCAATGACTGTAGGTGCGTGAGCTTCTATGGAAATTGTTGGGAGAGGACTTCTTGGGACAGTGGCTGAGTCGATCTCTTCTGGTCCATGAGTGTAGGCCTGCGCGCCTGAGAGTGGCAGTGACAGGGGTGACTCGCCGTGGCTAGTCAAGTGTGTAGGCTTGCGTGCCTGAGGGTGGCAGGGGTGTCTCACGTTGGCTAGAGATCTATGTGACTGGTTCTGTCTATAGTCTCCAGAAGATTGATTGACGAGAGATGCTGCGGTGTCGGGTGCTAGGCATTGTGATGCGTGCACAGAGATGGGCGTGTCCCGCTGGCATGCTTTGCCTAGGCGCCATGCGTGCGCAGAGATGGGCGTGTCCCGCTGGCTTGCTGCCTGGGAGCATAGAGGAGAGCTACTCTGGTGTGACTGGGGGTGACTGTGGTTGGTCAGAGTCTGGGACTGAGAGTGCCTTTCCACCCTACATTATTATGCTGTATTTCTATACTCTTACTATTATCCTTCTCTTGCATGAGAGTTTTTTTTTACTAGCTGTCTTTCCTACTGGGCGTAGCTCATTCCTTTATTATCTATATTTTTCCAGTGGCTCGGCAGACTTGACGCCACCCAGCTTTAGGTGGGATCGTGATCAGTAGGCTAGTGGAGGAGATCTGATCTGTGATTTTCTGAGACATTCTGGTTAGTTGATTGTTGCTGTTGGATGTATTCAGTGAGACTGTTATTCTTATGTCTTGTATTATGTGAGGGTGATTCTGACTCATGTACTCGGATGGATGATGTGGTATTTGATGGACTGTGACTTTTCATATGAGTTACATTTTTATACACTATCTTATTTTCTATCTTGACGGTATGGGGTGTGGAGCGCGATTTCATATCGGTGGATGTTATATATATATTCTTTTTGTTGATGGTGAGGTCATTACATGACTATGGAACTTAACCTTGGGGGTTCAGACTTCTATTAGATCGGTTCTCCTACCGGTATGGGTTAGGAGTATTGGGTCTAGTAGGAGTAACATTGCGCGAGTTCATCAGTTAATTCAGGAGTCATGAACCTGATTTGACGGTGTGCCGGGAGATGGGATCCACATAGTTAAGGAAAGTAGGTGTGTAATGATGTGTTATATCCTATGTTTTTCGTAGGCTACTCAGGTTGGTATGGGACGATCTGAGCTGTCTATATAAAAAAAAAAAAAAAAAAAAAAAAAAACTGGGGTGTAACAATTATTTTGAAAATCATAAATTCCTAAGAGAATATATGACAAATCAAAGGAGGGAGGTGAATGGAAAAGCTAAGTGTACAAATGATTTAGACTTCAATAACACCAAATTGGTAAAAATAAAAATTTTCTAAGTGTTAAAATGAAGGAGCATAGATTAATTGATATTTATTTACAATCATAAAAACTCTTAAAATAGTAAAAATATTAAGTTGACTTAAAAAATAATAAAACTTTACCAAGACATATATAGATTAATAGGATAAACTTAATAATGTTTTTTTTCCATAAAAGAGAGTTGTGATCATTGAATTGAAAGTCAGAAGATTTTTAGAAAAAATAATAAATTACTTATACAATGTTTTTAAATTTGAAAAATTATTACAAATTCTAATTATTTCTAAAAAAATGTAAAATTTTGTTGATAGGTAAAGTTTATTAAGAAGAATCATAAGAAATTGGTAATGAACTTTTAGAGCTCAAATTGATCGAACAAATGTGACAAATATTAGAATTTCTTAAAGTTTTAATTTAATTGTGACTTTTAATTCCTAAAAATCTCTATCTTCATCTAACACATCGATAAAAGATTCAAGGTAGAGGAGAGCTCAATCATGGAAAACTACTATAATTCAAGTGATTACAAGAGGAAGAGGCTTATGGTGGAGCTCTTGGAAGGGATGCAATGATTACAAAATTACTTCCAAGCTTATTAATTAAAAAATTATGTAAAGAATATAAAAGAGGAGACAAAATAATAAAAAATATTGACATAACATGAAGTAGTAGGAGCCACACACTAGGCTATGCGTAGAGGCTCATTGTAAATATACCAAAGCACATGCTTGATGCAAAAGGGCAAAGTGTGCCAAACACCTATGTGTGCTAACATATGTGATCACATGGGATTGGAGTGTGCACCAGCCACTTATGGTGCACACATTTTGTTTGAGTGCAGTAGGTGCACCTACTACATGTTGTGGTTAATGCTTATATAGAGGATTATCTGTGCATGAGAACAACACCAGTGGGCGAACAATCCTACTAGCACCATTGTGTGCATGCTAGGGCATGAGCCAACACACATGGCTAGGCATAGAGCTTATAGAATTTTTATATTTCTAGTCAAAATTATATGTTTTCATATTTAATAATAAAATGTTATATTTAAACCTCTGTACAAAGTGATGAGAAGGATGAATGAAAAAATTAGAATTTTACGAATAAAATCTTTTTGAATTTAGAACACATTAAAAGAAAACTTTTAGGAGAATTCAATCTCCTTATAACAAAACCTTTCTTCTCCTTCACTTTCTTCCTTTGCTTGTTACTATTATCATGCTTCTACTTCTACTATTATTACTTTGAAAAGAAAGCTTGTTGTTAAGTGCTTGGGCTGAATCATACTATTTTTGATTTTAAAGCACTTTGATTCGATGTTGATGGTACATGTAAAGAAGAAGATAGTTGAAAAACAAGCCCTAAAAAAGATTTAAAAGATTGAGAAGGCTTGAGTCAAGGTCACTTTAACAACTTTTTTTTCATTTATCTTAGAGGCACATGTAGCTTTATTAACTCAACAAATACAAAAGAATAAGGATGCTGTTAAAATGCTAATCCTTTCTTATGATGGATCCAATAAAAAATTTATAAATATTACTCTTAATCAGATAAACCCTTAATTATATAGTAATCTTAAGAATATTAGAGACAAAGATGAGGATGACATCAATCATACTTTTTGATGCATAGAAATTGATAACATCCTTTTAAGGTAGATCTTATATTTGATTTATCAATTTTAGATAGTATAATGATAGTAGAGATTCCTAGTTGGAGTAATTAAGAACTAATTTTCTTTGTTTGTCTATTCATCACTAGATAAGGTAGTGTATACTTGACTAAAAATAAGGAGCAATGAGTTAGCTTGGTGGAATTCTCTCTTAAGAAATGACATAGATACAAAGGTGACCTAGAGTCAATTTAAATAATTATTTAAATAAGAATTTTATCACATAGGTTACATGAAGGAATGGTAGAGAAACTAGCATAATCTATAACACTAACACTAATATGGATAACTAATGTAAGAATACGTCAAAAGATTTTGACAATAAGTCATAAATTTAAGAGTACCTATTAAAGAGATGTAGATATTATCAAAGTATATTGCAAATCTATACTATTTTATTATCATTAAATTATTTCTTTTTCCTATTCAATCTTTAAAATAAGCTAATACATATGTAATACTATTCAAAAGAAGCATGAATGTAGAAGTTAAAACTAAAAAGATAAAATACCAAGAGGTCAGAGTATAAGTTCCAATATTAGCGATACAAGAAAGACTATTCCCTAACAAAATAAATTACAACCAAAATTAACAACATTCCTTCTACCAACAAAAATTAGAAATATTATGGTTACTATAATAAGAAATGACACAATGACAAATTTGATGAAAACTACATCTATAACTATTTCTAAAAAATTTTATGAAGAATAGAGTACTTATTATAACTAAAGTAGAAAAGTATTTCAAATTTCTCTATAAATTAATAGAAGTTTTACTTATAGTGAGTTCAAAAGCTTCTCTCATGAAGCAAAGAAAAGAGAAGAACTCTTTACCATTAGAATACAAATCAAGAAAGATTTTATCAGTGCGATTACTAACACTAGAAGCAAAAAAATATTTTATTAGAAAGTCTTGTGAAAAGACTAAAATTAAAGACTATATCACATCTAAAACCCTATTCCCTCAAGTGGATTCATAAAGACTCCAAGATGAGAGTTGAAAAAATACAAGATGAAGTTTTCTATCATCAAATACTACTTTGATGGGGTTATCTGTAAAGTAGTACCCCTTTATGTCCTCAAAATTATATTAGAGAATTCATATTTATGAGATTGAGATGTCATTTATTATCAATGAATATAATATTATTAATTAATGAAGGATGAACAACACTTCTTTTTGACTCTAGAGAAAAAGCATTAACAAAAGTTTTGTTAGTATTAACCAAATGAAGAGACTGGAGAATACTTAAAAAAGATATGCATCACTAACAAAATCAAAGAAACCACTTGATGAAAGTCTCAATTTCTTGAAGAAAATAAAAGAACTAGATATGTTGATAAATTAGTTTAGAAAAGAAGATTTGATAGGATTCAAATCTTAAAAAGAAGGCACTTATGATCAAGAAGAGAACACTTTCAAGATCATTAAATCCAAAATTGTTGGAAAAAATCAAATGAAAAGAAAAAATGACCAAAAACATCGAAGCAGCATGAAGCAGTAAGAGTCACATGTTAGGCCTCACAAGGAGTTGCGAGCATGCAAGTGGAAGGGTGCGACATGCCGGTGCATGCGATAGCCTGAGATGGGCACAGTACATTGCATATGTATCCTGTCAACCACTTATCGTGTAGCCATAATCAGTGTGCCTGTGTGCATGAACAATCCCCTTGGCATGTGCATATGCATACAAGGGTGTAGGTGCATGCACAATCATATGCAGGACTTGTGGAATTTGTAAAATTTGGGAAAGTTTTATATTCCTAATTAAAATCAAATAGTCCAAACCTTTATATAAATTAGAAGAAAGATGTATGAAAAAATTTAGAATTTTAAGAATCAAAGTTTTAGGAATTTAGAACCCCTTAAAGGAAAATTTCTTCGAGAATTTAATTCTTTTTGTGGCAAAACTCTCATCTCCTTCACCTAATTCTTTTTTTCTCACCATTACCAAACTTTCACCTTCGTTATTGCTACTTTGAGAAGAAGGCTACCATGATGGCTTAGAGCTAAAACATCTTGTAAATTGATTATGCAACCATTAGAGGAGTTGGATGAGTCAGGAAATGGAGGAATATAATGGTGGTCAGGTGTCATGTGAAAGATTTATTAAAAAAGAAGGAAAGAAATCCTTATTCCATAATTACAGAGAAAGGTAGATTTAGAAAGAATTTGAGATAAGGGCAATAGGGCAAGAGGAAATCAAGGACTATGTTTTGTGCATTCAAGTCAAAGAAATTGTGAATATCATTGTAGAAGTGATTGCTTTGCATTCATATTATACTGTTTTTTCTACTAAGATAATGATGGTTGGCTTAGGATTTTTAGTGGTCATAATGATACATAACATAGAACATCAAAGTTTGTAGTGAGAGTGATGCATTATGGTCAATTTTATTTAGTAGTTTTTAGTTTTTTAACATGATATATAAGTTATTGTATCATCTCTTTATATATTTGTTGTATGGAAGAAGTTTAGTATGATTTATTATTTTGTTGTAATATATTAAAGCAAATGTTCATAATAAATAAAATAGGTTTTTATTGCTTTTGTTGATGTTTTCAAAATGTGAACATTTAACTAGTTTATTTTTATAAAAGAAATAAAAAAAATAAAAAGAGAAGACATGGCTCCAATCTCAAAAAGGTGGGTTGAGGTTGTGCCAA
This sequence comes from Vanilla planifolia, assembly GCA_023846275.1. Lineage (NCBI taxonomy): Eukaryota > Viridiplantae > Streptophyta > Magnoliopsida > Asparagales > Orchidaceae > Vanilla > Vanilla planifolia. The sequence goes on from CM043870.1 coordinate 27,744,471, forward strand.
CTAAAAATGTTTTGGCAACATCTGATCAGCTTAGGTTAGGGTTTTAAAGCTGATTCTTTAATTAATTAATTCATAAAAAATTCTTTATTAAATCGTTTAGTTTTAAAAATCTATAATAACTTCAATTAGATTCTAATTAAAAAACCATAAATGCCATTATCTTCTCACAATCTCTATTCAAAAGTAGTCATTTTCAAAATTTGAAGCATATGCTTTATGATGCATGTCACAAAAATTATTATTTTACTTTTTAAATCACATTCTTTTTTTGAGGTTATCAAAATGTATATATTATGATAATTCATGCTATTTCATATATGATAACATTGCTTCATAGATTTTTATTGCCAAGTTTTAGGATGTTATGGATTCTCATAACCCTTTCTTATAGTTGTTCAATAATGTAAGTTTTTGTTGACTTTTGCTTGGAACTTCACTAAATGGAATGAAGCTAACCTTTAAGAGTACACACAAGTAAATGTTTTAATTTCTAACATCATTTTCCATTGCATATCAACACTTGCTATCATTATTAATAATGATAGGTCATTTAAGAACAAATTAATATAAAGTTTTTGTTTGCACGTGAAATTTCATTATGATTCTCATTAATCTCTAATTTTGAAACCAATGCAAGCTAAAGAAAAAGCAAGGATTATGGATATCCTATAAGGTTGGTTGAGAATTGCTAATAACAATTGAGCAAGAGAACTATTTATTTATTGTGGGCATGTCATATTACTCTAATTACTATTACAAGTGAAGCTCTATTCCCAACATTGTATACTATCAATTGTTTGATTTTAGTAGAGTAGAAACATTATACATCAAAGGTAGAAGCTACCTCTAATTATGCAAAAAAAAAAACCTAGTTAGGAAGATGAAAGAATAGCAATGATGAATCAAAAGGCAAGAATTAGTGTGTTCAAGGGAAAACAATAGCTTTTTTTAGTTTTGTTATAAAACTTGATTTTCATACACAATAAACATTGTAGAGATAGATTTTTCAATATATACTACATAAGAAAATAAACTTTTTAGAAATTCAACATTGAAAATAGCAAGTTGAAGAACTATAAGTTCTGCTTTCATAATAAATTTAGAAATCACGATTTTTTTAAGAGGAGTTTAATGACATTGCAATATCACAAAATATACTCTTTTATACCTACTCTTGTTTCCGCAACATATGCAGTGTCGAGTCAAGTTTCATTTGCTAAATGCTTTAGGAACCTAATGATTTTGAAATACTTTAGTCATAATATACTTCCATCCAAATTATTTTCATGATATATATTAGAATCATATGGATTCTATACTTAATTTACAATAAAATAATTAAATTTTTAAAAACATGTCAATTAAAAGTGAATAAAAGCCATTATCAAAACCCTTTATTTATATAGTTCTTTTATCTCCGCTAAGATTTATTTTTCATCATCATTAATTGATGAGATGCCATCATTTTTTATAAAAGAACTTTTTATTTAACAGGTTTTTAGAACAAATGATTTTTAATTTTTAGTTAAAGTTAAATCTTCAAAAAATGTAATATCTCTAGATTGAATAATAAAATTATTTTAAATTGAAGTGTGGTTGAGTAAAATAGGATAAATTGCTAAGAATAAAAATTTTGATTTCTTAAAAATATTTAAAAAATATTTTAAATTAATTTTTAATACATTCGAGGGAGTCTCTAAAATGATTTTGTACAAACTTTAATTTTATTTCAAAAAATATTAATTTTCTTTTAAAGATAGTTTTTTTTAATAAAAATTATGAAATAAAAAATCAATAAAAATTAAAAAAATACATATGATTTTAAAATGATTTGATTTAAAATCAAGCATATGTCTAATCACAAAAAAAACTATGAAAAAAAAAAACAATATAAATCTTTTAGTTAAATCATGAATAGACTAAACTCTTATAATAATAAAATAATAAAAATACCACAATAGTCTTATAACAAAATAATAATGATAAAAAGAGGAAAAATAAGTAAGAGGAAAATTATTAGCAAACTTATTTCTTATGCTTGAAAAAATATTGAAAAAAGATACAAGTGTTTTAAATGAATTAATTTGAATTGAGAGCTTAGCAAATTTGAAAAAGCAATAGAATTTGTAGGTCGATGCTGAACGATTCAACATATGGAAGTAACATGGATCACTGGTTGTGGATGGCTTTAATCTTGTGACTTGAGATTTTTCTGTAGATTTATCAAAATTTCATCAAACAATTATGTTAAAAATTTTTTTCTATTTATAATCAATTTCTAATGACTAAAAATAGTTGTCAAACAAGCCAAAATAGTCATTACTTCTTATTTTAATTAAAAGGAGGTATGTGTAAGACTTTTTAATTAAAAACTTATGTATTATTTAAATAAAAGGTTTAAAAGCTCACACATTTTAGCTAAAATAGTTGTCACATAGAAAGTCGCACGATTGTAAGGATTCTTAACTATTCAATCATGAAAATAGTATGATTGGAGTGCTAGATTTAATTTAGCACTATTTAGATTTGCTTTCGCTGCCTCTTTTTTGTTCATTATTTAGTTCCCGATGTTGATACTAATTGATTATGCTTGATTAAGGGATTTGGCAATAATGCCCCAATCTGATACTCTTCTATACGATTTTGGGAGTAATGCCTTGATCTGACACTTTTCTATGTGGTTTGGGAGTGATGCCCTATTAATATAGCAAATAAGTTTAGGAATTATGATATAGTATTAACATAATTAAGGAAAATAAAATTAGGTTTTTTATTTTAATTATTATGAATATTATTATTTTGAGTAATTAATCATTTTAATTATAATGCACTTTCGATAATAAGTTATTGAACAAAGATTTTCAACTATATGATTGAAATAAGATGATGAAGATAAAATGAAATTAAGATGAATATGATTTTAGAATCCTTATGTTTTTCTTAGAAGAAGAATATGAAGCAAATGGAGTAAGGCATTATAGTTTAGTATTAAGGCAGTTAACCTAAGAAGAACTAGGTTTTTCATTTATATTTTTATTTTAATTATTATTAATATTATCATTATTATTTACTAATTAATAATTATAACTATAATATAATTTTTGCAGCACATTTTTGCGAGAATCTTTTTAACAATGTAATCAAAATAAATTCAAAGTAAGATAATCATGATTTTAGAATCTTAATATTTTTTGAAGATGATTAATTTAAATCAAATTTTTGTGTTTTGTAAAAAAATATTTTAATCAAACTTAATATTCTAATTAAAATTAAAATAAAATATCTAAAATTAATCTCGAAATGAATCTCATAGTTGTTTGCCACTTCAACTAAGGTGATCTCTATGGTTTTTCACTTTTGTTCATCTTTTTCATTAAGTTTTCTCATAAACATGAATATTGGTTATCTAAAATCTAAAAATTCACTCAATCAAATTTATTAGAAAAATTTTGAATTTATTATTATCAAATAAAGTACTATAAGTGAGGATCAATAACAAAACAAAATATCATTAATATTAGAATTAGTCACATGAACCCTATATAATAGCCAATAACTACATCTTTGTTTTATATCAAATTTTTTTCAATTATAAAATACCTTTCATTACTTCTAATTAAGTTAACATTTATATCATATAAATCATTATAAATAGGACATAACAAATCATTTTTTAAACATAAAATAAATTAAATAGTTTTTATTATACTTTTTTTTAGTAAAACTTATATATTTTTGTTCATTTTGTTTTTCACTTTTAGATGTCAAATCCATATCATTATTCTTTTATTTGATTTATACTTCACATGTTTAATTATTCATGTTGAACTTTATAAAAGAACAATCATTGAAATAAAAAGATTTGAATAAGAAATTTTGCTATTGGAAGATAATTTATTTAATTTTAACAATTTATTACATAAATATTACATACCAACAAAAGACCCATTTTTCATTAAAAGAACTTTATTAGAATAAAACAATTAAACAATACCCATACTAGGGAACCAATAATAAATATTTTCCTTAATTTTAAGAACATGTAACATTTATGCTAGGTTAAAGTTCTTTATGTGTCGACTTAATACCAACTTCTCTTTCTCTAACCACACTCACTAATGTTCAATTGTGCATGCTCTCTAAGAGTATATTGGTAAGATAAAAATTAAGATCTACCAAAAGTTATATAATTTCTAAAAGTGGTCTAATATGTATTACTAGAAAATAAGCATTTTGTTTTCTATGGTAATAAGTTCTTGCAAGGTATTGAATAACCCATGTAATAAGTTTTTATATTGTCATTTGCATCAATATGCACTTGTGAGTTTATTTTTGTAATATATTTATCTTCTTCTTATTTTTTGTCTATCCTATGTGCAATAACAAGATTATCTAGTGTCACTTGCTCTTATTATGTCTAAGAAAGTGTTGAAATTGACATTAGGATAACGTTAATTTTTTTTATAGTTGATGCAATATTCTATGCATTTTTCAAACTAAATGATGCACAATATGTTAAATTTCATTTATTTGACCTAGTAAAAAATGAGTACCACACTTTTTGTTCATTGAATGATTCAATCAAATAATTTTCAAGTATCCATCATCATTCTTGTACATGCATTCAAGTTCATTCCAAAGTTCAAAAGATGAAGATGATGTGCAAATTATGTTATCTAAGTAATTAACCAACACAAATACAATTAGACCAAGGTAAGAAAGTCAATTTCTTGTGGTGTTTTTCATTTTCCCAAAGTTTCACTAAAATTAATGAATCTTATATCACCATAGGAATCATTTTCTAAGCTTGAATTCATACCAAGTGAAAGATGATTATGGATCAAAGATGTTAAATTTAAGCATGTAAGCCAATATTGAATTCTTTTTTTTCCTCATATTTCAAAGTAAATGCCAATGAATTTATTTGGCTTAATATCATCAAGATTAGATAAAATATGAGTTTTTAAAAATTTGTTTTTCAAAAGAAATTAAAAGATAAAGCCATAGACTTAAATGCAAAGTGTTGGAAATATAGTAATGTGATGTTCACAAGAGTGAGGTGAATTGTTCAAATTATAAGCTCAAGTCAACTTAAATTGTAATAAATCGTAATGAAAAATATTTGAATTCTTAATCTTTTTGTATCTTATAGAACTTTCTTTAAAAAATATTTTTATGCTATGCAAACTTGTTGTATAAGAGTGCAAGAAAAGTAAACTCCATAACAATTTATTGAGGTTCAATCAAATTTCAAATCTACATCCACCCTTAGCTAAAAGACTAAGCAATCGATTAAAATATTGACTTAGTAAAATGCTACAATCTTAGTTTAATAAAATCTTATAACACTCGCTTAATAAAAACTTCAAACACTAAATTCTTAACTATCAATATTCTATCAAATTGATCGTACTTGTATGACAATACAAAATTCAATTCGTACTTAACATCACTTAGTCTAATCCCTTGTCATATCCAAGTTAGGATTGAACATACAAATATGATTAGGCATATTATACTACATGAAACTTAATAATTCTAAATCTTAACAAACATCTCTCAAGTATCAATGTTAAGATTGGTGTATCATTTATGTACAAGTATAATAACACACTTAAGCTACTTTTCACTTAAGATGGTTCTTTGTCCAATCCATAGATTAACTCATAGTATTATGTGATCAGTCCATTGTATGCATACGATTAGTGCACATTTTATGTAATTCAATAAGTCCATTTTATTTTCAATTCCTACTCTATTATTGTCCTTAACAAAAGATGCAACTCACTATGTATGTAATGTTTTAAAGAAGTGAATTAATCAACTTAGATAAAATATGTCTTAAATAAAAACCACATGAGTAATGCGATGCTTATAAAGCATTTAAAGACTTTGACTCAAAGCTCATCGAAGCATAAGTGTCTCCACAAAATTATCATAAGTTGTAATAAGCAAATACCATTAAAGATAAGTTAATACACATCTTCTCTAAGTTTTTCTTGAGTTTGTGTTTCTCATGTTGTCAGTTACAATTTACACTTAAACTCCTTTATTAATCTCCTTGAGTTAATTGATCAAGCTCATTACATGATTGACTTATGTACTCTTAAGATGCATGATCTAAAAATACTTAGAAAAAAATATTGGTAATAATAATATAATGATTGTGTCATCATCAAACAAGTGATGTAATGATTAAAAGTATAATAATATCCTTATTTTGATAACAAATCATTGAATAAGTAAAAAAATAAAAAATATTAAATAATATAAGTACATAAATACTCACGTTATATTCTTGCACCTACTTAATGTATGCAATTACAAAATTTATAAATAAAACATTAAGATGCATAGAATGTTTTTCATTTCTCACATTTATCTCCCCCTTTTTTTATCACCATCAAAAGATAAAACAAAATTAAAACAAGAAAAAAAAGGGGTGTACACATATATTATAGTTGGGAATGTAATAATAAATGACCAAGGGTATGCAATAAAATACCTGATGAAGGAAAAATAAACATTAACTCTTATCTAAGAACAACTCAAATAAAGATTCAGATAAAACTTTAAGGGGGTCATTTACATAACTACCCATAAATTGATGCATATAACAATTTTAAATAATCATAATAAAATAAGCAAAAACATGCTTAAAATGTTAAATCTAAATAACATGCTTCCATAAGATTTCTTTCCTTTTCTAATTAAAAAAAGAAGTATGCATATAAGCATAATAATTAAAATTCAGATTTTGGAACCCAAATAAATTTGAGTCTAACTAAACTACAAACAATAACTTTAGTGTTTTTAGATATATTATAATTTTTCTTTTCAATTCACATATGAGAAGGGTACTAAATGTTATGTTATTGACCCTTAACATGGTACTTTGTTTGATGATAATAGATCATAAGTATTTCTAATTAATTTTTTGAGAAAATATTTAATATTTTAGAAAGCTAATACTAATATTTATGAGATAACTTAAGAAAAATATGAATAAATATCAAATCTTATAAATATCATCTTTGTTAGAGTAACAGACTACTAAGAGATTCATTTTAAGTTTAATTTTAGGTATTTAACCTTTATTTTGATTAAAATTTTGAGCTTATTTAAAATCTATTTTACGAGGTATGAAAATTAAATTTTATTTAAATTAAATATTATAGAAAAATATTTAGGTTTCCAATATGATTGATCATATTACCTTAGCAATCTTAAGAAGTATTTTGCCTTGATTATATCTTTGTAAAACTTTGTTGACAGACTTATTTAAAAAACAAATTATAGTCATAATAATTAATTGATAAAAAAGAATAATAATATTAATAAAAATTAAAAATAAAATAAAAAAACCTATTTCTACTTAGCTCTTTAGCTTAAAACTAAACTGTAACATCTTCAGTCAAGTCATTACTCCTAAAACACATTTGTTGGCATAATTAGGTTGAGAAATCACTTTTGAACTTGTATTACATTGAATCAAGAAATGATTTTAGTACCTATAGTCAGTTAAATGGTACGTATTGACGGTAGGATCATCACTTGTCAAACAAATTAGGGGGAGCAGCCAACCCTCAAGTAGAGGCTACCTTAAAACTAGATAAAAGCTCTGATAAACATATACAACTTACATTAATAGGACAAGTGGCACAAACTATAATATACTTTTCATGGGCTAGCTTCCGAATTTTGGGAGTGATGTAAGCCTTTTGATTTTGTAATTTATGATCACACAGTGTGAAATTAATCTGAAAGAAAAATCTAAATCTAGTCATTTGATCATGGTTGAGATAGAATGCTCATGATTCTTTTCACCTTTCTAATACTCTTAGATTCAATTTAAATTTTTGAATTGTGAAATATTTACAATCAAATAATTTAGAATTCTTTCAATCATGCAGCACTCAATTTGGCTTATCTAGATCAAACGACGTGTGATGTACTTTTGTGTAACAACCATTTTGGCCATTATTTTTTAGCCATTTGAAATCATTATTTTTTAATTAAAACCTATGCCTACATATTTTAATCAAATTAAGTAGTAAACACTAATTGGTTAGTTTTATAATTACTTCTAGCCATTAAAAAATATTTATAAATAAGAGATTCTTTTAACATAATTGATTGATGAAGTTTTGGTGAAATCTTGATAAAGTTGGAATAAAAATTTCAAGTTCATGTTGTAAGAAACCATGCTTATTGTCACTTCAATTTGATGCTTTCTTCTATCTTCAAACTCCAAATTCTACTTGCTTCTTAAATGAGCTAAGTTTTTAATTTTTGTTATTTCTAATTAATTCAACTAAAATACTTGTGTCTTATTAAATATTTTATCAAGAATAAGATTTTTATTTATATTAATTTTCATTTTATGTTATCAAATTATTTTCTTCTATTGTCAATTTTATTTTGTTATAAGTCTATAATAGACCATCTCTTCTATTTTATTATTATGAGGGCTTAACTTACCCATCTTTTGGTGAAAGACCTATATTAATTATTTTTTATTTTTTTAGTTTTTGTTAAGAGTAGACATAGGCTTGATTTTAAGTTAAACAAACTAAAAATTATTGGTATATATTTTTAATTTTTATTTATTTTAATATTTTATAGTTTTCACAAAATTTATTATTAAAATAATAAATATAAAATAAAATTAACATTTGCACAAAATTTCTTTTAAAGATGTGCTCAAGTTTATGAAAAATTATTCTTTAGTATTTTTTTAAAATATATCTAAAAATTTTAAATTTTTATTCTTAATAATTCACCTCCCTTGTCTCTTATGAACAAGACTTCACTTAGAGTTCTCATTTATTCTTATCTTGTAATCCTTGTATATATGACCCTTATTCATGTAATAGTTTCATGCATGAAATGATGCATAAGAGAAATTATCAATGACATGCATAAATTTCATATTTTTAGATACAAACTTCTTATGCATGAGATGAGATGAAGCACAACAAGAATACAACTTAAATTGAACAAAAAAAAGTTTATCATTGGCATTCTTATTAATACATTTTTTCTAACTTGTCTTGAGTAGATTATCGATCAACTAAATTTTTTAAATTCTTCACATTCAAATTATCACACAAGCTAAGACAATTTTTATTCTTACTTTATATACTTTTTTTTTTATTACAAGTGATTTTGAAGCTATAACTGAAGAAGTTTATTGTCTAATTCTTTATGGGAGATTTTACTGACCACATCATGCTCACTCTTGAAAGATGCATCATAGTTTGCCAGGAGACACACTACTTTATTTTATTCTCCTTGCTTGAAGGTGATGACGATGGATCTAAATTGCTCCATGTCAACTTTTTGCATTACTTTTTTATTCAATTAATCGGTTCTCTTTGTCTCATTATTGAAACTTTTTATTTGATCTTTTTTGTAAGCTTTTATCAAGTTGGTGTTGTAGTCTGTTATTAAGTTGGTGTTATAAGTTTTTATTAAACTGGTGTTATAAGCTTTGATTAAGATTATATTGTCAACTTTTAGTAAGTTGATGTTATAATATTTTATTAAGTTAGTGTTCTAGTACATTACCTAACCTTTTGGTTATAGATGGATATAGATCTAGCTTTGGACCAAAACATTTGAAATCATTGTATAATTTACTTGCATTACATCCGCATACTACAAGATTACATGGCTTAACATTATTTTTCTAAAACAAGTAATATAAGAACCAATAAGATTAAGAATTAAAAAGTCATCCATTATTATTTATTACTTGAACTTAAGTTTTCTTGAGCTTTTAATTTGCTTAGTTTGCCTTCCTCTTTTAGACATTGCACTTCTATATTTTCAAACAAATGGTATCATGACTTTTGTTTCTCTTAATGCTAATTACAGTTTACATGCAAACAACTTTGTTAAGTTTCTTAAGTCAATTGGTTAAGCTCTCCAAATGATTGACTTATGTGCTCTTGAGAAGCATGATCTAAAAATACCTAGAAAAAATTAGTAGTAATAATAAATTATAATTTTATTATCATCAAATAATTAATACAATGACCAAATGTACAACATCAAGAACACAAATAAATAAGTAATAAAAAAGATATGTATAGCTTAGGGAAGAAGCATGCCATTGTTATCATTAAAATGGCTTAAAGATTAGGTGTACAATCATTTGATAAAACTTTAAACCACTAATTTTTCCTAACTAATCCCAAAAAGAAGAAAAACAACTAAGGCTAAAGTGAAAAAAGTTCTTAGAAAAACTTAAGATTGAAAGTTTCTTTACTTATAGTTATACTCCTTGAATGCTAGAAAACAACATATATAATGAGTTCCAAACAATGAATTTTTCTTGTTTAAAAGAATAAATGAATATATGTGTAGATACCTTTGCTCTTAAAAACTATGTTTTTTTCATCAAGGCTCATCCATGTTATTAGTTACTTATTGCTACTAAACAAATGACATAAAAGATAGATATATAATCAAAAAATTTTATTAATTAGTGAAAAGTTTATAATTAAGAGAAACATTAGTACTTTTTTCTCTCCTATTTGTGCTTTGTAACTAGTAATGTCTTCCAACACGTGCACTTGTGAATGCAAAATAATAGGAGGTGAGTCTTCCATTGACTCAATAAATAACTACAACAATGATAATAATATCAAACAAAAAATCACATTATCTAGTCATTTTACAATTTATCTTTTACATAGTATAATTTTAATGATTCATGTTAATACATTGCATAAGAAAACTAAGCAACTATAGAATAACATGAATTCATTCCTCTAATAAATAAATAAGAATATGAATATAATCATAACAATTAATCATGTCATAAGAATGTGTCATGCTATTTATTCTAGTTTCTCTGGTGAACTTGCTTGTTGGGTTCAATTTTCCTCTTAACAAAATTTAATACCATCATAGTAGCCAATCAATGTCATTACCTAATTGCTTCATTTACATTAGACTTAATTATAATGAAATCTCCAATTTTATCATAGCTTTTTTATCTTACACGCAACAGTTAATGTATGCGATCTTTTTGTGTTTTATGTGTTTGAATGCATGTGCTCAATGTCTATTTGATCAAGTTACACCCTCAAAGGTGACCAACCAAATGGTTTGCCTTACTCGATTGTCACAACACAGTGCCCAACTAGAGGGTTTTGCCCTTCCTGACTATCACAAATAATCAACGATGCACCACTAAAGTGATTTACCCAACCTAACTATCATCATTTTATAATATCAATATTGGCTAATCATTATTGTTACTTGATTGCCATAACTAGTGTTCTTGATTACAAAAAAGACTTGGTTTATGTTTCAATTGTTAATGCATGAAAATAAATAATACAATAATACAATTATTCATATTTAAGTGTTTGAAACTTTTCTTTGATTATTTGTATTCCAAACTTGGCTTTGTCACAATGCCAACCATAAAATGTACAACCTCCAATGTTTATCAATGTGTCTAATTTTGCAAGTTTATCTCATGTTTATCATCACATGGTCATAGTGTTATATGTCACATATTTTATTTGTTGTATCATCACATTTATTTGTAATCATTCATAGTTTGTCATGCTTGGTATTCACTTAAATAATATCAAATAATGACAATATAGATCAACTTAAATTATACATGAAGAAAATTTGTGAGTACAACCAAATCAAAGAAGTAAATTTAACAATTTAATTTAAGTAGAAGGCATTTTGTTAAACATAAAAATACATCGTATCGGTCACCTACCTCGAAAACATCACATGTTAAAAAGATTCATTACAAGTTATTTCGAAAAGGAAATATAAAAAATAATTTTACCACAAGTTTCACAAATTTCTACTTAAATTAATAATCTTATCCCCCACAATACTCCATTAGTCTCTCCTTAGTTTCCTTCCAAAATTTTGGTTATTTGGTTTCAAAAGTTGTTTAAAAAACATTCAAAATGTAGTTGTCAAGTTATTTAATTTAAAATTAAGGGCTTGGCTTTAGTGTCACTATTTTAGAATAATTAATCAAGAGATATCTTGATCACTAGCTTAACTTAGCTCATATTCACAAATCATCTTAGGGGAATGATGAAGAAACTCACACTACAACTAACTAATTAATTTATCTAACTCACACTAATAAATCAATAAAAAATTAATAAGTTTGTTTCTCAAAATTGAAAAGATATGGTCTTCATTATAATTGTTCATTTTCCTTGTACATTCATATTGCATTTACATTGTCCACAACATAACCAATCATAGATGTCATAATATAACAAAAAATCATACTATAGAGCACATAACCACAATATATAAGTACACATACATCCCAACCCAACTGCAACATAAAAACAAATGAAACATCACCATATGCCATAATGAACTCAAATATTATTATATCCCAACACAACACTGACCAAACCAATAGTACTTAGAGTGCATCAGAACCCTTAACTCAATCAAGGCATGCTTTGGTTACTATGTCATATGTCATAATAATCATTATAATATGATCTTCACCTCTATCTGACAGTAGCATGACCTATGATGTAAGTATGGAATGAGCTTCAAAAGAGCTTAGTGGGTAAATTATTAAATAAATATAGTAATATAACCATGGAAACATAGTGATGCCAAAATAACCATAATATTATATGATAATATAAGAAATATTGACCAAGAGTTATTGAATTGTAATTAATAGTAATAAAAATATCACATTATTTCCTTTTTTATATCAATAGCTTGATAGCAATAACATGATGAGAAAAGTCACACAAGGGCATAAAACAATTGGATCAGTAACTATCTATGCATAAGTAATAATAATAAAATATTTTCATTTTTTTGTACTACTTATTTATTCCATTTTTACTAATCATAATCTTTTCTCATTTAATTTCTATCCCCATTAACCATTTTTACATAAATGCCCCTATTTTCATATATGTAACCTTTATCCTTACTCCTAATATAGCTTATAATAAATCATATTTGAAATTATATGACATATCTATAGATTTTAACCCATAGCATAAACATCAATCATAGTTGACATTTATACCTCATCTTGGCATGGATTCAAAAACAATTCCTACTAAGCTCAACATTTAATGCTAGGGACAATAAAACTCAATATGAGCTATACCTACACCGATTAAGCTTAGCAAACTATGCTAGCAATACTAAAATTTAGTATTGTTGTACCCACACTTGTTAAGCTCAACAATTAATGCTAAAGCCCAAAATAGAAGGACATCTAAAAATATATGGCATCTTAGTATATCTCAGTATAGTTTGCAGCCATATCCATCAGGCTTAACACCTATTGCTAGTTACAAATAATATAGAAGCTAAGGTATCATACCATTGTTTTGGGATAATGACATAAGAGAACTTATATAATAATGCATTATCAAATACCATAGCATTATCAGATTTGCACTCAATATTGCTTCCCAACTTAACATTTCATATGATATTTCCTTATTTCTTATTCTTTTCATTTCATTATCTTTCTTTATTGCTTATCACACATAGTTGTAATGTTTTATTGTCATAATAAAATAGATTATAGTATATGAGAATATCTCAAATATATAAAGAAATCATACTATGCCAAGAAAGCCCATGTATATATATACATATATAGTAGAATGCCATAACATAATGAAAGATCATAGTAGACCAAAATATTGTATCATCGTTTAACATATCACATAAATAATATGATAATAATATATTTATATAATAGTTACTAACTTTACTTGCCTAGAAAATCTAATAATACTCCACTTCCTTTTTGAACTTTTCTTTTTGGTCCAAAACATTGTCAACACAATTTCACTAAATTTCACATTCTTCATGGTATTCTATCACCCCATTTGAATTACATAACATTGTCAAAAGTTTCTTCTCCATTAGACACAATTTAAGTAATCATTCAAAAACCTATTGGTTTTTGTAACCATCATGAGCTTACAACTTAAAGCAAATGCTAATCTTCTACAACAAATTCTTGACCCTTAGAATTCACCACAACATAAATACTATTAGTTTTATAGTCAAAAGAAAGGAAAACTATGTTATTAAGGCTTATCAAGGTCTTCCTTTTTTAACTTGTACAACTGCTTCTTAGATTTGCCAAAGTTTTCCTTGCCTTCTTAACTTTCCTTTACCTATAACTAGTAGATGGTGCTCCTCTTTGAAGATCTAAAAACACCATGAAACTATTTAATTCCCTGAATATTTTAATAGAATGAACTTTATCCCTTGGTCATGGCTTTTCTTTAGGTATAAGAGATTATTAGTTCAACTCCTACTAGCTACAAGCCTTGGAAAATCTTACTCTTTTTTATTTAAATTAAAACCATAACTAGACCTTTTATCCCCTCTCTTTTATCATCCTTCTCCTTCTCTCTTTCTCTCTTAGGTCTTTGATTTCTCCTTTTCCAAGCAACCTCATGTTGAAGAGAAATAAGATTAGGAAATAAAGTTGCAAAGGCTATACTTAAACCTTAATATGCTTATTGGAATGTAATCCTCATAATTATGTCAACTAGGATATTTATTAAAATTTTTCTTCCAAAAATTTATAACAAATTTATTTTGCCTAAAAAAAATCACAAACCAACCTTTGTTGGATTTACCTTGATGAGTCTTTCCAAATATATGATCATTTTCAAAATTTAAGAAACTTTATAAATTCACATTTTATTTAGCACTTGCAAACATGTTTCTTACTTTTTTAACCCAATTCTTATGTTTCAAAAGTAAAAACTGATATATTGAGAAAATTTGCATCATTAACTCATATTAATATTTCTAAATTTTCCTTTTAAATTAATGTAAATTTTGGGATGTTTTGGTCTCCCCAGCTTATAAAAATGTTGTTCCTAATACTTAAACACATCTAGATACATTTCCATCACATCTTATTAAATTTCTTAGAGGACTTCTCACTCAAACTAACTTTGACATTAAAGTGATAGAGGATAGGAATGAGGAACTCTTATAGTTAAGTCTTAAATAATCTTTGATACCAAATGACTGAGGATTCAAAGATTCTTGTGTTGCAATGGCAAAACCCAAGTTGCACACATACCATGAGAAAAAATCTTGTTCCTGGGAAATAAGATGCCAAGCCAAAAATCGTTCTTTTTCATTCAATAATATGGGTTTAAATAGATCATAAGGTTAAACCTAGGCCTAAAAGAAAAATGATAAAAATATCCTTTTTAATAAAAAAAATCTATAAATGATAAAATATATAAAAATAATTAAAAACTCATAAGCGTTTGACAAATAACTTATTACAGCCTATAATCAACTTAAATTCAATTTAAATAAGAAACAACCCTATGTCTTTTGGATCAACTTAATAGCATCCATTGATGTAGCTTCTCCTACATCATGAAGTCATTAGGATCACTTTATTCCTTAGCATATTTTCTCTTATATCAAGGATTTACACTCACATCTCTACATAATTCATGTTTGGTTGAATCTTAATATTTTTTGCAACATAGCTCATCAATTTAATATATTTTAATTACCTTAATCAAGACTTTCTTTATGATAATCATATTGTAATATTCATCACTCACTACTCATCTCTTACATATTAGTCTCTTAATTCATCCTTTATTCATTTACCACTCATGTCCTTTCACTTTTATATCTAATCTAATCTCATTTCATAATCATTCTCTTTCTATTCATATATCATCACTTATCATCTCCATTATTTTCATCTTCTTTCAAATCATTTGATCTTTATATCTATTCCTTTTCATTTCATCTATGTCTATTTTAACATATATTCATCTCATACTTACTCTTCTAGCATTCGATCGATTTTTTTCAAACTTTATATCATCAATTCTCTTACTCTTCTTTCCATTAGCAATTTTTCTATCATCTCTATTTCATTCATTCCATCTTCATGTCATATCTATTCAACGTTTGTTATCTTCAACAAAACATTATATCATCTTGAATTCATAATCAAATCTTCATCTTTTAACTTAACTTCTCTTACTAATCAACAATACACTTCTATAATTACACCAAATCTAAAAATTTTTATAATTCTTTTATTTTATTATTTTCATTGCCTTAAATGCATTTCTATTTTTCACACATAATATTTCTTTTTTCTTTTAATTTTAGATTTTTCTCTATCATCCAACATTTTTATAATCATTTATCTATCTTATCTCACTCTCATTCATTCTCATACCAAAAATAAAATGTTCATTATATCACATATAATTTCTCAATACTTTCTTCATTAATCTATGCATCTTTTAAAGTCTTAATTTTCCTCTATTAAGTTTTTTCAACAAATAATTATGTACATCATTATCAATAACTCATTAACAAAAACATTCACATATTTTATTTTCTAATTAACATTATATTTCATCTCTTTTTTTGTCAATATTATCACAATGATCTATCATAAGCACTCATTCCTTTTATCTTTCTTATAATTTATGTATATATATATTCTCTAAATCTTATTATGACTTCTTATTTCTAAATCATTCTTTCCCATATTCTTTATATTACTCTAATGAATCATTATCATTAACATTCCATATCCTCATTTCTCAATTCATATTATAAACTATTATTTAATCTCACATCATTCCATATATCATCTCTCATTCTTATATTATTTCTATATCATCATTTCTCATTTTCATCCATTATTACAAATTTTTGTTCAAATCTAATCAACAATGCCATTCTTATTCCATATATTTCATTTATTTCATAAGAACTCAACTTAATATATTTAGATCTATAATCTCATTCATTATCCAGTCACTTATCTATCATTCTTTGTTATTCAAAATCAAGAATCATTATCCTCTTATTTTCCTCTTTTCTCTTGTTTATCTCATTCAATATATCACCTCAATCTATATTTCCCTATATCTCCTCATTTATTCTCTTTTTATCTCTAATTTTGTCATCTTTTAGCAATCATCAAAAGATTAACTCACATGCTCATTATTTTTTCCTTAAATCTTCCATCCTTATCTTATTAACCTTTACTCAATCTCCTTATCTCTAATTTCTTCTTCTCTTTCTTAATCCAATACTTTTTTTATTTCATATTAATCATCTTTGTCACTCACTTTCTATAAATTTTCTTTTTTATAATAATCATTTAATCATTAATCACTTAAATTCTATGTCTATCTTCTTTCTCTCACTCTCTCTTAATATCAATCGATCATCTTCACTCATTTTATTTTTCATCAATCTTATTATAATTAACTTTCATTTTTCTTATCATTTTGTAAAATCATCAATATATCCCTGTATTCCTTTTCATAATCATAAAATCACCTAATTATTATCTATCAATAAATTTATTAATCACTTTTTTCTTTGTTACTCTAGTTATGTATTAAAAATATTCTCAACTCATTTATATCACATCTTATTACTCTCCAATTATCATTTATATCATCTTCTCATTTTATTTTACATCTACGCATCTCATATTCATTCATCTTTTTAACTCCATTGTATATTTTAATTCGATCATCAAGCATTATACTATATCACAATTGTAATCATTATCAATTATACTAAATTTTTCTTGTTTATTTACCACACTTATTATTTCCTTTTTGACTCTAACTCGATATAAATTTTGACTAGTCACATTGCTAAATGGGTTGTCTCGTTTGTAAAAAACATGTTGATTTGGTTATTTTATTAAATGTTATCTAAATAAAATCTTAAGCTAATAGAAATATGAGTAATCTAATAATTAAATATATAATATTTTCTTCTTAATTTTTGTTGTATCCTTTGATGTGATGATCACAAAATCAAGACTAATTATTTCCTAATACCTTATTAAGCTTAGTATTATTTTAATTAAATTTCAAGTTGTAATTTAGTGATTTGAAATTATTGGAGCAATGACTGTTGTAGCATAAATAGTGAATGTAATTTGATGGCTTAACCTATTGACTTTGGAGGCAAGGACAGTAGTCTTTGTAGAGTGGATAATCCACAAAAAAACTTTATTTCTATATCTTTATAGTTAGCATATCAAATCTTTAAATTCTTCACAAGTGTAGCACATAGGACTATCATCCTTCATATATATATATATGTATATTTATTTCAAATTATATTTTATTTGAAGGTATTTGAGTTTTTAAATATTCAAATATTTTTTATAAAACTTTTATTATAAAAATAAAAATGGTAAAAGTTTTTTCCTAAGCACCCCCTCCGCTAAGCTCAAAGGGCGTGGGTTAAGTGGCTCAAACACTGGCCTTAGGGACCCGTAGGACAAGAACCAAACCAAAATCAAGATAGGTCAAGTCTGAGTATCGATTAATATAGGTTATTGTTGCATTCTTTAGGTCCATCAATTCAAGACATTACTTTTAACCGACTTAGAAAAAATAAATCAGGGTGGACTCGTTATTTAATTTATGTAAATTGGGTTTGTTCAGACTCGTATGCAAGCTGGTGACTCAGGTAATGACTTCCCAAGGACATCAAGGGATAGCCAACGCTATTTGGCTGATTATAATACGCAATATATGTATTATAAGTACAAAATAATTGAGTAGTTTTGCAATGTGGGACTAAACATAAGCATTACGAAACTTGAGAATTCTACACTAATTGATAGCACATTTTTGAGATCGAATGGTTTAGATCTTTGCAAATAGTCTTCTGTCTTAAGTTATTCATCTAGAATGCTTGATCAAATAGTTGATAGTTTCTTCACATGTGTGAATAGTACTTCATCATCGTTATGATCCATCCAACTTTTGAATTCAATGCTCCAGATCTTATCTTGTTGTGATTAGATTTGATTCCTTTATCATTTAAGTTGATCCAATGGCTACGCTCTGCTTTCTTAATCAGACGACAACTACACCATCTTCTTCACCCATATTAATATCAAATTTTGGCTCTCTTTTAGTTATCAAAATTTTTGTAACTCCATTTTCTCTATTTTTATTTTAGCACTTTTAACTTTTTTTTGTCTTATATGATTCAATAGTTATTCTTTTACATTGATTAAATGGCACAATAATGATATATTATTTAATAAAAAATGACACTTGCACTATCTGGCATAAAAATATTGTTCCTTATTTTATACATTACCTTGTGCAAGCACCAAGTATGATGATATTCATCTTAAGAATATATTAAGGTGTCTTGAATGAACAAATTATAAATGTTCTCCAGATATTGCCTAAAAACCTAATTGGTAGGATTATAAAAGTGATGATGGCTTTAGTAATCCCCAAAACTTTATAATATCGATATCTAATTCTGGTTACAGTCTCAAAATAGCCTTCCCTACTTCAAAATAATCTTTGAAGGTATTAGAGCCACGTATAATGACTCGTTAATGAGTAATGAATATTTGTTATTTATAGTCATTTTCTTTAACTTTCAATGATTTATGTACATTCACATGCTATCATAGTTCTTCTTCACAAAGTATTAGTACTCCATATGGGGAAACACTAAACTTAAAAACTCTCTTCAACAACACTCCTTACTGATGTCATCTTGTTATTAGAATGAGTGAGCTAAAACCAGTTAGGTGAACAATGGAATTTTAAAAATACCCATAATTGATTTTGAAAAGTTTGTGTGAGGTATACAATGAAAGAAAAGAATTTAGGTAAAAGAAATAAACAATCCATTAAACAATCCACTCCTTTTTGTCAAATAATTAATAGGGATAAATCTTACAATGGAGATGTATAAAGGGATCTATAGAGTGTCCAGAGGAGTCACTAAATCATGTCTCTCATTAGTAAAAAATTAATAAAGTCTACAGACAATTTTAACACTTGTATAAGAAAGTCTTATAATAAATCTTTAACTAATCACTTTTAGCTCAAGTGACACAACTAATGTATGAGAATGGGAAGATTCTACCAATATGTATGCAATGAAATGGCAAGAATGTAGATTGAAACCATAAGATGAAATAGCTCTTTTTTATCTAATACAAAACACAAATAAAGATGTTACAGTTTAACTCTTTGGCTAAAGCTTGTCATACACTTAGAATGATGTAGCAATTTTTATTCATCTTTTCTGTGTGCCTTTTTACCCTTTTATACTCCCTAATAAGATAATAAATTATTTTAAGATTCTCTTAATGGCTAAAATTATGTTTCCAATGACATTAAATAGCTGATATATTTCACGGGCTACGTTCAAACATGGACGATATAAATATTGTACCATGATGATATTAGATACAACATAGACTCATGGATGATGAATATATCACTAGTGCCTGTATGAGTAAATTACATGCGATTGACATATGCATTCCTAAGTGTTACAAGACTTTAAGTGAATTGTTTTGACATTTTAACTATTAAACTAGTAAATGATGAGCTATAGACGGGTAGCCACATTACTATGAGTGAGTCCATATGACTTTAAGATGTGAAAATTGAGTTATAAGTCATTGGGCAATGCCAACAACAACCTTAAACCTTCTTGCAATTAGATTACTTCTTATTTCTTCAATCTTTATATACAACAAATCTCAAAGACATATTAGTCCTTAAAGACTTAGTTTTATTATCATCAAAACACTTAGGTATGGGGTCCTTTTGATGGTGACAAAAATGAGGCTAGTTTAGAAACATATCACAATGAGAGTGTATATGCAAACAACTAAATTTCTTAAGTCATAAAGGTTCAAGCTAAGTAAAGCATTGATAAGTTAGAACGAATCAAATTCAAGTTTCTTTTTATTAGTATAAATTATCTATTAAAATATTAATGAGAAGTAATACAAATCACATTTAGGAATGGATGTTTATTCCAACCATAAAATCAAATGTTTGATCAAGAAGGAGAATGGCATATTGCACCAAACATTGAACACTTAATGTACTAGTTTGAGCCCACAAAGAGTCCATCATCGTCCTTTGACAAATGTAGGTAGATAAAAGTCTGCAAATATAGCTGTCTGATGCAAATATCCTTCTGATGACATATGAGTATGGTTATGCAAAAATTTGGATAGTACCAAGTGTATATCATTGCATAATGAATATCATTATGCCTAGGTAGAAGGAGACGATGAAATGAACAATACCTAAATGATGTACTGGACTAACCCTAGATAGTTTATTGACAATGTGATAAAAGAAATTGTTAGGAATGATGGAGTCTAATATGTACCATGAGATAAGGCATAACATAGTGATGACAAGTGAAGTGAATAATAATCACATCGAGTCATACCAAGATGAAGAGAAAGCATTGCCATCTGATGTGTTGCATATATGTGAACAGTGTCATATGTTTCATTTGCATAATGAGATAATCCATCGATGTTGTAGTATGAAGAGAACTGTGACTCAGGGTCAGACCTCTAGGATTAAAAAATCATCTAATACAATGATGAACTATGAATTATATGTTTCAAAGATTGTCTTTTCTTAATCATTGATTTTGAGTATCATTGTTTTCATTATCATGCACTATCAATCATAGAATCTTGTGCAATGGGCTAATGTAAGGCAATCTAATTTTTTGCATAGATATAATGGTCTTGTGTTACTTTGGTATGCTAATCATGTCCCCATTTAATACTTTATACATTTTCCCCACTAATGCTACAAGTATACATGTTGCTTTGTTTCCTTATTTCTAAGTCTTATGCAAAGCTACTAAAAGAGAAGAAGCTACTTGTTTTACTTGTTGTAGGTGATCTATAAATATCTAATGCAGCTTTAAGCTTCCTTGCAACTTTCTTGTTTAAGAGATGTAGTCAAGCTTAATACTAACATTTGTGTATTGATAGTTAATGAACCATTGAAGACCATTTTAAATGCTTGATAATGAAGCCTCCTTTGCAAAAACATGTACTACAAGATAAGTAAAAGTGTGTAGAACATTGGCATCATGATCTTCAATGATGCTGCCTACTACAAAGTAATTTTCCAAATTATTATTATGTATATTTATTTTAACTAAATGGGTTGGAGGAGGATTTTAGTATACCAATTCACTTTTTTGTTTTAGAAAGGGCCCACTTGCATAAGCATACTATTCTTTTGCATTGTTTGCACAATCTAGAAACATTTGAAAATATTGAAGCATTGATGAGTTATGTTCAATATAATGTCATTCTTTGATTAAAAAAATTTCCCATATATTTTTTTTTTGCTTCACACCTTCTCAATATTCTAACATATTAAGAGGTGTATGACTTGTAGTACTTCATAATAAATAGGACTCCCTTTAACATTCTAGAACCAATTATATAGTAGAATGTTTATTTTTTGTTTTATGTACACCTGAATATTTAAGGCTCTATTATAAAAAAAAGCAAGAAATTTTGTGCAAGCTAACAATCAATAAACAAATGATCATTAGAGTTTTCAATGGGTCAATGTGGATATTTGGATGAAATGTGAATGTTGTGTCTTTTTAGTTTGTTAGCAAAGGGTACAATTTTTTTTAAACATCCTTCAAACCAATAATGATATCTTAGTGTGGTATTTTTCAAAGCATTTGCTTCTTATTTCCTTCTATGATGATTGTAAATTGAAACTTCCAAGCTTGATCTCTAGTAGTACCATTCTATTATAAAAGATCTAAAGATGAGAACTAGCACAAAATGCTTGTTCTTTTTCATATTCTTCTATGTATCTAATTTGTATCCCTTCTAATTTTTATTTAGATATTTTGCTTTCATGAACTCAACTCAGATGGGGTAATCAATTAACAATTTCCAATTTTGCATTGCTAAGTATGCCAACATGATAACTTTTAGTTTCTTGTTGCTTAATTCATTTTCCTCTAATGGTATATATATCCTTTCCTATTTTTGCCATTGATGCCAATGACTATTCTCTTAGTCTCCCTATAAGAGCCCATTTATAATCCTTTTCAATATATTAATAATTTGTATTGGAGGACTTATTATCAATAAAGCATAAGTTGGCATTGAGTTCAATCCATGCTTTACTAGTATAAGTCTATTGCCCATATTGTGAGTTTTTTCTTCGAATCAGCCATCCCATTTTGCAACTTTTGAATTAATTGTTAGAAGCATAATGATATCTTCTACCATTAAAAATCGAGCACCCTAAGTATGTGATGTGAAGAAAACCTAGCTTAAAACCTAACATATTTCCTATCCTTTTCATTGCTAATGACTTTATATTTTGGGCAATGTAAAATTTTAGCTATTGCATGTTATGCTATGTACCTAACATGTGTTGAAATCTTTCAAGGAAGTTGCTAATATTTTTTAAGGAATTTAAGTCAACTTTACTAAAAATTATAATGTCATTAGCATAACTGAGGTGAATTACCACAAGACATCCTTTTGTAGTGGTGTAATGCAATATTTTCCTTTTTTGAAATTATCACTTAAATGCTCTTTTAAAAGCCTCCATTTTTATAATGAAAATTAATGGAGAGATTGGATTACCTTCAAATCCCTTGTTAGTTGAAAATACCCATGACAAAAACCAATAATTATGATGGATAATCATAAATAGCTTATAATGTTACTAACTAGACTTTTGAACCTATCTAAGAATTGGAGTTTTCTTAGAATTTGGATGAGAAAATACCAAGGCAAACTATCAAAAACACTTTTTATATCCAACTTAATAACTTAGTTTCTACCCCTGATTTTTCTATTGAGTAAGGAGTATATTGTCAATGATCACTCTCTTTTTATTGATCTTTCTCATTCAAAAGAATAACCTTTGTATGGATTGTTTATAATCTATTGGCTAATAGCTTGCTTAACATCTTTTCTATAAAGTTTCACACACATATTGGTCTAAACTCTTGAAACAACAAAAGCTTATCAGACTTTAAAATAAATACTAAGTTTGCACTAGTGAGCCCCTTAGGAATTGGACTATCAATAGTGAAATCAACTACACCATTTACCACATCTAATTCTTTGATATCCTAACATTTAGTGAAAAAAACACCATTAAACTCATCAAGCCTTTGTGCATTTTCTTTGTCCAATAGAAAACCACTTGTCTAACCTTTTTTAATTCCACATTTTGAACAAGAAAGAGGTTCTCCTTCTTTATAATTAAATGAGGTATATTATTTGAAACTTCTTCAACACTGATGACCTTTTTTTCTAATTAAAGGCCTTAGTAATATTGAGCAATGCCCCTTTATCCTTCACTAATGCATGAAAGAATTTAGTACTTTTCTCTCCTTCAACTACTTTACTTTAGATTGTCAGCACTAATAGATTTCTTCCTTAGCTCTTTTATGAGCTAGTGATTTACTTTGATTATGCTCATCTTGTCTTCTTTTGTGTGACTCTTATAGAACTTTTTTCTATATTCTTTACCACTTCTTTTACTCTTTTGATAACTTGAATTATATCACAAATGTATTTTTATTCCACCAATTATTTTCCATTACTTTGTAAAAGCTCAGGAGTGTTATTGACATATTTTTAAACCTAAACTACTTGAGACATTAGGCTTGTCCATTAGAGTGTCGTAACTGCAAAAGGTAATGGTTAGACCCCATTCTATAAAGGTTTTGAACAATTATAGTTCGATTGATATGCATCTATTTCTTATTTACCAACATCTTATCTAACTTTTTTCAAACCTATTTTCCTTTTCTTCTTCCAACCCAAGTAAAAGGTGAACCCAAGAAAGGAAGGTCTAATGGGCTACAATTTTGACAATCTATGAACTCATTTGTTGTTACCAAGGAAGAGGTTGAAGATCCCTAATATTCATTCATAGAAGTGATTACATTAAAGTCTCCCCTACTAACCATGAGTCCTTTTGATTTGACACAATCTCTATTTGTTAACTTCACTATCATCTTCTTAATGCTCTTATATACTTAATATATATGAATGATTAGTTTGAGGTTAACTGACTTCCATTTCTTATAACATACAAGTGAATATGTTAATCATTCACATGCAGAATATCAATTTGGTTATTATTTTTCCATTATACCATATTTTAGTAGATGAATTTCTAATGATGTGGGGAAAACCATAACAATTTCTAGACCTGTGAGTTTTCTTGCTTGAGTCACTGGGTCATGTAATGCTACTATCAATATGTTATTTGTTTTAATTATATTTTTAAGGAAAGCAAGTGATTTGAGGCTCAAAGCACCTTAATATTCTATATCAATATGTTATCTATTTATTAACATCTGATTTGTAATTTCATTATTCTTACACTTCTACAATTTCCTTTCAAACTGATGCAATGTTCCAATGTTTTTTATAGCTTTTTATCTTCTTGTTTGTACAAAGGTAAATCATCTTATTCAAGTGGTATTAGTCTTGAATTGATCGCTCTTTTTTGACATTTGTTATTTAAATGCTTTAACATCTAAAGGTCAAATATTCTTTGGTTTATTTTTGGAGGGGTGCTTCAAAATCCAACATTGATTTGTGTTTTTCTTACCATAAAACTTTCTTAGTAACTATATAATCATCAGAGAGTTTTGTTGACATAATTTGCCTCTTATTTTCTACCATTTTGAGTTTACCTTTATCCTTATTCAAATTCATCCTTTACTTAGCTTGTAATGCTTGAACATATTATAAATTCTTATATTAAGAAAGATTTTGACTTTGGGAACCATTTACTATATTCGTTAAGCACCCATGTCCATCTAGCTTGGGTGATGATCTATTCAACATTTGCCCAAAGATTAATTTTTTTCTTTAGATAGTCCTTCTGATTAATATAATGATTTGCATCATCTGTGTTTGCTAGAATGTTAATTTTTGCTACATTGAATTTACAAGTTGAAGTAATTTGTCTTCATTTGCAACAAAAAATGCAATAAATGATAGGTTGTCATGCTTAATCTTTTGAAAAAATCCATTCAAATTATCAACCTTCTATGCGACTTTAATTTTTTTTAGTTTGTTTACTAAATTAACTTCCATTCATACTATAAAAATGCTTAGCTACGTTAGATTTAACATTATAGCATCCACCTTGTGCGGTTTACCAACAATAGAAGCTATTGAGTATAAGACTATCTTATTGAATAAGGATTATGGAATAGATGAATGGGCAAATGTTCAAAAGATATATAAATGGGTCCAAGAGATGGTTCTATGTTAAGATAAAATTTCAGAGGCCATTTAAAAAGTCGTATTTGGGTGTTAGCTATATTCCATGATCTATGTAGCTAATAATTGAGAAAATCATCTTCTTTATAAAATGTAAGTAGAATAAAAATTTTAACTTCAAGCATGTAAACTCCCCTTAAATGAAAGCTCCCCCTGAATTCTAACATTTTGACTTTTCTCCCCCTTTTGGAATCATTCAAAGGGATTAATAATAAGCATTCAAATGCAACCCAAGGCACCATAAAATGAGTAAAATATAAAATATCAAGAAACATTGTCATAAAGTACAAAGCTATAAAAAACCATAGTTTTACACAATGTTCTGAACATTTCAACATAGCTTTTCATTTTCACTTAATCTTTCTTCAGTAGGCTCTTAAATATTATCATGGCTCTAATGATTTCTTTACACAGAGACTCATATTAAGTCTGATATTATGATTAGAGTTCATTCATTGACCTCTACAACTACAAATCCTTTGATCTACATGAATAGCATGTTGTTGAAAGTTAGTTTCCAAAGTAGCTAACTTGGAGCAAATATTTGGATAAGTAAAGAATACGACATGTGAAGTAACGCTAAGACTAGAAGGTATAAGAAGAGTAGGTACATGCAATGGAAATTTTATTCCTTAATAGTCTCCTTCCTTATATCATCATCAGGTTAACCATGGCTAAAGTAGATGATTCTCTTCATATCTAATTGACTAAAAAGTTTTGGTATGTAGTCCATCTTATAGACTTTGATATTATATGTGAAAAAAAGAATAAGGGTAATGAGGTTCCCATAGCTAAAATTCATCTTCTTTTTATTCTTGGACTTCTTGATCATAGTGAACTTTTTCATCAATTTGAATATTGCTTCCCCAATATCAAATGCTTCCTCCTTCATGTAATAATAAGTAGCCATTAAGATCCATGAAGTTATTTCTACCTATCACTACTACTAGATAGGATGGTGTTTCTCAAGAAGTGTTGTACAAGGTAAGTTTTTAGAGTTAGGTGCTTAATTTCTTAAAGGTGTATCTTGGAAACCTAATTTACTTCCTCCCAAATTAAAAGGATTGCTCTCACAATTGGTCCACAAAATGGACTTGGACATAAAAATGTTGAAAAAATTATTGAGATTAGCTTTTATGATATTCACATCACTATGGAATAAATAAAACTTGGTAGTGTTGTAATCTTCATTAATATCTTGATTATTATAAAAATATTTGATCATAAAAGATTAACTTATAAAACAGCCTCAAAAGAGTTCCAAAAAATTAAGACAAGCTCATTCTTCTTGATTTCAAGTTTAGGTGATCCTTTGATAATCTCATAAGCCTCAACATCAACTTTAGTCCTAAATTATTTTCATCAATTTCATATTATCTGATGGATTAGTCTTCTTAGGAATTGATTTCTTAGCTTGTAACATTTTGTTCAATAATTGACACAAACAATTTCCAATAAAAGCTAACAATCCTAAACATTTTGAAGTAATTTTTTTATGGATATTAGTGTTTAAAAACATGTCTAAAATAAGGATAATTTTTTAGCTTGTGACAAATCTAAAAAATGAGTTCGAGATGAACACTGAGTTTTGATACAAATTGTGAAGGACAAAAGCTACAAGAGGGGGGTGAACTATAGTATTTAAAAACTAATTTTTTTTTACAAAAATCTCTTAAAAAAGATTACTTCTAATTGAAGCAACTTGAAAATAAAATGGCAAACCAAAATAACAAAAATGTGAAGCAAGAATCAACAAAAGTGAAAACTATTTCAACTTGTGAATAACTAAAAGAAAACATAAGTCTAGATCTTAAAAATCTTCAATTATATTGTAATTAGTAAAAAAAATTAAGGCCTTAACAATGTTTAGCATAATTAGCACTTAAAGATAATATGAGACTAGATTCAACAAAACATTATTGAAGATTACACTTTGTAAAACACAATAATAAGCTGAATTGAGCAAATATTAAAGAAAATTGGAATTTTAAATAAAAAGAGGACACAAATTTTTAGGTGGTTTTTCCTGACCATTACTACATCCATCCCAAGTCAACTCAACTAGGATTCACTAATAAAACTACTTTCTTTTGTCACAACAGATAAAGGTAAACTTTTACAAAAAGTGGAACTCAAAAGAGACACCAAGTAGTGACAAAGATAGCTAAGTATTATAGGATTTAAGCTTCTAGAAATTTAGCTTTACACAAACTTAATACACCAAATCCCCATTCAAGTATTGTAGAATAATCTATTGCAAACATAGATTACAAGAATAAAATGAGTATTGTTGAACAAAAAATAAAATGTAAACTAGCTCTTTTCTTACAATAAGAATAACAATAAAATGCTCAACTTTCATCTTAACCTTTAGCTTTTTACTCAAAAATAAAAATCTTGAATTTTGAATTATTTGTTTGGTTTTCTAAAATTAAACACTTATTTGTAGTAAATGTAAACCCAAAATTAATTTTGAACCCATAATGATTAATTAAAATTTAAAAAATATTTAGAAAATAATCATTAAACAATTGCCTTTTTTATTGTATTAGAATATCAAGTAGATCAACTTATAATGATAAGGTTCGTATGAGATCATCATGAAAATTAAGTGATACAATTTGTGTTGAAAGGCTTAAAACAATGTATTGTGCAAGTTTGAGATGCCTCTTGTAATGTAGGACTCCAAAATATAAAGTAACAATTAAGCTTTGATATTGATCATACTAATTTGAAGGTAGATTAACATTGTATAATACTTATTTTCATAAAAAAACATGCTCTTAAGATAATGTCGTACATTGTGATCATGAACTACAATTTCTTGTATGATTCAAATTTTACTTAGTTTAACCCAATTGGAATTTAAATCTTGCTCATATGAAATACACTATCATACTTGTATGGTAGAACTATATTCTATTTTTAGTTTAATTTTAAAGCATCCTTGCATGTCTATGAAAATTATTAACAACTAAATGTACTAATAGAATATTACCATTATTATAGTGAGAGAATGACTAATTAGAAAAATATATAAGTCAATAATTTTAATACTGATCATTCTAGTTTGATGCATAGATCATTCTAATACTTGTTAAATACCTAAGAGTTTGACCACCTTCTTATATATTAAATATGTCATACATGTTTTACACTATAGCATGATAATTCAAGCACGTACAAGTACAATCCATGAACTTCATACTATATGATGAAAAAAAATTGAGATGTATTATATGATATAATGATCATATTAATATGTATTATAAGCATGAAAAATAACTAAAGTATTATAGTAACATACATAGATGACAAAAAGTTCATATTGTATGAGAAATTATGTCTAAATAAAAACTTAAGAAAATAAGAACACCATTATGGAAAACAAGTAGTCATATGCAATCAACCTTAACCAAAGCACAATTATTGAGGAGAAAAAGTTGAATGTACACATACAAAGAAAGCTTTGCATGATACAAAAAAAAAACTCAATTTTAATAATTACAAAAAGAATCATGCAAGACTAATACCATATATGACAAATATAATATTTTAAAAAATTAATTTTTAATTTATTAATACATGATTTGGACTCATAAAAATGTCAAATGATCTTTTATATTTTTTAAAAGATGATTCATGAAATAAATTGATGATCCTGAGTGCCATAACCTTAAAGGATAAAGGTTAAACATGCTAACCAAATTTTTTAGTAATATTTAGCTCTTTGTGGTTTAGTGACTCCATAGAAAGTAACACCTTGATTTTTATGATTTGAAAGTCGAAGAACCAAGAGAAAAGTTCCTCAATGTTCCTTTTCTTTAAGATTTGATTACTTGCTCTAATTTTTAAACAAACATCTATCAAATATGCTAAACTACATTTGCACAAATCTTAACCACACATTAGTGCTATATAGCTTGGTTTTGTCATCAGTATCCTTGAGGATACAAAAAGTTTTAAATAAGATGGAGAGGTTTTCAAAGTTCCAAATTACCATAGGTACCAAAGATCTCTTCCATGAATATGGATTTTCCAAAGTTCCTCCATAAATTGTATGTAAATTGTTGTGTTTAATCAAATTCCACCCATTAGATAAAAATAATCAAATAGATGATTTAACATATTTGACCAAACTATATATAATTTGGGAAGATTGTGTTTGTCTAAGCCACAATATCATACTTGAATAACAAGTTTACTAGACTAGTGCTCAAGTGAAAAACCATATGACAAAGAAGTTATACAAGAGCAACACAAAGTTATACTTATCCAATCAAAATAATGGTGTTTGAACTCAAGTATATAATACATTAGACATTGATTCTATAAGTGAGAAGAATATAATCATACTTGTATAACATGCATGAACCCCCACTTACTAAGAGGTTTAGGTAAAATGTATTTATCAAGATCATGTCGTACTTTAATGACAACTTATATGAGCAAACTATAAGAGCACAATGAGTGTACCTATAAGATGAGTTATATCACATATATACCAAACTTTTAATAATTTATCTCTATTCTATTATGCAAATAATGTTTTGTACTTATATAGTGAGGCATATCATACATGTATAAAATTATTATTTTACAAGTTCCTTAGTTTAAAACCTCTTTCTTAAATTCATCATGGTTTTGTTCTCAAGACAAAGCATGATTTTAATTTTTATCTTCCATTCTCACCAAAGCTTTTCTAACCTATAGGTTATGTACTGATCTTTGTTGCTTTATAGAAGTGAATGTCCTCAATCTTATTAAACTAGAACTTATCATCTAACCAAAGTGAAAACCATTGATAGGTATTACAGCCAACATATAAATAGTTGTATTAGGTTCCAAAATTATCATCATTGTGCTACATAATAGACCTAGTTAATGCTATACACACACACACATTAATTAATCAACATTTCATCTTTAACAAGTAAGGACCAATATTTTTTCCACCAATGCAACAAAATTTTGACAAGTGAGTCATAATTTAAGGATTTTCCATGTAATGCTTTATTATAGAGACACACCTACAAATCTACTTAAGCTTTAATTTCAAAAATGCAAACCAACATAGGTTCATAAGACAAGGTAGTGAGAGGGATATGTGATTTAGTAAGACTTGTACATGAAATACTACCTTTAGGAATCAAAAGAAAAAGTGTTAGTTTTAGCACCCTTGGATTTCCGAATGGGCATTCAAAAGATATGTGACTAAGATTGTAATAACATTTGCATACACCAACAGATGGAACATGAAAATGTGGTGTATGTTAGGAAGTCATAAAAGATTTTTCATGTATTTGAATATGTGTTCCTTTACTTTTATAATTCCCTTGGGATATAGATAATATAGGTGTTTGTACAAGCGAACAAGAAGGTCAATACATTGATTTAAGATGATTTAATTATTTTCTAATTAAGGTAAAATTAGTCAATTTTTCTTTTAGCTCATCATTTTTATTTTTGAGTAGTTCATTTTTAGATTTGAATTAAAACATGAAACATACTCATCAAGTAGAGCACACATTTTCTAGTTGTTGCTTGTAAATCACAATTGGTAGAAATGTGCAATTTAGCCTTCTTTGTTAAAGACACATTTTCTTCCCTAAGTGTATCATAAAGCTTTTGTAGTTCTAGTAAATTATTCTCATACATAACACTACTCATTTTCATAATAGTATACATTATAATTAGTTTTTTATGGCCAAGAACAAGTTCATCAAAGCAATCAAATAAATCAATATCATTTAAGTTAGATAGAGAATCAATAACATCAAGTTTTCAAGTTATGTACCTTTGGATTTGGACTACTTGTAGACATCTTCCTTATTCTTTCTTTTTTAGCTTTCTCCACTCTTTCTTTTCTATATTAGTTTTTGGCACCTCTCCATAACTTCTTTGTAATTCAATCATAGCCTCAAAGCAAGTCTTACTAAATCACATATCCCTCGCACTACCTTGTCTTATGAACCTATGTTGGTTTGCATTTTTGACATTAAAGCTTAGTTATAAGTGTAGGTGTGTCTCTATAATAAGAAACTATGGAGATATACCTTAACTTATGACTCACTTGTCAAACTTTTGTGGCATTGGTGCAAACAATATTGGCCCTTAGTTGTTAAAGATGAAACATTGATTAATTAATGTGTTTATATATGTATACATATCATTAACTATGTCTATTGTATAGGATAAGGATGATAATTTATAGAGTTTATCAATTATTATTTTATTTAGTTAAGGAGTCATGCATTCATTTATTTCATCATGCTTGAAAAGAAAGTTTAGAAATTACAATAATTAAAAGAAAAAATTTTAGCTAGGATGCCTAATTGAAATAGAACTAGAGTTAAAAAAAAAAGCCATTAATGAGAAGAAAATTAAGAGAAAAAATTCTCTATACACTTAAATGTTTTACCATTGATTAAGTTTGATGTTATACTAAGAATGGATTTGTTATGTGACCATAAAGTTATATTTGATTTTTAGGATACCAGAATAAATCAAAGTACTTTGAGAGAAAAATTTCATCAATTTTGGCCAAGAAAGGGAAATTCCTATTATTTTAGAGATCAAAAGATGTAAAGTTCATTTAGTGTCTATCATGGATATTGTTAAAAAGTTTTCTTAATCATTAAAGGTATTGATGGTCTATAAATACTTAGACATATTTCTATAAGAATAATTAGGATTACCTATAAAGATGGAAATAAAATTTGAAATTTAAGATGCTGAATCTATTTTAAAAGCTATATATAGAATGACACTACAAAAACTTAAAGAGTTTAAACTACAAAATCAAAAGAATTATTGGAAAATGAATTCATTCAAGCTAGGTATCACCTTGGGAAAAACTTATACTATATGTGAAAAAAGAGGTTTATCATAGAATGTGTATTAAGTATATAGAGATTAATAAAATTACCACTAAGAATAAATATCATCTACCAATGTTTGATAATCTATTGATCAACTTCGAAGAGCTATAGTATTTTCCAAAATTGATTTAAAATCTAGTTATCATTAGTTAAGTGTAAAGAAGAAGGATATATCAAAGACCATTTTCAAGATGAGGTAAAGATATTATGAATTTCTAGTGTTACCCATTGGGTTAACGAATGCCCTTACATCATTTATGGACTTAATGAATATGTTTTTTAACCAAAATATATTGATCAAAACTTTATTATGTCCATTTAATAAATTTAACATGAATGTTAATTATATGAAAACTTCTTTTAGTTGTCCAAAGTAGTATTTTTGGGACATGTGATAAGTGCTAAATGAATATTAGTAGGTACCCAAACAATTTGAATAATAGTAAATTAAACAAGACATGTATTACTGTTCAAAATAAGAATGGTTCTTCGAATGGTTGCATATTATCAAAAATTTATAAAAATATTTCAAAAATAGCTTCTCTAATAAGCAGACTAACTCAAAAATAGTTAAATTTGATTGGGATTCTACATATAAGATTAATTTGCAAATCTTAAAGATTAAATTAACTTCAGTACTAATTTTAGCATTATTAGAAGATACGAAAAGATATCGAGTGTATAGTGATGCATCTTTACAAAGCATAGTTGCTTGTTAGTGACATTTATCAAAACTATCACATATGTATATAGGTAAAATCATATGAAATGAATTATATTATACATTATTTAGAATTAATAGCAATTATGCTTTCTTTAAAAATTTAAAGACATTATTTGTATAGGATAAGATGTGAAATATTAATAACCATCAAAGTTTGAGATGCACTTTCACTTAGAAAGAATTAAATTTAAAGCAAAGAAAATGGTTAGAGTTTATAAAAGAATATGATTTGCAAATCATATATCATCCAAGAAGAGCCAACGTAACGACTAATGTCTTGAGAAGAAAAAAAGTAGTAATACGATATTAACTTCAATGGTAGAAAAACAAGTAGTTTTTGAAATGACAATACAAGTATTAATATGATATTAACTTTAAAAGGCTATGATATTGCTATTTTAATTAGTAATCAGACTAGATTGCTTAAAATCTATTAAAGAAGACCAAGAAGATGATTTGGGAGTATAGAAAATAAGTTAAAAAGTTAGAGAAGATTGGAATTCTGACATTAAATTGGATCATAATAAAGTATTAAGATAAGTTATGTATTTTAGAGTAACAATATTATAGAGAATTATTGTTAAAAGAAAACATACATTCCAATTCTCTATTAATATAAAAATATATATATATATATATATATATATATATCAAGAATTGAAGCTATGATATTAGTGGCTAAGATTGAAAAGAGAAGTGATAAATTAGGTTAGAAAATTTTTTATCAATCAGTAAGTAAAGGGAAAACAATAGAGATTAGGAGGATTGTTATAGCCTTTATCAATTCTTAAATAAAAATGACACAAAATTGTGATAATCCTTATTAAAAGTTTATTAAGATCACTAGTAAGGCATATATTATGGGTAATAATAATCAGCTTATTTCATACATATAAAAATGACCTATTCTACCAAAAAGTTAGCAAAAATATATATGAACAAAATTATTGAATTTCATGTTATACCAAAGGTAATTATTTTATATCAAGATATAAAACTTACTTCATATTTTTAGAAGAGCATCAAGTATTTGACACTAATTTAGAATTTATTATAGCTTTCATCTCCAAAAATATGATCAAATAGAAATAACTATCAAAACTTAAAAATATTTATTAAGATTGTGTATACTAGAGTAATGGAGAGTTGGAAGATCACTTGTCATTGATAAAAGCTTCTTAAAATAATAACTCAAAGTCAACCTTAACATAGCACCATATTTAGCTTTATATGAAAGAAAGTACCTCTCACCTTTATGTCTGCATAAAAATAAGGAAAGAAGTATAATAGGTCCTAAATTTGTTAAGAAAGTCATAGATAAACTAAGAATTATTTAGGATAGATTGAAAATAGCTAAGGACTAACAAAAGAAGTATCTTGATGTATTGCACTAAGAAAGTCAAATTTCAAGAAGGTGATCATGCTTTTATTAAGATAAATCCAAAAAAAAGAACAATAATATTTAGAAAAAAAAGTAGAAACCTAATCTCATTAGTCCATTTCAAATTTTTAAAAAAGTTAAATAGGTAACATATCAAGTAGCTTTACCAACACAACTATCTAGGATTCATAATGTGCTTCATGTCTCATCTTTAAGAAGACATATTTTAAATTCTTCTTAAATTATTTGTTTTGAAGTCAAGAACTTAAAATTTATCCATATTTATTAGAAAAAAAAAAGAAAGATCAAAGATAAGAAATTAGAGAACAAGAAAGAAACAAAAGGGCAAGGAAGAGGAGAAAAAAAAAGAAAAAGGGAATGTTTTATCAACTATGGGAGGAAGACGAAGAAAAGTAAGAAAGAGATTGAATGTATTTCTGGATTCTAGAGAAGAAAAGGAAAAAAAGGAAGCCATAGAAGAGGAGAATAGAGATAATAAGGAAGAGTAAAGAAGTACCTCAATTTGTTTGTTGAATTAGAAAGCAAAGCAAGAATCCTTTAAGATAATGTAATTATATTTCATGATTTTAATAATGTTTGAAATGATTTTGATAGAAAAAATATAGTTGTAATAGTTTAAGTATTGGATTGAAATTAGAAGAAAAATGAGAGAAATTTTTTTGTTTCATGCCTTGATGGTAATTCAATGTACAATACATTAGATATATTGTGTGATGCTTGAAACTAAAGAAGGAGCAAGGAAGAAGATGTATGGTATGTTGTGGTTGATGTATGGTACATTAAATAAGATGCACCACACATTTGCTATAGTGTACAATATGTGAGTGGAAGGTGTTGAACAAAGGAGTGATGATGTTAAGGTGGTGTATGGTTTGAGGTGGATGTGCCATTTGAGAGCATCAACATATGGCACATTTATTAAGAGACAAAGTGTAAATGTGAGCATCTCGTACATTGGAGTAACTTTGTGGACATTGTTTTAGACGCACTATATGTTAATAATGTACAATATGTTAATAATAAAATTTTTTATTATATAGTTCATGGGGCATATCATATAAGACATGGGTGCTATAGTAAGGAGAAAAATTGAAGATATTATTAATCTGCCAAATAATGATAAGATAGTGTATAATATAGAAAAAAAAATAAATTAATAATTAATGTGTATATGATAACATTTGTAGGTAACCAAGAAAAAAGAGAAATTGGAAAAGAAATTTTCTTACCAAAATCTAGTACGTAAATTTGGTAACTATAATGTAAGGAATTATTATTAGTTTATCTAAGGTATTGATTTTAGTTGATATTTTATTTATGCAATGTAGTATCAATCAAATTGCATTTTCTACTCACATGGCTCAAGATTACTATGCATTATTCTACTATCATTCATTTTTAATATTGATGCTTTGCATATGATAATTCTTAGCATGTTATTTATAGATTCGTGAGATAATATAGCTGATAATGATCCATTATAAATATAAGAGAAGAAAACAAAAGGTATTTGATTAAATAACATACTTTTCTAACATGGCATATGGTTTCAAAAATCTAGAATGACATTATATGAAAATGGGGTTTCATTAAGAGATTATTGTACAACTCACACTTGCATTATTTGAGAATTAGACACTGTCACTTTGTGTAGGATAGTAGATATCAGTTTGTACAACATCTTTATATGAGATCATATATAATATTACCTCCTTCATTTTGCTATTACTAATTTGTGTAGAGGACGAGTATTAGTTTACGACCATACTAGTATTTGGTTTCACCTCTAACACTCTATACATGGAGACTTTATTATAGGAGCCAAAAACTTTTATGTGATTTGGGTGCTAGGTATGTTTATGCTTGCAAGTGAAGGTCTATGGATATGATGCTTGATATAATAAAGAGTAAGGATAATGATCATAAGGGCAATAAGATCATTGTAAATAAAGTATGGCATAAAAAGGTTATTTTAATAGACACTAAAGTAATAGAGTTAATAAATGAAATATCTAAATAATATTTTGTTATACTTATCATTTATAAGATGAACCTCTTTCGTTACATTATTTCATCAGATATTAGATATTCTAACATAACATATGATGTTGTTACCTTATTAAATTATTTTGCTAAATTTTTTAAAATCTTGTTTAGTGCTTACATCATTAAGCATATTTCACATCACATTGAGAGGGGGATTAAGGCATATTTCACATCACATTGAGAAGGGGATTATGAGGAGATGGATGGTGGTCACACTTAGTAAGGGATAAATATTAGAGAATCATGCATGCGTGTATATGATTGCTTGTTAGTTGTATGAGTATTTTATTTGAGGACCTTATACATAATACTTTATGGTTTGTTATGGTATGGTTATATACTTAAGGTGATGTTAGATAATTGTTGGATAATGTGGTTCAAATATGTTATTATATCTATGATTATTTTTTTTAGAAATTTGTATATTTGAATTTGTCTCATTGTTAATCATTACATAGGTATTGTCCTTAATTTTAGTAATTCATTCTTTTTATTATCATTTTAGTTTGAAACAATTTAAACTAGTCAATCTTTATTTGGTTTTGGTTGGGCCTTGATATGTTTACTGAAAAAAACTATAACACAATAATGTCTTATAGGCTAAGAATAATTATTTTAACCAATTGTCCCACTTTTGAATTAATCATGCTTTGGAGATAGTACTATAAAGATGTTCATTGCAAGAAATTCATTGTGTTTCACCCCTTCTAACTTAATCAAGAGTGTAAGTGCAGAAATATTAGATAAGAAAATCTACAAAACCAAACAATACTTGACATTTTGAATTTTCAATGTGTTATAAATGTGGGTCAATGTGTAATTCCATGGTTTGATGACACCTTAAAGAGAATGGACACTCTAGCCCATTAGATTGAATTAGTGGAGTTTGTTCTTTTAGCAGTGGAAATCAAGGCCATCTTAGCATAACACTTAAACTATTATATTTTTATGATCTTGGCTTCAAGTTTTGAGTACAAACACATTTTGAAAATTACTTTTTTTAAGATCTATCATCACTATGTCATTCGCTTGCAAAATCCTTGTGGAACATCCTTTTAGCTTCAACAAAAAAGTAAACCCCATAAATTTTGATCAAAAGAATCTAAAAAATTGAATTGGCCATAGAATTTTTATGTGTTAAAAGTTCAAAAACATAAGGGCAGTAGACATTACTAGGTTGATAGAAATAATGAAAATCAAACACTTAGCCAATCAAAGCGTACCAACAAACGAAAATTCTATCATTGATGACTATTAAAGTTGTTAAAGGCCCACATAACTAACCATATAATTAAATATAATAATAAAGTTTAAATGTAAATTTTAAAACATGTGAGGACATTAAAATCCCAATCAAAGACTAGACAATGAGATAAAAATCCAAGATCCATGCAATTATATAATGTAAATCAAGTAAAGCACTAGAACAAATAAAAGATCCCCACTGTAGTACTATAAATAAACACAAATTCCATATAAGATACAACTAAGTACATCTAAAACTAGAGTGCCAATAAATAATTAAACTTAATGCCATAAGAAAACACCATCCACCCTTACATCATAGAAATATGGCCTCCTTTATAGCATCAAAGTCCCCATCTCTCAATATAATGGATGCATTACATGTGACGTAAGCAGCATGAGACTCTAAAGAGCTAAGTAGATAAACCACATAAGACAACATGATATAAAAAATATAACATGCAAAATTAACTTGAAATAATCTCATGATGTTGTAATACAACATAATAATTCTTAGAAACAATAAATCAAGAGTAATCCAATAATCCAATGCACATAAGTAAAACCAAGTAAAATATAAATATTATTTATCAATTTTTTTCTTTTTACACTAAGTCATACCATTTTATAGTGCCAAATTCTCCCTTGATTATTATCATTTAGAACCAATAATAATCATATATGTATATGGTTAAGACCTCATATCAACATCAACTAAAATGGTATGACTTATTGACTTGTTCTTATCATTACCTCTCAAGTATAGCTTTGGACTTATACCCTATGACCTTACACAAATTACTAGTAACATATATATAATAACATCATGGCACCTAGTATATTTTGTCTTAAGGCTTGTACCTATAATCACTTGTCATATAAGATGAGGACAATATCTCAAGGAATACGTTTTCTATTATTCTATTTTATTTCCATTTCTAGCTTATAATTACACTTATATTTTTATTTGCTCAAATGTCATTCAAACAATTTAATAAAATTCTATTAAAATATACCACTTATTTCCTAATTTGACTAATCATATATTTCACATTAATATTATACCATGTTTAAATTACACAATAACATAAATCATGTAAAAAAGATTTAAGTTTAGAATTAAACATGTATAAACTTAATAGTGTGTCTACATAATAACCACGAAGTTTATCTACATGATATAAGATGAAAATTATTTGATCAATCACTTTCTCAAAGTTTTCTACAATATCATAAACATATGATCTAGCTTTTGATCCTCTATTCTTCATCAATTAAATAGGATGATCATCTAATCATATTGTATGATTATAACTCCTCTTCCAAATCAACTAAAGTAATTTAGATAAACATCATACTAGTATAATATTATGTATCATAAACATACAATGATTATTATATAACCCTTAATATGATGTAATCTAAGTTGTCTTAATTTTAAGAATTCTCTTTCTATTTTTCCCATGTCATTACTTTACATCATGCTGATCATACAATATGATAAGAATTGCTTTCCTATTTTTTCACCTTTATATAACTAAGCATATAGGTATGATAATCTAGATCATCTAGTGTGATCAACATTCCCCTTGCTAGTCTCATATGATCTAGCTTTTGATCCCCTATTCTTCATCAATTAAATAGGATGATCATCTAATCATATTGTATGATTATAACTCCTCTTCCAAATCAACTAAAGTAATTTAAATAAACATCATACTAGTATAATATTAAGTATCA
This sequence comes from Vanilla planifolia, assembly GCA_023846275.1. Lineage (NCBI taxonomy): Eukaryota > Viridiplantae > Streptophyta > Magnoliopsida > Asparagales > Orchidaceae > Vanilla > Vanilla planifolia. Next base: position 27,784,658 of record CM043870.1, read on the forward strand.
TCTAATATGATGAATCCTTTTATTCCTTATATTGCACAAACCATCATACAATACAACCACATCATTATATCATATAATCTAATAGCTATGAAACTCCAATTGATTTAATAATAATTATGTAATATAATCATTTACATTGCACTTATATGACCTACTCTTAAACTTAGAATGATCCCATAACAGCCTGATCTGATCCCTTAAACTGACACATGCACAACACCTCACCAAACTTGTTTGATTTCTTATTCAAAGTTGAACCTATCATACAAATATGATTTGAGTAATTATACTTGTATTATACTACACATATAACAAGATTCTAACATTAAACCCCTCAATCTCAACTCAAACCTCCTTTTACTCATTCAAACTTTATTCTTTATGACTCTCCTAACATCAAGAAGCCACTAAATGTATCTGATCCTACATATAATTGATTTGGAAAGCTTTAAGAATGCATGAAAAACCCATACCTTGACTAAGAGCTATCCCTTTACTTTCCTTTGCTAAAATAGGCTTTAAACAACACCTCTTCTCTTCTTCAATGATTACAAACTCTTCCTTTATCTATAAGAAGGTTTTTTAAAGATCCTTAATGCTTTATTTCCTTTTTTTGTTTTGTCTCTCCAAGTTGACCACATCTCTTTTCCTTTCTCTTCTCTCTCAAAAAATCTCTCTCCACTTATTTCCTTTACCTAATAGATCTCTCTCTTTTTTCTCTTAATTGCCTACCTAAGCAAAAACCTCATAATTAATCCCATCTTTGTTGAGGTGATAAAGCTAGGCTAAGTATAAATAATTTAAGAAATTATATTTATGTATTTTTATTTAAAAAATAAATAACTAATTATGTAAGCCTTCAAGAATTATACTCTCAATGCCATTAAATTTTCTTTAAAAATTTGTACTCAATGATATGCTCAAATAAACATTTTGATTATTTTATAAACCACTACATGTGTCTTTAGGTTATACCAATTTATTATTATTTTAATCCATGAATATTATATATAAGAAAATTAATTTTATTAAATTAAAACATATATAATTATAACTCTATCAGTTTAATTTCATAATTTATATTAAAATTTTGAACTATTACAAAAGTCCTCTTAATTGCACACCTCACAAACTTCTATGCCATATGATTTTGAAGCTAAATCATAAGTTTGACCACATTTTAATAGGTGCATTTCATTGATGGTATACCATCTCTGAGCTATAGTGCCTTAGATAATCTTAAAAATCATAAATTTTGCTAGCATTTAGTATTAAACACCCTCAACAAATTTGGCATTAGCCTTTAACCAAAATAGTAGTTGTGTGATAAGGGCTTTTAGGATATGTAACAAGCTTGACCAATCTAACATTAGAGTACTAAATTAGATTATAACTTTTGTAATTAAGAATTCATATTTGAGAATTGTACTAGGATGGTTAAATTCTTGAGTAGTCCTTTTAATGCAAATTTTTTTTGTTTTCACAAGAATTCAGGCCCTATGAACTTTTGATAAGGTAATCTTAATGATCAAATTGTCTATGATCATTAAGATTACCGAAGCATAATTATTTTGGTTGATCCCATGGATGATATTAGTAGGAGGTTGAAACCTTTGTTATATTAAAATGCACCAATGAAGCATAATTATTTTTATGATGATTGTCGAAGTCATCTATTACTAAAATACTTAAAATTATATAGGTTTATGATCTTGAATATTTTAAACATTAATTTAGTTAAGGATCTACAACATCTAAGGAAATGTCTCAAAGTTACCAAGTAAATTTTTCAAGTGATTATAAGATAGTTAATTGTTAGTAAGAAGCTCTTGAAATGAAGTTATGACATTCAAGTCAATTTGTTATATTTTGCATGTTGATGTAAATTTGATGTCATATTTTCAAGTTTCAAAAATATTTTTACTATAGTAGTTTAAGAAAGTGTTTTTTAGTTAAGTCACATGATTGTTATTTTATTAAAATTAGAATACCTTTGAAACTTAAATAAATTTTTAAAATATTCAATGTTACAACAAAATTAGAACTAAAAGTATTGAATACATTAAATTTCAAAAAAGGAAAATTTTGAAAATTGAGTTAAAGATATGGCTTGAAAGAGCTTAGTGAGTCAACTTTTATATAACTAGTTTGGTACAAGAAGATAATTTTAACAAAAATACAAATAATATTTGATGGATGAAGTTGAGTTTTTTAAATTAAGTTAAAGGATTTTTTATGGGCTTTTTTTAAGAAAAGCAAGAGGAAAATTGAGAGATTCAATTAAGGAGCATTATGGTGAGCTTAAGGGATTGGAGAGTTGAAAAGAAAACTTGAGAGAGGATAAGAGGACCCTAAAGGATTTAATTGAGATCAATAGATCAAGGGGAAGAGTGAGAATTGAGAGGTATAGGAATATATCTAAGGGTTATTTTCATTTCAGTTGAATGCAAGTTCCCTTTTTTGTTGTGTTTTGTAGTAAAATGGCATTTGTGGTTTTCTTGGATTTAAAAGTTGCTTTCATGGGACTTTGGCTTTAATTATTCATCATTAACATAATTATAGAGGTCATCACAACTTGTTTAAATTGGCTATTAAATTATATTTAGTACTCTGATTAAGCCAAAGGTTAGAGGATGAAGATGGAGCTCAAATGAATAACCAAACCAATAGGAGAAAACATTTTTTTAGTTAAAGGTTGGTTTATTTGATATCTTTATTTGAAAGATTTGGATTGCATGTAGAATAGACAAATCAATCAAGGATATAATTGATCAATAAAAGTCTAAACAAACTAATCTAGGTTAGCATATTCGATTATTAGATGAAATTGAAGAATTTTGGATAATTGAAAAAACAATTGGAGAGACATTATGAAAATTATTTTAAATCTAACTTAAGTATTTTTAGAAAAAAATTTAATTGAATTTTTCTATTTCAGTATTTTTGTTATGTTAGCAAATTAGAAAGCTAGGTGATGGAATCCAAATGTGAATTTCAAGTGTAACCAAATGAGAATCAACAAAATCTAACTAATTATTGTATGTAAATTAAATAAATAACTATTTTTATATATATTTTATTGATGTAGGTTAGGAACAAGCCATTAAACATAAGCATAAAGATCATAAAGTGCCTAAAATGTAAGTGCAATTTGGTTTTAAATTGCATAGAAAAAGTATTTATTGTAAGTTCATCACATAAATTATGATTAAGAGTGCCATGCATTACTTAATGTAGCTAATTATAGGCCAATCAAGAGAAAATAAATTAAAAAATCATGAAATATATTAACTCATTATTTTTAGTCCAAAATATAGCTTATAAAATGATTAGATAATTTGAGATACAAAGTCAAAATGATGATAGGTAGCTCATGTAGGTAACTCATGGTAAGTGGCACTTGTTTGGTGGTACACCAACAAAAGTGTCTAAAATATTTGAAGTCTCCAAAAAGTAGGTATAAATCATACTTTTGTTTTAAAATATTATACAGGCATAGAAGTCTTCAAGAAGTATGTAAGTCGCTTTCTTTTTGTATTAAAAAATTATTTATAATCTTCTATTTAAAAGACCTATCATGAATGGATTAATGTTGAATTAGTTGTGACTAATTAAAGTGTATTGCTTTGTGGCTTGAGTACTTGAGTGCCTTAGTGACATTCTCTTAGTTTTACTTTAATGAGTAAATTTTTATTTTTTTTCTTTATCTTTTGAACTCTATTCCATTTTTTAAAAGTCTTTTATCATATTTTTCATTCCATTCAATTCATGCAATTAATTCATTCCACCACATGACCCATTCCTCTCTCCATCTATACATCATTTGGTATTAGAGCTCAACATCATAATGTTTCATCAACTATGATGTTTAAGAAATTATTGGTTATTAAACCTATTCCTTTTGCAATTCTAGTTATGATTTTTATTTCTTAATAATTTACTTAAGCAAATGGTAGCTAAATAAGAAGAATGCAACAACTCAAATGGTAATCAAATTTAGTGTAAAACTTGTTTCAAGTGACAAATCAATGGAGAGAAGAAATGTAAGAATAATTACAAACTTTCAAGTATGAAATAAAGAATCAATTCCAAAACTAGAGAAATGACTTATAGACCCATGTGCAGAGCTCCCTAATATCTTTCATGAAAGATATTCAACAAGTGAAAGAGGTTCAACCTTATAAGATGTATGATGAGACATATGTTTTTTTAATTACCGAAGGATATATCTCTTAGCCTAGTGTTCAACATTAAAGATGACCAACAACATAATATAAATTTTAAATATGATGATTTACAAATTGAACATTATGCAAGTGATTTAAAGAAAAAATTACCATTGTCAATGAGAAATAAATTAAAAAATTATGAAATATTTTAACTCAACTTTTTTTAGTCCAAAATAAAGCTTCTAGAGTATTTAAATAATTTGAAGTATAAAGTCAAAGTAGTAGTAAATAGCTCATGATAGATAATTAATCATATAAGATACCTGTCAATCGTATATTAATAGTAATCTCCAAAATATTCAAAGTCTTCAAAAAGTATGTATGAAGTATGTTTTTGTATTAAATAATTATATAGGCATGAAAGTCTTCAAAACATAGGTAAAACATTTTCTTTATATATTTAATAATTATTTATAATCTTTTATTTAAAGGACTTCTTATGAATAGTACAAAAGTGAATTAGGTGTGACAAAAATGGTTTATTGTTTTGTGGCTTGAGTACTTGAGTTGGCTTAGTGATCTTCTCTTAGGTTCATTTTAGTGAATGAATTATTGTTTTTTTATCTTCTAAACTCTACTCCACTTATTTTAAGCCATTTGTCAAATTTTTTATTTTATTTAATCCAAGAAATTACTTCATTATGTCCCATGACTTAAACTCCACTTCATTTATTTATAAATTATTTTATTTATTATGCATTAATCTTTGTCATAATAATATGTGATTAGTTGTTTTCATGTTGTTCATTAAGTTGCTTTATGATTACACTAGAGGTACAAGCATGTCTTTTAAATGTGATTATTACTTTCATTTTATGAAAATTTTGAAATATTCATTAGATACTATATCACATTGTGGTTATGGCAAAAGAATGAAATATTGTAAGCTATATATGGTCAAAATGACAAGTTATGGTTGGAAAAGTATGATGAAAACTAGAAGCTATGATACAAAGAGGGACATGTAAAATTAGATTTATTATAATATATTATATAAAATTATAAAAAAGTTGATATATATATATATATATATACAATATGTGGACATTTTCCCTTCTCGAGATGGTGATGAAAGAAGATATATATTATGTCTTTAGCTAGCTAGTGGTAATTCCATATTGAATATTACATATATTAGTGAACTCAAATAGAATCTATTGATGTGAAATCTCAAGTGTTTATTTAAGATCACAAAGTCATTGGGTAGCAAAACCTTTGAAGAGAAAATCTTTAAGATATAAGTAGGAAAAGCCTTAACCTTAAGGGAGAATCTAAAAATTATAGAAAGAAGGTTATTTTTATTAAAACATAACTTGTTATCTTTCATTCAACAGACTTATTATGAATGTATAGGTGCTAAACTAGTTGTAACTCAAAATACTTTTCTTGATGGTATTGTGTTGGGTGAAACTTAATGGCCAAACCTTAATTGAGAGCTTAGTGACCTCTTCTTATTTCTTAGTAGAACTATATCCTTCCTTTTTCTAGATGCTTTTCATATCCTCCATAGTAGCTTAATCTTATTTTTTTTATTATGCAACCTCCACTAACTCTTTATAAGAAATGAAGTACATTAATTCTACAATGCTTCTTATTAACTCTCATAGACCCTTTATAGATATGTAGCATTTTTATTTTTCAATAATAATTATCTTTGTGCATACCTAAAAAGCACAAAAATTTGTGTTCATATTCATTAATAGAAAATCCCCTCTAAAATAATTGTATAAATTTATCCAATATTGTCTTAGTATATTCTAAGACAAACCACTCCTACAATGCATGACAAAATTCTCACCATGATATTTTTTATTATGCTGGCCCTTAAACTAAAGTCTTTATTATCTTTACCACTAATGATTAATAGCATTATCTAAGGATTGAACTATCAATGAGACTGTTCAATGTTCTAAGCAATCCATGCTACCAAATCACATATTGATCACCTCCAACTAGTCTTCTACTTACATGGGATCGATAGTATTTGAGAAATTTCTAGATAAAGCTTTAGAAATTGATCCATCAAGTGGTCAATTAGATATAATCCAATTTTCCTCCTAGCCATTTTAGATTCTATCCTTCTTCAAATTTTCATCCATGTAGCAATCTCTATTATTTCCTACTCTCTTTCTCCTCCATCTACAGTTCATTATTAGAATTGGCTACTTCTTTATTATTTAGACCAAGATTTTCTATTTTGTATATAATAGGTTTTACATGTATCAATAAATATGAATATATTTCTTCAATTTTATATCACACACATAACAATGCATGAATATAAAAACATGTATATAACAACAAACAATATCAAAGTAAAGTCTATTTTTGCTTTTATGATTTCCTACCCAACCCACATAGCTTATAGTGTCAACTATTCTATGTTATTCTCTTATGATAGGTAACCAACTTGCTCTATTATCTAAGTTATTAACCCATATTTATTACATTTTCTAGAGAGGTATCTAATCGACTCTAAGTTTAGCCTTTCACTATCATCCCTATGACCACAATATTTACCCAATATTTAATCCATTTGTTAAATCATTTGACTAGATATATTTGTTTTTTATGCCATTTAAAATAATCACTTAAACCATTTTATGCACGTAAAAACAATCAAAGTGATCATAATTTAAATCTTAAATTTCAATGCAACAAAAAAATAGATAAAAAGACTTGTATATCAAATGTTTGCAATAGAAATAATTGCAACATACCATCTTCATCTCTCCTAGTTGGCCCTAACACATTTCTTGTTTCCATTCTAATCATGTCTAACATCAATACCATGTGTTAAGTAGGAGATTGACTAATGTAGGGGCAAAATTAAGCCCAATATACACCTTAATAGACACCCAATAACTCAAAGTTTAAGTATATATGTAGAGGTCATATTCAACATATATTAAGACTATAATATTATTCTAAATTTAAATTGAAGCATTGAACCAATCTCGTTAACACTTACAAATCATATGTCTAATTCTTCATGAGTCTATGATTTTGGTGTCATTTCTGGAATTAGAATTGAGTTGTGGCATGGTTTTGTTGTAGACATAAAAATAGGTGTTTAGGGTTTTAAAACTCAAAAATTGGTCTACAATGAAGCTTTTTGTTGATTTGTTTTTGTAGATTTAGCCTTGTGACTTGGCCTTTCTAGTAGTTTGATTATGCTATTTTCATGTGTAACTAGTGGCAAAACCTTAGTGACTCATCTAACAATTTTTTATCCATTCTTGAACCTTTGTGCTTTTTCTTTGCATTGATTTGGTCATCTTGTAATCAATTTCTATATAGATTTTGAAACGTGAGCTTTGTAGAGATTTATATGTCACTTTTCTTGTTTATATTCTTTTAGAAATATGATTTGCAAATTTTTAACAAATTTGATATTTATATTGTTGAATGCTTGCTATGAAATTGCCTCAAATTACTCAATAAAGTTTTAAAACTAAATATGTAATTCATGGTTTATTGAATAATAATTGTGGAAGATAATTTAATATTTCTATCTTTGTTGGAAAGCAACTTTAAAATTTTAAAGCTAAGGATCTATGGGTTTCTTGGAGTAATCAAGATATTGTTTGACATACATGTCTTACGTTAGATTTTAGTATGTAAACAAGTTTTTGTTATATTAAGACTTTAAAATTTTTACATTATGACCACCAATGGTTGCATCTATTGATTACATTTTATGTCCACATGTAGAGGTGCTGGATATAGAAACATGAAACATTACACCTCATACATAACATGAACTTAATCGGAGAGGAATCATGTGAGGATAGGATAAGAGAGCTTAGAAGAGATGCTTGACATGATTTTAAAAATACAAGAGAAGAAATTGAAACCTTGACCAGTTAACCAACCAAACAATTGCTAGTGAGACTTAATGATCCTCACCAAAATCACCACCACTTAGGAAAGATCGACTAAATTGATGAGTTCTTTAGAAATGATCATTCCATCACGAGAGGGAGGATGCTTTGGTTAAGAATGTCAAAATAAAAGTCTTTGCTTATGAAAACACCATTAATACTCAAATCTCTAGTGACTATATAGACTTTTCAATGATTCATTTTTCAAATAGAACTTTCCAAGAATTAAAATGATATTAGAGTTAAACAAAAATTAAAAAATATATTTTTATTAAATTATATTTCCTTAATTAAATTGTTTTCCCTAATCACGAAACTAAACCTTTTAATTCCAATGAAAAATTATTGAGCTCTGATTTTTCAAGATAGTGAAGAACACAAAAATTTATATTTTTAAACCTGTATAAACATATTTAATAAAACTGACTATATATGTTAAAATAAAACATATTAAAGGAAAATTGACTTTTCTTCAATTATTTATGTGCAATTTTTTACATGTATAAACACAATTCCTGGTTAAAAACGAGTTAACAGCTCATTAAGGACAGGTTCTGCCAGGTTATAAGGTCCTCCCTCCCAGCTTCTTCAGAGGGCACTTCAGCTGCCTTGCGATCCACGTGTTGTGTGTACAAGACGACGCTCCCGAAGGAACCACCTCTCCCTTCGGCAGGGCCTCCTGGAGTTCGACGACAACCACCGGCCACGCCTTCGACTGCCGAGATGCAGCAGACTTGGGGAGGTACGAAGGGAGGAGAAGGAGAAGGAGAAGGAGGAGCCACCCATGAAAAAAGCCAAGTGATGAAGAAGCCATGTCTTATTGTTAGGAAGAAAAGATTGTTGTTAAAGTCACGGCATGCATGGCTTATATACCGCAATTACAGAGGAATGGGGCGAATGAGTCCGGTCTTTGGAATTGAACGGACCAGTGAGCTGCAGTTTATGAATGGAATCGGTCGTTGAAATGGAAAGAAGACTCGCTTCTGCGTTTGCGAGTCTAAGGTGAATGGGCTAAGTAATGGCCTACCCATACTTGTTGAATTAAATAGAATGGGCTAAGTAATGGCCTACCCATACTTGTTGAATTAAATAGAATGTCTATTCTAACTCAATCAGGATTAGGAGTTTCGAGAAGGTATAGAGGGCAAGTTTTGTGAGAAAATTGAAATTATATTTTGCAAATGGCAAAGCCATTTAATTAAAAAAATAATATAAAATCATGTTCCGTAAACAAGAAGGATTTTTATGACGATTATTATGGACAATAGTTATTAAAAAAAAACTCGTTTTACTTAGCTAATGAAATTTTTTCAGTGGTGTAGATTTCATAATTTTTTTTACAGTAATTGTTTAATCAGGTATTGTATAAAATAAATATTATTACATAAAACAGTATTTTATACTGATTGCTTGAGACAAGACTGTATAGCATGTTATATATAATTGTGGAGATGTTAGTCGTCTCTTTCTCTTTCTCTATGTGTGTGTGTTTGTGTGTGTGTGTGTGTGTGTATATATATATAATTTTTAAAATTTTATTCAGTAAATTTATTTTTTAAATGTAGACAATTTCTTAACATTCCCTAATAAGATTTATTCAAACATGATATATTAGTATAAATTATGCTGGCAATTAAGGAAATTTTAGTGGTAGTCTTTTCCCCTACCTAGATAGATTAGTTTACTGAAATCAAAGTGCTGACGAGGCATTAGAAAATTTGGTTATTTTTTAGTTTTTTTAGGAGAGGTATATTTTCTTGAACCAAATGGACCTTTATGAACATAGGATCAAAAGTTTTGACTTAACATAGGGCCACTTTTACTTTCTCTTGATAAGATGCACTCACTCAAATTTGATTCTCACTTGAAAGGTAAACTTAATAGCCCTAAAAAAGCTAGACCATCTTCAAATTTTTTCTAGTGAGAACTAAGCAGTCGCAAAAAGGAAACTTTTGGATATGAGGAGGGCAAGGAGATTAGTCATCATTTGATGTTTCTCAATGAAATAATTTGCTCAAATCATGTGGAAGAAAAAGCAACCCCAAGCACTAACAATTAGGAACCTTCTAGCTTTTGTAATGAGACTTTTGCACTTTAATTGAGTATGCCAAGTCAGGCACATTCAGTTAAGTACACTAAAACATGACCACATTCCTTGGAGCCCAATTAGGCACATTCTCTCAAAATGATTAAACCATATTATCAACTTGCACTTTGAAGAAAAAGAAGGTTATGTTGTTTGATGTTCTTTGTTTTTTATTTATTCAAAAAAGAAGGGAAGAGCATAAAGGTTGGTTGATGGTGAAGGTATGCTCTAAGCAAAAGCAACCTAAAAGAGGTTAAACATGCTTAGAAATAAATTATGATGGGAATTTCATCAAGTCATGATTCATGAAAGTTCAAAAGATAAAGGTTCTTAACACCTACTCATTGCCAAAGGAAGGTGGTAAATATGATTTGTAGAAGATTAAAAATTAAGGAATCAATAATAGTAATTTTACTAGATTTAAAAATAATTTGGTCATAAAACAAAATGTTAAAATATTTTGCAATATAAATTATCAATCATAAAACTATTTGAGGAAAGTAAATGTTAAACTAACAAAGGATATTGAAAAATTAAGATTTTAGCATTGAAATAAAGAGTGCAAGTAATAAATTATTTTAAAACTAGTTAGAAGAATTATTGAACTCATTTGGGTAAAAAATATGAGAAGTACAAATGAATATAAAGTTTTTATTAAACCGTTTTTATAATCTCCAATATATTATGTGTGTGTGTGTGTATGTGAATGTGTGTATGTGAGAATGAATGGTGAAAGAGTAAGTAGAAGTAAATATTGAGAGAGTTGCAACATAGAAAAGGAAAAAAACATTATGATTTGGAGAGGAAAAGGAAAATGTATAAGAAATGAAGAAAATGGATAAGAAGAACTTGATTATCAGAGTCAACCTTACTATACAAGAATGTGGTAAGCTTCTTAAGCTAAGAGTATGTGTAAGTGTTGACATAACCTCTAGTAAGGATTTCAATGAGTTTGAAAGCATAGAAAAATGGTACATAAAAGTTTTTTATTTTTAAAATTGTATGCATGTTGATTTATAACATTGAATGATAAAATCATTTTTTAACAAACGGGATTGAATTCTATGTCAAATGCTAGATAGATAGTCTAACCTTTTATCAAAAGCCCATTACGTTATCCAATTAAGCAATAGACAATTTAATGAATTTTTGCAAATTGGGCTTATGTCTTTTAACATAGTTATCATATCATCTGATACTTATCACATGCATATCAAATAGTCTAATAAAGTTATCAAATAATTGAATCAAGACTTAAAAAGCATCAGTTGAGGTTTAAATAGATACATGTTAGTTGATTTCATCTATATTGATGCATATATGATGGTCTGACTTCTATCAAATGCATGTTATATGTTTAAATAAAGGGCATTTGATGGTTTGATGGATTGATAAATAGTCAACAAGTGTAAACAAAATCAATCAAATGAGATAGTTATAATTCCAAATTTTAAGTAAAGTTGGTAAACACCAATAGAAGAAAAAAAAGAAGGCATATTAAAGCATAAAATGTGTTAAATAGATGAAGAATTATAATATATTTATATGTTGTATAATTTTAGAAACTAAGGAGAAATAAAAGATCCGAACTTCAAAATATTAAGCCAATAGAATTCATGATTAATTCGTTTGTATGAGATGATGTTATGTTCAACATTCAGGTGCAATATACCTCGATACATAAAATGTCTTGAATTGGGAGGTGAATGATGTATTGACTGATATGAGCATATGATTGCTTGTAATGCATTTGAATACTTTCATGATGAATATTGATTGTAATATGTTGAATAGTGGAAGAATTATTATATGTTACATGCAAGTATTGTGTTAATATAATATAAAAAATATCAAATGAAACATGTTCTTGATAATGAAAAAATTTGCTAATGAGCTAAGTGAAAAGAAAAGCTAGAAATGCTAATTAAAATGATGAAATGTCCAATAAGCCATGTGGAATGAAAATTCTAAATAATGTCTTTAAAAAAGATGAAATGGTTAATGGGCAAACTAAAATAAAAATTTCAAAAATGCGATCTAGAACAAACAAATGTTTAATGAAAAAAATTGAATGCATTATGATATTTTTTTGAAGTTTGTGCATTACAAGTTTGAAAGTTAAGAATTGAGGTTTTTCTACAATAACCAAGTACTCCAAAATGAGCATTAATTAGACCCCACATGAAATGAGGAAGCAGGAGCTAAGTTATCATTAGGGGTTTAACATGGTTAAGAAGAAATTGATCCTAACAAAAAAGATCACATAAATAATATTAAAATTTGGTTTTATATAGTAATCAAATATTATAATGAAATGGGTAGTATTAATTAGGCTATTGTAAGGCATTACTTATTTAAAGGAAATGAGTTTAGTAAGAAACATCACATTAAGAAAGAAAGTGTTTTCTAACTTAGCATTGCATGTGTAATTCTTATTTATTTGATGTTAATGATAGTATGCAGCATGTTATTATTATTTATATGTAATGATAACCATTATGTGGCTGACAAAAATTTAACTACTTTACATGTCGATGTTAATGTTTGTTTCTACTAATATTTAAGATTCAAAAAATCCATAGCATTAGAAAATGGGAAGTCACAATATTAGTTGTCAAAAATAAAATTGAAAATGGAGACATGTTACAAACCTTGGCATGTAATAGTTGTAAGTATCTTTCATCTACTATAAACAATTTAAAGTGCTGTAATAATGCTTAAAGTTAAGATTGTTGAACCCATGGTCTATATGTGACTTGTTTGGTAACAATAAAATTATTCTCTTGTCTTACCAATATCTTTATTTTAAGTACTTTCAGATTATGTATCTCAAGATTAAATAATTAAATAATTTGAAGAACTTAGTTTTTATATGATTAGCTAATTATTAGTGTTTGGTAAGAATATAATAAATACCAAACATAAATCTTGAGAACACTTAAAAAGGATTAGAATCTCTTTATGTAGTTTTTAGAATATAAAAACATATGATAATAGTTTAACACACTAAGACAAATAATGAGAATCTGAGTGTGTGTGATATAGGCTTTCCAAACATATTTTTTCACAAATCATTACATTTTGAATTAGCTTAAGCCATGCATTCACATATATTTTCTAATAGAATTGCTTTATTAAATCCTACAATTATCAACTTAAATCCATATTACAAGCCCAAAACTCATAGAATGTAAAACCTTAAAAATATATAAAAATGAACATATTGTATGATACACTATACCTAATCTATGATATGATTAGTTTAACTTTATAGGCATGTAGGATAAGAGAAAAATACACTAAGCAAAAATTGATAAATAAAGCATTGCTATAATATTATTTGATGTACAATATGTTTTGTTCAACTAAATTAGTATGTAAAATAATACATAATACACTAAGTGTTTAACCTAGTACTCATGGATTACATATTATGCATATATTTAATAAATAAGATGTTTGTTTATCTAGGTTTAAGTATTATAGGTCAGGTCAAAATCTAAGGATCAAGTATGATACGTTAATATTTAATATATGTTATGTTAGTACATTTTAAATACTAATATATAGTAGTCCTTAGAATGTATGATATATTTAGATCAACTTGTACGAGTAATAACTAGTTTAACCATTAGAGTGTCGGTAGAAGTTTTTGGGGCCAATAGATGCCATCGTAAAAAACTAAAAAATGCTCCAAATTTAGTGTAGTATCTAATAAATAATTGCAAATCAATTAGGATATTTTATTCTTGAATATTATCATTAAAAAAAGACAAAAACTCAATTATAGTAATAATTAAAATTCTTCATCTTCTTGTAACCTTTCTTAAAATAGTTACTTTGAGCTAAGTTCTAAATCATTTTTAAATTATTTTATATATTCAGTATGTCACTTGATTCTATTATTAGGTTACAAGACTTGAGTTTTTTTATCTTTATATTATATTATTTATCCTATAGTGAGACTTTTCCATTGGGTTCTTATGAGGTCTTTTTGGCCACCTTTTTAGGATACTTTGGCTTAGTTATAAGATTATATGGACTAGTGTTGCAGGGTCCTTTAGTTTGATGGTTTGTAGTGTCCTTTGGGCAAAAGTTGTAGGCTCTTTTGTCATAAGCTCATTTAGACCAGTGCATAGGGTTTTACTTACCCACATCTATAAAAGGTGTTCTTATTATTTGCTTAACATTTTTTGTTGGAGGGTGAACATAGATCAAGTTTGGATTGAATCATGTAAAACTTTCTTATGTACTTTCTTTATAGCATTCCTCTCACAAAGAATTTAAAAGTTAATAATAATTTTAAATTAAAGTTCAATTATAACCAATAATCAAAAGAATTTTGATGTTTTACTTTGTAACTCTAAGATTATATTTTTTATAATTCATTTTACTCTTGTGTAGACATCTCACTCTCATTTTTCAACATAGATATAAGTATTATATAATTTTATTCCATTGGGAGTTATTTATTTTGGTAAACTTGATAAATATATTTATGAGAAAGATATATATATTATTTCATTACAATTAATCTTACTCTGACAAATGTTGTAGGTTGTTTTATATGATATTGAAAGAAAAAATATATGTAAAAAAAGATATGTTGAGTTAGTGGAAATGAACTGGAGTTTAACCACTACCATTGACCTTTTTGGTGGAAATTTAGATTTGATGGGCTTGAAGATGTCATAAGTGAAGTGTTAGAATATATTAGATACATGTTATAGAAAATAAGTGCTTTCATTTGACATCTTAAGACATGAGATATGTATAGATTGTCTAAATGGGAAAGGCATAAACACTTTGTACATCATTATGACATATTTGTTTGCATGTGCTTGATATATATGCATAGAATAAATGTAATAAAATATGTTTTGGTAACTTGTAAGGTAAAAGGATGGACTCTATAAGTTGGGGCCCCATGAATTATAAGATTACAAATATTAATAATGAAAGACAAAAAGAAGAGTAGTGTAAGACAATGTAAAGACAATTATTGCAAGTGTTGGTAGACATGATACAAGTTGAAGTTTAGTAACAATTATGATAAAAAGACCTACTAAGGTACACCAAGTACATATATTAATGGAGTACATTTAGAAGCTACATCCATATTTTTTGTAGAACAAATAATCTTGTGGTAGTTAAAGATTTGTTAAAGAAAATTAGAAATTTATTTAATGATATGCTATGTCATAAAGGAAAGAATGTAGCTTGATTGCACTAATGTTGGATGGAACTATAGGCAACTAGCAAGAAAATTAGTAGAGGAAGAAATTTGAAAATAGGTCAAACTTTCTTGGATGAATTTCTACAAATCATTTTAATAATGGTATATCCTTAAATCTATTAGGTATAAGATGCAATATAAACTGCACTACTTAATTCAAAGAAACTAGTCTATGGTTATTTAAGAGCAAGGGTCTTTGCTTTGGCTAAGCATACACAAGATGGTAGAAATACAAAAATAGAGATGCTATATTTTTAAGAAGGGATTGCATGATTCAATTAAGTGTGTTATGACACCATTGCAATTCACTTCATATAGAGAGTTAATAAAAGATGCTCATAGAAATGAGTAAGATCAAGCTATGATAGAGTCAAGAAGAGCATGTAGAAAAAGGAAAAGTCTTTAATTTTCATATAGAAGTAGATTTAATTCAAAGAAAATAATGTATATCAATATAACATCCCAAAGTTCATCAACAACCTAAGGATCTAGAATAGAGAGTAAACCCAAGTGCAATATCTATAAAAGAGGGTAATAGAGTGAGTGTTGGAAGAAAGGACAACATAGATGTGTAGGAAATAGAATTGTAATTGGTGGGTTATAAACTCTAGTGGGTTTTACTACTATTAGACTTAGTGGTACTTCAATCTCTTATCATAAGGGTTGTGGACAAACCAGTCCATCGTTATCACAAACAACACAACCAAGATTATATGTAATTACTCAAAGGGAGGCTCCTAGATCTCCTGACAATATTATAAGTACTCTTTCATTATAAGGTATAGTAATTGTGGTTCTATTTGACTGTTTAACATCACGTTCTTTTACATCCACTGATTTGATTATATAGTTATCAGTAAAGTTATATACATTAGATAGTCTCGTTCTAGTTAAATTAGTTATAAGAGATGAAGTGAGTGCAAAAAAATTTGTTGAGCATAATATAAAAGTAAATAGGAAACCTTTCAAATGTCAATTGATCGCTAAACCATTAAAAATGTTTAATGTGATTTTGGGCATGGATTGGTTAGCAAGTTATCAAGTTCCAATTAACTATTGGGATAAGAGGTAAAAATTCATATAAATGATAGAAATAATATAGTGTATTTTAGCAATGGTGAAATCATACTACGTTGTATCCATCATACAAATATGAGTAAGTGCAAGGAGTGTGGATCTACGTACATGACCAATGCAAAAGTTAGTTGTCATCATTGCTATCTGATAAGGACTCTTCGTAATAGGATGATGAAGAAATCATTTGTGTCTAAATTACTAATAAAATGAATAGTGAATGATCAGATGTACTTAGCTAGTGGGCTAGAGCATACAAAGTGCATAATAGATGTTAAGGTGATTGTATTAATCTAGAGTGAATAGGAATTATCATCATACACATATGAAGATTTTACAATTTTTCCAATTTTTCATTCACATCTAATGATCTACAATATATGAGTCTGAAGTGCTAATGTAAGAGGAGGGCCAATACATATGACTGAAGAATAAATAAGAATCATCCAAGTCTTAACATGTAAAAATAACAGAGGGTTTTATTACTTTTTTATCCAATTGAATGTGCTTGAGAGCATCATATGTTACATTGAATGCATAGAGAAATTGTAACTTCTAGTGTGCCTATAAGCCTGATTCTAAGGTCTTATGCTTCTGATGATTTTTAGTAATGAATAATATCTAATGAAAGCTCTGACATTATACTATGATTTGTGATCATCCTATGATGATACAAGTAACAATTATTGGTGTGGTTTTTAAGTTAAAAAAATGTATAAAGCTTTACTAAATGTACTAGATGATAGAAAATGTGTTGAGTTGGAGCATTGATTTTGAATGCCAACTTTTAGGTTGTAATATATGCCCAAATTATCATGTATAATCTTTAATATAAGGAATTCTAGCTTTCTCCATTATCATAATAGCCTTATAATTTTGCTAATACCTTCAAAAGCTTCCTAGCATATTGCTTTAATAATAGCCCTTGTAGCTTTATTCTCCTTTATTTTAATATAGTTCCATGATGCAAAAACATTTTTACAATAACTACCTTTTTGTTAACCTCTCCACCAAGTGTGGGGATTTAAAACCTAAAATCATATTGATTAAGTTAGAGAATTTCAGATCAATAATCACTTAAGTAAATTATTGAGTAATGCACATTTGGAAATTTGTTATAATGCCAAGTATAGTAACATCTAGTGATGAATTTAGATAAGCTAGTTTAGCAAAGGAATATAACACCTTTGAATCTACATCCCACATGGATATCACCACTTTTGCTTTTCTTTATTTGAACTCTCCATGAAAATTCACTTTAATAAATTATGTTAGAAATGGAATTCATGAGATGCATTGATAGATATTAACATTCCTAAATTGAAGATGAGGCAATAAGCTTAACTATACTAGATCTTGATCTATTGTTTGTGTTTTAATAATGGATAAATATTAAAAATAATCATGCATTGCCAAGTAATATTTTTAATTACTTATCTTTTTATTACTATTTTCTCTTTATATAATCTTAAGTTTCTAACTTTTTAAATTTGCCAACAAATTAACATATGAATGAGGGTCATTACTTCCTTATTAGCCAGGCTATCCTCTATACCTTGCTACTATTAATTTAGGAGTGAAGTAATTAGTTGGAATATTTTGACTTTATTTTTTAAGATCATACCATAGAATTTTGATCAGTAGTGTTTTATACATCATACAAAAGCTTCATTTAGAGGCATACTAGTCTTATTCAAACTCATAGTGATGCTAAGATTAACTCTTCTACTTCTCATAAGTCTTTATTATCATTATCATTACAAGGGTCAATTACAGTTGACCCTCATTATAATTAGAAATTTTTTTTAGAGTCCTATTAATTTGATTCTCTTATCTCATGAGTTCTACACTCTTATTTTTATTGAATCTTTTTCTCATTATATTTCATTATTACATAAATATATTATTAGAAAAATTAATTTAATTAATAAAAAATATAAAAGAATAGTAAACATTCATAGATAACCTACAAAATTCACTAAGGATGATTATGTAACAATCTGTATTAGGTTAGATAGATTTGTACCAGGCATTAATGCATATATTTTTTATTTACCCAAAGATTATGAAATAAGTGCTACATCTAATATTTGAGATCTTTTACCTTATCAGAAACCATGCCCAATACTTAATAAATCTTTTGAGCCTCCGCCATTATTATTAAGTGAACCTATCTTACTAATACATTTAGCCCTATCTGATGAGTTGAGAGATCAATTGGAGCAAATCTTAAATTATAAAATAGTTTTCACATAGGAATATCATCTTACATCAAATTCTAAAGTCCATTGAACAATATTTCATTTAGTGAGAGCATGCTCAAGAGTGTCCTCATTAGAATAATATGAGCACTTGAAAGGCTACTAAACACAAAGTCTTCTTATATGAGTTAAGAAAAGAAGAGTGTGGTTGAGTATAAGCTAAAATAGGATAAACAATTTGGTATGACACTTTTCATTCAATATTTTTTTCCATGTCTAATTTAGGGTGAATAAACTATCCTCATTTAAGGTGCATAACACTTTGCTTCTTATAGAAGATTTAAACAACACATATGTAGCCAACTGCTTTATGTTTTTCCAATTTCTCCATATTTTAGATGCATTTTGTGTATGTTTACCATGCATATATTTGGCAATAATGAATTCACCCAGAGAGGGTTGGTTGTTAGTTGTATCTAGCTTAGCTTAGTAGAATATGCCATAACCATGTCATTTAACTTCCTTAAGCTAAGTCCATTCTTCTAGTATAGTTTACTGATCTTATCCCAACTAATCCAATGGTTTTTGTGAGCATTATTAGTGTCACCCCATAAGAAAGCATTCATAATTTTTTCAAGCCTTGTTATAATCTATATCGAAGGAAGCAAGGCTATTAATGTATTAATATAGATTAAATTTAGTACGTGTTTGATTTGTATTAATTTACTTATTATTGATAATAGCTACTTCTTCAAACTAGTAACCTTGTTTTATAGTTTTTCAAATTGGTGATAAAAATATATAAATTTCTTCCTATTAGAGTATATTGGCCACGTAATAGGCATAGGTCCTTTTTGAATTCAAAACTCTTCATAATTCTCTTACTTGTAACTACTTTCAACAAAGAAGAAACATAAAATTTATATTTATCCTTATTTAATACCAAGACTAATGTTTGTTGGAAGATTTCAAGAATGTTATGAATACTTTGTAAAGATCTTAAACCCTATATAGTAAAACTTATGTTGTTGTTGACATAGCTGAGATGTGTAATTAGTGTTGTATTCCTTATTATAGCATAATGCAATATTGAACTTATTACGAAAACTTAGATTTATAATTCTAAAGAAGTGTTCCATAATAATGATGAAGAGTAATAGGGAGCTAGGACTACATTTTGAAAGCCCTTTTTGTGGTTACAAGAATCCACATGGATGATTATTAACTATAATAGATAATCATGAACTGCTTAGAAGATTTTTAACCAAGGAGTTAAACTTGGTTAAAACAATTGAAGCTGTGAAGCACTATAAATAGAAATTCCCATGAACTGGTATCAAATGAGCTATTAATGTGAGCTTAATTATACAATTTTTTTCTAACTTTTTTATTCTATAAGAACATTAACTCTTAAGTAGTCAAAACATTATTAGTCATTTCCCTACCTTTAATAAAGTTAACTTACTCTAATGAAATACTTTTGCTTAGTAGGTATTATAGCCTATTATCTAGAAGCTTTCTTAGAATTCTTCTAGAAAAGTTGGTAACAAAAATAAGCTTAAATTCTTGAAAGTTGGATGAGCTATTGGATGTTGGAATTAAAATAATAAAAGAGCTAGCAATTACTTTGAGCATAGCACTACCTTCCAAAAAATCTTGTGCAACATTCTTATCATCAAAAGTAATTATATTCCATATGTAGTAAAGAACACACCACTGATTCTATATGGGCTCATGACATTATGCTTGTCCAATTAAAAAATAACTTGACAAACTTTTTCGTGATCAACATATTTCACAAGATCTATGTTATCTTCTATAGTAATAAGTTAAGCAATATAATGTAGTTCTACCTCATGGGTAAAAGTCATCATTTTCCTAAAGGTTCTTTGAAGTATTGTATAACAACATAATGTGATTATTTTTGACCCAAGATCTTGGTGCCATCTTTCCCCTTAACCTCAGAGATGTGGAGTTTTAAATGTCTGACTTTAACTAAAGCATGAAAAAATTTAGATTTGTTTCACTATTAGTTAACCATTTAGCCATTACTTTTTGATACCAAAAGCTTTCTTTCTTGCTCATCTCATTCATAGGATGTTGGTTAGCTACATTCTATCTAATGTTGTACTCTTCTAAACTACTTTCTGTGAATTATTTTTATAAACTCTAACATCCTCTTTAGAGTTTTTAATATTTTGAAAACTGTTCCAAAAAGTTGTCCTATTCCATTGTTTTGGACAATCTTTTAGCCTTATGTGCTTAAAGGCTAATGCCTGCATGCTAGTTAAGTAGGACTTGTCCAATTGTTCTCAATGAGTTTGTATAAGGTAGGACATGAGGTCCACATATTTTAAAATTTTAATTATTGTAGACCATAGAAATGTTCAATTGAGTGTTATAAAAATAATGGGGAATGATCGGACCTCGTCATACTTACGTGTTTAGTAGTTATAATTGGGTTGCTATCCATCCACTATTAGATTACTAATATCTTATCTAACTACTTTCAAACCCATCGATCATTTCTTTTGCTAAACCAATTTTATGGTAAACCCTTAAAAGGAATCTCAAATAGGCCATATTAATTGATGTAATCCTTAAACACATTTATAATTACCATGTTTGGAGTAGACACACCCTTATATTCATCATTTCTAGTAATGTCATTACAATCACTTAATTAACCATGATGTGCTCTATTTAGCAACAATTTTGGTGATCTTGTTTCATAGCTTATAATTTAATGCTTTAGAACACTTAGTACACACCATTGTGTAATTTGAGATTGATAACTTTCAAATCTACTAAAGTATCATCTTAAAAAATAATAGAGCATTGAATATTATTCTTTTAGAGCATCCAAATGTTTTTTTGACTTGTTGCTGGTACATTAGTCATGCCCTAACTTGAAAGCCAAGTGTTGTAATTTCTTTTAATGCCATAGATTTAAACAAAGCTAGAATTTGTTTTTGTTTTTTTTTATTTTGTTTAATCTATTAATAGACTTATAAGTTATAGTATTCTTAATATTTCAAATGAGCATATTATCTATTAGACATACTTTCAATTTGTATTATTTTGGCAATTTTATGTTCTCATTAATGATGGTACATTGCTTAATTATTTTTTTTTTTTGCTCTTTTTTAGACCTTTTGGCTTGGATAAATGTTAAATTGGTGGACTCCAAAGGTATTGAACCCACTTTCTTAGCTTATACATGAAATTTGAAACTAAAATCCTTCAAAATTTGGATGTCTAGAGAGAATTGAGTTTTAGGTTGAGTTGTGATTTTTGAGTCTAATAGGAATCCCTTATGAAATTGATGATCTTTGATAACCACTACTTGATCATCAACTAATTTGATTTGCAACATTTTCATCATATTACTTCCTTTAATTGGTTGAGCCATTGATACTTTCACTACTTTTTTTTGACTTATCTGCATTGGACTTTCTTTAATTTCGTTATCTGATTACCATTAAGGTGGAAAGACCAAACCATTTTGTTTCTCTACTTTTTTTATTAATCTAATATTATCATGTTCTTGATTTTTATCTCCCCCTTCCAATCTCAATACATAGAACCAACACTACCTTTGGCTGGATCCTTTTGAGTTACCAACATTACTTGATTATACTTTAGGTTAAGTATGGAATGTCCTTGCTTGCCATAATGTCTACAATAAAATGGTGGATTATCATATAGTATTTTCTATCAAATGCCACTTTAATTGTTACCTCTTTGGTTTATGCGTATGCATTTAAGAAGCTCTTTCAATAGAATAAGCACAACACGTAGTCTTGCAACACTTGACCATGTCAAATTTAGAGTGGCTAGATCTACTTTCAATGGTTTCCCAACCATAGAGACAATTAAATATAAAGTTACCTTATTAAATAGATGTATGGAAGATATTAAAGAAAAAATCCAAACTAGAGCAAACAAAGGTTCTATGTTAGGATTAAAGTTAAGATTCCATTTAAAAACCCTCATATAAAATTCACCCATATTCCAAGAGTGATGTAACCAACAATGAAGGAAGCCATCTTCTTTACCAAATCTAATTAGGATGTGCCTGCAATTGATTGAACTGATTTTTTCCTCACCAATAAATCCAAGAATCGAAAGCCTTTCTTATTGCATCCATGCTTGGTCTCCGATAAGAAAACTTCCTAATTATAAATAAATTAAACTCATCTACCATTTTTTCAATTTCTTTCTCTTCAAAGATAATCACTGATTCCCCTTTAAAGGTTGTCAAAGTCTTCATTTTAATTAGAGGATATGGTTGAATCCCTTAGAACCTCTACAAAAGAGTGATTAAGAGATAAACTCTCATCCCATCAATATTCTCCATTGAAGAATTGAATATTATTTTTAATTAACTAAGTGAGGGGCTTGAGCACACTTGTGCTTTGTGTCCATTAAGGTAACACTACAGATGCAATGCTTGTTGGCTTGTGTGTCTTTCTGATCGACATCTCTGTAGAAAAATCTCCCACTTTTCCAATCTCCTTTCTGCTTATCTTCTAGATCAAAATGGATGTGAATTTTACTTACATTGGTGTAAAAAATGAGAGGAAACAGATAAATCTATGATACATTCCTATAGTATATAAATATCTAAATGTTTCTTTAGAATGCCTATAGGGATTCTCAATGAATAAAGATATCAAATTTGTAGTTGACTTGATATTTAGGATAGAACTATTTCCAAAGAACCATGCAAAATTGTGCTTCTAAAGTTACAAGAAAAAAAAGTGCAATTGCAAAAGTTAACAAAAAAAGGAAATTATTAGATCAAATATATACCCTTTGGATGCACCTCTATTATTTGTGAAGAACAAAATTGATAATTCAAGATTATGAATTTATTATGGAGGGTTGAAAAAACTATAAAAAATATCCATTATTAAGAATTGATGAATTACTTAATCAAGTGTAAGGAGTCATAATATTTTTTAAAATTGACTTGATATTTGGTCTCCAACAATGGAAGATAAAAAAAAAGATGCTTAGAAAACTATATTTAGAAACAAATATGGCACTTTTTAATTTCTTATACTCATATTTGGTTAGTCAAATGTTCTAATGACATTCATTGATCAAATGAATCAACTTCTTAGCAAATTTATTATACTTTTTATAGATGATATATTAATCTATTCTAGAGATGAAGATGAGCATAAAAAGCACTTGCACGTAGTATTGCAAAGGCTAATGTAACATTAATTGTATGCCAAATTTTTAAAATATAGATTTTGGGTATATGATGTATAATGTTTAGGGTAAGTAATTAACATTGAGGGGATAACTATAGATTCCTAAAAATACTAGTTATAAAAGAATGATGAAGCTAATAAATGTCACTATAGTAAAAAAATTTCTTAGTTTGGATGGATAGTATAACATTTATTAAATTATTTTCACAAATTGAAATATCACTGATAAAAATGCCACAAAAACTTGTATTATTTGAATAAGCTCAACTTGTGATGCTAGTATCCTTTGATGGAAAAGTTAATTACAATCCTATTCTTAAAATTTTTTTTGAAAATCACAATGACATGCAAGTATATAGTGATACATTATTATAAGGACTAGTTTGTGTATTGATGCAAATTAACAAATTGATAGCTTATGGTTTAAGACAACTACGATCGCTTGAGAAAAATTATCTTATACTTGATCTAGAGCTAACTACAATAGTCTTTACCTTGAAGATATAAAGACACTACGTATATTGTGATAAAAGTTAGTTTTATTCTAATCATCAAAGCATCTAGTATATTATCACTTAAAAATAATTAAATTTAAGAAAGAGATGTCTAGAGTTGTTTATTAAAAATTATGATTCATGGATATTTTATCATTTTAGAAAACCAAATATGGTTGTAGATGCATTAAGTAGAGGGCTAGAATAAGCAAGTGATACCTAAGGTTAGGGAAGCCTAAGCAATAATGGAAATGGATTAGTTGAGTCTATGCAATATCCTTAGCTAATAAAAAAGTTCTCACAACTATATGAGCAAGCAATTAGCTTTAAGAGTTGAAATAAACATAAGATAAAGATTTTATTACACAAAAGATAATTGAAATAGTCATAGAAGTTAAGAAATTTGAATTTTTAATTTAAATGAAGATGGGATTTTATAGTTTAGGAAAATTCAAGGAAAAGAAAATTGGAAAAGGATATTGATGCAATAAGTTCATTATACCATATACTTAGAACAACTTAGCATAAATAAGATGCAACAAGATACAAAAGTAACTTTTTGGTGGCCAAGAATGAAGAAGAGCATAATATATGAAAAAAATTCTTGGTATATCAACAATCAAAGAAGAACAACAAAGACTAATTGTATTATTTCAATTTATCTTATTCTAGTTGGATATGAGAGAAAGAATCTATGGATTTTGTAGAATATATGGATTTTTCTATAAAGGTGAACCTGAAGTCCACTACACCCATATATATTATACATTTGACAAATTTTTTTGTCATGTATGTTGTTCTTAGATAAGCAAAATGGATACAATTTAGCATGATGATAGCCCTACAAAAACTTCAAATATGGGTCAAAGATGTTGTATTGGATGATATTTCTAGCCAATTGAGGCATATTGTTTTCCACTTGGTTACCCTCCTTGCAAACATGCTGAAAGCTAATCATTTAAATTCCAACAACTTTATTTGTAGCATGTTATTGAACATCTTCTATAGAATAGTCACATTACCATGCAGCACATCTAAAGTAGTTTTATTTTCTGCTTTCACATAATATTACGAGCTCTAATTCTTTGCAAATTTGCAACCCCAACAATACAACTAGCCCTTCTATTTTGATGTTTGACTTAATATAGATGAATGTAGAGAACATTTAGTGCTTCACCCAAATAATCATGAATAATCCAACTACAACCTATTAGATTTAGATTTCCATGAGTTAACCCATTAATATTCAATTTCAATATGTTTGTAAGAGGTTTCTATTAATAATATGAATATTCTTGCATTTAATTTAAAAGAAGACAGTGACTAGCCCGAGTTAAACCATTTAGGAATCTTATAGAGAAGCTTGTATAGAAGGAAAGCACATGAATGCACAATAATATTCAAGTAAAACTTTATTTATCATGCCACTTATTAAAAAATTGTACTCCTCAAAAAACCTTAAATTTTGGGTCTTCTAAATATTCTAACAAATGAGTAAGGACAATAATCATATGGCTTCACCTTTTGTAGCATTTATAAAACTATTCCTCCATCCATGTCATAACATTTGATGTATGTTGTTTAGTTTTGCATCTTTAAATTCCAAGTGATTAACAAAAAAAACTACAAACTTGACTTAAACTATTATAGCCAATAAAAACATGATCAATTGTATCACTATTTAGGCACAATGGACATTTAACATCTACCTAAAATTAATCTTACATAGAAAAGGTAACAAATCATTAAGAATCCTCTATATTATGATAAAACCTTCTAGAGGAATGTTTTACTCCAAATTATCTACATTGATTTTATAATGAAACCATCTCTTATAAGTACATCCCAAATCATTTTGATGTTAAATTTTCCATCCATTATAAGCATCCATTATAAAGAATTAGTTACTATAGATAACTTTATGTTTTTCATAGCAATTTTCTTGATCCCTTTTTTATACTTCTAGTTTGTCAAGAATGCATTTCCCTTATTTCTCAAAGAATATTTTGCTTGCATGAAGAGAGCCCATAGTGAGCTGGAGCTATGGGACTTTCAATAAGGCATAGCATTAAATGCTATAATTACCTCCTCAAGCTTCTTTGAACCAAGACTATTTTCCTCAAAGAGTAGGCATAGTTGACTCTAGCTAACCTAATGATACAATAATTATGCTCTATCACTCAAAAATCTACTCAAAATTTTTTCTATTCTCTATAGGATTTTGTTTTGTATTCGATAAGTGACCATCAAATAATGCATTAAGATTAATTCTAGCACATTATTATCAAGTATAATCCTTCTAATAAAAGTAAGTCATTCTTCAAACAAGCCAATTTCTTACACATCTTCTTTTTTAAATGTTTAAATTATATTATATTTTTCCTACCCTTGATAAGAAATCTTCCAAGGTAGTTTATATGAAAATTGCCATTCTTGAAATGTAACTTCTAGCTAAGAATTCCTACTTGGCACATTTGATTTTTTTTGTTGCTACATATAAAAGAAATCTTTTGAGGACTGATGTGCATGCCCAAAGCCCTTTAAACTTCTAGAAGAAACATATTTTATGTTTGTAATCAATTTATCATCACCCCTAGTGAATATAATAAAGTCGTCTATAAAGCTAAAATGTTATGTGTTCCAGCAACCTTTGTGAAGTGCACAATTTATAACTTTTTTTTACTTAAGAGGTTTTTCAATTCATGAATGAATAATTTAGCAAATATAATGAATAAAAGAGGGGATAGAGGATTACCTTGCATAAGACAAAGTGTGTGCTATTATTAAAATAAGATGTGACCTTTAGAGCTAATAAGGTTCAACAATCTCCTTTATTTCGATGTTAATAAGCTTTTAAGTGTAGGGAATAAAAATAAAATAAGGACTCTCTCATAATAATATTTAATCAATAATAGTCACAAAAATTGTATAATAACCATAATGTTTACAAGCTCAATAAATAATGCATAGGTAACAAGCAATAAGGCATGTGTGCATCAAATTTTCATTCATTTTATATTTATATATGAATATTAGTATTTTTTTCTAAACAATAATTCTCCATCATTGACATTATCAAATTGGGAATATACTTGATCCATTTTGAATTACTTCTCCCCCATTGTGAAGAAGTTATGCATGACACATGGATAAGCCAATGTTCATATTTAGAAAATTTTCCAAATTAAGCTAATATGCTATAGCCTAATGTTGTTGTCATTCAATAACTCAAGGTTAAGAAATTCATATAAAATGTATCAACTTATAATATACAAAAAACATACATGAAGAATAACACCATTAGAAAAATATGTACTCCTATATAATGTATTATTAGATTAATTTGATGTGAAAATAGAATAAACCTTTACTTTAGAAGCTAACATTTTATTGATTTTCACATTTAGATTATTCTAATATTGGATTAAAGAAATAAAAGGTCCAAAACAACCTTAATTTTATATACATTCATAAAATTTTTTATACAATGCAAGCCATTATGTACTTACTTAAAATGACATCACTTATTTATGGCATGACACACATAAAATGAAACATGATAATTGGGGATGCTTGAGCATCCCTATGACATGAGCTAAGAAAGTGATATTGTTCCCAACTATAAAAACCATAAGTGATGCACTTGTCAAGGGTTGATGTGATAGTGTTTAAGCCTACATGCAAGGCATTGAACTAAGACTACATTCTTATATAACTCTATTTTGTTGTACTCTCAAGAGATGATAAGAAAGTAGCCAAGACATTTATAGGGTTAATTCTAATAGAGGACATAGGATGAACATTGTTGAAGTGATTGAGATCACCAATTACATATGATGATCCCCCATGTATAAGTTTCTTATTTCTTTGAATCTCTATGTTATCTGTGATGGTCATTCATATCATCTCTACAAGCTTCTCCATCCATATGTTTGTTATCTTGTCCAAAGATCTTTATTCTTTTCATGTTGGCTTTGGTGAAGATGCAAGGTATGCAATCATGTGCTTCTATTGTGATGTTATTATTGTGTTCTAAAATTGGAGATGTTATATGCCCAATGCTTAGACTCAAGTTTTTATTAAATGTTTGCTTCCTCATGGTTGTTTATTTTTTCATTACTTGACTATGGTCTCAATTACATCAAACTTCATCTTACCCATGCGATAATGGGTGGCTAATGATATCTAGGAGATACTGAAATAGCTTGTCCCCAAACTTTTTTTAGTATGATAATCCTTATAATGTATTGCATGAGATGAGTATTGAGTAGAAGTTTCCTTATCCTTCACATGGAATGTTGAGGAAGTGGTAGGATGACTTCATTAACATATAACCATTCAATCTTTTCAGCTTAACACTTAAGCCAAAGAGAAGGACCACCCATATGGATTTGGAACCAATATGCAAGGTCATCATTGGTAATTTATATTTCTTGTTTGCAAATATATGATGTGGAACTAGAATAATCATCATTTACTTGCATGTTGGCATAAAAATGCTTCACTAGACCAAAATTATAGAAGTAATGAATTTGCTTTACCTCCTTAGGTCAACTTTTGGCAATTAATTCCAAAACTTGCACTTGACCACAACATAAATCTATACCAACTAGTTTGGACACATTCATAGCATAATCTTTCATTGTATATATTCAATGAAATCTTTCATAGACTCAAAATAATAGCAAAGTATATATTTGGTGCACATTTTCTTTCTTTAACATTGGACTTTTGTGAGACATGATCAATTAAACCCTAAAAAAATTATTTGAATAATTATCTTGATACAAATCTAGTTAAGAGCCAATCAATCTAAAGAAAATAATATATCAAATGAAACACTTCTGAGATCCAACACTCCCAATAAAAATAGTATTTGTAATAGAAATAACACTTCTTTACTTAGCTCTTGACAGTATAAATGGTATGATCCTTCAGTACCCTCCAAGTATTAATCAGTAGAAGTTAGATTTGAAGGGCATGTTGAATTTTAGAACTAAGGAAAATGGAGCTTGCTAGAATATTTTTTTCCCAAAATTAAGAGCCAACAACTAGCATGTCAACTTATAATAAAATCATGGATAAAGCAGTGAATGAAAGGGTGTAGGGTGAAGGATTTGTATTTTAAGAGATTAATGTGCTTATGTGATCTTTGAGCATTGAAATTTAATCAAGGAAGAAATGCAATCCTAATCATATGAGAATCCTTCAAACTCTGCCTTATGCCACTGTATCCTCTCTTGTTCATGAGGTAATCTGACTAATATTATTAATAATCCCTAATGTTCATTCTTTTAAATAATCCCAACATTCATGTATCATATGCTAGATATTAAACTATATGTAGAAAACTTCACCTTCACCACACTTAAGTAGCCAAAATGTGGAAATAATGACAAAAACTATTAGATTACCAAGAAAATGTGATGACCTATTTCAAGTGTGGCTAGCCAAGACAAATGATAAGAGATTTTCATAGAATTGGGTAATAAAACCTATGATACCTCATCTTACAAGTTATCAAAAATAGGGGATAACATAGAAATCTAATGTCACAATCATGATATATTACAACTTAATGGAACCTTAGCTCTTACATTATTTGACTCAAGTACATCTCAATTATTTATTTCATCATCAATGCCTAAATGAATATTTACAAAACAACTACCATATAACAAAGGCTTATTCCGAAAATTACCAAATGGAATAGGAGTATAAACTCCTTAGTATATTGAAGTTAATTTAAAAATTATGGGGCAAGGTCTAAGACAATTAAAAGTTCTACCCTGCCAAATTTGACATTTTTTTTGGAATGTATTTGTTTTCTAGTCATTGTTCCCAAGCAATGAGTGCAGTTTTCTTTGGAAAAGGAAAACAAGTGCACATTGTTTTAGCACTAAAGCATTTCGACTTTGTGCAAAAGGGTTATCCAAAGTACTTGGAAATTGTAGTTATTGAAGAAAAAGTCAACTAGATTATGGGATGTATCAATAATCCATGAATTTGAAAACCTATTTCTACAAGAACTTCATGAATTATCACCTAATAAAGAATTGTAGTTTGGAATAGATACTATCTCTATAATAGAAATCATATCTAAAGCCCTTATAGAATGGCTCTAATAAAATTACTAGTTAGTTGGCTCAAAGAGCTATTACAAAAAGGAATTATTAAATCTAGTATATAACTATGGAAGAATCTATGTTGTTCATAAAGAAGAATCATGCTAGTCTGAATTTGCACATTGAATATCAGGAGCTTTATAAGATGATAATAAAACAAAAACAAGTGCCCACTACCTAGGATCAATGATCAAGGCAATAAATTATTGAGGGATGCCATCTTTTCTAAGATTAAACTAAAATTTTGAAAACACTATCATAAGGTAAGAAAGAAAGACACCCAAATGGATTTTTATATTAGGATAAACATTAAAAATTCTTAGAAATGGCTTTCAACTTGACAAATTCATTAGTTGTCTTCAAGGTTGATGAAAATAATATTCTAATAACACTTAGAAAAGCTTGAAGTAGTATTCATCAACAACATTCTAGTATATTTTAGACACAAATACAACTTTCCCCATCATTTATGAGTAGTATTACAAATTCTTCAAAAACATCATCGTAAGGCAAATTATTAAATATGAATTTTGACTATGAAGAACAAGATTCTTGGGGCACGCTATAACTGAAGGTGAGTATGTCAATCTAAAAAAAATTGCAACTATGGTGGATTAGTTGAGTGGTTTAAGAATCAAGTGGTACATGGTACCATAGCTAATGGAAATATTCCAACTCAAATTTGACTCAAAATTAGAGAACAACTGTCTTAAATGTAATTTTAAAAGCTATTTCCGATTAAAGCTTGAAATATAGTCCTATTAAGATCAGGTTAGTCTATTTCAAACTAGCTAATGCCATTAGCTGAGTTGCTTTTACATGATCAAGATGTCAATTAGGGAGCTTAAGGTAAGGCTAATGTAGCAAGGTGTAATGTAAAGTATCTGGATTGAGTAATCAATTTAATCCAAGAGTGAGAAGGGCTTACGAGAGCTAACAACAAACATTAATCATGAAATTTCTAATGGAACAAGTATAAGTGAGGAAGGTAGACATATGATAGATCAACCTTGAGTACTGTGTTGTTATAGTGGTTAATATAAAGAGAAAGGGGAGCATGGGATTAATAGCTTGGTTGGATTGAAATAAGACTAATGGGAAAGGCAACAACAAGAATTAACGGTTGGTGGTTAGTATGGGGTGAAACTAAGGCTTAGCAACAATTGGAGAAGAGGATGCCAACAATAATCAAAAGAGAGTAAGAAGATAGAGATAATGAAGGAAAAATGTGTTAGATCTAAATTACAACTTGGACAAACTTTGAATTACAATTGGAATGAGATGAAAACCTAATTATAACCCACTGGTATGTATTCATACATCACAAAAAATACATAATTTCTAATAATAGTAAAATAGTAAGAAAATGCTAAGTTATGGTTCAAATGAAACCTTAAAGCATCCTATATAACTAAGTTAAAGTTTAGAAGAAACCTTAGGTTACTCATATTGCAGGTAACCTTAAAATAATCAAAATAATGTATAACAACCCTAAATAATTAATTAAGGGCTTTGAGAAAACCTTAATAACACCTAGATAATAGATTTTAATAGGGTTTGAATAATGTTAATATGTCAAGTTAGATGATCTTGATGAAAATAGTTTTTGGGTGTAATGTACCCCAAGTCTTAGACCCTCAATCTAGTGATAAACATGCCTTGAAGGAGAGTGCTAGAGGCTGATGTGACAAGCACATCTCAAAGAAGAATACTAGATTATTATGTAATTGACACATCTCAAAGAAAAGTGATGGAGGTTTATATGTTTAACACATCTCAGAGGAGAGTACTAGAGGCTTATGAGATTAGTTTATATATATAGAGGAGAGTGCTAAATTTTTTTATCAAAGATTTATGTGATTAGCATATCTCGAAAGAGAGCGCTAGATTTTCTTGATTAGAGACTTATGTGATTAGTATAGCTTAGAGGGGTACTAAAATGCTGATAAGATGCTAAGCATCTAATTTATTACATCATAAACTCATGCATTAGTCTTGTTCAAACTTAATAAATGACATCATTAATCACGATATTGATTACATACTACTTATATTGATTTGATTTAGTATTTTGTCATTATATGTTATTTTTATAATATAACTTAAAAATCCTCTATTAAGCTTCAGCTCACTCTCCCTTATTTTTCTTATATATTAGGTTAGGAATAATAGAGCTTACTTAGGAACTAGAGATTGGAGCTGTCTTGTAGATCATCTAATAGTTTTTAGTTTTATTTGCATCTTTTATTTTAGCAATGGTGATGCTGATCTTATGACTCTAATGATATAATTTTATGGACATTAGTTATTTTAAATTTTATTATTAGACTTAGATATTGCATATTATTTGTCTTTCATGATGGACTTGGTTCATAGATATTGTGATTTGAACAAATAACTATGTATGGTTTTGATACCATGTACATATCATTATATATTAATATATTTACCTTAGCCTAAGGTGAACTAGTTCTTAAATCAATTAAGTATTTGGTAAAAGGGTATGGTTCACTGTGTGTAAGTATGATGATCAAAGGGATTATGGCTTTCAATTTGAATATTAATCTTGGGAGTGAAAAAGGGTGGCTTGTCAAGTGTATTATCTATATATGGGTTTTGTTGCACTCAAGATTATTTCAAAAAAAATTGTCAAAATGTTAATGTGATATAACAATCCCTAAAATTTGAGGTGTTTAGACAACATTATTGTCTCTATATCAACTTGTAAGCAAGTGGGATTATCTCATGAAGTGTGTTAAGATGAACTAAAACATAAAGTATTATAAAATATAGATTTATGCATATTATTAGAAAGAGCACATTTAGACTAATGCAATGATAATTTTTTGGTATTGAATTGAGTTCATTTAAAATTATTATGATTTATTGATGCTTAAAGGTTAAATATGTAAATAAATAATTAATTAATAATTAGTAATATAACACTTATTAGTTATAGTATTTGCAAGAAATTGACATTATTCTCCCAATGCATACTTGACTTTCCTTAACGTTCTGTCTCATAAAAGAAAAATTGATTCAACCTTAAATCCTCTCTCTCTCTCTCTCTCTCTATCTCCTTATCAACTAGACCATTCTCATAATCAAATCACAACAAGATCACCTTGAGGAGGTGGACGACTAAAATCCTTTTTTGGTGCAAAGTTCCCATCCACGAGCTCGAAAAGACTAAAAAATGAAATTTTTTAGCTTGTGATTTTGACTTTTCTCCTTTCAATAAGAATTAGTGATAATGAAATCCTAATCAAGCCTTTAGATTCTTATTAAGTTGTTCAAGGGGGAAGTGCTAACAATTCTCTAAGTTAGAGCTCAAGAAGTAGTACACAAGGAAAGAAAATGAAAAGGTGATGAGAGAAAGAGGAAAAAAGAGGGAGAAAGAGAAGGAAAAATAAACTAAGAAAGGAAATTTAATGGTTTAAGGAAAAATAAGGTAAGTTGAGCAAATCAACATCTTCACCAATGAACTGGTTTAGTGAGTTTTGAAAAATCATAATTTTGTTGTGCTCAATTTGCTAATGATCTAACAAGATGAACAAATATTCTTTTAATAAAATTAAGTTTTTTGCGTCCTAATTAACTGAATCTAAGGATGAGGAGGAGGAAGTTGACAATAGGTATCAGAAATCAAGCATAAAAAATGAAGAGAGAGCAGGATCAACAAATTAATCTTGAGGTGGGCATTCTCACATGATCTTAAAAGTGTATGCTTGATATAATGATGAATGACAAACATGACCTAGCATAAGTATGACTATATAATCATTTTGTGCATGTTATGATGCATTACTACCATGTTAAAAATAGTTGTTGAACTATGCAATTGAGAGCACCTAAGAGTTGTAAAAATATTAATGGGTTGTAAATAACATGCACTCATGAGTATATTGTGCTGATTAATGTGACAAATATGTAAATTACATGTAATACCTAGAAAATAATAATGCATTGAATGACATGATGCATGCATTACATTTTGCTTGATTATCAATTTCATGAGCAATATGATACTATTAGTAAAGTATTGTAGCTTCAGTTCCTTTACTTACATAAGATTGGCATATGTCATGATTTATATATGAGTATAATTAATTATATGTTGATGCAAGTAATATTATGTTGTATTGTTAAAAGATAAGAAAAGATATGTAATGTGTTTTAAGGAAAATGAAATACAAGACTAAAAATTTACATGTGACCATGGGTCATACGATTGAAAATGCTAAAAAAGTGTCATGATAAATAAGTAACTAAGTCAATATAATGTTTGATGGCCATGTGACTAAAAGGTTGACACTCTTAAGATAAAGATAATAATAATAAAAGGTCAAGTTCCTTATATGCAATAAGATAAAAAATAATAAATAAGATTTTCACATAAATAAATAAATTAAAATAAGATTGTTGGCTACCTACTCAGAAAAAGGGAGTGACAAGATAAAGCTACAAAGTTGACTTAATCAAATTGAAATGAAATTAATAAATAAGATAATATTAAGGAAAGAAAGAATAGAAAGGATGAAAATACTATGTGCATGAAAAATTGAAAAATAGTAAATGGGGTTTTTACTATAATTAAGTAAATCAAATAGGATTATAGGCTAACTACTTAAGAAAAAGGCAATAATAAGATAGAACTAAAGGTACACTTGGTTAAGGGAAAATAGTGTTAATAAATAAAATTATATTGAGAAAAGAAATAATAACCATGAGATTTCATATGTAATATTTCTTTTGTGATTATGATGCAAGCAATATGCTGTTATTTATTTGTTATGACAAGGCCTTGATCACTAACTCTTTTTTTTAATTTATGATACCCTACATGTGACATGACCCAACTACTTTAATTTTTGAAATATAGTGATTGTGTTAGATTTATCCTATTGAGTTTGAACTAGTAGCTCAACCTATTTATTAGTATTAACATTTCAAGTGCTCCAAAATTGCAGGGTTGGTAAGATTCAACACAAGAATAATGTTAAGTTTTGTATTATTTGTAAGCTTTGTATAATTCCTCATAACAAAACCTATGGTTTTGTGTTGTATATTGTATATATTATGACTACACAATTGTATAACAGATAATTATGTAAATAGATAATAGATTTATGTGTAGATGAATAGTAGATAATTGCATGAATGCTAATTATAATCAAATGGAATGCTACATGTAATAGATATATTTAAAATTGATGTAATTGTATATGAAAAATAAACAATATATAAGGAAGACTCTATCTATTTGAAATATGAAATTATTAGAAATGAGTTTAAATAGTTTAAGATAATGAATTTAGATCTTAAGTTCATGTTAAAAGAAAGGGAATGGCATAGTAATGCTTTGATGTATAAGACAAGAAATGCATATGACTTCAAGCTTACAGAATCCATTTGTCCTTTGGAATTGCTCATAGGCCCTTGCAATCCTATATGCTAACTCCAAGGTATCAACATCTCTTAAAAAATAATAGTCTAAATATCTTTATGCAACTTCAACTCTAAATTAAGATAAGGTGATATTAATATCTTCCTCTAATCTTAACATGTCAAGTACTCATCAAATTAGGAAATATAATCAAATATAGGATTTTCTTCATACTTTATTCTTTACCACTGATCTAGTAATTGCCCATGGTATGAGACCTTATGTATTGGGTTTCAAGATTTTGAATATAAAGACAAGCTTGAAATATGAGTTTCATCTTTACATACATAACCTTTTATTCATGACTTAGCTTGCACCACCCAAAGTTTGATTTATGATAGACTTTTATTCTAAGTATATTTTAGAATAAAAAATTCCATTACTATGGTTCAATTTAATAGTTCTAAGGACTAAACTTCATCATCTGTCAAAGTTGGTTTACAATTTGATGCACAAGGTTTTTGGAATTTCTTAAGAACTGTTGGGTTTTTAGTTTGATGTTCTAAGGTAGCAAACTTTGCATGTAAGATGAGCATGATATCTTCTACTAGAGCAAGTGAGCATACAATATAGTGTCCTAAACTTTGTTACAAAAGTAGAAAAACAAATAATTAAGTATTACTTAAGTAGAAACAATGAGCAACACAAAATCTTGGCCTTCCTAATAAGTTGTGCAATACTATTATTACTATCTAACATGTGTGCATGACTCCCAAGAAGAGAAGTGAAAAAACTATTTTTGCAAAAATTTTTTGAGCACTTAAAAAAATTTAAAATATTAGTTTTGTGGAAGTAATACTTGTTACCTTTCTATTTTTTTTTTGGACCTTTAAGCAACTAAAGCAAGCAAAGCAACATAAGTAGCCAAAATAAAGGAAAAGTAAAGATAGAATAAATGGGGACAAAAAAAGAAAAAGGGAGTGCAAAAGTTACTTGCTAAAAATATAAGTTAGTTGCAAAAAAAAAAGTAAGTATATTAAAAAGTCAAGGTTATTTACAAAAAGTAAACATTAATTTGGTAAATAACAAAAAAGTAAAGATTAGTTACAAAAGTCAGACATCAGTTTAGTTCATTGAAGAAAGTATAAATAAAGTATAGAAATTAATATCTAGTCTTTTATTTGAGCAAATCAAAGCCAAAGGTCATGTGCTCCAAACAAAGTTTAAAACTATGTGACTTTTTGGAATCAAACCAAGGCTAAAAATGTAATCACATTCTCAAACTAGTTACAATTCAAAAAAATATAAAGCTTTATAGTGATATTGAAATAATTCACAAGATTAAAAAGAACTAAGAAAAATAGCACATGTCGAGTATGTGTTTGTGCAAGATACATATGCACAGACTAAACCATTATCTGATACCAACTAATGTACGTATGACATATATTTGTAATATCTTGTCTAAATATTTTTTTTGCTTATAATAATATCAAAAGAAAATTGAGATAGTATTAGAAGATTTAAGGAAATCACATGACATGTTGATTTATAATAATTCTCAATAAAGAGGACCAAGATTGCTTAAAAGCTATCTCCCTAGACTATTCATGCGAAGATCCTAATGAAATTGAAAGAAGAGAAAGGCTACAATATAGTTGCAATAAAGATAATAAAAAATGTAAGATCAAATAGGCACAAACAATTAAACCTAAGCACCAAATATCATACTATGAACTATAGCAAAAACAAAAAGCAAAATACAAGAAGAGAAAAGAAAAAACTAAACAACAAAACAAGTAATAGAACTTGGAAAGAAGAAAAGTGTATTTGAAGAAACACTTAAAATCTTGATAACTTAGAGATGACAGCTCAAAGTCAAGGATAAAGTGATATCTATGACACTAAGAGCTATATGTTCAAGTCAACAGTGAGAAGGAAAAGATTTGTGGAAGGATAGCACTGTGATGTTTGCCTTATGTTTTTTCTATGTATCACATAAAATTTAGCACTCATTAAGTTCAAATATATTAGAATTTTATTTAAATAATTTCATGCATTTCTATCCATGTAATAAATGATATTTTTCCTCTTTTCAAGACAACTAGAAAAAACTAAATGAATAATAATAACATATAGATGTAATAAGCTATTCAAGACCACATATAATATTAACATGTTTTACTCTAATTTATTGTATCACTATTTCTTCATAATCAAATAATTTAAAATATTAACATGCTCATCAATAATATAATATTTCTCAATAAAACATGTACATCCAATAAAATATGCTTAGTGGACTAATTACAACATGACATTAAAGTAAATGAGCGTGACATATACTAAATGCATAATATGAAAGACAATAGAAAACCATATTTTATAACATTTTTTATATACTTTAATAACTATTTCATTAGATTATAGTATATGTTTTGTGACATCAACACCACTCAAGCCATGTCACGTCTCATCATGATATTAATAATATTATAGATCACATGTAACTCATTATATCATCATCATCACACAAGACTTATAACATACCTCCTTGTGGCATCATCACCACCCGATGCTCTACATCTCATTTTCTTATGACATCATCACCACCTAATGCTCTATATCTCACCTTCTCATGGCATCATCACCACCCAAGCTATTATCTAGTCTCATTGTGACATTGTTATCACCTAATGTCATATTACCTTATCATATATATAAAACATTACCCTTCATAGTTTAGTAAATTAACATAAAAGATTTAAGCTAAGTAATTACTACAAAGGCAATATCCAAAGTACATTGTTTAAACTTAAGCACTTAAACAAGACTTATATTTCTCTTTTTATATCTTCTTCTCTTTCCTCAAATATGAATGGATTTTTTTATTACTTTCATATTTTTTTTATATTTTTCATATTGCATTGTGTTCATTGTACTCTCAAAGCCTAGTGGTACTCATTAAATCTAAATATGTTCTTATTGTTCAATTATCTATTGGTGCCATTGGATCACCCATTCCTTCTTATTAAATTATCTAACTTAAACTCAACACTCAATCTGATCACTCTCATGTTCTCCTTGAATAGTCTAACCATCCCTCAGATCATCTGATGCTCCTAATATTTGATTCCAATAGCGTTGCTATATTATCTGATCAACTCACAACAAATTAGCTAATCACTCATTAAATGGCTATCAAACTATCGAATAAACATCTAATAGAATTATTCTTTTTCAGTGCTCTGTTTAACAATTCAATTGCTCAATTGGATCATTTGATAAAGACTTGAAGTTACAAATTTCTAAATAAACACATTTTTTTTTATTAATCCAAAACTTAATTAACATCACATATACCTTCTACTTACTTCCCCCTTCACTCTTAGACTTAATGACTTGCATAACACTTTTTCTTTTATAAACTTCTAAGATAATTGGATTAAAATTAAGGGAAGGAATTAACCTTTATTTGGAATAGGATTTCTTTGGACATTTTTCCTCTTAAATTGAATTCCTCCAATCTTTCTTTAACATTTGAAATTCCTCTCTTTCAAAGTTACCGATGACCTATGATTATAAATCCCTTATGCTTTCTCTCTTCTTCCTTCTTAACCAAGGTCTAACCATACTTTTTTAATTAAGCATTTATTCTATCCTTTTATTATTTTATTTTAAAATATTTATTATTTAATAAACTTTAATCCTTAACTAAATTGTCAATTCATGTTCAATTTTAATAAAATCAATTTTATTGGACTATAGTTATATTTATCTGCAATATTATGTATCTTTTCTCTCCTTTAAAAGTCATAGTTATACTATAATAAATATAATATATTTATAAAAATACCTTTTTTTATAATAAAAATTCTCACAATTTTTAAAATTTGAAATTCCAAATATAATACATTCATTTAACTGCATTATGTAAATGCATAGTTTGATTTTATGGGATGTTTCAAATAAAAAGCTTTCTACAAGAAGGGGAAACTATGAGAGGTATTGTCAATTGGTGGCACATGAAGCTAGTAGCGTTAGAGATCAAATGTATTAGAATTAATGCAACTAGAGGTTGCCATCATTGAGAACCAATGAGATAAGGATGTTGGAGAGAATAAGGGGTTGGGTATAATGGTGCTAAAATGGTGGTAACTACAGGTAATGGCATGAAAAAGAAGTTACCTTACGAGATTAGTGAGGTTGGGAAGATCAATTAGTTTTATTTTTACTGAAATGTTCGTTTATTTGACGGTGATCATTAAATTAAAAAACATTTTTGGAAAAAATAATGAACAAAAATTAAATTTTAATTTTTTTGGTAAAAGAATAATAACTAATTATTAAAAACAAGCTTCTATATGATGTGCAAAACGAATCCGAAGGTCCAATCTCTCGTGGCTACACACCCCTCTACCATTGCCGAACTCGTACGACGAGAAGTCGCAGCCCGTACAGCATTCCCCGTCGTGATGTTGTCGGGCGAAGACGAGTGGGTACCGTTTAGCCGCCGACCGGAGTGGTTGGACGTGAAACCAGTACCCCAGGACGATGGTCCCAATCCGGTAGTACCCATCTCCTACAGTGATGAATTCCGGGAGACGATGGACTACTTCCGCTCTATATACCTATCTGGCGAGCACAGCTTCCGTGCCCTTAGTCTTTGTTCTGAAGCCATTGAGTTGAATCCCTCCAACTACACTGTTAGTTTTTACCCTATCCTCATCTTTGATTTTTCTTATTGGTCTCATGACCTTTGCCCCTTCTTCAGATCAAGTAGTTTTGAACTGCCCACACCATATCTCAATTTGATATTGTGGTAAAAGCCGTAGATTTTTTTTTTTTTTTTTTTTTTTTTTTCTCTTGAATAAAGAAGCCTCCAGATATTAACCTTCTTGAAAGGAGTAGACCTCTTTGGATTATAGAATGCGTTGGGCATATTTGGTTGGCTAATTTAGTCCCATAATTAAGGTATTAGTTGATTATCTGATTAAATAAAACTAATCCTGATTATCTGTTTGGGAAACAAGTTAACCTAAATCAAAATTATAAGAATATGTTAAATAAAATGATACATAATAAACCGGCATAAAACTTAATCAAGATACAATTAACCGAAGAGAAGGTTTTAAATATACACATACACATTCAATGATTGTTTTAGAAGAGCATCAAAATAATTATCACTTGAAATTTTCTCACAAAAAAGCATGAATCATTTAATATTAAGCATCAAATTAACCTAATTCTTTCTCATTTGATGACAAATGTTCTAGTTTCATGACCAACCCTAATCACTTTGACTAGCAACGTCATTATACTGTTTATATGTGCCGTAAAATGTGATAGACCTTATAGTGTCAAGTCGAAATAAAGAGCCCTTAAAAATGTACATGAAATCATATGTAGAAGAACATAAATGTGGAAGAAAAAGTGAAAAAAAATTGTAAAAAGTTGAATTTGAAACAAGAAAAGGGGAATGACAAAAGATGGAGAATGTGGTGTACAAGAGGGTAAGATAAAAGAGAATTAAAATTTTTTTGAATTTCTTCTCTATGCAAATAACACTTGGAATCGCTAGCAGAGCTTTTACAAGAATCTAGATCTAATAGACTTACAAAGCTACAAACAGATCAAATTTGTTTATATACAAAAGGCCTCTAAATATTTATATCATGATTCATATGTCTTCATAGATACAATCGACTTTACATAGGCAAAATGCTAAATTCATTTAAAATCAAATACTTAAATTAATACGCAACTCGATTTGCTAAAATAAACAAAAATATAATGCTTTGTCTTCAGCTTAATCTAGATGGCTAGCTTTGTTAACTAGTTGCTCTGCATCACATTTGAACTCTTTTAGTTTTTCTTCTTGCATCTTTATGTTGTTATTTTGTCTTGTTTTGACTACTTGTTTGATTAAAGGATGTGATCATTTTAGTTCATTCGTGATTTTTGTGTTTGTTATCCACCATGCTATCAACTAATTGCTTCGTAGACATTAGATCCAAGAGCAAGGACATTTCAAAAACCAATAAGTTTATGGTGAAGAACTATAAGGGTTCTGTAAGTCCTTGCCTTTTGATCTAATATTTGAGAAGCAATTATTCTACAGCATAGTGAATATCAAGCTCACTAATCATGGATGGACTAAAATAATTACATACTTTAACCAAACAAATAGTTTGAAAAAGGCAATGGTTTAAGTGTTAATTATTTGATTCCCTTTCAAGGCATCTTGAATCCCAAGGATTCTTCATGATAGTTAAAAGGATATACTATGATTGATATAATAAGAACAATGACAACAAGTCTTAACAAGAGTTTGTTGCTTTTGAACCATCTGTCCAATCTCTAAACAGAGGATTGGTTTAAGGGGGCGATACTACTGAACAGAGTTGGCGATGAAAATTTAGGGGTATTTGAAAAATTGGGGTTAAAACTTTCAAATAATACATGAATGGTAAGTAGTATGTAAACCACAAAGTTGAGACT
This sequence comes from Vanilla planifolia, assembly GCA_023846275.1. Taxonomy (NCBI): domain Eukaryota; kingdom Viridiplantae; phylum Streptophyta; class Magnoliopsida; order Asparagales; family Orchidaceae; genus Vanilla; species Vanilla planifolia. Next base: position 27,827,102 of record CM043870.1, read on the forward strand.
GTCTCCATCTTTTGTCTTCTTTTCTTATGCATGTAAATTTGCATCCTGGATAGATTTTTGTGCTTGGGATGACTTATGCATGGATTGGTGTAATAATGAGTCGACTTTTGTCAGTTTTAGCTCAATTTGGAATCAAAATTTTCTAAGCGGAGTTAAGTCGCAATCAACTCGAACATAACAGTTTTGATTTCAAAGCCTGTCCAACTCGAACCCAACCAACTTCATGTTAGCTTTATTTCTTCTTCAAAGCCTGCTAGGGAAAATATTGCTATGCAGGACATTGGCAATGATACTTGAATCCATGACCATAGTCTAATAGAGATGTTCCCCTTCCACCAAACCAGCTTAATAACTATTACTATAGACATGCATTTATTCTATTTAAAGTCAGCAAAATGCCAAATAAATTACGAAATGGATGCAAAATGGCAGAGAGGGGCTTTGAAAGTTGATTCTCTTGGTTACTAATATCATCTTTTTCCACATGTTAGCATTACAACAGCATTTATTTTATTTAATATTTGTATTTATATACATTTTGAGCCGATCTAGTTGATTTGTATCTTGCTCTGTATGGTTTGATTCAAACAATATTTTGAACGACTTTTTTGAGAAATTTTTTATTTTTGCGTATTTTTATAATGCGCTGTCCATGTATATATTTCTGAGTATGATATATATCCTAAATGATATTAGATTTAAGAACCAAGTGAGCTTCTCCATACTTTTATCTGGAAATAATTTTTAGTGTTTACAGTAGCAATTTTGAAATTTTCTATTTCCATTTCCATAAATTTGATAACATTCTTTTTCATTTTTATGTGTTTTATAGATATGGCATTTCAGACGACTTGTTCTTGAAGCATTGGATGCTGATTTGCATGCTGAGAAAGAATATGTCAATAACATTGCTTTAAGAAACTCAAAGAATTATCAAATATGGTAAAGTCTGAATTATATCTGCTGTCCTTGAATTGTTGACTTCATGTTTTTAGTAGGTCTCAATAGTTTCATTGCATCTCGATAATTTTTATATTTCTAAGCTGCTTTGTAAATTCACTAGCAATTGTTTGTGATCTGATGTTGATTATCTATAGTTCCTGGTTTCTTTACTTCTATTTAGGAAACCTGCTATTGGTTTGAAATTGCTTCACAATTAACTGCATATTAATATTTCAATGTATCATGAAGGCACCATAAACGATGGCTTGCAGAGAAGCTTGGTCCAGAAGCTGCAGAGGAGGAGCTAGCATTTACAGAAAAGATATTTGCAGTTGATGCTAAAAATTATCATGCTTGGTCTCATCGTCAGGTTTGTTGTTTTGCCAAAGCAAATTGTTAATTCAATAAAGTCAACATGATTCAATATTTGATGACAATTACATCAGATCATCCATTAAATTCTCTTCAGTGCTGAATTCTTTTCAGTTGGAATAAATTGGGATAGATGAATTCTATCTTTGGTTTGGTACCAAATATTTCTAAAACAATTTTAGCACATCCACTAACACTTGTAAATTTTAGTCTGCATTTTTTTGTTGTTTTAGATGATTAAATTCCAATTACTTCCATATTGTGATTGTTAGTGTTAACCATAAGGATATTCTACCATAACTATTCTAACAAATAGTTAGAGAACATAGATAATCTCTATAATTAGTTAAAGTCCCTTGATGATGTACAATGTCTTTCCATTCTCTTATAAATGTTCTTTACTCACATGGTGTCACTTTTTCTAGAGTAATGTCTTTCTTCTTCTCTATAGCCTTTACTACTACTCTTCCTATTCTTGTTAACATAGTATTAGAGACTTGTGAGCTATTACTTTATTGCTGAATATTCTTCCTTCTTTGTTTCACTACCTCAAACTCTAGTTCCATTGTTACTGTAATGTCCACTTTGTTTTTCACAATGTCTCCCATTTCCTTAGTATTAAACTAAAATTTTCTAATTATCTACAATGGAAAATTTGAATTCTTCCTCATTTTTTTTTTGTAGTAGAGGGTTGCTCAATAATGTTGACAACAATCTTCCTCCTTTGGCAACAATTGTCTCCTCTACCAAAATGTAATTCTCTTTAACGTTGGTTACACCTCTTAGTTTTTCAATGATAAGCATACTCTAGCATGGATATTTGCCTCCCTTTTTTGAAGAAGCTTTTTAACATGTTGGCTTCTCCACTATCCATGAAGCATGATTTTCTTAGGAAACTGCATATGCTAATCTCATTAATGAGAGAATCCTTTAGCTAAGGATACAAATACATGACTCTATACATGGTGATTGGTCTATCATTGCATATGTTCAACAGGCCAATGCTATAACTGGTAATTTTGCAGTCATTTGTTGTTTATTGTTTCTAGAAGAGTTTAGTATTTTTGTATTTCGTGACTTCAATTCTTCTTTCTTTAATCACAAGAGACACACTTCTATCTTATTGGAAATTTGTAAGTTTCTTTCTTAGCCATGAAATTAGAAATCAATTATTGTAACCAATTGTTTCCACACCCACCTAACAATTTGTGAAGATTGATTCATCTTCACAATAGTGCTCTAATTTTAGTCCATCATCTTTTTGTGAGATAGGTCAAGCACAAGTGTGTTATCCGGCTGAGATCCACTTTACCTGTTTTATGGCTAGTTAAATCACTTTGTGAGTGCTTACTTCTATAGATCGTTCTTCGTTCCTACGTTAATAAAGCTTTCTTCTTCCCTTAGGTAACAACTTCCAAACTCGCACAAGTTTGTTCGGGAGTAGTTTAGGTCAATTTGATTCTTTAATGCATGGTAGTGCTTCTATCACATGCTATTAAATTTGTCTTCCTTATCCCAAAATAATGAGTATACTAGACCTAATTTAGTGAAGATTGGTAATGATACTGCATTGCCAATTAAATCCAAAGTTTTGGTCAAGCTTTTCACATCCTCCTCTTCTCTGTAACTAGATGATGTCTTCTATTGCCCTCAATTACAATGCTATCTTTCTATTTCATGACTTATTCAACATAACAATATCTCTATTGAGTTTTGTCATGATCATTTGGTTGTCAAGGATTTCACCAGCTTCAGCCACCTCTCCAATTCTTCTTCAAGCTACCAAATGCTCACTGAACCTTTGGTATGAACATCTTGGTCACCCTAGTATTGAAATTACACAAACATTGTTTCTAGCTTTTGTAAGCCATGTTTAGTTTCTAAATATTTTAGTTATTCTTGCAATGTTGTTACTTATCATCGTTGTCTACCATCTACAAATTATGTTAGTTTTGGATCTCTACAATTAAATTTTGTAGATGTATAGAATCTTTCTTTGCATATTTCTTATGACATCTATGGGTTTTACATTTCTTTTTCTAATGCTTACCCTAAATTAATATGTTCTTATCTTTTATAAATGAAATCTTAAGTTACTACTATCTTTATGCTTTTTAAATAGATGGTTGAGCTCTAATTTAATCGCAAAATTTTATCTAGTCACGTTGATAATGACATTGAATTTCAATTACTCTGTACTTTGTTATTGAAACTCGATGTTGTCAATAGACTCATGAGCCTATATACATATGAACAAAATGGTGTAATTGAATGATGAAATCATCAAATTTATGTGCTTGGGCTTGCAATGATTTCTTGTGCTTCTTGCCCTCTTCAATTTTGGTTCTATGCTTTTGAGACAATCATATAACATATTAACCATTTTGTTGTCCAAATCTATTCACATGAAACCCTACTTTTAGCTATATAGGTAGGTTTTACCATTGATTGCTCATTCCTTAAAGTTTTTAGATATTAGTGCTTCCCGCATTTATGACTCTACATTAAACATAAGCTTGCTTTTCACTCCATGACTTATATTTTCTTGGGATACCTTAACAAGGTTCATGGGTATCATTGTTTGGATTTAAAATCCTATTGATTTTATCAATGTTGTCATGTTTGCTTTGATGGGCTATCTTTCCCATAAAAACTGTGTTCCACACTTAAGCTTCTACCAAAATTGCACCTCCTTATTAGGCTGCAATACATTACCCTTTTCTTTTTGAGTCTAGTAACTCACTATCTTGTTCTCATACACTCCATCACTTAACCTAATCTTTTATTCACAATACCTGCTCCTCCATATAGTCAACCTAATCTTGTGAATCCCACCAGCTACCACCTTGTCTTACACAATCCATCCTCCACCTAGATATTGTCTACCCATCTTTTCAACAATATTCCATCTTCCAAAACATATTCTATGATTTTAAGGAACATTGATGGCACTTGTAAACCAAATCCTCAATATGCTTAATTTGTTATTCATTCCATAGAAATTTAGCTCATATGCTTCACCCAAGAAGGTTCCCCATTGGCGTGTGGTTATGGCCGATGAATTCAAGAGCTTGTTTCAAAGTTATACTGGACCTTTGTGCGTCCTTTTCAGAAAAAAATCTTATTGGTTTTAAATGGATCTTTAAGGTTAAGTGAAATGTGAATGGCTCGATTCATAGATAGAAAGCATGCTTGATTGCTAAATGTTTTCACCAAAACGTGCTAACACAATTCGTGTCATCATGTCTATTACTTTGACTCATGAATAGCATTAAATTAGCTTGACATTCAAAATAAATTCTTATAAGATGATCTCAACCCTTAGGCTTTACTTGAGTTTTCCAACTCATTTTTTGCTTACTATATCGCTTCATATATGGCTTGAAATAGGCATCATGTATGTCTTTTTTGGAGGCAACCGATAAAAAAAGTAAGCATCATATGTGTGGTACCATATGTTATCATCTCATTTGTTTAATGATAACTTTATAAACTCTATAACTTACACTCCACTTTTTATTCAAAGATTTTGCCATTGTCATCATGTTATTGCTTGTTTATATTTATGATATTATTATTGCTAATGAAACATCCTGCATTAAGAATTTATTACTAACCTTGGCAAGTAGGAGTTGCGTAACTTTACATTTTTACTTTGGCTTAGAAATGGTTCCTATTACTAGCTGCTTTATTCCCTCCTCAACATAACATATTTGAGAAAGCTGTGCCTATATGATGTTGATAGTTCCAAACCAATTTTTACTTTGAATTCAATGGGCATAATCTTTCCAAATAGTATGATGCTATCATTCAAGGATCCATCCTTTTATTGTAGCATTATCGGTACTTTATAATTTCTCCCCATTACCTACTTGGATATTTCTTTTGTTGTTACCAAATTGTGTCCATGTATGCGTTCTCCTACAATGGCTCATTGGGAGGCAGTTAAATATCTATTTAATACAAATTATTTCTTTTAAACTTTTCTTCTGTCACACTATAGTTTTGTGCCATTTTCAGATTGATTGGCCAAGTGTTCAGTTGACAAATACTGTTATTTTTTTCTTGCAACAATTTATTTCTTGGTTGTCAAAGAAACAATAGGCAATCTCTCACTCTACTGGGGCAGAGTATCACTCCCTAATTGCATAGCCAAGCCTATTGGGATTTCTTCTTTGCTTTCAAAAGTTGCTGTTCGTCCATGTTGCCCTCCTACTGTATGGTTCTTGGAGTTACATATTTCACCGCCAACCCAGTTTTCACACTTCCGCCAAACATGTTGAGATTGATTTTCATTTTATTCGTGAGCATGTTGCACAATGAGCTGTTTTGGTCTGTTTCATTTCCTCAAAAGAATTTTTTGGCAGATATCTTAACAAAACCTTTTTCTTCTACTTTTTTAAGCTTCTATGCACCAAATCTATGTATAGCCACCCATTATGATATTATGGGGGATGTTAGTGATATGAATATTTCAGCATAATTAATACTAAAATTAATTGGAGAGCATAAGTAATTGCTGTAATTAGTTGCAAAATTCTGTGGATGATGTACGATGCCTTCTCATACCCTTTTAAAGTTCCCAAGAGCAGTGGTGAAGGAGTCCTTTCTAAGGCAATGTCATTCCTGTTATCTATAGCCTTTTCTATCTATTCTTTCTGCTGTAACTAAAAGCTTGTTATTTCATTGCATGCAGTCGGTTCTTCAGGCATTAGGGGGATGGCAAAAGGAGCTTGACTACTGTGACAAGCTACTTAGAGAGGACGTCTTTAACAACTCTGCATGGAATCAGGTATGTGTAACAATACCCTTTTCTTTGACTTTAATCTGTAATAAATAAAAATAAAAAAACTAAAACTTTCGTTTGCTGTTTTGAACATGTGAATAATAGCAACTATGAAAACCCCTACTCTTTTGAAAGTAGCAATCCAAGATCGGCAGTCACCCGTTTGTGGACCTTAAACGTGCATTTTTATCATCAAAATGCTTTACCAATCTATTTCTGTCCAATGTTCTCCACTTACCTGTTAGATATTTAGTGCAAATATGGGTGCTTGGTTTGGTGAAGTTTTTGTAATGGTCCTCTTTCCCGTGCTCTTAATACAACTGTTCATACAGAAAAATGTTCTCGATCAAGGTCAAGTAAAACATTAGTCAATCATGTCACACTCTTTTCTACCTTTGAATATATGATCACAAATAGAGAGAAAAACATGCTCAAAACAAAAAGATCTCTATTTTCCCACTTTTTTTTAATCCTTTAAGGCCTATTTTCCTCTCATGCCCTAACATTGGTGCAAAGATGCCTTTTCTAGACAAAGCTCCTACAAGTGAGCTAGTGCAGCAATTTAGCAATTTTTTAGTGAACAACAAGAAGGATAATAACACATTTAATCTACTCCTATATTCAACATAAAAAATTGACATTATAATCTTATTGATTTGGACACAGAAAAAGGAAATGCTTTGGAATTTGTGTGCTGATAGTTAATTGATTAGGTTTTCATTAATTATATTAATATAAGAGAGAAATTTTTAACTTCTATGGCCATATTATGTTTATCATTCATAATATGGTGTAAAATTGTGTCTCTTACACCTTGAATGATATGCTTGGACTATTGAGTTTGGATTATTGTTACAATTGGTGGATACATTATGGTTTGGTGCCATTTGGGTCTTGACTATAATGATCTAGATGAAGCATTTACATGCGGAGATGACTAGATTAGACATGTCATTTTTAGGGTTAACAATATTAAACACAATAAATTTGCCTGCATTGCAGTAGTTTCTTGATAACCATGTATACGTGCCTGTATTTGTATGTGTGTTTGTGCGCATTAATGTGTTATTGTGTGTGTGTGTGCATATGTGTGTGTGTGTGCATATGTGTGTGCGTTTGTGCGTGTATGTCTACGTGTGCATCCTTTGATGCATATGTCTGTGTGAGTGTGTATGTGAGTGTTTTTTATGCATGTGCATATGTGTGCATGTGTGTGTATGTTAGTGTGTGTGTACATATGCATTTCTATGGCTCTCTCATGTCTCTATTTTGATTAATAGAGTTCAAACAAAGTCGAATGACCATTGAAACCATAGAGCTATAAGTTTTCACCTGTCCTGTCCTTTAGCACTTGATGGAAGCGTTGGTTCGTTCCCTCTTCAAAATTTCATCAACCCTAACACATGCTAATCTTTTCCTCGGTTACTGAAAGAAGTAATTGGATTGATACTGTTTGCTGTTACAGATTATGAAATATTTATCTTATAGGATGCTACAAGAAATCTGTTAATCTTAATAGTTGACTTGAGGTAGATATTTTAATTGTTTGAGAAGTATTCCCGTGATCACGTCCAACCATTCCATGGAGCAGAGGTACTTCGTCATCACAAAATCTCCATTCCTGGGTGGTTTACAAGAAATGCGTGAATCTGAAACGAGATATGCAGTTGAAGCAATCTTATCCAACCCTGAAAACGAGAGCCCCTGGAGATACCTGCGAGGTTTATATAAAGATGATCCCAACCTTCTAATATGCAACAATCAGGTCTCGGAAGTTTGTCTCAAAATACTGAAACGAAAGCAGAACATTGTGTTGGCCTTGAGTTTGCTCTTGGATCTCCTTTGCCATGGTTTCCAACCAATCTCAGAGATAAGGAGTGCTGTTGAGGCATTGAGAATCTCTGAATCAGAGCCCTCAACTTCCAGTTTAGCAAACACCATTTGCGGTATCCTTGGACTGGTGGATCCAATGAGATCCAACTACTGGGCATGGCGACGAAGTCATCTTCCTTCTGAGGTTTGCTGAAGCAAATACTGACATCTTAAATGTGGGGTATGAAGAAGTGATGTTGGAGTTAGTGTCCAATTTCAAGTTGTTTTAAGTGATTTATTGTATTGTAGCTGTTGTTGTTTAAAGATGCCAGAGTTTATATAGTTGCATCACATGCTGCAACAGAAATAGTTTCTTTATTTTTTAAATATATGCAGCTCTTGCTCAAGTGTATCCTTGAAAATAAAGTCAGGTTGTTGTTTGTTTAAAATGGTGGTCATTTAGAAAACTATAAAAATGGATATTCCAATGATCTGCTCTTGTGAAGGAGAAGAATTTTGAATTGGTGGCAATCAGGGATCTTTGCCCAATCAAATTGGTAACATTTAGATGTCATGTGCGATTTACTAAATTCTCTTAGTTGGCAGCCAAATAAAGTTCAGTAGCATATGTTTTAGTCTTAAAAGATTATAAGGTAAGCAAACATTTTTTGCTTGGAAGTTGAATTGAAGATAACTTTTTTAATCTGTAAAGTTCACATGGATGTGGACATAGCTTCGACAACCCTTATGGATCCATGATTTGTATCTCCATCTAGAAGAGTTTTAGGAGAAAATCTTCATTTTGATTGAGGTGAAGGGTAAGGTTAAGATGTTGAATATTCAAGCTAAATGAACAATTGCACGTATTAACATAAATAAGGTCTGTGATATCTTGAATATTTATAATCCTTGTATAAGAATCGTTGTTCTCGTTGTAAAACCTTAATCTAGCATGATTAAGGCACTAAAATGTTGCTTTGGTAGAGAAAATCTTGGAGAATTCTGAAAAATTGGTGAAAAAAAGATGTAGAAGTATTTTTTTATTAAAAAATTATTCAAAAAAGCAACCTAATTAAGAATTCTTATGGGCATACTTATTTATAAAGATTAGATAACTAGGAATGAATATTCGCTAACATTTGGGAAATCTTTTTTTATATCACAGGATTTCAGAAGATTTCCAACCATATGCTAGACCTACTAAAGATGAATTCTAATATAACCAAGCAACAGTTCAAGATTTGATTTGGCTAAAGAGGGTTACGAGTCCATTTTTGCAAGCTGGCAACAAACAAGAATTTGTTGTATTTCAATAGATCACATTACGGATGGTAAGGGATTTGACCTCAAATCGATAGCTTTGGTCTAAGCTCAAGAAAAAGGCTTTGTTGTCATTGTTCAATGGAGCTAATCGAATGTTTGATAGCTTCTTCTAAGCCCGACTAAGAAACTCTATCGCTATCATCTACTTGCATTGATTGGATGACTGATGCTAGATCGAACATCTAGTTTGCAATGAAACTTTTTTTTTCTTAGCATGTTAAGCTTTTATGCAACTTTTATAGACTTGTTTTGATGATTATGTTGAGGATCTTGACAATATTATTTACCTATGTTGATCCCATGATCACGTGTTCTAATCTTTGAAGAGAGACTTGCTCTTGTGAGTCATATAAACGCAATAACTTGTCATAACCTTATTCCTTCACAAGCCACTTAGCTTGGGATGAAAATTGTCCATCTTTTCTAATTCTAGAAGTTTCCTAGGTGAAATTCCATGTGGTGGTCATCTTTCTCTCTAATATTTCATGATCTCACATATGTTGTTTCTATCCAAATACTATTTCATCAATGAGTGGTAAAACTTGTGGAGCCTTTTTGTTAGTATCGAAGGTTCAAAAGTTCTCAAGTTATCAACATGCACCACAAAAAAGAGATACTCAAGGTGGAAGGTTCAATTGATTCAATTCCTATGTATTATTACTAACTTTTTTTAGATATTGAATTAAATCGCATTAAGTTTGCTTGAGTACTTTCCTTTCCATGTGCAATCTACCCTTATGAGTTTGTGACCATAGAACATTTCCAATTTTGAACCTTTTTCTCTACTTTGTGCCAATCAAGATTTTTCTTGTATTTTTAATGTGCTTTATTCAATTGATTCTCGACTAACTTGGTAGATTTTCTCAACAAAACTTCGAGCATAGTTTGATCTTTCTCTCATTTATAGGACGCATCAAAATAAAAATCTAAAGCAAATAAACTCCAATGTAAGTATTTGATGCTCGTTAAGAAGTAGTACTTAAGCATGATTATGGATAATGTGAAATGCATGATGAATAACTAAAATTTGGATAAAAACATTCAAAGATAAATTGTTTATCATAGGCCTATTTTATCAAATATGATAAGAAGAATTAGTTTTAGACCAAAGGAGCTAATTTTGCACCAAGTTATGAGGCTTCAAACAAGCAACAAATGGAGAGTTTTGGATTAGTATTTTCTACTTCAAATGAAGTTTTTGAAGTTTGTAGCAAGATATTGCCAACTAAAGCATCCAAGGAAACCATCATTTCGCTATTATAATTGTTAATTGGTGTTTAGTAGTCACATTTATTGGAGTAATTTTTTATTTAATGACGTGAAACTCTATAAATATATAACATGCTAGAATGAATAAAGATGTTTTGTTAACTATTCAATTGGTCGATCTTGTTTGATGGCTTGATTGTGAAGGGCTTGGTAGCTTCTCTTTGAGTTTTTTTTTTGGTAACTCTTTATCTTCTCTTTTTTTCTTCCAACTTTGAATCTTTATATTTTCATTTTTCAACTTCAAAGTTATATTTTTCAATTGAATCTTCACTTTCTTGAATCAAAATAAAAGCATTCTCCATTCATTGTCTTAGTGGCAAGTCATTTTAATCCTCTCCCTTAATCTTAGATTTGGATCAAACCCCAAGAGAGGCTCTTGGGTTAAGGCTCCTCACCACTCCTATTTGAAAATCCCAAGGCCCAAACTCCACCAACCTTCCTTTCCAACTTTCCAAAGCCCTCTTATCTCTCCCCTACATAGCTTCCATTGCCACCCATAAAAACTTGTGTCCAACTTACTCAATCTAAACTACCTTGGATCGTCTTCCACATTCTCTTGAAAAATTGTCATCCAAAGAGGTTATCTACCATCCCACATCATTTTTGGTATCATAGTTTTTTTCCCTTTAATTGAGTTACTATAATGGATTTATGTTTGATTTTTCTTATTTATTTAACATTTTAACTCATTATGATTTGCAATAGATTAAATGTAAGATCTTTAAAAGTTTTAAGTTATTTTTGTATATTTTTCTTAATTTTATATTTTTTTAAGAATGTTATTTTTGTCATTTTTATCTTAGAATTTAGATTTTATATTGTATTTTTTATAAATAGACTTTGATGAAATAAAAATAGGAAATATTGATTTGATTAAAAAAATAAAAGTAGAACTTTGGTATTTGGAAAAGCATCATTGTCAATAGAGTAAATCCTTATTGATATAATAGAAAACTCTTATCATTAAAGTAGAAAATCATCTCCAATTACGTTCCTTCATTTCCTCCAATCAAATTGGTATCAAAGAGATCGAAATTTAACTATAAGTTTCCCTTTTTACCTCATTTGAGTTCCCACTTCTACATCCTTTTCCACAAAGAGAAAGAGATAAAGAGGTAGGAGGGAAAACTCTTGTAGCTGGATCTCGATCTTTTTGATATCAAATCGATGGAAGGAAATGAAGTTAAAGGAAATTTCTTATCTTAGAGGCAAAATTTTCTTTGCTGATCGGGCCTAACTTTATTAATAAGGTTGTGCTCTTCTATTCACTAAAACATTACTGACTTTAATTTTTTTAAATCAAATTAACATGCCTTATTTTTACTTTATTAAAACATATTTATAGAATTGTAATGTAAAATCTAGGTCCAAAAATAAAAAAGACAAAATAATCCTCCCTAATAAAAATTAAAAATATATAAAAATAATTAAAAACTCTTAAGAGTCTTATATTTGACTTATTATAAGTCATTATAAATTAAAAATATGAAATAAATAAATAAACTAAATATAAATTCATTAAATCAACTCAAATCATTTAATTGATGTAGCCTTTTATACAACAAGTCACTATGTTGTACCCTTGATGATGATAGCCATAAAACCAAGTTATTAGTTACAAATGAGTGTGAGTGTTTGTGAGCATGCACTTTTTGTATCATGATTGTAGTTGTTCAGATTGAAGCAAGAATTTATAGATTAGAATTAGAAAGCATTTGGAGACCTTGACTCAAAGATTGCTTAACTTTCAAATCATAGAGCCAAGAAGAAACTCTTTATAGCATAATTACTTCACATTTAGCTATCATCACATATATGACTCTGGCTAAAATGAAAATCAGTTATCCTTTATAATGTGATACCTAGAATTATTGAACTTTTAATGCATACATTAGTTAATCACACACCATAGGTGATAAAGAGCACTAGAATTGCATTAATTTATCTGTTATATCATTTTAGCTTTAAAGTCAAATTAATCCTTTAGATATTGAAATTATATTGAAAATAAGCCTTATTCATTTTAGCCTATTAAGTATGCAATACGATGTATTATATCATACTTGTACATTCTAGATTATGGCTTATTTTCTTAACAAAAATCTAAGGTCTTCATGGCATCAAAGAGTATGATGTATCCATCATATAGCTATGACCATAGATTACATAAATTATTAGAAGCATGAATTTGGTCATACGAGGTATCGACCTTGTAGGTGCATTGTCCAATCTTTAAAAGTAAAGTTTCCACTAGCATCACATGAGAATGAAGATTTCTTTATATATGTAATTTATTTTCTCTTAGGATTGATTAAGTGTATATGTCTAATAGTGGTCGAAAGCGTATAATTTTTATATCGTGTTGGTACGATCATATCTGTTACATGTGCCTTGGCTTACTAGTCTAAATTCTTTATATTATTATTGGACATTGCATACTATGTAATACAAAATGTTTGTATCATAACTATATGTTCCATAAACATGTTTATTATGTAATATACATATAATACTTGTATTCTTTTAGTGTGTTAACCAATATAGAAAATTGATTCATATATAAGAATGTTAATGCATTAAATTTATATGATCATTACTAATATAAAATCATTAATGTTATACCCGATAAAATATTATAGGTTTAATCTTCAATAATTCAATTGTGGCTTAGATGATTTCAGATCGACAGTAGGATGAGCCAGGAGCTCAATTGGAGGCTATTGGAATTTCTGAAATTTTCTGGGGATTTTTCGGAGCACCGAGATTTTTTAAAAAAAAAACGGAATTTGGTTTTTTTTACCGCGCGTGAACCGGACCGGAGCGGTTCAGCGAAGGCGGGGCGGTTCGCCGAGGTGCGTTTGCGCGTGCGTTTGGATAAGCCGCGGATAAGCGGATCGGACGGACGAGATCAGCGGTGGAGATTAACCGGCTGATCGGGTGTTAAGCGGCGTTTTTAGAAGGTCAACCGGCGCTTAATGGGTCTTAACGGGTTATTACCTGTTTAAGCTGGGTATTTAACCTGAACTGTTCGGCTGTTAGGGTTTCGAATGGCGGCTAGAGGCGAGGTGTTCGCGACGAACGGCGGTATTTTCCGGCAGCCTTCCAAGGGGCTTTTGGTAACCGGAGATTCGCGGGACAGAGGCGAGCATTTTGGTACCGGTTTCGTTCGGCGATGAGCTGCGGTTGATCGCGTACGGGCTTCACCGTCGCCGACGACGAGCAAAGGTAGGAAATTCAGTTTTAAATTAGTTAATTAGTAGAAATTAAAAGCATGGAATATTTTGCTTAATGAACACAAGCATGTGGATAAAAAATTGGACTTAGTTGAATGCTAATCTGCGTCTTTTACAATTTTTGGATTTCTGGAAAATTTCCCATTTCGCCGGAAAATTTAGTTAATGCTTAGGAACATGTTAGGGATTTGTATTATCAGTTTGCCATTGAATTAGTTAATTAATTGTTGGATTAATCTTACGACAATGGCGTACGGGCGAACTCTTTCGGCGAAAATTTTAAATTAGTGGCATTATTGAAACATTAGGATAGTACGAACATCGAATTTTGTTTCTCCTTGTTCGCGTTCGCCCGAAATCGACGGAAGGAATTGGATTGGTCGGCGATTGCTTCAGTTAGGGTTCGCGGGCGTCGGACCGAGGAAGGAGAAGGGTTTAGATTAATTACGAATTTATTTAAGTAATTAATGGTATTTATATAATATTTATTAGTAATTATATTTATTTAAGCATCGACCGATTAACGGATTATTAAAGAATTTGGTTCGGCGGTGTCGCGGTTCAGCGCGAGGTTTCCGAACCGGCAGCGAAAACCGGTTCAGCGGGATTCGGCGCGGACGAATGGCGCGGAGGAAAATTTAATTCGGAAATTAATCCGAATTTTCGGAAAAAGGATATATGTGGAATTTAAATTTTATTCGGAAATTTATTCCGAATTTCGGAAAATGGATAAAGGGCAGAACTTGATTTTGGAAATTAAAATTTCCTGAAGTGAGGAAGAGGTGATTTTTGGAAATCACGTAGCCAAGTTGAAATTGACTGTTGGAAATTACTCATAAATTCAGTGCAGCTGGATTAGTTGGAAGGAAGTGTGACACTTGGGTGTTACCAGAATAGTCAGAATTTTGATACAGTTTGTGTTGCTTGGATGGCAATGACATGGATTGAGTCAGTTTACTCAGTGTTGGCATATTTCATGGATTTCATGGATTGGCATACTGGACAGGACTACTATAGGCCCTATATGATGTTTTAGGGTAGTTGTGGTAGGTAACTGTGCGGTACAGACTTAACTTTCACAGTATACATGTGGACTGGTATGCGCCTTGTTGTATCTGGACACATGTTGCTGAATCTTGGAGTTAGAGCTTGGCAATGACTGTAGGGGCGTGGCCTCTATGGAAATTGTTGGGAGAGGACTTCTTGTGACGGTGGCTGAGTCGATCTCTTCTGGTCCACGAGTGTAGGCCTGCGCGCCTGAGAGTGGCAGTGGCAGGGGTGACTCGCCGTGGCTAGCCAAGTGTGTAGGCCTGCGTACCTGAGGGTGGCAGGGGTGTCTCACGTTGGCTAGAGATCTATGTGACTGGTTCTGTCTATAGTCTCCAGAAGATTGATTGACGAGAGACGCTGCGGTGTCGGGTGCTAGGCGTTGTGATGCGTGCGCAGAGATGGGCGTGTCCCGCTGGCATGCTTTGCCTAGGCGCCATGCGTGCGCAGAGATGGGCGTGTCCCACTGGCATGCTGCCTGGGAGCACAGAGGAGAGCTACTCTGGTGTGACTGGGGGTGACTGTGGTTGGTCAGAGTCTGGGACTGAGAGTGCCTTTCCACCCTACATTGTTATGCTGTATTCCTATACTCTTGCTATTATCCTTCTCTTGCATGTGAGTTTTTACTAGCTGTCTTTCCTACTGGGCGTAGCTCACTCATTTATTATCTATATTTTTCCAGCGGCTCGACAGCCTTGACGCCACCCAGATTAGGTGGGATCGTGGTCCGCAAGCTAGTGGAGGATATCTGATATGTGATTTTCTGAGACATTTTGGTTAGTGTGATTGATACTATTGGATGTATTCAGGGAGACTGTTATTCTTATGTCATGTAATATGTGAGGGTGATTCTGACTTATGTATCTAGTTGGATGATATTGTATTTGTTGGACTTGGATCTTATTCTTGTGATGTAGTTTCCATTCACTGTTTTACTTTATTGTCTTGGTGGTATAGTGTATGGAGTGCCATATTTTATCTGAGGATGTTATGTATTTTATTTTTGATGGTGAGGTCATTACATGACTATGGAACTTAACCGTGGGGATTCAGACTTCTATTAGATCGGTTCTCCTACCGGTATGGGTTAGGAGTATGGGGTCTAGTAGGAGTAACATTGCGCGAGTCCATCTGTTAATTCAGGAGTCATGAACCTGATTTGACGGTGTACCCGGGAGATGGGATCCACATTGTTAAGGAAAGTAGATGAGTAATGATGTGTTATATCCTATGTTTTTCGTAGGCTACTCAGGTTGGTATGGGACGATCTGAGCTGTCTATATGTAAAAAAAAAAAATATGCCAAAAATCAGCCTAGAAAAAAATGGGGTGTAACAATTAACTTGGTATATACGATTATGATAGTTATATTGTACGAGTATAATCTTCTTATTAATGTCTGTATGGATCTATAAAGACAATTTATATTGAACTTATATAATGATCTACTTCATAACATTTGTTATTATGCTAATATGATACTTATAACTTAGGAGTACGTTCATCATTCTGTGTATATTACATATTGTATTAAGAAAATCTATGTATTAAACTTATATGATGGTCTATCTCACAACACTTATCATCATGTTAATACAATAAGATTTGTCGTATATATACAATTATCTTAACTAATTAACACAATACCATTAAAAAATCACATTTATATAGTCATAATGTATGACCTTTTTAGAGAGCTTAACTTTTTATGAAAATATATATCATATGATAGCGATCTTCTTTCAAACAAGTTTGACTTATTAATATACAAAATGTGAACTACATTATACGAGTACGATCAGTCTGATCATTCAATACAGACTTAAGATTTGCACTATAAATCCGTATCATACAACATGACTACTCTTGAACTAGTACGATTTATCATCTTAAAAAAAATATGCTTGTCATAATGTTGAATTATTACGACAATTCTTGTTAAATTTCTTTTGATGTGATATGATTTAGGGAATACACTGGTATAAACAAAAACTCGAGAGTTAAATAGTTATTTTTATCTTTTTTGGAAAGCTTAACTATCTATTATACATTCCATAAGCTACTTTGGGACCTACTTTAGTGTAAAAGGAGATTGGTTTCTAATAGAATAAGGTAAAGCTAAGAACTACAAAATCAAAAGAATGAAAGAAAATGACAACCCCTTGCAACCTGATTTAAGCTTTGTTTGGTTTCATTGTTGCACTTCTATTTCTTCAAGATTCTCTTCATTTGATTCATATTGATAACATAATTCCTTCATTAGTTTAGTGCCACATTTGTTTATTAAAGGATTAATGGTTTTGATTTTTGAATATACCAATTGTAAGAGTTGTATTCTTTTTTCTTTTTAATTGAAGCAATTGAATACTCTTACCTGTTGTGATGAAAGAGAGTGGTTAATGGAAACTTAACAAAGTTAATTAAGGGTAGATGAAGACATAAGTTAAGCTAAACTATCTAAACATCTTGTGTGCATTCTTTTTTTATGTGCTATTTTATGTTCAATTTTTATTAAGCTGTAGTGATTCTCATGTCGGTTCAAATGGAATATCATGTTTTGCTAAAGTAATTAATTGGTTATATTTTTAGGAATACTATAATTCATCCTTTTCTTGTAGTATTTATTTCTCGATTGTTACAACACACCCTATTAAGAACAATTATCTCATAGAGTTATATTTAGATGTTCATTGAGCTCATTAACAATTTTTATATGTCTTTCTTAAAAATCAAGATATTAAGTGGCCTCATTACAAGAAAAATTAGGTTAGCTAATTAAAGATATCATTTTTTAGCTCATATAATGATCTGATTAAGTATGATCCTATGATAAGCAAATATAATTATTTAAAATATTTGGGACTTATAAATAATGATAATAATGTTCTCAAAGAATCCCATGTAACAGTCTACATTTCCATATGATGACAAAAATTAAATTTCTTATCAAATAAATTTGAATAGCATGCTTGCGAAACAAAGAATTTGAGAACGAGAAACAGATAGGTTGTGCAAATTTAATAATCTCTATATTCGAATAAAAGAATTTATAATTTGTAAATTAGAAGACACAACTTAATGAGATATTTTTATTGGAATAAAGATAAGATTTGAAAAGACTTATGACTTGGTAATTTTAATAGGTTTAGACTTTGGTTATAGATCAAAATTTTGATATGATTTTAAGATGATCAATATATTTATTTAGTAATTCATTATTTATTTATGATGAAATAAGGTAATCATGTAAATCATATTTGTTAAGAATATCGTAAAATATCAAGATGAAATAATCATTCAGAGAAAATTTTGAAGACGTCAAGATCAAATCATGTAGGATATCAAATTATTAATGATAAGAAAATATTTTAATCGTCAATAACCTTTTTATTATTTCTAAGCTCTAAACTCTTAATATCAAAGTTAGTGGTGTGGAATGTAATTAAAAATCTATTCAAACAGATTTCAAAAGCACATATGAAAGCTTCTAGCAAATAGACTTTTAAATAAGTTGCTTTGGTTTGCTATTATAGGTCCTTTAACTTAGGATGGCTAGTTCAATCGAGCTGATTCATTCAATGCATAGTTCAACATTAGGATTTCCTAGTTTGTTTCTTTAAGAAGGTGATGAGCACATCCAGTATTGGTACTAAGCAATTAGGGTGCAAATGTGGTAATTTAGGTGGTTTGAGAGTTAGCAGTGGAGTTGGTAGTTGTAGAGGTGGGCATTTAGGAAGTGACAATCTCATGTAAGTAGGATGTAGTGGGTGCTTACACATAACGGTGTGCAATAGGTTATGGAAAAGCTAATAATGATAACTGATGACACATTAATCGAGGTAATTTTTTAACTTTATAAGGTGTAACCCAGGGTTAGTGGGATGGCATTGATCGAAGGATTGGAAACCTAGGAGAGAAAATTGGCCAACGAATAGTAAATCATTGCGATAATTGGAACACTATAAAGGATGCTCTGATACGTAATTGATAAAGAAGAAAATAAGAGGGAAAACTCTTATAGTTGGATCTCAACTTCATTAATACCAATTGATAAAACAGAAGGAGAGAAGGTAAGGAAGCGGAGATAGCTTTTTACTTTATTAAGAGGGTTTTTCTACTCTATTAACAAGATCCTTATTTTACAAATAGGGGTGTGCTTTTTCAAATACCAAAGCTCTAGCTTCATTTTTTAATCAAGTAAATATTCCTTATTTCATTTCATGAAAGTCTACTTATAGAAGTATAATGTAAAACCTAGATCTAAAAAAAAATGAGAAAGATATCTTTCTTAGTAAAAAAAAAATGTAAAGAAAGTTGTAGGAATAACTAAAAAATTTTAAGGATCTTATATTTAACCCATTGCAAGTCATAATAAATAACAAAAATTAAATAAATAAGAAAACCTAGATATAAGAATATTTGATAGCTCAAATCATCCACTTGATGCAACATATTTTTTGTAAGATAGAATATCCTTGACCAAGTATCTTCAAGTTTTATGACTCAGTCGCCAAGATGAGCTCAACCACAAATAGCACCTACAAGCATGGAACTCATTTGGCTTTGGCAAAGTGTGTTAGATTGCACAAGTAACATTCTTAATAGGGCTTATTTTTTATGATAAAATTTTCATGGCAAACCAAGCTTCTCTCATTTAGCTTTAAAACTAAAGGAACTTGATCTATATTTATAATAAGTTTCCTTGCAAAAAGTTATTGATTCATCCAAAGAGCTGAAAGTCTCAATAAGAGTATCAAAAAACATTAATGTTATAAAATGATTTTAACATATATGTAGATGATAGTTCTACATATGTGTGTAAGAACGTGAAGATGTCTAGACTTGGTACTTGGAAGAGAGAAATGAGCATTATGAACACCTATTTAGATTAGAATGTAATAATAAGATGACAATATGGGAGACCCCAAAAAAGGCAAAAAATCGTGACCATGGTGGATTAAAAAGCTCTACTAAACCTTTTTCGAATTACAAATTAAGAGATAATAGAATAAGCCTTGATAAGGATTAGTTCAAAAATAAACTAATAAAGAGTTCATTAGTTGATATTTTGGTTATAAATGATAAGAGTTTGTGAACTTCATATGACAAGAGAAAAGATAAAAAAAACACAAGCACCTGTATATCACTTGATTAGAACATTGCCAACATTTTATCGTAACCAATTGTGATTATAATATTATTTTTTGATATAGTTTTATCTATTTAAGTTCAATATACTTAAATTATTCTAATAAAAAAATCACATTCATCGGAAATTATACGACACTCATCCATACTATTAGTCACCGGCTTTAATCTGCAACATCTACTCAAATCGTGCTAAAAAAACATATTTATTTTATCACTGCATATTATTATTTATAAATATCAAATATTTCCTAATGCCATTGCTCGTGGCCTGAGAACAATCAAACATGGAAAACTTCTCAAGTAACCGTTTCTGCTTGCCTCAGTTGGTTGAGATCGTCTCGTTCACTTCTGCCAAATGAGAAATCAAAACATTAGTAAATGTTCAAAAACCAGGTGCGTTAGTGTTGTAAGAAGACGAAGAGCTTGTGGATACCTTCCAAGAACTTGCCGTGAGGTGAGGATGGAGGAAGGGGAACGTAACGCGTTATGTCGCACCACTGAAGGGCGACACATATGCAGTTGAGGGGAATGACCTTAGGCAGCTCCCTCCTGCAGTAGCGGTACACACGAAAGAAACACGTCTCCCCGATCACACAATCCGGGAAACACCAAAACCATTTCGGCCATGAGATGGCCAGTTTCGCCGCCTCCGTCTTCCTCGGCCCACCGCAGAGAACGGCGGCCAACACCATAATGGCGAGTAGAGCCGACGCCTTGTTTGGTACCATCTTCGTCGACGGAATGGTTGCTACCTACCGCTTCTTGGAACAACTTCAATGGTTTATTTATTTATACGCATGGTTTATGTTACAAATGGATTATAAATTCGAATGTTATTAAGAAACGTATCGGCCATGCTTTAAGAAACGACCATGCATTTACGAAAGGAATAGATGTTAGCCGTTAGGCTCATTTAATTTAATTTAAGGATTATTTTTATAACTGTCATTAAAGCCTGGAAAAGAATTATCTACTTGCACTTTGTGAGTTCTAAAATGCAATTGAAGCTAGATGGAGCAAAGAAAACGCCTACGAATTTTGAAATGGCTGAGAGTTAGAAATATTTTTTGATGTTTCATCTTCAGTTATCTAATTGATAATCGGTTTTTAGTTGTGGTAGTTTTGTAATTTATTTCAGTCTTAATTTTAATTACTTTTGGTTATTTTTAACAACATTTTAAATTAATTTATATTTATTTTTATTTTATAATATTTAAAATTAAAAATAATGAAAGTAATAGTTTGAGCTAGAGTCAAGATAAACCAAATCATATGAAACAATCCAAACAAAACTAACTAAAATCAAGGACACTAGTCATCAAAGACCATTTTTAACAATGGTTTTGAACGAGTTTCAATTGAAGTCAAACTAAATTCAATCATAAGTAATACTTCAGATCATGGCCTAAAACTATGAAACATGTTAACTTTGCAGCATGGTTAATTGCTTAAGTTTGATCACAACAACAAAAATAGGATGAAAGCCCTTAAAAACTTTGCTTAAAAATACATCTTTTAAATACATAATTATTTGTTTTAGAGAATACATTTTTTCCACAATGCCTATTTGACGGATCAATTTTTGTAATTTCTTGACTAAGTAGGCAATATGATGTAGAAGGATGAGCAAGAGTTGAACTCTAAATCGAGATTTATGATCATATTTGTGGAGGATGAGATGTGTGATGTCACAATTGATATCAAATTTTTTACATATATTTTACTCCAAAATTTTGTCAAATGACATTGAAAATTTCAACATATCTAAGCCAGTTTAGACCAATCTATTAGGCTTGTTATTAGGCACCACTTTGTTGTCCAGGGCTAGCCGGTGTAGTCAATGGTGACGGGTCATTGCAACAATAATCAAAGGTGAAAAGGAAGAAATAGTGGGATAAATCTAATTTGTAACTTGGATATAAGATAAACTTTGGATCACAATCTGAAGATATAATAACCTTGGGTTACAACTTGAGAATGTGTTTGTATGTATCATAAGAAATCTCAATTTTTGATGAATAATAAAGCTAGCAAAAATCTTATCTCTTTTTCATACACACACACACACACATATAGACACTCACTCACATTATATACACAAAGAGCAATGTGGACTAAACAAAAAATGATAAAAATAATCATACTTAATAAAATAATTCAAGATTAAGAAAAAATAAATAAATACAAATTCTATACAAATCTTATATATAACATATTACATCCTAATAAAAGTTAAAAATTCTAATAAATTAAGAAAAGTCTTATATAAGCCTACTATGGTTTGTTGTTTGTAAGCTGATATATAAAAAAAATGGAAGTCAACCTCTTGTATCTTGGCTTAGCTTAATTACAATATTGTAATGTAACTTATCTTGCATTTGTTTATCCCATCATAAAATTTTTTTGATCATAGAGCTATATGCCAGGTATATCTTTATTAAGCTTAAATCTCTTTAAGTCTTTCTTTGTGGTTAAAACATCATATGGTTAGTAATCTTTCTAATACACTTAAGAACAAAATTGAATAAACTAGTTACATAAATAATATTAGATAAAATATAATAATAATACTAATAATATTTAAGTAAAAAGGTTTAAAAATTATTTATTAGATTTATTATTAGTAGAGTTTACTTATAATTCTTTTTCATATACTAATCTTTCATAAAGTACAGAACGCAATATTGAAGAAATTTTAATGAAACGTATAAAGTAATAAATCTGAAATATGTTTATCTTAAAAATAGTTTGACAAATTTTGAAAATTGTTTAGTTCGTAAAATATAAGAAATACAATCCTTGCATTGTTTAGTTAAAATAACTATTTTATTTCCTTGTATATATCAGTGGTTGAGTGGAGAGGGAGGGGGAGAGAAGGATAAGATTTATGAATGCAATAGGGTAGCTAACTAAGAGAGAAAGGAAAATGAGGAAGAAAGTTTGGGGAAAAAGGAGATCACCAAAGAGATCTTGTTGGAAAATAGGAAGATAAGCTTATTATGTGATTCAAACTCAATTTGAGGGGATCTAATTAAGATCTAAGTTGAAATCATATATAGAGCTTTACATAAGGATTGAATGCACCTTTATTATGAATTATAAAGTTATAATAGTGTTATATGGAAGTCAAGAAAATTTACAAACCATGAAAATGGCATGCATTTAGAATCATAACTTTAGGAATGGATCAAACTATTCAATCATATTATCAAATGATTCAATAATTTTTGTGAAGAATAAACCCGAGTCTTTGTTAGATTTTGATGGTGACCCAATGTTGGTTTGATGGCTATCGAATGGTTCAATAGGGCTAGTGGATAGTCTGATGAAAATTTAGAAGGTGAGCTGAGTCTCTGTTGGTTGTTCGACAGGTGATCCAATGTTCATTTAATGCACATCGGATGGTCCAATAAGGATATCAAATAGTTTGCCCAACCCCTGAGAGGAATAAAATGGTGGTTTCGATGATGTAACCATAGGGTGTCTATCAAACATGCAATGGGAAATTTGATGAGCATGATTAGATAATCTAATGAGTCGATGAACAATTTGTTGAAGGTCAATTGGCATTAGTCTGATGGGTTATCTATAACCTAAATTACAGAATTAAAATTAGTAAACACCAATGAGGGTGTGGAACCAAGTAAATTCTTACTATAATATATAAATTATTTAATACAAAGGAGAAATATAATATATGCATATATGTGTATGATTTTAAGAAATAAAGAAAAAGAGAAAAGAACTAATAATCAACTTATTGATAATCAAGTAGGTAGGCAACATGATTAATTTATTTGTATGATTTGATGCATTGATGTGTGTTCATATGTGATATCTTATGAAATATATTTTATATAATAAACTAAGAGATGATTGATGTGTTGAATGATATGGGTGCATGATATATATGTGAAATAATTATTACTTGCATCATAAAAGGTTTATTTTCTTTACATTGAGCCTGTCAAATATTTACTTTGTGCCTTATGTAATTAATATGCTATTATGATATAGAAATTGCAAAGATGTAAGCTACGCTTGAAAATGAGAAAATGTCAAAAAATGTTTTTGAAAAGAAACATAATTCCTAGTGAGTCAAGTAAATTAAAAGGTTTAGAAATACAATTAAAAATAAATATAATAACTAGTGAGTCACATGAAATGAAAAGGTTGGAAAACTATCATATATAATAAAGAGTTAAAATGTGTAATAGAAAATGAATGAATAGCTAAAGTTAGCAATGTAATAATTGTTGTATAGTTCGTTAAAAGTTGAAAAATAAGAATTTTGTTTCTATTGTAACCAATATGATAAAAACGAGAATTCTAGGTCATTAAGAAAAGGGGATAACAAAAATTTGACCATCTTAAGAGAATTAAGTGGGTATGAGAAATAAGCCCTTTAGGAAAGATCACATTAAGAGATAAAATGGTGACAACTTTGCAATGCATGTGAATGCTTATTACTTTTATGTATAAGATAATATGCAATATGCTATATTGTTAATTATATACAATGAAGGCCCCATACAACTTGACCCAAATATTGTAATGATTTATATATGATGATTGTATTATAATTATTTACTATGCTTATGATGGTAATAACTTATTTTGATACTAATATTTTAAGTACAAGAGTCTAATGCCTCCAACCTCAACCTTACCTGGGTATCAAATTCATCATCACTACATTTTATATTATTTAATGCATAAAAGCCCAGGCTTACTTCAAAGTACTTTATATATATTCTTTAAACAAATAACTAGAAAGATGTATCAATAATGAGATAATAATGTCTAAGAACATTCAAGAGTTACATATCAATTGCAATAGAAATAAAAGAGTTTAACCAAATTTCTTACATTTGATAGTTCAACTATTGCAACAATTAAACTATTTAATAAAACAATTATGTAGGCATGTTTTCATTAAAGTATAAATTGCTAATGTTCTACCTTTTTTTATCTAGCTTATGTATTCTCTTGTGTTGGTGTCCATCTAACATACCTAAAATTATTAGTGCCAAATATAGGTTGAATTACCATCATAAGCTCAATAGACATAACAAAGTTATCATATTAATTGAGTCATATCATATTCAAGATCATGATTTAATATAATTATTTACAATCTATTGTATCATTTGTAATCATAACTAAACATTCATATATGCATAAAGCCTTTCATTTTCATTATTATTAAATTATACTTTCTTATGAGTTCTTTATTATTTAATAAAGTATTTGCCTTTTGGTGGTCATCATCCTCGCTCCCATTCCCTTAGGTGGCTAAGCAGGGTCACCTCCATTTTGTGTGAAATCTTAAATCACAAGGTTAGCATCCTATTATTCTCTTTTTTCTTTGGGTAACCAAATAGGTTCACTACTATTTTCTTGGAAAAATTTATTATTGCCTTGGCAATGTTTACTATTTCCTTTCACATGAGTCTTTCCACTCTTCCTTTGTAGGCTTTAGCAAAATTTATATTCCTTTACTTGTATTTGTTGTTTCATTTTATATTATACTCCAATGCAACAACATACATGTCTATTTTATATTATACTCCATCATACTATGTATAGCTATTATTGTAATCTAAGTATGAAATGTGAAGCATTATAATATTACAACATCTCATAAGGAAATTATCAATACTAGCATCACAACATCATATTATGCATACACATTAATAATTGTGTAGAATGTTTACTTGAATTCTAGAAAAATTTGTATTCAATCTCTTATTCTTTCTCATTCCTTTACTATAATTGTACATAGAATATACATTAATTTTCTTTTACTTGTTTAATGAACTATGATGCTAATTACATTAATTAATCCTTAATTGGATCCATTGTATTAAGCTTTATTGGTTGATTAGATTTTTTTCCAACCCTAATTGGATCTTTAATAAGCATATAATCTATTAGATTGTTCTATCTAACTCACCATCTGGCTTCTCCCTAAGTTCCTAATGAATAATCTGATCCACTTCCATTAGGTCATCCAATGTAGATGCTTGGAGTATTTATCCAATCTTTTATTCATCCTCTTTAGATCTCCATTAGATATCCATCCCTCTTTTTTAAACCTTTTGACCCTTATCAAATTATGGTTAGATTATTTGATGAGCATTTGGTAGAGACTTTGGTCTCATCTCTTATTTTTATTTGACCTTTTGATCATTTGGTTAAACTGTTCAGCAATTACCTAGAGCAATAGGTTTGGTTATAGATTAAATACATTCTTTACAGTGCTTATTTCATACCTCAATAGCTCCAATGGTTATTAATATGAGATCTACCCTTCCTATGCACTGCTATATCATGTATAGAATCCCAAGCCTCATTAGATTCTTAAAATAGAAAAGAGAAAATTAAGAAACATTTAAATTAACCATTTGTGGACCTTCCCTCCATCTCCTCACTAATCAACCTTGTTTGTCAGATCTTCAAGCTTCTTTGCTAGAGCTCTCTCCTCTATTTCCCTTTTCCCATTTCAGTTGATCTAGGAGAATCGTAAACACTTTTGAGTTTTCTCTTTTATACCAAGAAATTGATATTAACAATGGATTATTTTATGTCTATATATATATATTATTTTTGTTATAATTTATTTAAAGCTTTATAAGAATCAATATCTTCCACACCAAAGCATCTAATCATGTTAAACAATTTTAATGTGAGTTACTTATCAAGTTCTATATTTCTTATTTACTTGTACATTTTGAACTCATTTGATATTTTAAATAATTATTATTTTTAAAATATTTATTAAAATGTTATTATTTTATTTTTTAAAATGTTATGAGTACATCAAAATTATTTCAACTATATATAACTTGGTACATAAGATTAGGATATTTTAATAAGATTCATAACATGGGAACTTAGGGCACTGTGAGTTGAGTTAGCGTAATTAAAAATGAAATGTTTTGTAAACTTAACTACAATATGTCGTATTATAAGATATCAAATACATGTACTAATTATTTTAGTTGTTTGGAGCACTATGTTGTAATTATAAGTTATGTTGTGTATAATTATAATGTTATGCATTATAGGAAATTAGATATATTCTATTGTTATGAAGTTCATTTAGTTAGTTTAGAATGAAATTATATTATATATTTAGACTAAAACCCTAATTCAAAAAATCTATTTTGTTTTACATTATTGACAAAAGAAAATTCTAGATGAAAATAAAGGTTTTGAGTATGTAACACCCAATTCTAACTCTAAATTTGACCCATTGGGTTGTTAGTTGGATTTAGCTCAAGGTTGACATCACAACAATATTCATATTCTTACATAATTTAAAAGTCTTCATAGAAATTTTGAATTATGGAAGGGTAAAACATTCTAGTAAATCAACGTCGATAATTGGCCACTCATATCAAACTTCTTAAAACCTATTTTGTTTTAGTAATTCATAATAATTAGTAATATCAAATCCAATTTGTTACTTAATTAAATTAAGCATATAATAAAATTTATTGTTTAACAAAAACAAAAAATATCAATATGTAAGTTGAACATTTGGTCCACACGTGATCTATTTAATGATAATAAAATTATTTTCTTATTTTACTAATTCTTTTCTTTTAATTATTTTATATCATACATCCCATGAATGAATAGATGTGCAACTTAGGGAGCTTAGTTTTCACTCAAATTTTTAAATGATGATATTTGGTAAGACCAAAGATGAAGCTTGAGAAAATATAAAGAAGACAATTTTAAAGTTTCTTTTTTTTCTTTAGAATGTAAAACTTATAACAATACTATTGAGGTACTCAGAAAATAATGATGTATTGAGTGAGCGAGCTAAAAGTTTATCAAAAGTTAAGGCATGCATTCAATATATCTGTAAATATGTTATATTAAAGATTAATTAATAGATTTATATTTACAATAAAAGTTAAAAACATTTATATTACAAAACCTTAAAAATTATGCATAAATGAGTAGATCGTATAGTACGATCACATAAATGTATAATATGATTAGTGAACTTAAGTAAGTATGAATAAGTGATAGGATTGTTTGATTAGGTATTACAACCAATGTCATGAATTTTATGTTGTGTGATGACATTTATTATATAGTATGATCCATTCAATTGGGCATAATATTATTTGTCAAGCATTACATTTAGTGAGATAACTTTAAATATTCATAAAGTACAATTATAACTATATACAATATGTTTAATATAAAATTAATTAAATATTTGATTTCTAACTAGGTAATAATTCACTTTTAGTAATTGTATAATATAAGTAGTATATATTGATAATTAATGTACAATATAAGGCTATAATCGTATGGTATAATTGGTTCATTTTTTGTGAGTAACAATTAATTTGACTATATTTCAAGAACTCTAAAATAACATTTAAGAGTTTTTGGGTGTTGTTTAGAGCATTTCGAGAACCTCCTAAAAACCATATAAAGGAGTAAATGTATGATAACTTACATTAAGAGATGATCAACCTAATCTCTTGAATTTTATTTAGTTGTTTCTTAGTTTATTATATTTTTAAATGGGTTGTAATGGGACATATATAAGAGACTTATGGTATTTTCATTATTTTGTGCATATTTTATTATTTTTGCATTTTTTATTCTCTTCAAGAATTTAATTTTTTTATCGAATAAATTCCTTATTTTTATTCCTTTAAAACTTATTTATAGAATTACATATTAAGACACTGAGCCAAAAAGTTAAAGAAATGAAAATGCTTATCTTAATAAATAAAATATAAAAATAATATAAAAAATATAAAAAATAATAAAAATATTATAAAGGTTTTATATATGTGACTTATTACAACTCATAATTATCTAAAAATATAATAAAAAAAATAAAGTTTAAATAAAATCCACTAAATTAACTTGATCATTATCGTTATGTAAGTTATCTTGCATTAGTCCACCAACTGAAAAACACTTTGCATTGTAAAGTTGTATTCCAACTAGATCTTCATCAAACATAGCAAAAATCTGTTCAAATCCTTCATTAAAAATCAAGATATTAGGTGGTCTCACTACATGAAAACTTAGGTATGCTCACTAGGTATATCATTTGTCTAACTTTTCTAGTGATCAGTGTGATTACGATCTTATAATAAGCAAATATAACCATTTCTAATATCTAAGACCTATGAATAAAGATGTTATCTTAAAAGAACCATATAAATAGTATAAGTCTTCACATGATAACTAAAATTAAATTTCTTATCAAAATTAA
The DNA here is from genome assembly GCA_023846275.1 of Vanilla planifolia. Taxonomy (NCBI): domain Eukaryota; kingdom Viridiplantae; phylum Streptophyta; class Magnoliopsida; order Asparagales; family Orchidaceae; genus Vanilla; species Vanilla planifolia. The sequence goes on from CM043870.1 coordinate 27,856,295, forward strand.
TTTGAATAACAAACTTACAAAATAAGTAAGAAATTTGGAGAAGTGAATAGATAGGAATTATAAATTCAATAATTTTCACATCTAAAATAAAAGAATCAAGATCTATGGATCATAAGATAACTAATGGGGAGTTTTTTATAGACGGAGAGATAGAATATGAAAATACTTGTGATTTAGTAAGAATAATAGGGTTAAGCTCACTTTTTAGTTCATGTTTTGTTTGTGACTTAGGTTTAGGTGAAGGAATAGAATTTTTATTTGAAGATGGAGTTCTAAATTTACAAGGGTGAATTAAAACCAATTTTTCATCTAAAATAAATTTTTAGACACATTTTATGCATTTTGCTCCACAACTTGTTATCTCATATTAACCCATGAGAACAATTTATAAATAGAATAATGTCACACCAAACACATCAAGGAGAAAAATGATTAAAGATAATAATTTTTTTGTAGATGGAATAATTTCACCCCAAACATATAAGCGAGAATAATGATTAAGTCTTGAAAGAAAAAAAACCTCCTTCATGAACCTTATAAGAAAAATTAATATTAGTAATAGAATAAGATTATGGATGAACTTTAATTTTAAAATCATTATCTTAAATAACATGAGTATTGATAACATTCATTACACAATAAAGATTAAATATGATTTAACATTGCTAGAAAGTGTGAAATATATATTATTTGCAAAAAAATTGGTTACAAATGAAAATTTTGATATGATTTAGGATAATCAATATGATTATTTAGTATTTCATTATCTATATGTGATAAAATAAGATTTTTATGTAGATCGTACTTACTAGGAATAGAATAAGATGCCAAGTTGGGATAATCATCTAAAAAAATTTAATGCATCATAATCAAAATAGCAAGATATCAAATTATTAATAATAATAAAATAATTTAATCATTAATAACATTTTTTTATTAATGCTAAACATATGAATTCTTAGTATTATAGTTAATGGTTAAAATTTGACTAATATTTTTGTTTAAAAGCTTTAAAAAGCATTTCTAAAATTTAGTTACCAAACAGACTCTAAAATAAGCTTAAGAAACTAGTTTTGCTCAATTTTAAGCTAGTGAGTTTTAGATGGTATGGTTCAATGGGTCATACTTATGATAGGCACATGTAGTTCGATGCCATGATTTGGTACAATGGGTAGATGTTTCAGTGATATAGGTAGTTTAGCATTGGGTCTATTCATTCTATGATTTGAGTTTGTGTGTAGCTTTGGCTAGTACATATGTAACAATCGTGTTGGTTATGCATGTTTGGTGGAACTAGTTTGATTTGATTTGAAGGGTGGCATTGTTTTTTCACAATTTATCATTAGGTTTATTGAGCCACTCTTTTCTATGTAGGGATATAAATCATGCAATTGTGGTACCTAACGTTTCCAAGGATCACACACTAGTAGTTATGTGCATGGTTGGCATAAGGCATGCACAATAATGTTGTTACTTGCATAAGACATAATGCACAATGGTTGTAGAAGGGGTCGAGAGCAGCCATGGGCAAGAGTTATGATGAATAATTGCAATGCGATAGTGATTGGTGGCAAGTGATGGCATAGAACTTGAGATCATGTTTTTTTTTTCCTAAAGTAACTTGATGGAGGTAGAATGGCAACCAAAATGACTAATAGAGATTAAAGTGTAGAAATTGAAGAAATTGATGTAACCAGATGCGAATTGTTGTGGCAGATGGAACACCATGAAGGTGTCTTTGATGCCAAATTGATGATGAAGAGGGACCATGGCTTTGATACCAAATAATGGTGAAGAATGTGACCAAGGTTTTAATACCAAATTAATAGAGAGTGGATCGATGGAAGAGTGAAGCAGATGAAATGCTCTTACAATAAGATGAGGATGGGAAGGATATATAATAGAGATAAGCCCTACTCATTAGGCAAAGTTATTCTTAGGAAGGATGAATAGTGTAATATTTCTCAATTTTTAATCCAAATCAAAAAGATAAATCCTAAAATCAAGCCAACAAGATTATAGAAAAATATGGCTAAAATAAATCAAGTCAATATCTTAGAATATAACATTTATACATAAAAATACTAAAATAATAATAAATTATCGAGTGTGTTATACTTTCAAACTTAGTAAAAAAAATATTATTTGAGTACAATAGAAAGAATTATCTAAGACAAACTTAAGATATTGAGTTTATAGTTTTTGGAGATTTAAAAAATTTCTTATGAATATTTAAAGATGTAGGTATAAATGTAACTATTAAAAGGTCACTTAAAATATATTGAGTTATATATGTAGGTATAAATGTAACTATTGAGTTTATAGTTTTCGGAGACTTAAAAAATTTCTTATGAATATTTAAAGATGTAGGTATAAATGTAACTATTAAAAGGTCACTTAAAATATATTTGTAAATATAGAAATGTTATCTACAATTTCTAAATGTAAACAAAGAAAGAAATTAAAAAGGTGGAGGACATATTTGTAAATTATGAAATATCTAAGGTTTTTATAAAAATTCCATGTCAAAACTAGTGGGAATAGAATTTTAAGTGTTTAGCAATGAAATATATATATATATATATATACAATATTGGTAGTAATTTAATATTTAATCAACATTAGAATTATCATTAACTAACATATAAATGTGCTTAGCTTTGGGGATTGGTTAGAGAGTTCTCTAGTGAGCTTGTGAGAGTGTTTACTTTGGTGAACTTAATTCATGCAAAAAAACTAAAGAGAAGCGAAGCTGTTGTACTATATGAGCATAGTTGTTTATGTGATCAATGTCAATGATAGGGTAAGTTCTACAATTAATTTCTATTTATGTGATGTTAGGTTCACTAGAGGAGGAGAAAAGTGTCAAGTTTGTCATTAGAGTATGTCATACAAGTACATTAGTATCATCATAAGGTACAAGGCTATGTAATGGTTGTCAAAATTAATCATACTAGACATTTTTATGCATTGTACTAGTATGATGAGCATAGTTACTATGGTTCAGATGAGTTAATCATAAAGGGTGATATGGGTATCATAATATACAATATAATTAAGTTTAAGAAAAATTAGTCAGACCAGCACGATTTCATGTCACAAAATTGGATCCTACGATATGATGCTCTTTATATATAGTACGATAATGGAAGGACATCAATAGAAAGAAATAATAAATCATTTAGTATGATGAATTAATTGTATGGTACAATCATTAAAGAATTTGCTTGGATGTATAATAGAATTATATAGATCACATTAGATGATTATAAAAAATACTAAAATATAAGGGGTTGAAGAGAAATGTAACATAAAATATTAGTATCATACGATATGATAGTCTTATCAGATGTGTAGATCATGTCAAGAAAATAATAGGGAATAGAGGAAATCATATAGTATGATAGTAGATTCATATAAGAAATAATTTAGATTTCTTAGTTGTAGATGATTGTATAGTATGATTTAAGAATCATATAAGTATGATTCATACGAGAAATAGTTTAGATTTCTTAATAGTTAAAAAGAAAATCCATGTGATTTTAATTACTTATGAAATATTTCATATATAAAATGTGTGTTGACCCCTTATATACCTATAACATTATTGGAGATTAAGGAAGATAAAGGTTGTAAAGGAAAGACTATTGTCAAAACTAAATAAATAAATTCTTTTAACTTATGATATAATATAATAGTATTATTTTGGTAAACTTTTATTCAATACATTTTATTATGAATTTTCTTAAATGAATTCGTGGAATGTAGTATAATATACTTTATTTGGTTTCTCTCAGATTACATGTCATTATGATGGTAATTGTTTATGTTTTATGATTTAGCATGATCTTCACATTATTTATCACATGACTTTACTAATTACATGGTTCACTATTTTTATAGTCTTCTCTGCATAACATCATAAAGAATACCTAAATTAAAGAAATATAACATAAATAATACTTCAAATAGATAAAAATGCATATTATCTTTAATATCTAAAATAACATATCTACCTCATGCATATGTATTGGCATAATTATTCCATATATAACATTACATGGCTAGAAAAGAGAAATGAAAAATGAATTCATGGAGGCAGTATCCTTAACACTAGACATAATGGATATTATCGTAAGATATAAATCTTCAGATTAGATATCTGTTTATTGTATATGTTATGATATGGATAATGCTAGGTCTAGTAAATGTTATCGTAGGATATCAATTTTTGAATCAAATATCTACCTAGTGTATATATTATGTCCTCATTAAAAATATATAGATGATAATAGGCTCAGTAGTTATCATAGGCTATAGGCACTATACATATCTTGTTGCATTATGCCTAGTAGATCTTATCATAGGATATTAATCTTTGGATGGATATGATGGATGTTGACTAGATTATTTATTGGTATACTTATTAGATCTAATGATGATAATGATCCAAAGGAATTGAGACATTGATTACATAAATATTGAAAACTAAAAAGAATAAAAAAATTGAGTCATTTTTCATCTAGTTTACTTCTACTACACATGACAATGTAGCTTGTCATCATGACTTATGATATAAATTCTATTTTATTTAATATACTTGTTTATTATAATATTTTTTTAGTTTTAGTTACTTTATTAGATTTATTTATTAAGATTTATGAATTTTATTTATGTATCATAGGTTATGCATCTACTATACCAAGAGCTTGAGAATTTGATACCACCAAAAAGGACTACACTTTTAAGATGTGAAAGTGGAGAGTATTTTAGGTTGTTATTGATAATATAAAAATTTTCGTTATAAAGTTATTTTTATGTCAAGATTTTTGTTTTTGAACACTATTTTTATTTCTATGATATTATTCAATTATAATTTTGAAAACAAATTATCTCATCATTAGGTCTTCACTTAGTATTTGTGTCTCCACATGATTTTCATATACAATTAATCTTGATTAACTAAATATTAAGGATATAGTTAGGTAGAGGCATGAGAAGTTAATATTAGAGCTCTGATATAGGATTAGGTGGGAAATGTGAATGAAGGCTCACACATAGCATATGCATTGCATTAATATATATGATTTTTTTAAATAAATTTTAGTTGGAAAAATATGTGTATCTCCTATGGGTTTTGTAAGATTATAATATAATCAAAGTCATTGATAGATCTAAATATGAAAATATGGATAAGGGCAAAGGAAAAGGATAATAAAGAGACACTTAATATGAGCTAACATAAACCTTAGTTTCACTACTATGGTCAATAAGAGGCACCAATAGCCAAATAGCTAAGACATTGATAAATCTGGTGGTAGATCAATTTCAGTAAATGCATCTACCTTATTTATTGAAGAGAAAGATCCCATGAATGCTAAAAATTAGCTAGATCAAATGAATGTAAAATTTAAGGGGATATCTTATCTAGATGATAAAAAAGGTGGCTTTGATAGTAATAGATTTTTAAATAAATCTATTATCAGTAGAGCCAGTTCTGGGTCAAGTGAAGTTAAGTAATGTAAGAAATGCGACATTGAGGGGAGTGCAAATTAGAGATTACCTACCTAATCAATTTTTTCATGCCAAGAATTGGGACATATTGCTAGAATTTGTCCCAAATTACAATGCATAAACATGATAAATACCTCTATCGATGGGGAAATAGATAATGCAGGTTATGGTAAAGGTCATGGGTCTACAATAATTTCATATGGTATGATCAAGAATGGAGCAAAAAATAGTGGGTCACACGCAGGAGTTTACTTTATTAAGCAATGAGAGCTTGGCTTAACATCCCACTAATATCATTAGAGGTATGTTATACTTATAAAGATTTAACTCTTATGGTTTGATTTTAAAGTATTCAATTCATTTATTTCTATATGCATGATAAGTAACATATGGTTTTGATTGCAATCATTAAAGAAATTGCTAAGAGTAAGAATACCATATAAGAATCATAGTAGAGCAGGAAATTGAATAGAAGTTGAAATGAAAATCAAAGAGAAGTGAAGTTTAATATAATTCTAAATAGTGTGGATGTAGATATGATAAATCAATACTCAGAGTCTTTTTAACTTTTAAAATAAAAGGTTTGTAATAAGAAAAGATAATAATAATCCTAAATTTTATAACCAAATAATTCTATAATTTTGGAATAAAATTTCTATAAGGAGAGAAGATTATAACATTCTTTAATTTTTAACTCAAATCAAGAATGTAAACCCTAGAATTAGGCTAAGAGAATTATAAAAAGAAATGATTGAAATAAATCAAGTTAATTTCTTATATTATTTATATATAAAAAATATGAAAATAATAATAAAATATTTGAGAGTGTGTTATACCCTTAGATTCTAGTAAAGCACATCTACAATTTCTAAATGTTGACATTGAGGGATATAAAAAAAGCATATGATAGATTTGTAAATTAAGAAATATCTAGTATTTTGTAAAAATGTAGGGTTGAAACCTAGGGAGATAAAATTTTAGATGTTTAGCATATATATATATATATATATATATATATATATATATATATATATATATATAATATTATTTCTTTGGTAGCAGTATAATATTAAATCGACATTAAAACAACTATTCACCAATGTATAAGTGTGCTTAGCATAAGTATTTGGTTTAAAAATTCTCCAATGAACTCATTAGAGTGTTTGCTTTAGTGAGCTTTGTTTCGTGCAAGAACGTCAAAGGGAGATGGAGTTATTGTGCTATCTAAAGAGTGTTGTTCATGTGACCAACATTGTCGACAATGTAAGCTCTATAATTACTTTCTATTTATGTTCTGTTGGGTCTGTTGAAGGAAGAGAAGTGTCAAGTTTCACTACTAGAATATGTCATGCAAGTATGTAGTACTATGAGCTTTTGACACAAAGGTGTAATGGTTGTTAGAATTAAGCATACTAGATGATGTTTTTGTTCATACTAGTATGATAAGCATAGTTACCATTGCATGGATGGGTTAATTGTATAGGATGGCAAGGGTATCACACTATAACATATAAGTAGATTTAAGAAACATTGGGTGAGACTAGTTTTCAAGTTACGAAATTAGATCGTAAGGTTTGATGCTCTTATCATATCAATATGCTAATGGAATGATGTCAACATAAACACTTAATAAAATAATTCAATATTATGAGATTAATCACATTTTATGATCATTAAAGAATTTCCTTGATCATATTGTATGACAATATGGATTACATTAGATAGTCATAAGAAAAGTGCAAAAATATAACAGGTTTAATAGAAACATTTAGTTGTACGATATGGTAGCCTTATCAGATTTATAAATCAAATTAAATGAATAAGTAGTGGGGAACAGGGGAGATCTATAATATGATAGTAGGATTATATATATGATATAATACAAATTTCTTATTTATGGATGGTCATATAATATAATTTGGGAAATCATATTATATAATTTAGGAAATCATACAAGTATGATATAGGAAATTACTTAATAATAAAAAAATGATTTTTCATGATTTTAATTACTTATTAAATATGTAATATATAGAACATGTGACTATAACATTGTATTAAATTAAGGAAGATAAAGGTTAAAAAGGGAAACTGTTACAACCAAGTAAAAGCATTTGTTAAAATTTTGATATAGTAGTTATTATTTTATATAATACATTTTATTATGGATTTTGTTAATAAATAAATTCTTGGAATGTATCATAATATTACTTTATTTAGTTTCTCTCAAACTATATTTCATTATGATGATAATTGTTTGTGCTTTGTGATTTACATGATTTCTACATTACTTATAACATGACTATTAATTACGTTGTTCACTATTTTTGTAGCTTTATATACATAATAATATAATGATAATTAAATAAAAAGAATGCAACATTAAGAATACTTCTAATGGAAAGGAATGTATACTAGCTTTAATTTCTAGAATGACATATCTACTTCATATGTATGTATTGACATAATTATTTCACTTATGACATTTTATGACTAAAAATTGAAAATAAAAACTAACTTCCTTGAGAAATTATGCTCAATACTTGTCCTAGTGGATGTTATCACAGGTATTGATCATCGAATTAAATATCTTCTTTGTGTATGTGCTATGATTTGTATGTTACTAGGCCAAACAAATATTATTATATGGTCTCAATTTTCAAATCAAATATCTACCTAATGTATATGTTATAATCTCATTATATATGACACCAGGCCTAATGAATGTTATTGTAGGATATTGATCTTATGATCACATATTTACATAGTGTTATTTTGGATAAAATGGATACATATTTACATAGTGTTATTTTGGATAAAATGGATAGATGTTGACTAGAGATCATTTATCAATATACTTATTAGATCTAATAAAGATAATGATTCAAATAGAATTAGGCTTGAGAATTGCATAAATATTGAGAACTAAAAAGAATAATAGAAAACTAGCATTTATGTTTCATTTGGTTTATCATCATGGCTTATGGCATGAATTTTATTTTATTCATCATACTTAACTTTTTATTATGACATTCCTTTATGTTTGGTCACCATATTGAATTCATTTCTTGAGATTTATAAATGTCATTAATGCTTATAACACAAGTAATATCTTAAGTCTTGCATCCATTATATCAACGGTTAAGAAATTTGATTCCATAAGAGAGGACCACTATCGTGAGATGTGAGAGTGGAGAGTATTATGGATTGGTGTTGATGATATAAAATGTTTAGTGCTAAAGTTATTTTTATATTAAGATTTTTGTTTTTAAACATTATTTTAGTTATAATTTGAAGAAAAAATATGTCTCATTATTTGATCCTTAGCAATTGTGTCCTCACATGATTTTTATATGCAATTAGCTCTAATTATATAAAGGATCAAGTACATGATTAGGTGAGGACATAATAGATAATGGAGATAAGCCTTACTCTATAGCCAATATCATGCTCTTTAAGGCATGGGGTGAGCTATTCTAGGCTCAAAATTTCTTCAAGGCTTTAGTTTTTTTATTAAATAAACTCACTTTTTACATTTCATTAATTCTTATTTATAAAAGTGCAAAGCAAAACTTAGGACAAAAAGCAATATGATGAAAATGCCTTTCTTCTTAATAAAGAAAACAAAGAAGAACTTAATCTTAGTTGTCACTTATGGGTTATGGCTGAGCTTTCAAATGTACTAAATCTAATTAGTATCATAATCATAAATTATAGATTTATAACATAATATACTAATTTTTAAGTTATGATAATTATATTAAATGAACAAAAATAGCACTTTAAGAAATTTAAGATTATTTATTATGGACTTACTATCATTTTTTTCATATCAATATCTAAACATTAAATTGTTAAGGTGACTAAGACACTACATAAATATGCATTGAGCTCCTTAAATCATTGTAGTTATTAGCAAATTATGAAATGAGATCTCAATATCATCATGAAGGTTGGGATATTACAAAATATTATTTGAACTACTTAGATCATTATGATGGTTGAAATGAAGTGAAATAGGTTTTGAAACCAAATTGATGTAAAAGGATGGATAGCATAACTCTTGGGTTAGCTCTAAACTAGGCTTTGATGCTAGATTGCTAAAGGATAGGGTGATATGTGGTGTCATAGTTGGTAATCTATTCTCGAATTCAACAAAATCTCTTTAATTGCAATTTCAAAAAGTAGTTCCCAAAGGAAGTAGCAAATTTGATCCTATTCATGCATTGATAAGTGATTCTAGGAATGACCCAAGTTGAGGAAAGAAATGGTGGTGATGCTAAAACAATAAGGTAAATGTGGGATAAATATTGAATTACATTTTGAGTTAGAATAAACTTAGATCACAACTTCAACAAAGCCACTAATACTCTTATTTTCTCATTCTATTGCAATACACACCCACACAAATGGTAATCCTAGGACAGAAGCAAAATAAAAAAATGAATATAACTAATAAAATGATGCAAAAATAAAAAAATTATAAAGAAATAACTAAAAACACTATATTTCTCATAACCCATTAAAACTTAATAAAAACTAGAAATACTAATAAAGTAAAAAGTGCTTTTTATGAGCCTACTGTAGAACCCTTTTCGCAATTAGTCCATGATAGGTAGTAAATTGGACCTCATAGATCCTAGGCTTAGTTTGATATTAATCTATTAATGTAAGTTGTTCTAGATCACATCCACAATATGATTGCTAAAGACAGCCAAGAAAATGGATCATTTAGAAGACATTTCTCTAGTTACCTATCACTTGGGTGGCAATACTTTGATCATAACCTTATATATGGCTTCCTCCCCTTCCATGTTTGCAATATAAATTCAGCATACTTTTTTTCTTAACTCACAAAGAAAGCATGCAAATATGGAATGAAAATGTTTCACAGATGCAAGCACAATGGTGTCATTAACTTCAAAGAAAAGCAAGATAATGATTGAAAGCTAGGGTGCTCGAGTGCACATTTAAATTAAAGAGGATAATCACGTTCATTAGATGTATCATGACATTTTTAGTTTTTACTTTGAAGATAAATTCATTATAGTGATTAGGAATATACTTTGTAGAAATTAGGTCTTCATTATGTTCAATGGAAAATTGAATGGTTTTTTCAAGTTCCTCAATGACTTAAGCAAGATAACCCAATCTCACCTCTTCTCTTCATTTTATCTATGGAAGCATTTATTTGATGTTTGAATAAGCTTATCAATCAAGATAGAATTCTATATGATGTGCAACCTAGAGGATGCCTAGTTGTATCACACTTAGACTTTATAAATGATATCATAATCATTAGTTTGAGAGAAACAAATTAATTACCAATCTTCACAAATTAAGTTTAGACTTCTGAAGCACATTTAATCTACACATCAACCCTGACAAAAGCACATTTATATGCAATAAAAAAAATGAATCCAAGCCGAGTTAGAAGAATCAACTAGAGACTTGACTTTAAGAAAAACAAACTCTTAATAAACTATTTGAGATTTCCATTATTCACTGGTATGAAAAAAACCAACATAATTTTAATAAGTAATTCAAAAAATTGGTAAGAAAGCTAGTTGTAAGAAAAATTATTGATAATAGGTCTGCTCATTCTAATCAAGCATGTGTTGTTATCAATTCTTATAAATTCATTGATGGCCACACACATCCTTCTCTAAGTATCTTACATGAAATTTAAAAGGTGATAAATAGTTTCCTTTGTGGTGACATAGTGAACAATCTTAGGTGACATTACACCAGTTAGGATAGAGTTAATCTACCTACAAAGGAGAATAGCTTGGGATTAAAAAAACTAGAGAAATTAAGTTTAACTTTTTGGCAAAACTATATTAGAAATTTCACTCAACTAACTATTGTAAATTAGCTATTTGAAAGAAGCATATATCATATCAAGCAAAAATTGTACAATCTCTAACACATGGAAACATATGGAAAGGATTAAGGATATGGTCATAAAGCATATTGAAGTTTCTAACTCAATTCAAACTAGTTATTAGAGGCTCACATCTAGTGGTAATTTTAGTACTTATATGGCATGGAAAACTCTCAGAAGAAAGTAGTCCTAATGGAATTCTAGAAGTTCTCGATCTATCCAAATTGCAGAGAATGTGAAATATAACATCTAACATCTTTATATGGAACTTAAAAGGAGCAACAAATAAAAGTTTTGTTAGTCGACTAAAGAATCTTATTATAACTTAGAAAATTTCCCTAATTGCACTAATGAAACTTATGGCACATAAAAAAGAATGTCTCAACTAGCAAGCAAACTGAAATTTGAACATTATGAAGGTAACAAATCAAATAAGATATGAATCCTTTGGAAAAAAGAATTTTATTGGGTAATGGATGAAGAATAGCTAATTCATCTTTTGGCTAACATCAAGACTAGTATAATTTTATTGATTGTGCATTTGAGTATGTCAAGAGCATAATTATTGAAAGAAGACCTTTCTAACACAACCTCATCTTAATTACTAAGAGCTCCAACATGCTATTACTAGTTGGAAAATATTTTAATGTAATGGCATCACTAGATGAGTACAAGTGGCATTCCACTCTTAAACTAGAAGCAATTCAAGAATTTTTAGATCGCATTAATTAGTATAGTATCATTGAAGTTCTATTCTCTAGCACTCCTTTTGCATGGTCTAGTAAAAGTAAAGGGAGGTGGGTCTAAGACTTGGCAGAGTGTTAGAATAAAGACTAAATTGATCAAATATTTGTGACTACAATTCAATATCTTAGCAAAATAAGTTTAGATCATGCTCCATTACTTCTATATTTTCTTAAAGACTCAACATTAACTCTCAAACAATTCAGGTTTTAGAATAACTGATTAAAGAACCACTTCTTTCTACAAATATGGAAGATCATTGACTTAATTTTTTCACTTTAGAATCATATTTGACATAATTAAGTCAACTAAAGAAATAATGAAACTGAAAGAAATTCAATTTAAAGAAAGAAGGAGCTAATAAATGCTAATGAAATTATCCTTGATGTTATTATAAAAGAGGAAGACAATTGGCATTAAAAGGCTAGCATCAAATGGATAAAGAAGAAGTAAGGAATAAAAAAATTCTTTCATTCCATGGTAAAAGAAAAAAGATGTAAATTAAATCTTAGTAACATAAAAGACTCCAATGGCATTTTAGCTACAACAAGAAGATAAAATAGTAGAAGCTGCAAATTAGCATTTGTGAAAATTGTTATAAGCTTCTAAATAAGAAAACAAAGATATTATGCTTAGTTCCATCCATTCCATGGTATCAGATGAATATAACAAGCTATTGATGAAGGAAATATTGATGGAGGAAATTAAAGAAATAGTATTTTAGATGGACCACCACAATGCCCTAGGACTTGCTAATTCAATGACAAAATTTTTTCACATAACTCATATGTAAATGCAAAGGTTATTCTAGATGATATTAGGGACTCTTTAGAAGAGTCCTCAATCCTTGAAATCTTTAACATGAATCTTATATTAATTCCTAAAAATGAGAACTCAAAAGCTTTTAATGATTTTAGGTTAATTTGTTTGTACAATTTTACTAAAAAATTTCTTTCGAAATTGTTGGATGTTAGACTTCAAAAAATTCTTCCCATTCTTATCTCTCCTAAGTAAGCAAGATTTGTTAAAGAAAAATAGATTATAGATAATTTTCTGCTAGCATTCAAATTGATTGGAAAACTAAACAAAAGGGCTAGATAAAATAACTACATAATTAAACTTGATAATAAGGGTGCATTTAATTATCTATTATAGAAAGTTCTCTATAAGGTTCTTAGCAAATTCAACTTTGTAGATAAGTTTATCAAGGTGATCAAGAATACTTTATATAGTACCTCAACTTCTATCATAACAAATGGCAAGTCAAACAATTATTTTCAAATTATCTAGGAGGTCAAGCATGGTAATCCAATCTCACCCTTGGCTTTCATTCCATGAATGTTTTTAACTTGGGGTTAAATAAGCTCATCAATCAAGAAAAAGTTCTTCACCATGCTCAACTTAGAGGTTTCCCAATTGTATTTAATGTAAGTTATTGTGATGACATAACAATCTTTACTATGGGAGACTAAAAATCAATTTTCAATATTTAAAAATGTTTTATAGTCTTTCAAAGAATATTAAGCATACACATCAACCACAAGAAAGAAAATTTATTAGTAGCAACAAAATGAATTCAGGTCAAATTATAAAAATAAGTAAGAAGCTCAATTATTAGAGAACTAAACTCCTCATATCATATATGGGTTGTCCTCTCTTCATTGGTAGAAAGAAAATTGTTTATTTTCAACTTCTAATTAACAAAATCAATTTAAAAAAGTGACAAATTGGAAGAAAAAGTTATTGATTATGGGAGGTAGATTCGTTCTTGTGAAATATGTTTTGTCCTAAATATTTATATATTCTTAAATTACATAAAATCCTCCTCTCTTCATATTATAGAGAATCAAGAAAACTAAGAACAATTTTCTATGGGGTGATTTAAGGAGCAAGCACATGTGACATTGGAGAAATTCAGTCAACCTACTAAGGAGAATAGCTTGGATCTCCAAAAACTCAAAGAAGTAATGTCAACATTTTTAGCAAAACTCAATCAGAAAATTTTGTCAAATAACTCATTATGAACAAGCTACATGAAAGTCAAATATATGAAATTGGGTAGAAAATACATTAATCAAAGATATGTAAAATTTACTTTATGTTATAAAATATGATTTGCATAAAAAATCTCTCATAAATAAAGGAATTATTCGAAAATCTAGGTAAAGAGTTTGGAACCTAAAATGCCCACAAAAAATCTCACTTCTTATGTGGAGAATATTTAACAAATTGCTATCATTTCTAAAGATTTTGAGAAAGTTTAATTTTTAGTTGGCATCAAAATGCCCGAATCACCCACATGAAGATTTATTGGATCATGAATTTGTAAGATATCACAAAGCCAGTAAAGTATGATCTATTTTTGTTAAAAGTCTAAACATTCAAGAAACTAATACTAAAAGGATAACTCCATTGCTATTATATTGGTGGAACGATGGGAACAACAATTTTGCTAGAATATAAGTCTTACAAATACTTCCCTAAATCATCTATTGGGACATTTAGAAAGCTATGAATCTATAATTATTTGAGGAATCTAACCAATCAACAAACAACATTTTTCATAATGTCATCTTTAGTTATTGAAAAATCTTTTTGTTGTCTCGCACCAGTTCAATTATCTCAAGTAGATCTTCAACTAGTGTAGTTAGGTTTTGTCCTTCCTTCTCATTATTGCAACACAAATGTAGTAGAATTGTTAAATGGTGTCCCCACCAAAAGAATGCACAAACTTGATATCGATAGTTTCGCAAGTGGCAACAATGGCCCAACTTGTTGTAGTAGGATCATTTGTAATCATCAAGGCAAAATAGTGGAAGCATCCTCCACTTTTATTGGTTCATATGAATTATACATGCTAAAGGAATGGTTTTATACTTAAGTCTTCAACTAGGTGCTTGTTTGGGCCTATCAAACACTATAAAAAAATAGATTACAAGGGTATTCTCAACATGGTACAAGGGACGTCTAAGATCCCTTGAAAATTTTAAAACATGGTTCATCAAATAAAATAACCATTGGGCATGACAAACATCCAATTGAAATATATCTATAAAGAAGATAATGCTGAGGCAAATTACTTAATAAAAATAGTTTGAAAAAGCTCAAATTCAATTACCTTGGATCTACTTCAATTTCCCAAATACTACAGGGCTCTCATTAAATTGGATGGGATTGAACACCTTTACATAAGAATATTGTAAATTGTATGATGTATCAATATTGGTGATTAGCTCTTTTAGGATGAGAGAAAATTGGATAACTTTATTATTTCATAACTTATAATATTTTACAGTATATCCCATTATACTGTGCGATGCCTTTATTATTCATAATTAGATAACTTAGTCCTATAACGATGCTTCCTGTCATCCCATTAAACATGTACTCTCCAACTACACAACATCAAGATAAGATCATCCCTATAGTGCATCATGCTAGATTAACCAAGTATATGAGAACCCATAGGTGATTGCTTATGGTCCAGATACGATTTTCTCAATGAACTTTTCCAAAGATACCATCCAAGTAATTTCTTTCAAGTAATAGATCATATTAGCAAAACTATAGTAATTATATAAATTCAGAACACATTAAAACTCTCATGTAACAAATAAGGTATGATGTAAATATTTTTTCATGGAATAAATTTTAACTTATCACAAAAAAGTGAAAATATGGTAAATGTAGGGGATAGAGAGAGAGTTGAATGAGGCCTAACAATCTTCAATATTGTACTCATTTGGAATTTTCATATGCATGTATTTGTTAATGATTAAAGACTCTAGAAAAGTACAACTTAACTAGGAATTGCACATGTAGTTATTATCACTTTATATTTTCTATGTAAAAGGACATACAATAAATAATTATAATAACACCATTACACCTATGGAAAAATAGTTTTTGTTTGTTAACTCAATTTTTTATCCATTCTTTGACTTCTTGTTTTCTATTTTCAAAATTGAATAATAATAAAAATTCATATTTTAGTCTTAAAAATGATTATTTTTCAAAAATTTCTTGCTCAATTTAAAAACAAAATGGTTATCAAAGGACACTAAATGAAATGTGATGATCTAATTAAGACTTTAATAAGTCAAGTCAAATGGTTGAAAATTTAAAGGGATTAGTTTAGAGCATTTGTGTACCAAAGAGTATGTGATTTTCTTTATTCTTGGTATTTTTTGCAATTGCATTTATTCATTTTTGCTCCTTTATGCTTTCCTCTTACTCTTCCTCTCTTCATCATTTTATATTCCTTTCTCTCTCTCTCTCTTTCTCTCTTTCTCTCTCCTTTCACCTAGTAAGTATAAATTATCTTAACTTATGCTAGTATGATTAATTCTTATAGCAATGACTATGTCCATATTTTAGAGCCAATAGTTCAAAAGTGCACCAAGTTTATTCTTTAATATGCTAATTTACTAACCAAGTTTAAAGTGATTATATGGATCAAGTGTAGATATCCTCTACCTTAAGTGTAAGCCTTTCAAACTTTTACATGTGTTACTTCTCTTTAAAAAAGAATTAAGCTACTTTTGTCCCAAGAAAAAAGTTTAGACATTTCAATTGCTCAGCACTTAAAGTTTGCAAAATTTTAAGTAATATATAGAAAAATTTCAACAATAATTGTTAGGGCAAAGTTTGAATGTTAAACAAGAAAATATTACAAAAATTTATTATGGATAAAACTTAAGTTCAGCCCTTAGCTCACAAAAATATGAAATTGTATTTCCATTGATGTCCTTCAACCAATAAATAAAACCTTGTAAAAATTATGGGGTAAAAAATATTTAGTCATGAATATTTCTTGATAAAGAGCAAGTATTCAATAAACAAAATCACTTATATCTTTTGTTATGACTCAGTCCTACTATATCAAGGTATTATCGCTTTTTAAATATCACCTATTGTTTAAAATAGATTTTTTCTCAAAAATATTTTAACATCTCCTTATGTAATCATGTAGTAACCACTCATCATCATTTTTAGACTTATGCATCATTAGCATACCATTGAATTAAAGTTTTTCCATGGGTTTTTTTCTTTTTTCTTCTTCCAAAATTGATCTTCTTTGATATGCAATAGATGTTATCACCTAGTTTTGCTCAAAGAAATTATTATGACTCATTCTTACTATGTCAATATATTATCCCTTTTTGGATATCACATATCAATTAAAGTAAGATTTAACTCAAAAGTGTTTTTGACATCTCCTTAAGAATATCATTTAGCAATCACTTAGCATCTTCTTCGATCCTAAACAATTAAAGTTTTCTCATGTGTTTTTATTCTTCTTCTTCTTCCAAATTGATCTCTTTTGATTTGCAATATATGTTATAACCTACTTTGTTCAAGGAATTTGTTATGACCTAACTTTACTATGTTAAGATATTATCCCTTTGTAGATATCACATATCAATTTAAGAGGGTTTTATCTCAAAATTATTTTTGACATCTCTTTAAGATATCTTGTAGCAATCACTTGTCATTTTCTTTGGTCCTGCGCATCATTATCATACCATCAAATTAAATTTTTTCAGAGGGTTTTCTTCTTCTTCTTCCAAATCAATCTCCTTTGATATGCAATAAATTTTATAACCTACTTTTTCTCAAAGAATTTGTTATGACCCATCCTTACTTTATTAAGGTATTATTCTTTATTAGATATCACATATTGATTACAGTTGGCTTTATATCAAAAGTGTTTTGACATCTCCTTAGGATAACACATAGCAATCATTTATCATCTTCTTTTGTCTTGAGCATTATTGGCATACAAATATTTTGCTTAGATCATCCTTGAACCACATCATATTGTATGTGTTAACACTTTAGTGCTATAACTTTCTAACCTAACTTTACTATGCCATATAGTTTCTTGCTTTATCATTGATATGTTAGCCAAAAACATTTTTATCCAACATATATCCTTCATTTTTTATATAGGCATATCAATTCTCAAGTCTCTCTACCCAAAAACTCTAACAAAAGCAAATGAATGAAATTTAAGTGCATTCAAATTGAAACGAATGATCACACATGGGAGAGTATGACTTAAAATATACTATTGCATTGTAAATCAAATAAGAATATGACAATTTAATTTAGCTTGATCATTTGTCTATTTAAATTTTTTTTATTCTTTTTATGGAGTGTATTAGTTATTGATTTAGTTAATGAGTTTCAAAAGCCAATCAAAGTACAAGGAGCAAAGTCCTTTGGATTCGAGACTAAACCACCAAGCTTTTTCCCATGCTTAATCTAAGTATGTAATAATAATATTTTACGGATGTGCCTTAATCGCATACTACACGAAGGAGTTCATCCACAAGAAATAAAAAAGCAAAATCAAAAGTCTTAAAATTATTTTTAAG
The DNA here is from genome assembly GCA_023846275.1 of Vanilla planifolia. Classification (NCBI taxonomy): domain Eukaryota; kingdom Viridiplantae; phylum Streptophyta; class Magnoliopsida; order Asparagales; family Orchidaceae; genus Vanilla; species Vanilla planifolia. The sequence goes on from CM043870.1 coordinate 27,874,817, forward strand.
AACATGTAAAAAAAAATTTGTAATTAGAAAATTTGATATTTATTATTTTTATAATATTGGAGTTGTACTCCTATTGCATGCTCATAATATAAAGTTTTTCAGCATTTATAACATACCACAATAAAAGATGTAAATTTCATCAATTGAGTGGCCAAAAAACCAATTTATTCCATTTATTGCATAAATATTTATTAGAAATGACAAGTATTTGCTGAACAAATACCACATAACCATCCACAAGCCTCGTGCATTAGAGCAATTAAACATAGAAAACTTTTAACCAGGAACCAAGAAGGGAGAACTGAAGCCATCTATATCGACTCAAATCTCCCATCGTTTCCTCTTGCCTCAGTTGGTTGAAATCGTCTCCTTCACTTCTGCCATATGAGAAATCAAAACATTAGTAAATGTTCAAAAACCGGGCGCGTTAGTGTTGTAAGAAGACGAAGAGCTTGTGGGTACCTTCCAAGAACTTGCCGTGAGGTGGGGATGGAGGAAGGCCGTACCGATCCAGGGGAGTGATATGCGTTAAGTCGCACCAGTCAAGGCCGACACATACGCAGTTGAGGGGAATGACCCAAGGCAGCTCCCTCCTGCAGTAGCGGTACACACGATAGAAACACGTCTCCCCGATCACACAATCCGGGAAACACCAAAACCATTTCGGCCATGAGATGGCCAGTTTCGCCGCCTCCGTCTCCCTCGGCACACCGCAGAGAACTGCCAACAACACAATGGCTAGTAGAGCGGAGGTCTTGTTTACTGCCATCTCGATCGATAGAATGATTGATACCCACGGCTTGTTGAACCAACTCCAATGGTGTATTTATATGCATGGTTTATGTTACCAATGTATTATAACTCCTAACTTTTTTAATTTGCTTTTGAAACGGTAGAAGCCAAGCTTTTAGAACCGGCCATGTATTTGTGGACCTATACAAGGTATTCAATAGTTATGAAACCTACGGACGTTTAACTTTGAGCACTAATTTATTAAAACTATTCTAAATATTATTTTTAAAAACTTTGAAACGGAATCGTGATCGCACACTATTGCGCATTTCTTGTGATAAGAAGTTATTTCGGCACTGAACTAGGATTAGATTACAAATGAAGTTTGTCTCTTAAGGTTATAGAGTGGGCTTCCAAGTTCTAAGTCTTGATCCAAAAGCTGCTAAAACCAGGCAACCTTTTAGTATCTTGCGAGGAAAGCATGATAAAATGTTGAAGTACCCTAATGCATATAAAGGTTGAAGACAATTTCCTTCATTGGTTATATTTTAACGTTATTAGTTTTAATAAGTCAAACTTTAGTGAAAGTGGGAGATAGAGAATGCTAAGAGGTAATAGTTTGATATAATAATAAAACTCTAGATCTTATTGATCTCACTTTTGAGGGAGTAATTTGGAAATACAATATACAGAAGGATAGTATAGTAATGTTATAATAAGGTTATAATAGCTTGTATTTTTCCATTACTTGTAATGGTTTGATTTTATGGATAAATAAAATTATTATTTTCCTATAAGGGGAACAGATAATTGAAATAGTGAGTTGAAACAAACTCTCAAGAAATGAAAAAAAAACTCTAAAAAAATGTACACTAATGGCATATTAACTCCATTTATATTTATATTGTTTTATGTAGTCAACATATGTCATGTATAGTTCCTTTGACATCTAGCAGACAATGCTACAATTTCTTTATTGTTATAATCATCCAAAAGATGATAAGAAGCTCAAAGAATCTATTGACTATTGCTTTGTCTTGCTTGCTCTTGGTTGCCCATGGTAGTGTATTTAGGTATAATTTCTAAAGCAACCCTTAGCATTGCATGAGAATTTGGTTCCTTAGTGTACCATTGATTTTCTATAAGATAGAGGTGCATAAGCTAACCATTAAAAAAATAAAAATCATTGACCTTGTGAGATATAAATAAGTGATGTACAAAAAATAAGCCTTAACAAGTCACACCACATTGTATTGGGATGATATTATGCCAATCTCTTTGTTGATGACATATCAAGTATAATAAGGTTTATGAGAGTATCAATGAATACAAAAATAATTCGGTTGCAATTATGTTTGAGTGGATCGAAAATAACTAATGCATGAGCTCAGCATGTTGGTTATAGAGAACAAGATAAGCAACAAAATAAACCTAGTATCATCCACTCCTTTTTGCATCCTTAAAGGTGAATTTGGAAGCTATTTACTATAGATGTATATATTGTTGGATTTTATTAAGAAATGAATACTACAAGAGGAGAATGAATTATTGTATTTCTAAACTTTTAAGTTATTGATTATTTTTAAAATAAACTTTGTACACTTCTTAAAAACAAACAAAGTGCCCTTTATTGCAAAATAAATAAGTAGAAAAGAAATCAACAACAACAAATAAGTAAAAAGTATAAGATTTTTAGGTGGTTCTAAGTCACGTCTACATTTACCTCTAATCAACCTGATTAGGTTTCCACTAACCACTCTCTTTGTCATAGTAGACAAGAGTAGACTAGTTAGACACCAAAAGTAATACACTTGTTTTAGTTAAGAGAAAAGTCTACAACTCTTACAATTGAGACAAACAAGATCCTAAATCTTTTTTAGTACAAGTGTGGCACCAAACACTTATTTTAGTTCATACAAATGGAGGTCAGCGAAAGGTGAGCTCATTTGTTGGAATCTTGGAAAAGGAATTAAGGGAATTTCGACTGCGACGACGACGACTGCGACGGAGTCAGGAACTACTCCAACGAGCTCGCTTCGGGTGCGAAAACCTTGAAGCCACGAGACTAGGGTGCACGGTCTGGACACAATCCAGCTAGAGCAGACTTCGAGCACTTGCACAACAAAAGACTTCTTTGACGTGAATCTCCTCTGATGACAACCTCTAAAGACGAAAGGCCGACGGCGGCGAAGTCTGTGACTACTTCGCTGCAGTTGTGATTATAGAGCAAAGTGGCGTCTTTGGATTGCAACGTCCTGCTGGAATAAATCTCAGACTTCTAAATAACTAAAAGCGTTAAGCTACATCACTAGAATTTTTTATGCTTGATTAAGTTATTGGGTGCCGATATCCAAGCGCCGTGCTAAGGTGGACAAAGCTGCCATTTGGATTTCAAATTTCAAATTTGGAACCCTACCTTTTTTCAGCCACTGCGCACCATTAAACTCTTCGGCTGCACCGCGGAACATGTAACTTTTGCCATGCAAACTTAGTAGTGGCTGACTGCGGGTTATTTGCGGCTTAACTCGCCCGGCGTAGGGACATCAACTGATCTCCATCCAGTATTCCAGTGCTTTCCTCTTCTTGTGAAAACTGAATCATGGCGGGTTCTAAAGGGAGGAAAAGCAACCAGAAAACTAGAAATAGTGGAAGTGCATCTCCTGAAAGGGAGCGTGTGGAGATTGTCGCGGGGAGAATCACTGGTGATAATGAGAAAAAGTTTGCTTATTGCCATATCAGTTATAGATGGGAAGGATGGCTATCTATTGCACGAGCTTGAAATATCAAATATCTCTGCTGACTTTACGAGTGCCCGTACTATAAGTCTGGAAGATGGTGCGACCTCTGCTACCCCGCTGCTGTTTTTGAAGCAGGCTGGCTGCAAGCAAGGAGGGTTGTTAAGTGATTCCTTGGGTGATACTGGGAACTCTAGAAATAACTTGGATTGTTTAGCTGGCGGTGTCACTGATACGTCACGTGGTAATTGCATTCACAACGGAGAGAATGTGAACTTGACACATGATATAGATACTTTCGAGCCAAGTATTGCTCGTGTCTGTGGAATGTGTAAGGTGAATTTGGGCAAAGATGTAGATGGCACACTCGAGCGTGGCGGGGCTGCCTTGTTGGACTGCACAGCTCCACCGAATGTCAACAGCATGGCGGCTCAAGCAACCAGAGTCAGTTTTAAGGAAGCGTTAACTTCTCAGAACATAATGTCAAATGGAGCGGCGACGTCCTACATTAAGTCGGCTGTCATAGATGTAAAGGCTAGGGCAGCAAGCATGGCCGATTATGTTGATAACAATGAGATCATCATGTCGAACGAAGCTTGTCAAAGGCGTATTGAGTTCCACAGGTACGATCTGGTGGGTTGAGTGTATGGAAACACTCTCCCTTTCTTTGTTATTGCTCGGATGCTGCAGAGGCGTTGGGGGCATTATAAGAATTTTAGAATCCTGGACATCTCTTCAGGCTGCTTCTGCCTCCACTTTGAATCTATGGAGGACAGGAATGTTGTATGGCTGGGCAGCTCTTTTTGCAAGTCGCTGGCCAGGCCATGGGCTTGGACATGTGGTCTTCTGACTTTCGACCAAATGCAATGATGGTGATGTGCGCCCCAGTATGAGTTCGGTTTCTGACCCTCCTCTTAATCTATTGGGATGTTGAGAATATACTAAGGATAGCGAAGTCGGTTAGAGAACCAATTCTTCTAGAAGGGTGGACGGCGGACATGTAACGATCGACCTTCGCCCGAGTGTGCGTTAGGATGGATTTATCCAAGCCATTAAAACCAGGTATGTGGCTGAGAGGGGTAATGGGAAGATCATTCCAGTCATTCGAGTATGAGGGGTTTCCTAAGATATGTTTTGCGTGCGGCCATGTGGGTCACCTAGCCGAACAGTGCAAGTTTGGGAAGCCGGCTATCGTTGTGCCTGTGCCTCTTGCAGAGGATGTGAGGACCGCGCTGTATGACTCCGGAAAGACCTCTACGTTCATGGTGCCGCAAGGCAACTTCGTTACAATTTTCGATCTCAAACTGCATTCGTAGGGACCGCCTGCTGTGACGCCTACGCACCCTGGGCAGATCCCAGATGTAAGAATCCCTGCTGGTCATACCACTATAGGCGAGGGGACGCCCCATAATACAGCGATGAAAGAATCCACACTGGATGATAAGGAGAGTATAAAAAAGGAGAACCTTGGCCCGTGATGTTGGTGCAACCAAGGCGAAGGAAAGAGGCCACAATTGCACGGAGGAACGTCTCAGGAAATCGGGTGCATCAGAGCACACACAATATGGAGAATGAACAGAATAAGGCTGATGGGGGAGGAGGCTGAAATGGTCGAAAGAGAAGCATCTCTTTAATAAGAGGGAGGGATCCAAGCAGAAGAGTACGCAGCCCCCATGTGATAGACATTAAGGGGAAGGGGCTGATGCAGGCAATTGATCAGGCCCTGGAGGTCAACGCAAGTTATGATGATAACTATCATAGTAAGAGCTAGGAGGATTTCCTCCTCACCGCAAATCGTGGAGTGTAGTAAACATCCTAACTCGCTGTGGGGACTGTGGCTTGTGATGGATTACCACAGGCGGAGTGACATGGAGGTACCTGTATGTATGGGGTGCTGCAATTCGTTGAAGACGGGGAGGTTGGGCATCGTGACACGATGGTGCGCTTGGAATATTCTGATGGGTGACTCACTTGTCAAGACCCTTGAAGGGGGGAGGTTGAGGCAAATGTTTTGGCCGTGGTGTACAAATACCTCCAAATGACCAAAATAGTAGTATGGAACATTAGGGGCATTCAGGGGAAGAAGTCGAGGAGCTACTTGCAGAGATTTGTGATAGAAGGGAAAATTGAGGTGGTTACCCTTGTGGAGACGAGAGCATAAAGCTTCATGAGAAGGGATGCCGACTGGCTGCTAGGCAGAGACTGGAATTATGTGATACAACCTTCGGTAGGGAAGTCTGTAGGCATTGTGCTTCTGTAGAAGAGCCGACTCGACGTTAAACTCATAAGATCGTCGATGCATGTGGTGTTGTTCGAGGTCAGCATGAAAGGGGGAGTCATACTCAAGTGTTGTGTGGTTTATAACCCGAAGGAGAATCACAAACGAAGGGAGATGTGGGACTTCTTAAGGGAGGAAGCCGTGAGTGCTGGCCCCCTTTTAGTTGCGAGCGACTTTAACCTTATAATGTCACAAGATGAGAAGAGGGGGAAGGAAATTCCTATATGGCAACGGGCAACAAGAATTCATGGACGTAATACAGGATCTTCAATTGGTGGACCTTATGTTTGTTGGAAATAAGTTTACGTGGTGCAATGGAAAGGAGGGTGGTGCAAGGATACTGGAGAGGTTAGACAGGGCACTAATGAACATCACAGACATGCATGTGTTCCCAAGCTGCTTAGTGATGCACCTGGCGCAGATCGGCTCTGACCATTGTCCACTACTCATCGACATGGATGGCGGGCACAAACCAGGAAGCAAGCGCAGAATACAATTTGAAAGCGTCTGGTTGGAATTCCTGAAGGTAGTTGGGGTGGCGCACCAAGCTTGGATCAGGCAGACCAAGGGAAATCAAATAGAGGGCCTATCAACCAAGTTCCATAGATCACTTACGACACTATGCAAATGGAGTAAGACGAAAGTGGGGGACATCATAAGTGGCAATACTGAATTAGAGCTCAGTATTAACAGTTTGCAAATTAAGGAGTCCCATGAGGGATTGAATGCTGAGGAACATCAGTGCCTTGGCCAACTGATCTTGGACTTCCACCGCGGCTACGCGCTAGAGGAGAGATGGTGGTGGCAAAGAGCAAAAATTCATTGGGCTCAGCTGGGTGACCGCAATACTCACTTTTTCCATGTAGTTATTACTGCACGGACGCGTAATAACTTCATTGCCCAGATGAAAGATGGCTCGGGAAGCCTGGTGACCATGCATGAAAGCATAAGTAAAATTGTTGAACCTTATTTTTAGAAGAAATGGTGCGGTGTGACCAGCGCGCTTCCTCCTTTGCAGTATGTGCCGCACACCAGAATCAATAGCACACAGGCAACCATGTTGGAAAGTAAAGTGACTGAGCAAGAGGTCAACTTGGTTATTAGAACCATCAGGAAGAATAAAGCATCGGGCTTGAATGGGGTCACTACGAGTTCATCCAAGGATACTGGGAGATTACACATGGTGATATAATCCGTGTGGTGCTCACTTTCTTCGACATGAAGCAAATGCCCAGGACTTGGAGAGACACACTCATTGTCCTCATACCAAAAATCCAAGGTGCCTGTAAGTCGGAACAATTCCGGCCAATCAGCTTATGCAACGTTATTTATAAGGTAATTGCAAGGATCCTGGTTGAGAGGCTTAAGCTGATACTTCCAAATATCATATCCAGTGAGCCAGGGGCATTTGTACCGGGAAGAAGCATTGCAGACAATATTTTCATAGCTCAGGAGATGGCCTCGCGCATGCACTCATCCTCCACAAGGGCAGGGCTCATGGCAATCAAAGTGGACATGGAACAGACATACGATACTGTGAGATGGGATTTTGTGATAAACGTGCTGAAGCTCATAGGCTTCCCATGCATTTGGTGCAATTGGATAGAAGCATACATCATGTATCCAAGGTATGGCATTTTGCTCAATGGAACTCGACTACCATGGATTGTGGCGCAGTGTGGCCTCCGTCAAGGATGCCCCCTATCGCCGTATTTATTCACAATTGTGACGGAGTACCTCTCAATCATCATGCATGAATATGAAATAAGATCATTGCTTGGATTTCGGTGTGGAAGGAATGTGTTATACCCGGTAAAATTTTATGTATTTGATCTTTAATAAATTAATTGTGGCTTGGATGATTTCGAATCGACAGTAGGATGAGCCAGGAACTCAATTGTAGGCTATTGGAATTTCTGAAATCTTTTGGGAATTTTTCGGAGCACCGAGGAATTTTTAATTAATTTTCCCTATTTAATTGGATTTATTAGATTTTTAGAAATTCGAAAATCTAATTAAATTAAACCGGAAATCGTTTTTTTTTTATCGCGCGTGAACCGGACCGGAACGGTTCAGCGGAGGCGGAGGCGGTTCGCCGGGTGAGTTTGCGTGTGCGTTCTAATAAGCGGATCGGACGGTCGAGATCGGCGGGTGAGATCGAACCGGCTGATCGGGTGCTTACCGTGTCGATAGCGTGTCGACAGCGCGTATTGTGTGCTTACCGTGTGGATAGCGTGTCGACAGCGCGTATCGGGTGCTCACGTGTCGAAAACGTGTCGAACGCGTAACGGGTTCACCGTGTCGGCCCGGGGTATAAAAACCCTCGCGAAGCAGCGAATAGGGTTTTCGTTCGACGGCGATAGCGAGGAAATTCCCGGCGTACGGCGCGTGATTCCGGCGGCCTGGCAAGGGGCTTTTTGTGCCCGGAGATTCACGAGACCGAGGAGAGTTGATTGAGACCAAATTCGTTCGGCGAGGAGCTGCGGCGAGCTGCGGACGAGCTTCACCGTCGCCGGCGTCTTCGAGGTAGGAATTTCAGATATTTAAATTAGATAATTAGCAAATTGAAGCATGTATTAGTTTGCAAATCTCTATCTAAGCATGCGAATGTGATTTTTGAAGCAAATTGTACAAATTATCGAAAATTGCATGTTAGGGTTTTCGGGACGTTAATTTGTTTCGCCGAAATTGGAAAATTACCAAGCATGAGGATTTAAATATGCCACTTTATTCATGTTAATATGATTGTATAATGCTAGAACTATAATTTCGTGAATTGTCAACATGAGGATTAGACGAAACTGCTCGGCGGAAAACTTGATTTAAACCTTAGGAAATTAGCGACATTATTGGAACATTAGGATAGTACGAACATGTTCTCCTTGTTCGCAGTCGCCGGAAATCGACGGAATGATCGTATTGGTCGGCTATTGCGGCGGCTAGGGTTTCGCGGACGACGGGCGAAGGAAGGAGACGAATTAAGGATTAATTAGGGATTAGTTGAATTATTAAGAGAATAATAATAATATTAATCATTAATATTATATATAAGCGTCGGCTGAATTTCGGATTAATAACTGACCGGCGGGGTTTGGTTCAGCATGAAAGCCCGAACCGGTGGCAAGATGCGATTCAGGGGATTCGGCGCAGTATAGTGAATAGCAAAATTTTAAATTCGGGGAATTATTCCGAATTTTGGAAAAAAATGGATAAAATGCAAAATTTGATATTTCAAATTTAGGAAAAATTCGATAATTGAGTTTTAGGAATTATTTACATTTAGAAAATTCAAGGAAAATCAGAAAACTTGGAAATGAGGATTTTCGGAAATTCTAGAGATCAGTGGGTAAAGAACAAATTTCCTGAAGTGGGGAAAAATGTTATCACTGATGACAGTACAGCTGGAAACAGTCAGACAAAGATATGGTACACGGATGCTACCAGAACAGTCAGTAATTGACAATTGTGTTGCTTTGATGGCAACGGCATGGATTGAGTCAGTTTATTCAGTATTGGCATATTTCATGGATTGGCATATTGGACCGGACTACTATAGACCCTATATGATGTTTTAGGGTAGTTGTGGTAGGTAACTGTGCGGTTCGGACTTAGCTTCCACAGTATACATGTAGACTGGTATACGCCTTGTTGTACCTGGACACATGTTGCCGAATCTTGGAGTTAGAGATTGGCAATGACTGTAGGGGCGTGAGCTTCTATGGAAGTTGTTGGTAGAGGACTCCTTGGGACGGTGGCTGAGTCAATCTCTCCTGGTCCATGTGTGTAGGCCTGCGCGCCTGAGGGTGGCAGGGGTGTCTCGCAGTGGCTAGCCAAGTGTGTAGGCCTGCGTGCCTTAGGGTGGCAGGGGTGTCTCACGTTGGCTAGAGATTATGTGACTGGATCTGTCTGTAGTCTCCAGGAGATTGATTGACGAGAGACACTGCGGTGTCGGGTGCTTAGGCGCCATGCGTGTTTCGAGATGGGCGTTCCCACTGGCATGCTACCTGGAAGCCCAGAGGAGAGCTACTCTGGTGTGACTGGGGGTGACTGTGGTTGGTCGGAGTCTGGGACTGAGAGTGCCTATCCACCATACATTGTTATGCTGTATTCCTATATTTTTGCTATTATCCTTCTCTTGCATGTGAGTTTTACTAGCTGTCTTTCCTACTGGGCATAGCTCATTCCTGTATTATATATTTTCAGTGGCTCGGCAGACTTAACGCTACCAGATTAGGTGGGATCGTGGTCAGCAGGATTGTGGAGGATATCCGATTTGTAATTGTCTGAGATATTCTGGTTAGTTGATTATTGCTGTTGGATGTATTTAATGAGATTGTTATTCTCATATGTCATGTAATATGTGAGGGAAATTCTGACTTATGTTTCTGGTTGGATAATATTGCACTTGTTGGACTTGGATCTTATTCTTGTATGTAGTTCCATTCACTGTTGTATTTTATTGTCTTGGAGTATGGTGTGTGGAGTGCCATATTTTATCTGAGGATGTTATATATCTTTTTGTTTGATGGTGAGGTCATTACATGACTATGGAACTTAACCATGGGGGTTCAGACTTCTAATAGACCGGTTCTCCTACCCGTAGGGGTTAGGAGTATTGGGTCTAGTAGGAGTAACATTGCGCGAGTCCATCTGTTAATTCAGGAGTCATGAACCTGATTTGACGGTGTACCCGGGAGATGGGATCCACATTGTTAAGGGAAGTAGGTGTGTAATGATGTGTTATATCCTATGTTTTCGTAGGCTACTCAGGTTGGTATGGGACGATCTGAGCTGTCTATATAAAAAAAAAAAATTTTATGCCAAAAATCAGCCTAGGAAAAATGGGGTGTAACAGTAGTGGTATCAGAGCCCTAGGTGAGGATAACGGGGCTAGACGTGTATAGGGGTTCAACCCAAGGTGGGGAGAACTGTTGATTCTTTTGTATACTATAGTAGTCCATATGCCAATTGCCAAATGACGACTCTAACGCCAGATTAATTGTTTTTGACAGTATGGCTGGTACCAGGAGACTTTCCGCTCGTGGAGCAGCTAGAGGCAGACCGGTATCTACTACTCCTACCCCGGAGACGATCCCAGCATTGCCAGTTGAGCTAGCCGTGGATCGTTGGATCGATGCCTTCATGCGGTTGCGTCCGCGGAGCTTCAGTGGGTCGGCTGACCCAGCGGTGGCAGATGACTGGATGGCTCATATGCTTGAGCTATTTGATGCCTTGGGATGTCCATTCGGCAGGAGGGTAGTGCTTGCTGCTCTAGTGTTGGAGGGAGAGGCTGCTACCTGGTGGAGAGGCCAGCGGCGCGCTATGTTTGGGGAGGCCCAGAACAGTGAGATAGCATGGGATGACTTTGTTGAGGCATTCAGGGAGTGCTACATTCCGGCCTCTGCCATGGCTCAGTTCAGGAGGGAACTTATACACCTCAGGCAGGGCCAGATGTCAGTGAACGATTACTTATCGAGGTTCACTTATCTGGCGAGGTACGCCGTAGAGCTGGTGCCTTCTGAGGAACGCAGATGTGAGATGTTCCTGGAGGGACTTCGTCCTATGCTGCAGCGCCAGCTAGTTGTGAGTCGGTTTGCCAGGTTTCGTGACTTGGTGGAGGCTGCGAGATCCGTTGAGCTTATTGATATCCGGATTGAGGCCCAGAGAGAGACTCATAACAAGAGGAAGGAATTCAGAAATATCCAACAAAACAAAAAGGGCAAGAGACACAGAGATCACAGTGGTACTCAGGAGGTCGTGGTCCGGCCACGACCTATTTCTGAGAGACCAGTACAGCAGACAGGTACCCGGACTGGGGGGATTATCTGCTACCATTGTCGACAGCCCGGACACAAGAAGTGCGACTGCCCAGAGTTGAAGAAACAGAGGATCACGGGACCGGTTGGTTCATCTGGGGGACAGCCCAGGGTATTTGCACTGACTCGGCAGCAGGCTTCAGAGTCACCAGAAGTGATCACAGGTATGCTTCATTTTGGCAACGTGCAGTGCATGACTTTGTTTGATACTGGTGCATCTCATTCTTTTGTTGCTGAGAGGATCTGGAATCAGATATCAGGATCCAAGGGTTACTTGAAGGAACCCTTACTGGTTAGACTTCCTGATGGGAAAGAGATTCCCACTGTTCAGAAGATTGACGGATCTATTCTGATTAGTGGACACGAATTCGTGACAGAGTTGATATGTGTGCCACTAGCAGAGTTCGACATCATTTTGGGGATGGATTGGTTGTGCCACCATGCAGTGGTTCTGGATTGTTGGGAGAAGAAGGTCAGGATCAGAGTGCCTGGTTCGGGGGATGTGATATACTTTGGTCTGAACAGGCAGATTCCCCTGATCTCAGTTCTTCAGGCTGGAAGGTTAGTAAGTAAGGGTTGTACTGGTTGGTTGGCCTATGTGACCGATAGCCAAGCCACCACTACCCCTATGTCAGATATTCCAGTGGTGAGAGACTTTCCTATGGTTTTTCCAGAGGAGTTGCCTGGATTTCCACCAGCTAGGGAAGTGGAGTTTTCAATTGATTTGGAGGCAGGAGTAGCTCCTATTGCTAGAGCTCCTTACAGGATGGCTCCAGTCGAGCTAGCAGAGTTGAAGACTCAGTTACAGGACTTATTAGACAAGGGACTCATACGCCCCAGTTGTTCACCTTGGGGTGCCCCTGTCTTATTTGTCAAGAAGAAAGATGGTAGTATGAGGCTGTGTGTGGATTATAGGGAATTGAATAAGGTTATTATTCGTAACCGATACCCTTTACCACGCATCGATGATTTGCTGGATCAACTTCAGGGAGCAACTGTGTTCTCCAAGATTGACTTACGCTCGGGTTATCACCAGATCCGGATTAGAGATTCTGATGTACCCAAGACAGCATTCCGTACTAGATACGGACATTACGAGTTCACAGTGTTGCCTTTTGGATTGACTAATGCTCCAGCAGTATTTATGAACCTGATGCATCGAGTTTTTCATGCCTTTCTGGATCGGTTTGTGATCATCTTTATAGATGATATATTGATTTATTCCAGAGATAGGGATACTCATGCAGATCAGTTGAGGACTGTGCTTACAGTGTTGCGGGAGAATGAGCTGTATGCAAAATTCTCCAAGTGTTCTTTTTGGCTGGACTCAGTAGCATTCTTAGGACACATTGTCAGTGCGGAGGGCGTGGCTGTTGATCCTAGCAAGATACGAGCTATTATTGATTGGAAACGGCCATCTTCTGTCACTGAGATCCGGAGTTTCCTTGGTTTGGCTGGATACTATAGGAAATTTGTTCCTCACTTTTCTAGACTGGCTGCTCCACTAACCCAGTTGACCCGGAAGGGAAAATCTTTTGAGTGGACAGAGAGTTGTGAGAACAGTTTCCTAGAGCTGAAGCAGAGGCTTAGCACCGCTCCAGTATTGATGTTACCCACACAGGAGAAGCCGTATCAGATGTACACTGATGCTTCACATATAGGCTTGGGAGCCGTACTGATGCAGGATAACAGAGTTATAGCATATGCTTCGAGGCAACTGAAGGATCATGAGAAGAATTATTCCACTCATGATTTGGAGTTAGCTGCTGTCATTTTTGCCTTGAAGATATGGAGACATTATTTGTACGGAGTTCCTGTAGATTGCTTCTCTGACCACAAGAGTCTTAAGTATCTGTTCACTCAGAAGGAACTGAACTTGAGGCAGAGGAGGTGGTTGGAACTGATAAAGGATTACGAGCTGACAATAAACTACTGCGAGGGGAAGGCTAATCCAGTGGCTGATGCCTTGAGCAGACACGCAGTTGTGCATAATATGTTAGTCTGTGACTCTATACCAGACTTGGATTGGAATGTTGAAAGATGTCAGGAACAGTTGTCTATTCAGAGACTGGTTCACAGACTCAGCTCATTGACTATTCGGGCTGACTGGTTATCTGAGATGCGTGACCTTCAGCTTTGTGATGAAGAGCTGAAGGAGAAGATTGAGTTGGTATCGCAGGGATTGGGAGGAGACTTTGCTCTCAGAGACGACATTTTGACCTTCAGGGGTCGCTGGTGTGTACCATCACATCAGGAGTTCAGGGAGAGGATCCTTCGGGAGGCTCACTATGGAACCTTGGCTATGCACCCTGGAGAAGTCAAGATGTACAGGAATTTGAGGAGTGTTTTCTGGTGGAGAGGTTTGAAGACAGATGTTGCTGCCTTTGTTAGGAAATGTCTTACATGTCAGCAAGTTAAGGCCGAACACCAGAGACCTGGAGGATTGTTACAGAGATTGCCGATTCCGGAGTGGAAATGGGATGACATCACTATGGACTTTGTGACTGGTCTTCCTCGTACCAGACAAGGTTTTGATGCTATTTGGGTCATCGTAGATCGATTGACCAAGTCAGCCCATTTCTTATCCATTAAGAAGACGGATTCAGCGGCACAGTTGGCAGAGATATATATTCAGCAGATTGTCAGATTGCATGGGATTCCCCGTTCTATTATTTCTGACAGAGACGCCAAATTCACATCACAGTTTTGGAAGAGCTTACACACTGCCATGGGTACACAGTTAAAGTTCAGTACTGCTTATCATCCTCAGACGGATGGACAGTCTGAGCGGACTATTCGGACCTTGGAGGATTTGCTACGCTTGAGCGTACAAACTTACTCAACAGATTGGACTAGACGATTACCCTTGGTAGAGTTTGTGTACAATAACAGCTTCCAGGCGTCGATTGGTATGGCACCTTACGAGGCGTTGTATGGGCGTAGGTGCAGATCTCCTCTTTGTTGGGAGGAGGGTGATTCCAGGAGAGTGTGGGGACCCCAGATTGTAGAGGAGACCACAGCGGAAGTCAAGTTATTGCAGGACAGATTACGTACTGTGCAAGATCGCCAGAAGAAATATTATGATCCTAAGCACAAGGCTGTTGAGTTTTCTGTGGGAGATAGGGTATTCCTGAAGGTCAGTCCTATGCGGGGTCTATTCAGGTTTGGAAAGCCTTCTAAGCTTCGACCTCGTTACATTGGACCCTATCCTATTCTGGAGAGGATCAGTGAAGTGGCTTACAGGTTGGCACTTCCTGAGCATCTGACTGAGATTCACAATGTATTCCATGTTTCGAATCTCAAGAAATATGTGCCAGATCCTTCTCATTGCATCAGTGATGATCTTCCTGGTTTACAAGTGGCACCAGATTCTTCTTATGTGGAACTACCAGTTCGCATCCTCGAGGAGAGCAGCAGACAGCTGAGGAACAGGTCGTTTCCTATGGTCAAGGTTCTGTGGAATAGACATGACGAAAGGGAGGCAACCTGGGAGCTAGAGCAGGATGTTGCTGAAAAATGGCCGGAACTTCTTGCTGAATTTCGAGGGCGAAATTCCTGATAAGGTGGGGAGATTGTTATACCCGGTAAAATTTTATGTATTTGATCTTTAATAAATTAATTGTGGCTTGGATGATTTCGAATCGACAGTAGGATGAGCCAGGAACTCAATTGTAGGCTATTGGAATTTCTGAAATCTTTTGGGAATTTTTCGGAGCACCGAGGAATTTTTAATTAATTTTCCCTATTTAATTGGATTTATTAGATTTTTAGAAATTCGAAAATCTAATTAAATTAAACCGGAAATCGTTTTTTTTTATCGCGCGTGAACCGGACCGGAACGGTTCAGCGGAGGCGGAGGCGGTTCGCCGGGTGAGTTTGCGTGTGCGTTCTAATAAGCGGATCGGACGGTCGAGATCGGCGGGTGAGATCGAACCGGCTGATCGGGTGCTTACCGTGTCGATAGCGTGTCGACAGCGCGTATTGTGTGCTTACCGTGTGGATAGCGTGTCGACAGCGCGTATCGGGTGCTCACGTGTCGAAAACGTGTCGAACGCGTAACGGGTTCACCGTGTCGGCCCGGGGTATAAAAACCCTCGCGAAGCAGCGAATAGGGTTTTCGTTCGACGGCGATAGCGAGGAAATTCCCGGCGTACGGCGCGTGATTCCGGCGGCCTGGCAAGGGGCTTTTTGTGCCCGGAGATTCACGAGACCGAGGAGAGTTGATTGAGACCAAATTCGTTCGGCGAGGAGCTGCGGCGAGCTGCGGACGAGCTTCACCGTCGCCGGCGTCTTCGAGGTAGGAATTTCAGATATTTAAATTAGATAATTAGCAAATTGAAGCATGTATTAGTTTGCAAATCTCTATCTAAGCATGCGAATGTGATTTTTGAAGCAAATTGTACAAATTATCGAAAATTGCATGTTAGGGTTTTCGGGACGTTAATTTGTTTCGCCGAAATTGGAAAATTACCAAGCATGAGGATTTAAATATGCCACTTTATTCATGTTAATATGATTGTATAATGCTAGAACTATAATTTCGTGAATTGTCAACATGAGGATTAGACGAAACTGCTCGACGGAAAACTTGATTTAAACCTTAGGAAATTAGCGACATTATTGGAACATTAGGATAGTACGAACATGTTCTCCTTGTTCGCAGTCGCCGGAAATCGACGGAATGATCGTATTGGTCGGCTATTGCGGCGGCTAGGGTTTCGCGGACGACGGGCGAAGGAAGGAGACGAATTAAGGATTAATTAGGGATTAGTTGAATTATTAAGAGAATAATAATAATATTAATCATTAATATTATATATAAGCGTCGGCTGAATTTCGGATTAATAACTGACCGGCGGGGTTTGGTTCAGCATGAAAGCCCGAACCGGTGGCAAGATGCGATTCAGGGGATTCGGCGCAGTATAGTGAATAGCAAAATTTTAAATTCGGGGAATTATTCCGAATTTTGGAAAAAAATGGATAAAATGCAAAATTTGATATTTCAAATTTAGGAAAAATTCGATAATTGAGTTTTAGGAATTATTTACGTTTAGAAAATTCAAGGAAAATCAGAAAACTTGGAAATGAGGATTTTCGGAAATTCTAGAGATCAGTGGGTAAAGAACAAATTTCCTGAAGTGGGGAAAAATGTTATCACTGATGACAGTACAGCTGGAAACAGTCAGACAAAGATATGGTACACGGATGCTACCAGAACAGTCAGTAATTGACAATTGTGTTGCTTTGATGGCAACGGCATGGATTGAGTCAGTTTATTCAGTATTGGCATATTTCATGGATTGGCATATTGGACCGGACTACTATAGACCCTATATGATGTTTTAGGGTAGTTGTGGTAGGTAACTGTGCGGTTCGGACTTAGCTTCCACAGTATACATGTAGACTGGTATACGCCTTGTTGTACCTGGACACATGTTGCCGAATCTTGGAGTTAGAGATTGGCAATGACTGTAGGGGCGTGAGCTTCTATGGAAGTTGTTGGTAGAGGACTCCTTGGGACGGTGGCTGAGTCAATCTCTCCTGGTCCATGTGTGTAGGCCTGCGCGCCTGAGGGTGGCAGGGGTGTCTCGCAGTGGCTAGCCAAGTGTGTAGGCCTGCGCGCCTTAGGGTGGCAGGGGTGTCTCACGTTGGCTAGAGATTATGTGACTGGATCTGTCTGTAGTCTCCAGGAGATTGATTGACGAGAGACACTGCGGTGTCGGGTGCTTAGGCGCCATGCGTGTTTCGAGATGGGCGTTCCCACTGGCATGCTACCTGGAAGCCCAGAGGAGAGCTACTCTGGTGTGACTGGGGGTGACTGTGGTTGGTCGGAGTCTGGGACTGAGAGTGCCTATCCACCATACATTGTTATGCTGTATTCCTATATTTTTGCTATTATCCTTCTCTTGCATGTGAGTTTTACTAGCTGTCTTTCCTACTGGGCGTAGCTCATTCCTGTATTATATATTTTCAGTGGCTCGGCAGACTTAACGCTACCAGATTAGGTGGGATCGTGGTCAGCAGGATTGTGGAGGATATCCGATTTGTAATTGTCTGAGATATTCTGGTTAGTTGATTATTGCTGTTGGATGTATTTAATGAGATTGTTATTCTCATATGTCATGTAATATGTGAGGGAAATTCTGACTTATGTTTCTGGTTGGATAATATTGCACTTGTTGGACTTGGATCTTATTCTTGTATGTAGTTCCATTCACTGTTGTATTTTATTGTCTTGGAGTATGGTGTGTGGAGTGCCATATTTTATCTGAGGATGTTATATATCTTTTTGTTTGATGGTGAGGTCATTACATGACTATGGAACTTAACCATGGGGGTTCAGACTTCTAATAGACCGGTTCTCCTACCCGTAGGGGTTAGGAGTATTGGGTCTAGTAGGAGTAACATTGCGCGAGTCCATCTGTTAATTCAGGAGTCATGAACCTGATTTGACGGTGTACCCGGGAGATGGGATCCATATTGTTAAGGGAAGTAGGTGTGTAATGATGTGTTATATCCTATGTTTTCGTAGGCTACTCAGGTTGGTATGGGACGATCTGAGCTGTCTATATAAAAAAAAAAAATTTTATGCCAAAAATCAGCCTAGGAAAAATGGGGTGTAACAGAATGCACCGCCAGTCTCACACTTGCTGTATGCAGATGACATCTTTGTGTATGCGCCAGCAATGTGCATTGTTGCGTGTGCGGTCAATAAGACCATGCAGGAATTTGGGAAGGCTGCGGGGATGACGGTTAACTTCGCAAAGTCGAAGGTCTTTTTCAGTAAAGCCATGAGCACTAAAAGGAGGAAGGTGGTTGCGAGGAAGCTGTGAATGGCTCGGGGGGACAACCTCTACTACCTCGACGTACCCATCTCGGCGAAAGTGATCAAGAAGGAGGACGTCAACCTCATGCTCCAGACGAGCAGGTTTTGAAATGGCGTATCCGACCATTATCACTTGCTGAGAGAGTTGCTATGATCAAGTTTGTCCTGAATGCCATCCCGAGTCACTTATTGAGTCACTGTGTTATGCCGAAGCATGCCATTGACGCGGTGGAGAAGAAGATCAGGAACCTCCTATGGTGCGGCGCAAGCAGCTCAATAATGATGCATTATGCGAATTGGGATACTGTCACTCTGCCTAAAGAGGCGGGTGGCCTTGGCCTTCTGGACATGCGCATTTGGCAGCGGGTCTTGTCCATGTAGCAGTGTAAAAGACTGATCGGCCGCAAGGAAAACTCCTGGGTACAGATCATGAGAAACAAATATGGTGCAGCAAGAAGCTTTGTTAGGGCACCACGGGGAGCCTCCCATGCATGTAGACTCGTCGCTGCAGCCATGCCGTATGCTCTCTCCAACTTTGTATGGAGAATTGGCGACGGTAAAGACGTCCTTTTCGTGGAAGATAACTGGCTTGGTGTGCTTCTAATCTGCTGGTGGGGCACCTTCATCAACATGGAAGTTGACTGGCCAAAACACGTGGCTGAGTGCATTGCTGAGACAGGTGATTGGAATAAGGGCAGGGTCAGAGCTTGGGTCAGCAACTCATTGTATGAACGCATAATGCATCTTCCCTGGGCTCAGAACCACAATTGCGACTCCATCCTGCAAACCCATATGGAATCGGTACGGGTCAACAACTCAAAAATTTACATGTAGCTACGTTGCGGAGGAACTAGAGATTACATGAGGATCCCTAATGTGGACTCGGAGCATCTCAAAAAGATCTGGAAAGTGAAGGCTCTGCCCAGGGTGCGTTTCTTTCTTTGGCGTCTGGTGGGGGACTATCTCCCCACAGCAGTCTAGCTGGCTCGCAGGAGACTCGCCACAAGAAGCAACTACATATGGGGGTGTAATGCCAAGGAGACGTCGCAACATATAATGTGGGAGTGTCTGCGTGCGCAGGAGTTGTGGAGCAATTATAAGCTACGTGGGGCTGTCACTGCGCTTGGCCTCCGTCTTGGTTTGGGTGAAGGGATGTCTTTCATGCAGCGATTCCTTGATTATCTGGCATCTCCTAGGCGGTGTGATGATAATGGTGTGTTTCATGCAGCAACCATAGCTACGGGGATGTACTACATCTGGGAGGTTCGTAATGCAAAAAAGCACAATGACAAAACACTTAACTATAGCAATATCCTGCAAAAGCTGCAGATTAAGATCACTTTGTTCGGTAAAGCTCGTCCATCCATGTCCTATGGGAACTTGTTTAGTTCACCTGAACTGATTGTAGCCCAAAACTGGGTTCCCCCTCCCACTGAATGGGTTAAGATCAACTGCGACGCCACTGTTGGTGATGATATGGCGGGCCTGGGTCTGGTGGTTAGGGATCACACGGGAAAGCCTTTGCTGGTGATCAGGAGGAAAGTTTTCTCTCAGGCGAGTATCACTATGGAAGCTTATGCCATGCTTGAGGCTTTTGAACTGGCGAGGACCGCGCTCTCAGAGTTTTGGGCTATTGAGATCCAAACTGATTCAACACTTGCAATGCAGGAGGTGTGCACCACCCTCTCCTAGGTGCCCATGGGAGGTGTTTTAGCCAAAGCAATATTGTATGCTTGGGGCCTTAATGCACTCACTATCACGCATATCTGGAGAGAAGACAACATGCCAGTGGATTGGGTTGTGCGTGTTGCTTGCCACTTCGACTTTGCTTAGGGTTTGGGAATGCCCCTCCCTGAGCCCCTCCTGATGTTGTTGTTGTTTGATTTCCTTTTTGACCCTGCATAGGGGACGATGCATTTGCTGTTTTTGCATCCTTTTTGATGAAGGACTTTCAAGGAAATGAAGTTGCTTAAGATAGATGAATGTTCCCATTATGTTTAAAAGAATGTTTTTATTCTTCCTTTTGTTCTTATTTTGTAATTCATAGTATTTTTTCTCTTAGAAATTTCTCTCCTTTAATGCTAAGATATATTTTGGAACTTGTAATAGCTAATTGTTCTTTACAAAGAGGATAAATATAACTATTATGCTTGAAGGATTCTGTTAGTACCAATATGTTTTCTAGATTATATAAGGACGGAATAATTTTACAAGGCTCATCTTAATAACCAATGATACTACAAGTGCACTTTGTTCAAGAATGATATATTGTATAAGTTTGAGAGAGATCCTTATATTGTAAGACTTTAATCTATACTTCAATACTCAAGTTCATATAAATATCATACTAGATGATCACATGATCATACTTGTATAAGTTAGTTCATCTTATCACATTAACAAGTTGTAGTTGTTTGATAATAGATCACTAGCATACGATATATATTTTCGTAGGAGTTGAGCTCTTAAGGAAATGTTAAATGTTTTAGTCATATAAGTATAAATTCCTATGCAATCTTATGTTAATTAGCTTAACCAAACTTAAGGAGATAATTGAACATATACAATATACCTTATCATAATAATATGTCAACAAATATTATGAAGAAGACTATTGTACATGTTTGATGCATAGGTTGTCTTTGTATGACTATTTTGGCATTTGATAAATTAACTTTATTGAGTAGTGATCAAACTGATATGATAGCGTATAATACCAAGCCAACCATTATTTATTCTAAGTCTTTTACATGATGTTAATCTAATATATCTAATGCATGCATCATTCTTATATATATGTAAAAATATCACTTATATAAGGTCATGTATTTATACAATATAAGTATCATACTCATAGGACATAATTAGCACATTCCTATTTTAAAGTTATTTATAATATCTGTGATTACAGCACTTTACTTTGTATTGTATAATATACACATTGTGCATATAGTTTGGCAATTATATGAAGACTATCTTGCATTTGACCAAACTAATAATAAAAAGATACAATCATACCCATATACAATATAGTAATCGTACTTGTCTGAACAATATTAAGCTTATATTAACAATTGGTTCTGAGAGGCAATAAGGTGTCTACTTGCATGTCAAAAGATTTATATTCATACGATGCTAATAGAGACTCAACTCTTAGAGATCAGATAATACACATATCAGATCAATGCATTGTGTTAGCTTGTTCACTCTTCTAAGCTTTTGTTTAATCAGTAAAAGCATATGTACAATAAAACCATTATACCTATGTGATCTCATGACAACTGTAGACTTCTGTTGAAACTTTAAGCTAGAATATAAAGCATACAAGTATGATATGAGACATCATATTGTGCTTATTTTATATTTAATTTCTTTATCTAAAGGATTAACTTAACCCTAAAGCATGAATGTGATGGCATTAAAATTAAATTAATACAAGTTTAGAGCTATTTTAATACCTAGTGAGTATGATTAAATAATGCATGCATGAAAATTATAATATTACTAAGTGCCACATTGCATAAGATAAAGTTTTTACATTCTAACTAGTGTGATATAGGTGATGATTAGCTCCATACAGAATAGCCATTCTATATAAAACATCTTTTCATGGTGAAAACATTGAGCCAAGGTATCCAACCTTCTTTCAATCCAAATTCATAGATCCTTGTTATAATCAAGAATAACTATAATCTTGGTTTGAACATCATCAACTCACAAAAGTGCAAACATTTATTAGTAACTAATGTCTTGGTTTTATTGTCACCATCCTTAAGTGTGCAACAACCTTTCTCTTGATGATTACAAAATTAATTGTACAAAAAGATAAATTATAATTAAGAATTTATTAACATCAATCACCATAAGTAGACAACTGAATTTATTGGAGTATAGATTCTTGCAATTTGTTCTAGAAATCTATTATTGTATGCTTTATAAAATAGCAACACAATGATGAAGAAGTGAAGTATGTTTAGCAAAACTCAAATACCACTTGATAGATTTAGCATTTACAACCAACTCCCCTTAAATCTATTTATACATATCATATAAATCAACTCACAATAATTTACATTAAAATTAGTGGTAACATCTAGCAATTTACACAGCTACTCCTTATTTGTTGAGCTCTAGAACATTGCTCTCTCCCTTTTTGTAATCATTGAAAGAGTTTAATTACTCTAAAGATCAACTAAAGATGATGGTCCCTATAGATTAAATGCTCCTCAAGTAATAATGGCATCATAGCTCTTTAGTCAAGAGTTATTGAAGCTTTAATTAGGTTAACATTATAGAGATAATACTTTATGTCTTCTTTCATGAATAGATGCTTATATGTTGAAGGAATACCCTCAAAATTCTTGTTCCTAATTTTGATCAGCCAAGGCCATTAGTTGGTCTAGATTTATTAGCCCCTTCAACTCAATCTATAAGATTGTGGGAAGGATCTTAGTATCACCTCTATAGCTTGTTCTTCCCCACCTAGTTGGCCCAAAACAAGTTGCATTCATCCATGATAGATCTATCTCAAACAATATCCTTATTGCTGAAGAGTTGAATCATTGTCATTATCCCTATGCCCCTTAATTTTGATGTTGCTTAGGTTTATGATAGTCTTAGTCGGGATTTCATAATCTTTATACTCCATCACTTGGGATTTTGAAAAACCTAATGTGCTTGGGTTAGATGTTTTATTAATAGAGCTTGATATGACATGTAAGATTTGATAGGGATTCCCATTCTACTCATACCTATTCACCATTGCATCTATTTTTCTTTCATCATTTACAACATGCAACTCTCTTCAATTGTTAGAGGTTTAAATATTTGTCCTTTTGTGACTAAGATTACTTATCTATTATATGTTGATGATATCCTTATGAATTGTCCCATTATGTAGGCCTCTATTGTATCTATTTTAAAGTTTGTTAATACTTATTATTAGACTTTGGGTCTGGATTAAATATGAAAAATAAGTGATTATGGGGATGGTCACAAATAAAAATAAATGGATTGTGACAAAGCTCACGACAAGGTAGTCATCCAAAGTAAAATACTTGGGCATTACCTGGAGTGTAGGTGTCTTTGAGCTTTAGACTTCATGCATCCACCCAATCTGTCATTTCCTAGATGTTGTCCTAGGACACTCAACACCTATCAATAACAAGAGAGATTGTGTTAGTGGACTCTATGTTATCAAATCTATGAATGTTAACCCTCTCACATGTTGTTGTGGCAATATACATTATACATAAGGTTGTGCATAATATATGATCCTTTTTATGAAAAGGATCACATGATTATTGCTTTATTCACGACATTAATTAGGCTACTATTATTATTCCTAAAGACATGGAAGGGCTGGGTCTTCATTAACTCATTCTATGTAAAACTATCTTGTTGCATGCCATGTGTGGGCTTTTCTTGCTTGGGTGGATTCAGTTTGGTTTAGATCTATTCAAGCTAGGTATGGCATGTATCCCACTCTATTTGAGTACAAAAAAGATGACTCCATAATTTGGAGACTATTTGTTGGGCTAGGAACTTCATTTGTGCCAACTCTATGTGTCAGATTGATGATGGTCAAACTTGCTTCACTATATGATAAGTGGCTAGGCCTAGGTTCCTTAGTGTAGTAGCCTACCTGATCACAATGGATAACTCTGTTCAAGAGAACTCGATGGACTTTCTAAACTTCAACTAGGAGTAGGATGAGGATAGACTATCTCATTTCTTTGGCCCATTATTAATAGAGCATATTGTTCTCTCCCCTAGTAGCCACTAGGAGGGGTAAAATTTTTATTTAGTGCAATTTAAAAGTATCAACATTTGTAATATGAAGATTTATTATCACTACAATGATGATGATGATGTCTGCTAAGTGGTCAGGACTTAACAACATTGATGCTTAAGGTCTAGTCAAGGGTTTAGGCTTTTATTTGGTGCATGCATCAGAACATGATTCCTACTTGAGTATGGTTGAATACATGAAGGATGGATACCTTGAATTTCTATTTGCGACTCTCATGTAAAAGACCTTGAGCAAGCCTTATAGACTTGTTAAGAAGTTTATTAGATCTAAGAGTACTTATTCAAATTGGACAATGGTGTGACTAGTTTCCATACCTTAGTAGATCTATTAGGGACTATATGTAACACACTTACAAGTGTTCTTTAACTTCTCATAGGGTATTTATTGTAGCCTTTACTTTATACTTTATTTGGAGGAACTACAATTTCTAGATTCATGTCAAGCCTATCTTTTTGATCTTGGTTCTTTGTAGTTCCATTACTCAGTTTATGAGACAATCTCCTTTCCATGGATGAGACTCTTGGGACCAGATGGGGTGATTGGCCTTTTGAGTCACCCACTCTTTTCAGGCTCCTTCCTCATAATATATTAAGGTTAATTATGTAGTGGTTCAATGTGATAATAGAGAAAGCATTGGTTTTCATTAAGGATCATTATAGATGGTCTCTTTTCATGAAGGGTAGGACTTGTTACTCTTCCTTTACTTGGGTTATGGAAGAGTAGGCCATTCTTATTGACATCTATTACATAACTCTTTAATTCCTACATTCATTAAGGATTTGGATAGAGTTAGATTCTCCTCACGTGATTACTTCCCTCCAAGAGGTGGGGGCCTCTTATTCTAGCTAAGATAATCCTTTTTGATGCACTAGAATTGATGTCAGTTTCTTAAGAGAAATCAGGATTATACATTCTTTTAGGAGGATAACATTGCTAGATACATAAAGTTGTATGTAAAATCTAAGTCATAATCCATTAATTACTATTTAATCCATAATACTTATACTAAACAACTGCCTTAGCAATGTATTCAACCTCACTTGTAGATTATGAAACATACCTTGTTTATGACTAGCCTAAGAAATAAGAGAACCACCAATCAGTTCACATATCTTAAAAGTGTGCTTTTCTATCAATTTGTCTTCTAACAAAATCAACACCTATATAAGCTAACAATTCAAACCTAATTTACACTTCGGATACTTCAAACTAATCGATTGGGTCCTAATGAGATACTTAAAAATCTATTTTAACGCCTTAGAGTATCTTAAAAATTGGCATGCAAACAAATAATGAATATTATGTCTAGTTTACTTGTAATAAGTATAGTAGTGAACCAATACTACCTCTAAACATTTTTACATCAACTGATTTTTTAGCAAGATATTTATTTAGAATAGTTCTTATTTTTATTTGATTTTTTTTGTTTCCTACTTTCAAGTCCAAATTTTTAAGCCATTTTGCTAAATATTTGTTTGTGAAATGAAGATTCCTTCATAGGTTTGCATAACTTGGAGTCCTAAGAAGAATATTAACATACATATCATGATCATTTTAAACTCTTCCTCAACACTCCAAACTTCTCACACATATAAACATGCATGGAATCAATTATCACACAATTTACATACACTTAGCAAACTAATTGTCCTCCATCTAAATTCAAAATGAACAAGGTGTTGTCAACTTTTTCTCTTACAAATCAATTCGAAATTAGTAAAGTATATAGTCTCTTTTGCCAACACATGGAACTCACTTCAATCTATAGAGAGCTTTCTTTAATTTGTATATATTATCTAATTTAACATGAATCTCAAATCCCAAGTGCTGCTTTAAATAGAACTGTTCGCTAATACATCCATTTGGAAATGCACTTTTAACATCCATTTGGTACAATTTGAAACCTTTTATGGTAAGCACATGCAAAAAGAATTATTATTTCCTCAAGTCTTACAATAAAAGCAAATGTTTCTTTCACATCAATTCCTTCAATTTGTTTACAGTCTTTTGCAACCAAACTTGCCTTCTTTCCTACCACTTCTCCATTTTCATCTAATTTATTTTTAAACACCCATTTTATACCAATAATAATTTAGTCACTTGATCTTGGTACTAGATCCCACACTTGAATTCTTTCAGATTACTTTAATTCTTCTTTCATGGTAGCTATCCATGAAGCATCACTAAAAGCTTGGTCAATTGTAGTTGGTTCAAAGCTTGAAATAAAAGCAACATGATTGATTGAGCACTGAGTCCTAACTCTCTCTCTCATTCTTCTCTTATAATTAAATCTCTATGATGATCTTTTGAAAGCTATCATTCTTTCACATTCTATCCTTCACCTACTTCTACTTCCTTTTCTTTCTTGGATTTGTCCATAGATTCATCCTTAAGCCTTTAACTCTTCTTATTTATCTAATTTGCCAAATGATGATTAATTATATGAAGCTTTACAAGGGGTTTCATTAAATTTTACATGGATTTTTTCCTCTACTATAGGCCCTATTATTTATTGAATAATATAGAAAAATACCTTCATTTGATTTCATATTAAATTTATCTAAGCTAATCTTTTAATTTTTTTATAATGAAAAAATTACAACTAAATACATGAAATGTGATGTCTTCAGCTTCGTATCATATAAAGATTCATAAGGTGAGACATTAAGTATTGGTCTCTCTTGCCTTATTCAATACATAAAATGCAATTTTAATAGTCACGCCCAAAAGTATTTAGGTACATGACATTTATTAAGCATACATCTGCCTACATCTAGTAATGAACTATTCTTCCTTTTTACAACTCCAATTTTTTGTGGAGTCCTTGATGAAGAGAATATATGGTAAATTCTATGCTTATTATAGAAATCAATAAACAATTCATTTCTAAATCCTCTTCTATTATCACTTCTAATTGAAACTAAAGATAGATCAAGTTATTTTTCTAGCTGAGCAACCAAATGAATAAATTCTTCAAAAGTCTTATTCTTCTATCTTAGAAATAATATATAGAAAAATCTTGAGCAATCATTTACCACAATTAATCTATATCTTCTATCTCTTATGTTTTCAAGATGAATTAGGCAGAATTGGTCAAGGTGTAAGAGCTTTAATGGTCTTTTAATAAATATTTTATTTTTAAATTTGAAAGAGGATCTGGATATGCTTCCTAATTACCAAGCTCCACATACATAATCATTATTCTAATGAATATTAGGAAGTTCTATAAATAAATCATGCTTTATCATTTTCTTAAATAATGTTTTACCTAGATGACATAATTTCTTATGTCATTGTTTGGAACTAGTGTCAAGTACTGTAAGAAAATTTAATCTGCTAGACCTAACCATGTACAAATGCAATACATAAGCATTGTTTTTTCTATGTGTGATAATGAGAGGAATACCATCACTACTAATAATGCACTCATTTGAATTAAACATAACAAAGAAATCAGAGTCACACAATTGACTAAAAATTAATGATTATATCACAAATCTTGCACAAGAAGGACCTTTCATATATTGATGTGAGGATTCTCCATGGTGCTTGTTCCAATGATCTTTTCTTGAAATTGTCACCAAGGGTTGCTTCAACTCCATCATACTCTTTTAACTGAATGAATAATGAAGCATGTCTAGAAATGTATCTAGATAATTAATTCACTATTTAGGTATGGCATATCTTTCTCTATCCTTGAAGGAAGACATGGCTACAAAATAAAATCAAGCATTAATTTGGGGACATAAACCCTTTTGGGTCCACAAGTTTTGATATCAACATTAGTTAAACTATCTTTTCTTGCCCATACAAATCTAAGAAGCTTAAATTTAACATTATTATTAATTTTATAATGAGAAGCAATATGACCATTCTTCATGTAATAGTTATACTTATTTTTTTGAGAAATAAAACAAAATAAAATTTATCACAAATATAACTATAGATAGAAATTCTATAATATGCATGCATGTTTTTCAAATCATCCAATGTTTTATTTAAAATTATATTCTTAATTATCAAGTCAGCATTTTCATACCTTTCAGTTTTTATTTCTTAGAGTAATTAGCATTCGTTTTATTTAGATGTTCACATAAGCTCAAGAAGTACATATGTTCTTCTTTTAACTTTGTATACTTTTGGGCTACCTTCTTATATTTCATGTCAACATTAATATATTGTTCTTCATGGTCAACATTTTAATGGGATGAAGAAGAGATGGAGCATACCTTATCAACAGTTGAATTGTCACAATTTCCATCTTTGTCCATAAGACATCAAATGCTACTTCTCTTCCACATTGGATGTTGAGCCATCTAAATCACTCCATGAAATCTTCATTTTCATCATCGTCTTCTTCTTTTATTTTTGAAACTTTTTTACTCTTTCTTTATGGAGAGGGTTGTTGGCATGATGTGTCTTGGTTATACTCATGACACAAGGCTTCTTTTCGTGATAACATCTTTACTTTTGGAATCTTATCTTGGTCTTTCTACATTTAACTTATCATATAATTTTGTAAGACCTTAGTAGATATAAGAGCTACCTCACTAGAAATGAATGAGTTAAAGTCTGAATTAGAATTTGCCACAAAGGAAATAAACTCTTTCTTCCTTCTAATTCTTCTTTTCCTCTACATATACCTCATTACTATTTCATCTTTTAAGCTCCATCTCATTAGAAAGAAGATCACCAAGCAACTCATCTAATGATAAGGTTGAAATGTCTTATAAAGTATTAATAGCTGTGACTATAGGATCATATTATTATGACACACTCATAGGGGATCATATTATTATGACATTACTTGCAACATGTTATGCCTATTTATACATTGAAAGTTCCCTTCCAAGGTTATATAGTCTATTGATAATGTCTATAAAATGAGTAAACATTCATATAATTCTTTAATATGGGTCCATATGAAACAATTCATACTCATGAATCAGTGTGTTAACCTTAGTCTCCTTACCATAAGATGTATCCTTATAAGTAAATTCAAGTTTTGACCAAATGTCTTGTATAGTTTTAAGACTCATGATATGATTAAAATTAGTTTGTAGATTATCTACAATATATAATACTCATGGCTTGATAGTAGAGGTTTTGCTCAGCTTCTTCACAAGTTGATGGAATTCAATTTTCTTATTTCTCTTTCAATTGTACTTTGTGCTTTTCCTTAGGTCTAAGTCACAAATTTGTTTATTTACTTTTTCATTATTTATTTATTTAGTTGGAAAAAGCAAATGCATGTTAGACCACATCCCAAATTTGAAAATCAACCAATTCTAAAAACAAGCATATTCTATTCTTCTAATATAAATAACATTTTCTTTTAAATAAAGATGTCTAATGAGATGATGTTCCCTCACTTAAAATAGAATTATCCTCTACAAAAGAATGATTCATGAGTATTATCACTAAAATTTCTTTCTTTGATTAATGAACTTACTCCTATTTTTGGATTTATGAATGATTAAACATTATATAAAAGGGAGAGAAATGAATTATGGTATTTTCAAACTCTTAAATAATTGGATGCTTCTAAAAGAACCTTATAAATTTATTAAAAATAAGCAAAATACCCTGTGTAGTGAAATAAACAAGCCAAAATAAAATCACTAACATACCATTACTATCGCTCAGAACATAAGGCCAATTTGGAACTACTTAATTCAATTAATTTTATACCTTTTATTTTTTTAAAAATTATTGATAAACTTTTGAGATTCCTATAAATAAGAATGTTTACTATGTTAAAGAGGAATAATTATGGAATGAAACTTTCTTTTATTTATGTGTTTTTACTTTTGTAAAAAAAATGTTTGAGACCTAACTTTAGTTGGAGAGACTCTAGCTATTATCCCCTTGTAACAGACAAAGATTAAATGTGAAAAGCCTTTCATTGGGAGAGCCTACAACTAAACTCTTGTGAGAGATAAATATTGAAAGTGAGAGACTTTCAACTAGGAGAGTCAGTAACCAAACTAATTCTCACTTTTATTAACACTCGTAAGTCTTCAACCAGCCTTTCACTCTCTTGAACTAATCACCAAACTATCACATTTCTCAATAAAGCCCCAAATCCTAACTTACTATCTTATTATCCTTTAAGCCAAGCTTCTCCACTAAACAAAACCACCACATTGTCTTCACTTTCTATCTTTGGTGCTCCACATGTCGATGCCTATAGAACTACAAGACATCATTGCCAAAAAAGTACATTATTTTAGTAACTTTTATTTTTTAGATAATAATATAAAGTTAAAGTTATTCTTTTTTCTATTAAAATATTTTACATAGAGTTTGTCTTAAATTTTTTATTTTATGTGTAAAATAAGATGTGACAAAAAAACTAATTTAGAGGACTCTATGCTTAATGCTTAATATGTTATCACCTACTCCACTTAATAATTCATACTATAATTTTAGACATCAATATTTTAATAGTTCTAAAATACCATATATGTCACCTAACTCAAATTAATGTATAGTATCTTTTCATATTTTATAATAATTTATTGAGCATCTCTAGTATTGTAGGCTCTAAATTAGATATTGATAAAAGTCTAATTTTACCCTACATCAAAATGATAGGGAATTTAGAAAGTAAAAGAAAGAAAGTTTTTATTATAAGGACATGTAATTCCTTAAGAAGTGTTTCTTCAAGGGGTTTTAAATTCATAAAATTCTTAATTCTAGAGTTTTGAATCACTTCATTTATTATTCTCATCTCTTTTATATAGAGATTTAGATCTAATATTTTATTATAAAATACATAATATTTTAATTTAAAAATCATGTGGATTTTAAGCAAAACAAATTTTCAAATTTTATAAATTTCAAGATTATGCATGCATGCACAAGCCATGTACTCATATGGTTGGCTACGCCAGGGCACATGTCATGCATGCAAGTGTTGCCCTAGTGCATGGATAGCCCTCTGCATGTGCAATGACCATGTCAGTGCGATAGGGTTGTTTACCTACCATATGCATAGATTGAGTGTGTGATAAAAGATTGATGTGTAGGCATCTAGTGCATTGCACCTTCCTACATGCACTTCTACACTCCATGCACGACATCTGACTAGCTTGTTGTACAATACACTCCAACATGCCTGGAACGAGCCACTAAGTGCAATTACCTACATAGTTACTTGTTTGGTCCAACTATGATTAGTTTTGTTATTTTATCACCACCCTTGATTATTTTTACAATTATTGGGTTTAATGAACATGTAATTGCACTCTCAGTCACTTTATATGGGTGTCTTTTCACCTTTTAATCTAACATTTTATTTACAAAGGTTTCTCATCGTTTAAACCTCTTTATATTTTTTTTCTAGTAATTTACCATTTTTGGCTTCAAAATATCTTCAACTATTATTAATCAAACAAGTATGATAACTACATTTGAATTGTGTATTTTTGGTGTTATTTAAATATTTATTCATTTATTCTTATTATATAATTACAATTTTATTATTGTACTATACGATAAGTCCCTATAAACCATAACAAATGATGGTGCATGCTCATACATCTTAATCATATTGATAAGTGTATCGTATTGTATGATCATCTTCAAGTATCTTTTCTCAATCACTTTTACATTGAGTCAACTTTATTTTTCTCATCACATAATTGTATGATATAATATGACTATCATATTATATGACCCAATACTTTATGGAGTCCCTACTTGCAATAGTTATACTTATATGTTTGTCTCATTGTACTTGTACCATTAGTCATTGGGAACTACATTATATGGTACTTGTACATCAATGTCCTTCATGTTATACAACATTGTAAACTCTATTAATTATTTTCTCTTACACATTAACTTCTTAGAATAATGTCATGATCATTCTATACAATCTTTAGCTCACTTTTGTGCATTGTCACACTTGTTCTTGATCATTCTTTCTCTTACTCATTGGTATTTTATAATACTCCATGGTTATACTATATAGTGAACCCATTCTTTAACTTATCAAACTACTCCAAGCCATAACCAACTATACTCTAACTATACTCCTACAAAAGAATTCTATATAACGAATATATTCACCTGATTGATAATCTCACTCACTCATACCTGACCATCTTATTTCATACTATAAGATATCTTAAAATCATAAAACATCATTAGAAAATTTAAAAACAAATTATAAAAATTGTCACAATATATTTAGGTTTATCTTGTCTTAAGATCATCAATAATTTTTTAATATTCACCTATTTAATATCGTATGGTATGATTTATTAAACTTTCTTGCCTCTATATTTAGGCTATTATATTACCACCATGATATGATGTCCTCGACATACTTGTATGATTTAGAGCCAAAGAGCATAGCGACTATTTTGATCTTTTTAGAATGGGTTTTTAGTAGTTGCAATTCATTTAATCAACCATATCTCCCTGTGTGGTAAAAATATGAGTGAGTTAGAAAGAGAATAAGCTAATGAATCAATGACAAAATCCTTTTACAAGTGAAACCAAGTTTATCAATGCAACTTAACCTTCAACATTTGGAATGTTTTATTCTTATTATTGTTGTTACTGCATTCTAGTTCTTAACTATGTTATTCATATATTTATTTCATCAAAGTTGCTCATATTTATTGATAAAATCCTTCCACAATATTTAAGTCTATGTCATTATTTTCTCAAGTGTGAGATAAAGGACTTCGCATGAATTGCTTTGTATAAGTGTTGTAATACTTGTTTAAGCTACTATTTCTCTTTTGAATGAGGTTGAACCTTGCCTGGTTGTGAAAAAATTGGAGTGGTTGTAATAGGTTTACTCTATCTAGCTATGGAAAAACAAGAGTGATTTTGATGAAAGCCTTGCCATTTGGATGATAGCTGATGTAAGCAAAGGTTTTGCTAACCATCCAAAAAAACTTGTGTCCTTTTTCCTTTATTTTTTTTTAGTTATGGATTCTTATCATATACACTCATGCAAGGATTTGCATAATCTACACAACCTTTGTAAAACTTGCTTACAAAAGTCATATCCTTGAAGAGTAATAAAGAGATTCAAGAGAAAGTCATTATAATTCTATTTAAATAGGTTAAAATGTGTTTGTAAAAGCAATACGTCACTTTGCATGTTTGAAAGAAAATAATTTTGGCTATGGTATAATTTAATTTGTGTGAATTCATTTTGAGAAAGAAAAGAAACTCTATTATTATTATATCTTATGTTTTAAATTGAATTAAGTTTTTATCTACATAATTCAACTCCTCTCTTTTGAACATTACAGCTCACACATTTTTAACACTCTCTATTTCTTCATTAGTTAAAGGATAAAATATGGTATTGAATTTTAGCTTTATGCCAAATGCCTCATGCACTTTCTTCCAAAAGTGGTACACAACTTTGAGTCTGGATATGATATTGTTGATTTTGAAATTCCATGAACTTATCAATTTGCTTCATATGTATTTGTGCTACTGTTTCAACTATATTTGTCATTGTATTGGGCATATTTGATTCATCTATTAAGTATGACCGAAGCAACATCATGTCATTTAGACAACTATGGTAATTCTATGATAAAATTCATACAAATTTCTTCTTACTTTCATTTAGAAATAACAAGAGGATAAGTTAATCCAGTTGATTATTGATGCTCACCTTTTATTTGTTAGCATATCCAACACTTTCTAAAAAATTTTGTGATATCTTTTTAATTCCAAGTTACTAAAATTTCATTGTCATGACCTCATACATGTTATTTCCTCAAAATACATTGTGTATTTGGAGCAATGAGATTATTTTATTGCTAATACTTTCCAATTAGTAACATTTGGAATATACATTCAACACTTTAGTAAAAAAAACTTTATCTTCTCCTAAGCAAAAGTTGGTTTCGTGGCACTCTCTTAACTAATCTATAGTTACTCATAACTATATTGCATGCTTCTAGATAATGTATCCCTTTACATGATGTTGCTTATCTTAATGTTTACCTAAGCTTCATTTAAGCTCATGATCATGCTATTTGAACCATCCATTCAACCTAAACACATTAACAACAACATTAATGACTTAACATTAATTTTCTTGATGTGAACTATCTTTATTTAATTACTATAAAGAGAATCAAGAAAACTTTACTGTATTGTTATTTAAATAGTTTGAATTGTGTTTTTGAAAGTAATATCTTACTTTGCATATTTGAAAGAAAAGAATTTTTGCTATGGTATAATTTGAGTTGGGTGAATTCATTTGAGAAAGAAGATAGTCCCTATTGTTATTCTTTCTTGTGTTTCAAATTAAATTAAGTTTTTATTTACATTATTTACCCTCATCTTATTGACATCATAGCTTACACATTTGTAGCACTTTTTATTTATCCATCAATTTTAGGATAAAATACAATATTGAATTGTAGCTTTGCCAAATGCCTCTTGCACTTTCTTCCAAATGTGGGACATAACTTTTAGTTTGGATATGTTATTGTATGATATTTTTGTTAGTCTTTCAACTATATTTGCTATTTTAATTGACAAATTTGATTCATTTATTAAGTATGACCCAAGCACCATCATGTCATTGACACAACTTTGATAATTCTACAATAAAGTTCATAGAAATTTCTTCTTAATTTCATTCAAAAATAACAAATGGATATGGTAATCCAATTGTCTATTGATGTTCACCTTTTAATGGTTAGCATATCCTACATTTAACTAACAAACTCTATGATATCTTTTTTTATTCCTAGCAACTAAAATTTCATCGTGACTTGATACATGTTATTTTTTCAAAAATACAATGCATAATTATATCGATAGGCTTCTTTTATCAACAATCCTTCATAGTTAGCAACATTAGGAATACACATTTGACTCTTAAGTCATAGAACTCCATCTTCTCCCAAAGGAAAAGTTTTTTTCGTGACACTCCATTCATTTATCATTACTCCTTTGCATCTTCATATCCCTAAATTATTCTTCTTTTAGCTCTCTTAACCAATCCATATCTACTCATAATTATGATAAATTTTCTATGTTTCAAACTAATTTAGCCCTTAACATGATGTGCCTTTCTCAATTTTTACCAAGGCTTCATCTAACCTCATGATCATGATATTTCAACCATCCATTCAACTTAACACGTCAACTACAACATTGACTTTCTTGGATCATAATGAATCTACAAATCATAGTTTTTAATCAATTCAACAACCTCTTTGTTGTAAATTCAACTTCCCATTGTGAAAGCACATACATCAAGCTTTGGTGGTTGGTAAATACTTGGTAGATGTAAATATTGTTGTCAGATTTTTAATAGGCAAAACTATTATGTTTACCTTATTTCACTATAGTATACCATTATGGATCCACTCTCCATTATAACATATAACTAGACTCTTATGGGAACTCTTTTTTTTCATATTCATATATATATATATATATATATATATATATATATATATATATATATATATATATATATATATATATATATGCACAAATGCACAGACTATATTGTTTACCAACGTATTTTTAGTAATCATTTCCCTTTTGTATCTTTTTCTTTATTTGCAAAAATTAAGCATACATTGCTTATATATTATATAGTACATGTTATGTTTTACCATTCATACAATTCTTTCCTTCACTTTCTAAATGCTTACCATGCTTTAAATATAATTATTTGGATCACCTTTGACCCATCAAATTAAACTCCATTAAGAATAATAATTGCTTTTCAAACTAACAAACCATTTGATCCAATATGTCAAACCATTTAATGTACTTTTAGCAGACATTTGATGCATGGAAAATTTATCTGAACCACATACTAACACTAATTCAAGTACTTATTAGACTAATGATTCCTCTATTAAACGTTTTGGTACCCATCAAAGGTTCATTGGACCATATGTTAGGCATCTAATAGAGATAATATTAAAAATACCAAAATTATTAGATTGTTGATATACACATTAGACCATCCAATCCTTCATTGGATGATTGCCAAACTATTAAACTATCATCCAATAGAACTTTGTCTCTATTTTTACATTTTCTTTAGATCCTTGATCCTTACCTGAAATGAAAAACTTCACATGCATTCAAGTTTCAAAATTTCCCAATTTCTCTTTTCAAAATTCACATCATACACTAAAGACAAAATTAAATATACTACAACTCTCATGTCATCCATTCAAACTTTAATATTTATTGAATTCTTTCCAAAAAGAATCAAATTTAGGAGACTCGTCATACATCAATAAACAAAATTCTTTGACAATTAGTTTGGAAAATTGATTCCATCTCCTTCCTTGAATGTTCTTTCATGATTCTCCACTTCTCCTTCTCCTTTCTTGATTATTACTAGGGGTTCCTTCACACTTTTTCAAATGTGTGTAGCCTCCCATCTTTATCATTGATGTGATTCCTTTATTTTTGCCAACTGACATCTCTAAAGTGTTGTTATTTTAGAAAATTATTTTATTTACAAATCATGTAATGGTTTATATTGCACTTTTTT
Organism: Vanilla planifolia; assembly: GCA_023846275.1. NCBI lineage: Eukaryota > Viridiplantae > Streptophyta > Magnoliopsida > Asparagales > Orchidaceae > Vanilla > Vanilla planifolia. Next base: position 27,911,536 of record CM043870.1, read on the forward strand.
TTCATTACAATACTTCAAAAATTTGAATGGTTAATTTCATAATTTTTTTATATCATTTAATATTTTTAATAATTATTTCATAGAATAATATTATGATTAAAATATTATTATTTATTTAATTCATTTTAGTCTATTGTTTTATGGTTTATTCACTTCTAATTCAAATTAGGTATCATTCCAAAGTTTCATATAATTTATTTTATTATATTTAATATTTATCTCACTTTTAGTAGTCTTTTTTACACAATCGACTTATGACTTCTTACCAAAATATCCCTTTGAAAACTTTATTTCAATTCATTCTAAATAGAATTAAAATTTATTTAAACGTATCCAATTAGCCTTTAAGTAAATCTCTACAGCTCTGGGATGTTAAAAATTCTCTAACTTCATAAGAATTTTGTTCTCAAATTAAGAATATGTTTGGGGGTATATTCTTAACATCTTTTCATCTAAATTCCAAGTAGTTTTTCTTTTAGAATAATTAGCTTATTGTTTTTTGACATTGGATTGCTCTTCCTTCTTGGTTGCTTGATTTCTCTTACTATTATCTTCATGGGACTTTCCTCATAACACAAGTTAGGTACTCCATGATGCTTGGATTATATCTTATGATATATGTGTGGAATCAATAACATATTTTCACACTAAAAAGACGTAATATATCATGTACTCTAACCAATGGTAATGATATTATCTTATATGCAACCTCATAAATTCTTTTAATGTTTTGAAAAAGTCCAATATATCTTAGATTTTATTTTGCCCCCAGTTTCAAATGTTGCAACACCTTTTATAGGGCTCACCTTTATGAACATGTGATCCCCTTCCTAAAATTCCACTTTTTATCTTTCATATTGAAGCATTTTAGTTGGTCTTCTAAATTTTTTCCCATCTGTGGATCTTCTCATTAGTTTTTGATACCATCTTTAGGGTCACTAAAGTATTATCGAATTCCTCATACAAACATAATGATGATTAACTCTTTCTACCATGCTATGCTTTATAAGACATCATTTCTTTGCTAGATAATTAGTGTTGTATGTAAGTTCAACAAAAATTAGGTACATATCATAGTTACCATCAAAGTCCAATATGCATAGCTTTAACACATCCTCAAAATTTTTATTTATTCTCGTAATCTATCTACTAGTTTGATAATGAAATACTATATTGAACTTTAGTTGAGTATTAAAAACATTATATACCTTTCTCAAGAAATAAGAAGTGAATTTGGGGTCATTATCCAATATAATAGCTTTAAGCACACCATATAGGATTATCATTTGATTAAATATTTGAGCTAGCTTTTTTTATAAAGTATATTATCTTAATAAGCAAGAAATGTGTTGATTTAATCAGCTTGTCCATGACCATACTTATAGCATCATAACTATGGCTTGCTTTAGTAAGACTAATAATGAAATATATTAATATTTTTCCTACCTCCATATAAGAATGGAGTGTAGTTGCAATAACCCAATTGAACTTTTATTATTTATTTTTCATCTATCAACAAACTAAATATCTACTTAGGAAATCATGGATTCCTTTTTTCATGCTAGGTTGCCAAAAAGATTTCTTCATATTCTATTACAATTTAGTCATTCCAAGATGCATAGAGCATTCAATCCGATGAAAATTTTGCATTAATAACTTCTTTCATTCCACTTTAGCTAGAATGTATATCTTATTCAAAATTAGATATTCCCATTCTTGTTTAAGTTAAATTCATTACTTTGCCTTTTGAGATTTTGGCTTTAATCTTTCATATTTCACCATCCTTGATATGAACCCACTTTACAATTGCTAATTGAATGTAATTTATCCTAATTGATGCCTATATTGCATTTAACTTTAAGTTAGCAATCTCAATAAATTGTATTAAATTTTCTTTAGATTTGTTATCTTACTAATTAAACTAGCTCTCTAGTTTAGAGCATCTACAATTACATTAACATTTTTTGGATGATATATGATCTTCATATCATAATCTTTTATTAATTCAAGTTATCTCCACTATCTCAAGTTCAACTCCTTTAGTGTGAAAATTTACCTTAGATTTTGCTCATTTTAGTATATTTGGATCTTCACTTTATTTTAAGTATTGCCTTTATATCTTCAATGCAAATATAATGACAATCAATTCAAAAGAATGTATTAGATAATTTTTTTGATAAGGTCAATGCTACTTAGAAGCACATGCTATTACCTTTTCATTCTACATTAACAAACAATTTAACCCTTGTAGGGAAACATCAACATAATCTTGAAATCCACTTTCATTTTTAGTTAGAGATAAGTTTGGTGCTAAATTTATATTTTCCATGAGAAGTTGGAATCTTTTTTCATAATACAAGTTCCATTCAAATGGAGTAGCTTTTTTGTAAATCTTGTCTAAGGAATGATAGTTTGTAAAAACCCTTGGAAAAACTTCTTAGAATACCTGACTAATCTTAAAAAAGTCTTGATTTTTTTAACATTACCTAGTTTGGGTCAATTAGCTAATTAGCTACTACTAATTCCTTTGAAGAGTCAACTGTAATTCATACAAAACTTAACACGTGCTCTAAAAATGAGACACTATATGCCAAAATTACAATTGAAAAATGTTGCATACAATTTGCAGTTCTTTATTCTTTATAACATCATATTTAAATGTGTTTGATGCTTTTCTTCATTGTCAAAGTAACTTAATATGTTGTTCATGAAAATGATAATTTGTTCATGCCATTGCTTAAATATTTGAATCATTAAGTCCATAAAAATAGCTATAGCATTTGTTAGTCCTAATGGAAGTATCAAGAATTTGTAATGTCCAAAGCTGGCCTTGAATGTTGTCATTGGGATATCTTCTTTCTTGATTTTTTATTGATGATATCTAGAATAGATCAATTTTCAAGAACAATACTACCCTTTGCAATTAATGAATGAGTTTTTCAATCCTTAGCAAAAGATATTTGTTTTTAATTGTTATCTAATTGAGTTCTATATAATCAATGTGCATGTAGAGGTTCCCATCCTTCTTTTTATTAAATAAGATTGGTGGTCCCTTTGGAGGAAAACTTGGTCTAATAAATCCTCGTTTATGGATTTCTTGTAATAGTTTTATTATCTCTTATAATTCAACAGAAACAATCTTATATAATGCCAAAGATATAGACTTTTTATGTAGAGTTATATTGATACCAAATTTAATTTCTTTATAAGGTGGAAAACTTAGTAAATCTTTAAGAAATACATCAAAATAGTTGGAGACTATAGGAACATCTTATAATTGAAATTGCTCCTTATGGTTTACTTGTATGGAAGCCAAAAGCATTCATAGCCCATCTCTACTAGTTTTTCTACCTTATATGTAGATATAATATGCATCTCCTCTCTATATACTTATTCACTTTAGCTTTTCTCCCATAGATAATGTAACATAAACAAGGCTATCTAAAGTATATAGATCTACGATTCATGAAACAATTGTAATAGAAATAAAAGAATGTGATATACAACAATAAAATAAAACTACAAAGGTATATTTTGTAAAATTAAGGTATTTATTGTCACATCTAGTGTGGTTAGAGCTTCATCTTAAGAAATTACTTACACCGTCAATTATGTCATTTGTGACAGAGTTGAAGAAGCTTGACCTTGTCCCTTTCCATACAAGAAAGAAGTTGTATGATTGCAGTTGTAACAATAAAGCCATAGTAAGTGCTTTGACAATTGCATTACTACTTATTGTTGTTCTTTTTTGAACTTTACATATTCTTTAGCAATATGTTCAACTTCTTCACACGAAAAACATATTATTGTGTTTTATTTCTTCTACACCCACCCCTATGCTATTTTTCATAAATTTTACATCTAGACCTTCCTTCCAATCAAGAACATAAATGAATTTGAGCTTTGTGGCCCTGAGCTAATCATCATTTCCTTTCTAGACTTTTGTCTGTCATAAGTTGCAAATGGACATTTTCTTTTTCTAGTCTCTTTTATAATCTCCATTGTAGCTTGTTCTTATTTTATTCAATGAGCTACCTTTACTTGTTTTCTATAGATGGATAATTGTGTAATTGCCATAAGACTCTTGATAGATTTCTCATTCTCTTTCTAATCATATTAAACTTTTGGGTTTCAATTACTGCAATTTCTAGTGCATATCTTGCCAAGGTAGAAATTCTTGATTAATTTTAAGCATTTAGTAGACCTCTTTGCAATAGTCTTGTAATTCATCACTCATCTTATCCCAATAAACATTAAGAATATACTATTCATGAAAAGCCTAACAAAACTCCCTATAAGATCTCTAAATTGTTTTTTAGCTAAATCTAAGCCTTTACTCACCATGTTATAAATGGTCTATTACATCATCAAATGTGGGAACTACTAATAAGACCATCCTATTCTCTAAGAAAACCATGTTATCAAACAACATCTCTATCTAATCTAACTAATCCTTTACTAGAATAATTGTACTTATTTTAGTACAAAGTGGTGGTTATAGTTTCTAAAATTGCTCCACTAGTTAGTCCACATAATATGATCTAGCTTACCTCCTAACAAATATGGGAGCCATCCCTCTCTTACCTTGTACTTCATTACCCATTTCTTGTATTAGATGTTCTCTTTCTTCTTGAGACTATTCTTCCTACTCCTAATGATTATTTATGTTTGTTTCCTCCTCATTGTGTGGACTTGTATGTCTTGAATTTATTTTACTACACAACATTATTAGAACATATATAGATATATAACCATATCTCTACACATTCATAATGATATGATGTAATAAGTTTTAGAAAAATAGTGTGTTTGCTTTTTACTATGAAATTCTACCCATCTCACTAGCCTAAGGTACCACCTTATTAGTCTAATTGTCCATAATGAGCACATAGCCTACTATGATAGTTCAAATATCCTATAAAAACTTTGTAACCTACGATGATACCAATGTATCACAACCATGCCCATGGCAAACATAATTATTGTATAAATATCCAATTAATATGGTATCATACTTAAAGTTTATTTTTGAATTATTATTTTAAAATGAAAAATTCCTTTGCAATGGAGGATAACAAAAATATTCTTTAAAATCATTGTAGTTCAATTTCTAAAAAAATAAGAATAAATTCTTTTGAACATGATTGAAGGAAAAAAATATAAATTAACTAGACCTTGCTTATTTCTTACATTGTTACACCACAAAATAAGGTATCTAAATATCTAGACATCAAAATACAACAATTTGCCATCTAACACCTTTTTTAGGTTTGTCATCTCAAACCTTTACTCCCATGGCATCATGTTATGACAATTAATAACACCTAAAATATTAGCTAAAAATGGTTGAGCTACCATCATAACCTTAGTTGGAAAAATCTAATGCAATTATTTGATATGAGATAATATAAGATTAAGGTCATGTTGCATCTCATGTCGCAATATAACAACTAATAAGACATGCTTTTAATTGTACTAAAATAAATAAATAAGAAACCACATACTACATAATATTTCAAGTATTTTATGAGCCACATCCATTTATTTCGTTTTAGTTTCACCTTATTTTGGTATAATATACCTATAAGACCTAATTTCTATTCTAGCATATACCACACTCTTACATGAACTCTTTTATTTTGTATTCTATTATATACATAACGTTACGATTGTCCTATTTAGCTCTAACTTTATTAATCATAGAAGTTATCAAATTTTAATTTTCCATTTCTATGCTATACATACATGTTCCTTGTTTGACTTGCATGATGACTTAATGAAAACATAAACATCTACCTTTTACATTATATAAATAAATCAAACATATGAACAACCACTGTATTAGATCAATCATGACTAATCCAAAAGAGTTTTTAATAAAGCTTACGAAATTGCTAAACCAATGAACTCAACACCAATCATTAAATAATTTACACTTATCAATTGTGTTAAAACATATTTAGGGCATTCATCATATTATCGTAACATCATACAAATGCATAATCAAATTATGCAATTTTTCTACCCTATTTCTAATAATGATTTCCCTTTTTTGAACTTTTTTTATTTCCTAGAATAAAGCACACATTATTTATATATTAGTTCTTTCTTATTTATTCATTATATGTTTTATAAATAAAAAAATATTTATATATTATGATATGAAAAAGATACAACTCAACTCAAGCATATGCAATACTATGTGCATAAGGTTCTAACATCATATTGACAAAACACAATGCAACGATGCACCAAATAAGATTGTGTACCCATCTTAATCCAAACCACTCTAGAAGACACAAAATGTAATATCGATTTGGTGATTGTAATAGTTTAATGAATTTGGGTAAGGAGATGTATTAGTACGATCATACTAAATCTATTGTATCTGAACATATTAGTTTGATCCACGAGGTAGACAATTCATTTAGCAAGGATGAGCACAAAAAGTGCATAGAATTTACCTCCCTTTAGAATAGAACAAATTGATAATCAGCCTATTCCAAGAACACATCATATTGAATAGTGTCTCAGTGGGCTTTGTCATTGAGAAACAATCATAGACCATACTATTCTAATGTGGTGTGCTATCCAAATTGTTAGATATATATGTATTTACCTTATTAGTAGAGTGGGTAGATTGTTTAGTGACAATGGATAAAGAATTTGAATAGTGATTTGTTAAAGAACAAAATGACAATCATTCAAGTTCGAGTATGAACCATTAAGAATAGTACCACTTGGGGCTCAATCATCATAATATGGTCATTGACTGTATCAATTCAATGTAATCAACATCCAATTTCTCTATGGAAAAAAGGAGGAATTGAAATATCATATGGTAAAATTTGATAGCTTATTTTGTACATTATTTTTAGAATAGTACCAAATCTTTTGAAATTAAGCATCATATCATTGTTAACTTGGAACAACCAAAGTTCATACCTTGTATGATGTACAAATATAAGGTAGGCAAACTTTTTCCATGTTCATTAAGGCTTTGTAGTGAAATAGAATACAATAATAGTCCCATATTTATGTAATATTTGATTGATAAGCTATTTTTATAATTTTTCTAACTATTTTGTTCCCCTCTTTATAAATATATTTCCATTCCATTAAAATTGCTTCAAACTCAAGCTTGAGTTCATGGCTATTATATTTTACATTTTATTATGTATACATTTCTTCCACTTACTTTCTAAGTGCTTAGAATGCATTAAATATTTTTATTTGGGTTATCATTGACCCATTAAACTTTAGTTCATTAATATTGTTTGGATAGTCCAATCTAATATGGTAGATAGTCCAATGTTCATCCAATAGACATCAGATGCTTAGAGAATCTATTCAAATGATTTATTGATAAACATCCAAGTATCAACTAGATTATTTCATCCCTCTATTAAATAGTATAATACCCATCAAATGATCATTGGATCATCCATTCAACATCTAATAAAGACTCAAGAATTAATACCTAAAATTATCATACTATTCAATATGTACAAAAAGCTATCTAATCCTGGCATCAAGTGATTGTCAGATCATTTGACCACAGTTTGACAAAGACATTGTCTCAATTTGTACATTTTTTAGACCTTTCGATCCATCAATTGAACCATATGATCCATTGCTTGGACCTTTTGATCTATACTTAGAATGTAAATTTCATATGGATGAAAGTTTCATCCTTTTACAAATTCTCTTCTTAAAGTTCCCATAACATACTAAAGTTAAAAATTAAGCATAGTACAACTCTCATGTTATCCATGCATGCATTCTAACTTATATTTTTGTCAAAAACTTTTCAAACCTAAATCAAATTCATGAAGGAGATTTTCCTTGCTTCCTTAAGTAATATCCTTCTACTATCACTTCTTGAAATTGATTCCTTCTTCTTCCTCAAAGGCATATCTGCAATCCTCTACTTCTCATTCTTCCTTTCCAATGCTTTCTAGGGTTTCTTTGCACCATTTCAAATGTGTACAATTTTCTCTTCCGACTAGTCATGTACAATGAAGTGTACATAATGGATTTCCTTTGCATTATTTCTTATCCTTTGATATAAGGTTCTCCTCATATCTCTCTAGTCATTAGTTCAAATTGGATAGTTGTATATCAACAATCCAAGGTACCACAAATCAAATCCCTCTTCCATAATCATTGATAGAAATTCTTAGATGCATTTGAATCGTCCCAGCTAATCTCCTAAAAATCCTACCATCATTGTAATTTGATCTCTTTATTATATTCATTGTCCTTTACCATTATCCATGGACAATTCACCATATCCCCACTTTTCAAACATCATATGGTACAAATTGCATTGTATGTTCCCTAATAGTCATGTACAATTATTAGATTCCAACACCTATCCAAATTCTTATACTATGAGCATGAAGATAAACTAGCACATTTCTTCATAGATTGCTTTGTCACTAATAACATTTAGAATTAGTTTTAGTAGAAACTGAGGGTGATTTCCAACATTTAAAAAAGGAGAAATACACTAAATTTTAGGCATGGTGGAGAATTAAAAACCCCTCTTGTCTTGGCATTTTTTCCATTAATTCTCCATATGATTATCTATTGAGAGATTTGTAAAGCATGGATAGTGGGTTCTTTTGAAGGTAATACAAATTATCCTTCACAATTGATTAACTTGATAAACTCTCATTTGTTTAGGATCCTCCAAGCATTCCCTTTCAAAGCTAACTATAAGTAAATTGTACCTCAGTTCTTGTACTAGAAGGACCTTTTTAATGGATGTTTGAGAGTTGCTCATAATTCTAGTTCCAAAAATTTTCTTCTTGGAATTATCACCCAAGGTAACCATTCTTGCATCATAAACCTTTAAATGCATGAACAATGATGCATCCCCAATCATAAAACATCCGCTATCCATGAAGGAAGCATGCCTACAAAACAAGCTCATGTGTTAGTTTGAGAACCCAAACCATTTTAAGTGAACTTTTTTTAAAATGAACATTATTTGAACCATCTTTTTAACACATGTAAAGTTAGTTGACTTGTCATTCACAAAATGTTTTATTTTACAAAATGAAGCAATATGGCCAATCTTCATATAATAATTACAAATTAGTTTATGATGAACAAAGATGACATGATCTTTAGCACAATCACTTTTATGAAAAGCATTCTTACATAACCATCAGTATTTTTCAAAACAATTAGCTCTCTAAATAATATAGAATTTTTAGATTTAAATGTCATTATTTCATTATTCTTGGATTACAAGAAATGCATTCTTTTTATTCAATCCTTCAATCATGACTAAGTAATTTTCTCTTTTCTTCTTTCAATTCCAAATACTTGGTAGCTAATTTTTATATTTTGTACACAGCAATATATTGATCTACATAATTAAAAAACTTGGAAGAAGAAGAGGAAGTAGAGAAAATCTCATCATCTAAATAAGTAGCACTGTTCTTATCTATTTCTATCAGACAAATTAATCCTTATTTTCTTCACCACTGGAAGTTGTACTATTTGAATCATCCTAAGAAATATTCTTAGTTTTCTTCTACTTCTTTTCTTCTAGAATTTATTTATTCTTCTTTGTAAAGAAAATAGTTTGGTCTAATGTGACTAGGCACTTTGCTTTCATAGGACACAATCTCTTCAACTAATACCACTTTCCACTACTACTTTTTATCACAATTAATTCTTTTATCATCTTTTCATTTACTATTAATCCTTGATTTTCGATTGAAAATTAGTGCTACAACACTTGTGGTAGATGTATCAAAATCAAAAGTAGAATTAGCAACAAGACCAATTGGTTCATTTCTTTATATTCTCTTCTCTGTCATAGCCTGAAGCTCCCTTCTACAAAGCTCCAATTCATTGGTCAGGAGTTCACTTAGAAACTCATCCAGGGACATAGCAGCAATGTCCTTTGTTGGCTTCAATGCCATCATAAATAGTTCATATTATTGATGAAAAATCCATAGAATCTTTCTTACCTATTCACCAACAAAGAACTCTCTTTCAAGGTTAGATAGACCATTTATTATGTTTGTAAACTTGTAAACATGAGCTTAATATTTTCAATAAGATCCATACACATACTCATGGATTAGTATATTGATATTGGTCTCCTTAACTTTTGGCATACCTTTGTAAGCTTCTTCAAGTTTTGACTAGCTCTCATGAGTAGTCTTTAAACTTAAAATTCAATTGTAGTCATAATCACTCAACTCACAACATAAAATGTTCATAGCCTAGGATTCTAGTTGCACCTTATGCTTTTTCTCATGTGTGAGTTCAATGAGTAGCTTTCTTATAACATCACCATTTATAGACTCTATGAGAAAGCTAAGAGGATATTAAAAAATATCTCAAACTTCTAAATCAACAGATTCCAATCACAGGTTCAATTGACTCTTCCTATATAAGTAATGCTCACATTTAAATAATGGTAACTTATGAAAGGAAGTTTCCTCACTCAAAATAGCTTTGTCTTGGACACACAACTGAGCCCTAGGATCTTATCTTAGAAATTATTTTCTACTAACAGAACCTTGCTCAAATACCACTTGATATAATTGAAGAACAAAAGCTGCAAGAATGGGGTGAATTATAGTACTTCAAAACTTAAACGTTTTTGCAATAATCTCTTTAAATGAAAGATGACTTTTAATTTAACCAACTTGAAAATAAAATAACAAAACAAAAATACAAAATGTGAAGAATTAGAAATAGTGAGAACTATATCAAGCTATGAATAGCTAAAAGAATGCTTAATTCCAAAACTTAAAAATCTTCCATTTAATTAAGCAATTTGTAACCAAAATAACACAACCAACACATAAAGACAATACTAGGCTAAATTCAGCAAAAAAAACCAATTAAAGACTACACTTTGTAAACCATTGTAGCAAGCCAAATTAAGCAAATCTTAAAAAACATAGAAATATAATTAAAGAAATAATAAAATATTTTTAAGTAGCTTGGCCTAAATAGTGCTTTCGTCCAAGCTCAATTTACCTGACCAGGCTTTACTAACAAAAGCACTCTCTTTTGTCATACTTGGTAGAGATAAACCTTTAAAATAATTATTACTCAAAGGAGACACCAAGTAGTAATGATAGCAAGAAAGTATTATTGGATTTAAGTTTCAAGAAATTCAGCTTTACAAAAACCTAATACCTTAAATTCTCTTTTATGTACTATGACATAGTTTAATGCAAATTTAAATTGCTAAAATAACACAAGTATCGATGAAAAGAAAAATGAAATGCAAATTGATTATTTTGCTACAACAAGATTAATAGTGAAATGCATAACTTCCTTCTTAGCTTTAAGCTTTTGACTAAAAAATATGAATATTCAATTTGAATTATTCATTTAATTATTTAAAATTAAAAAATTATTTATATTAATATAATTTCAAAATCAATTTTGGAACCTAAAAATATTAAAAGAAATTTCCAAAATAATTAAAAAATTGTTATCAAATAATTTCCTTTTCAATTATAGAATTACATTGAGGAGAACATCTCCTAACAATAAGATCTTTACAAAACTCATCCTAACAATTAGATGATACAACTAGTAGTGAAAGGCTTAGAATAATCTATCGTACAAGTCTAAGATGCCACTTATACTATGCAACATCAAAATAAAAAGCAATACTTTTGATATTGATCAACTCATATGATATGCATTATTATATTTATTTGGTAGTGAAAAAAGTGTACAAAATTTCATGTGTTTGTTCAAGTTTTAAATCGTTCTTGTATAACTACAAAAATCCTTGACAACTAAATATAATTCTAAAATATTAGTTTCATTATAGACATACAATAAAGAATCCAAGAAAATATATAAACTAATAGTTTTAATACTTAATGTATTAGTTTAATGCACTAACAAACATAATACTTGGTGAAAGCCTAAGTAAAGAAAATGAAGCATGATAATTCAAGCACATGCTTATATAATAAATATATCATACATTTATAGTAATGAAGCATGACAATTCAAGCACATAAAAGTATAATGCATGAACTTAGTATTATATGGTGACAAAGATGTAAAGAAAATGTAGACATATTGTTATGATATAATGATCATATTAATACATATTATAAGTCTAAAAATAATTTAATGTTATAATAACATACATATATGACATGGAAAGTTTATATTATACAACATAGAGTGTCTAAATAAATCTTAAGTAAATAAGATCATCTCTATATGAAAGAAATAATCATACACAGTCAACTTTAACTAAATCACAAGTATTGAGAGAGAAATAAATGAGCCTAGACATATGAAGCAAGCTTCATATGATACAAACCAATGGAAAACTCAATTCTCAACAATTATGAAAAGACCATACAAAAGTGATCATTTGTATAACAAGCATAAATTAACATTTTTAAAATTTTATTTTTAATCTATTAATACATGATTTTGACTCATAAAAATGTAAAATAATAGTTTTACATTTTCAAAATATGATGCATGAAATGAAGTGATTATCCTAAGTGTAAAAACCTCAAAGAATATAGATTAAACATACTAACTAAATTTGTGAATAGTATAGTTCAGCTCCTTATGATTTAGCTACTCCATAATGAACATCTTAAGTGCTATGATCCAAAAGTTGAAGCACCAAAAGATAAGTTTCTCAATGTTATTCATCTTCCAGAGTCAAATCCTTACTCAAATGTTTAATCAATATCTATCAAATACTTAAAATTATATTTATACAAATCTCAATCACACATTAATACTACATAACTTGGTTTTGTAATCAGCATTTTTAAGGGTACAATAATAACATGTAACTATGGGTACAGTGACCTCCAATGATTCTTGTTAGCTTGTCCTTTGGGTTTGCTAATGAGGTTAAGGATGGATATATCCATGGTATCACCAATGTGCCATTGGGTTTATTAGATATGATATAAGTTTTAGGTCTAATGTATATACTTACATGTGAAGTTCTAACCAATAGAGGACTTTTAATGGAACTAGTTTCATGGATATATGATACAATTTACATGTTACAATTTGGGATAAGAATAATGGTTATATGTAAAATAGGGCCTTAAATGTGAAGATGATGAAAAATTGTAAAAAAGATAAGAGCTAAGCAAGGAAAGATAATGAAACAACATAATCTAATTACGATTATTACAAATGCATTAATAAGGCATGATTATCATTACTATGCTATCATATTATATTATTTACTCAAATAATTAACATGATATAATTTTTGTGTGGCATTGATTTATTGCATGGCTTTTCTTATCAAGCCAATTAAAGGTTCACATTGTACTTATGTAAAAGGACATGTAGCAGCACTATACTAAGATGAGGATCAAAGTGAGGTTAGTGGTATAGATATACTCTAAGTATTATTGATTTTTAAAACTTTTGAGATGAGATATTGTTCTAATTATGTATTTATACTCTGGGTTAATAAACATTTAGATTTTAGATATAATGTGGTTTCTTACTTTACAATTTAGTTTATTTTTCATTATGATATTATTATTGATAATTATATTTTAGAGTTTGGTATATTATAATGTGTCTTATATTATCACTACCATAAAGTTGATGTTAAATTCTTAATGAATCCCCTAATTACTTCAAGCAGAGCATGACAACTTATGCAAGACAAATACAAGGAACAATGAGTCAACAAAATATATATCTTTTTACTTGACTACAATTCAACCCTTAAGCCATGTGTGAGGTTTCCTTATAAGGAGCATCATGTATGAATGTTTTTTATACATTCTTTCTTGCATTATTATGGTTTTCTAACCTTTATCAAGACCTTTAAGGTCTCATCTAATGGTAATACGAGAATATTAAGTCTTGGATGAGCTCATGTGACATATGGTGGGGGGGATGTGGTAAACCATCAAATTCTTACTTTAGTAATATCCAATCATATAAAGCAGATGCTGCAATGTGGCATGAGATAAAGAAGATTCTATGCATTACATTATTTCATAGTGGACTACATAAAGTATGAGAAAATGATCAATGGACCCATCAGTACAGTCAATGAATTCTAGCGATATTGATTAGATTATTTTTGTAGCACACATTATTGAATATTTTTATAGAATTACCTAATCACTATCCTTTATAAATGAGTTTAATTCAAACTTATTCTAAAGTATATTATTGAATGTTTATAATGGTAAATTCCTAATTAAGTTGACAAAATGGATATTGTTTACTATTTACTTAATAAGCCATTTATGGTTTTTTAAGAAGTTAATTAATTAGTTTTTTTGGTTTTATGAGTCAAGTAGGGTTTTTATGTACACGAAACAATAGAGATTCATTTTCATAACAAGAAAGTGGGATAGTATTAAGGATTAATTAGTCTAATTAATTAGATGAATTAAGTAAGATCTGTATGTACAAGAAACAATAAGGATTCAAATATCTTGTGGTGATAAGAAAGTGGGATAGTATTAAGTATATTAAGGGATGAAAAAGGAAATAATTCTTTTGTTGTAGTTATCTAAAGAAATGTAGAGCATAGAATTGTTGCTCATCACATCGTATTTTATGCTACAATCTGTAGTATTATTTGGAACTCACTTGATGGATTTTTTATTCCTAATACAAAGAGCATCAAAACTTCCTTTAAAATTGAAATACTTTGTTCAATCAATTGAAAATTAAATTTAGAGTCCAAATCAAGAAACTCTTCATGAAAAAGTGAAAGATAACAAAATTGATTAAGTTTCATAATAATGGACTGCTTTTTTTATCCCAAAATCACATACAAAAAGAAACTACATCATAAAGTCCCAAACAAAACTAGCAAAGTAAGATGTTGAAAGTTGAAAAACCTATGTTAATTCTATGGATGCATCAACCTCACACAAAAAAGGAGATTTTAAGTCAAATTAATCAACCTTAAAGGGATAGGAATTATAAATTTGAAATCATCTTTTGAATTTAATAGCTATTGAAGTGCTAAAAAGAGTTATATATTTAAGGGAAAGTGAGTGGATTAAACAACAACAAATTGGAAAACTTGGGCAAGAATAAATAGACACTACCCTAAATAGTTTGGCTAAACCTCCTCATGCAATCCAATGATTACTCAATGTGGTTAGACTAGACCACCTGAGGTGATTCTTCATAATTATAAGGATAGATAACATTGCCCAGCTATCCAAAACTAATGAGGCTAACTACCAACAATAGTTATGACCATTTAGGTTGAACATCTACCTAGTGTAGTTAGAATGATCACTTAAACCTTAAAAAATGGACTTAAGACATGCAAAAAAAATTCAAGATCCATATAAATATCTCTCAATGTATGACATGTGATTCATACACACTAACACCATAGAAAAGAAGGGATAAATGAAATGTAATAAAACAAACATTATATAAATTGAATTGCACATGATGACCTATATTGTTAGCAAATGTGGTGTTATGTTTCCTACAAGTTGAGATTAAAGTAATTGAATCCTCAATGCTAAATAAACACAATTGGATAGCAATTAATGTCTTGGACAATGATCAAAAGACTAATAATTACTAATTGATGTGCCAGTAAGATATTCAAAGGTGAACCATTAGTCATCAAAGTCAATAAGTGGAATTATTACCATTTGATTGATAAGCATGCTTAGGAATTGACTAAATAAATATAAACCAATTAGCTAGACATAATTGTTTATCAAACTTCAAATTATATGAACATTTCCTATTAAATAAGTAACTAATCTAATTAGTTATTAATTAATTCCTACATCTGTATGGACTTTAGTGATCAAATTGTTGGATACCAAAGTCTTACTTTGTAATGTATATATCTTATACATATATATATATATATATATATATATATATATATATATATATATATATATATATATATATATATATAGATATATATATATATATATATATATATATATATATATATATATATATATATATATATATATATATATATATATATATATATGTATATGTATATACGCTTCATCGTATAATTAACTTTTTGATGAAGATAGAGGGCTAAATGTAACAACCTCAATCATTAAATAAGGTATAAATTTAAATATCTTATAAAATATACCAAGCTTTTAGAAAATAAAATATTCTTAAATATAAAAATGAATAAATAATTAAATAGAGCTTGTCAAGATGAGTCCAATGATATTTATTTTATTTCTATTAAAGTTTATTTGAAATTTCTATCAATTATGAAATTTAACAAGTATATATATATATAATTGAAATAATATATATGTATATATATATATAGAAATTATTTTTGGTTCTTTCAAACATAATAATTCCTTCCTCTTCTATCCCCATTCTCAATAAAAACCCTAGGTGCCAATTTCACAGTACCGATAAAAAGCTTTGCCAAAACTTGTTTTGTTGATGACAAAAGTTGTGGTACCTTTGAAATAATCATGGAAAGAAAGAAATAGAATTTGGTTTTAATAATTCATAAGTATGTAACACATTGTCTCTAATTTTTTATAATATAAGATAGGATTTGATTTTAATTAAGATCCTACTTGGTTATTAGTTGGATGATATATAAAATCTCTTGAGTTTTGTAAGCAAAGGTTTTGTAACAATGGAAAAATAAATGAGGGAAACTAATTGAAGAGAGAGAAAGAAAAATTTCATTAATTTGAATTGAGTTGCATAATGAATTACAAATCTTGATAAATTAAAATTTTTTATAAATTTTTTGTTTTAGGCTAAAATAGATTTTTCTTGATAGATTAAAATTAAAAAAGAATTTGACTTACAATGAGGATAAGTATAAAAAATAAGAAAACCCTTGAGATAAAATTTAACACAAAATTATGAGAGAATAGATTAAATTATTGTAAATCTTATGTTGACTTTAGGGAGTAGATCCTTAATAATTGGTTATAAATCACAATAGAAAGAAAAAAAGGAAAATTGATATTAGAATAGTTTCTAAGGATCCAGGTATATAAACTTAATAAAATTATGATGCAAGTAGGGAATTATTTATAAAATTATTATATTGAGATTTTGTGAAATGAAAGATCATTTCTTTTATACCTTATATATTATATAATTTGATATTAATAACATGACATAGCATATGCAAGTATATTACATTCATTCATCATTAATATTGCGTATTGGTCTTAGTGTATTATTGCATGCCAATGATGAAAAAAGAGTAAGAAAGTAAATAACAAAAGTATTATGTGAGGTAAAATTAAATGCTATGTGTATATATATATATATATATTTATTGAGAATAATTGATTTATAGCTAAAAATCCTTTTATAGTATAGTAAAGATAGAGAAAAAAAGTGAATAAAAGAATTTTGGTTTTTAACCTAATATACTATGAAGAATAAGTAATATTAAAAAATATGTATCCCTTGTGACCAAACCCCATAATACCATTTTTTGTATGATCTGACAACTACTACTTGCATGTGATCTAGTGGTATTGGTGTCATTCACTTTAGATTTCAATGATTGAGCTTCTATTGTGTGATTAGAAGTTGTCTCTTACTGTGTGATCTGGTAATTACTACTTAGTATGTTTTATAGTGATGATGTATGTTTATGCCACTTGTTGTGTGATTTAATAGCTACTACTTGTTATGTAATTTAATGATATTGGGACCACTGGTATCAGACCTAGATGGTTGATCTTCCTTGTGTGGTCAAGAGCTAACAATTTTTTTGGTGAGCTGGTAGCCACTGTTTACTATGTGATATGATAGTTGAGGTCTATAGTGATGATGTATTTTTATGTCATTTATAATGTGATTTAGTGGCTACCAATTATTATGTGATTTTATAATAGATATGATGAGATGTTAGGAGGAATAAGATTAAGATCTTGAGGAAAAAAGTCATTAAGGGAAATCCATGGCCTTTATTAATTAAAAAAAATTGAACAAAAAATAAGAAAAAATTAAAGTTAAATTATATTCGATAAATAAGTTTGCATTTAAGTATTTATGTAAATTATTTATAAGAAAGGGAAATGAGATATGAAAATCATTATGCTCTAAAGATTAAAGGCTATAACATATTTTTATTAGATTTCAAAAACTTTTGTCATGTGCTTACAAAGTTATAGAGACATGATTCCCTCCTTTATTATAGTCATGTCTATCATCATAGTGCTTGAGGTCAGGTCTATTCTATTTTATTTTTATTTTTTTTTAATTTATTTATGTTATTAGTTTATTTTGTAAGTCTTTATACTCACTCTTTTACTTATATTACAATAAATGATATAGGTACATACTAAGTAGAGATATTTAGAAATACACAAGTAGGTATTAAGAACTAGAAGTAAGTTATTTTATGCAAAATAGTAATATTATAAATTATGTTGCATATATCTCATATATATTCGCTTTTGAGGACTCTCTTTTATTGTAATGTAATTTTACTGTGATGATGCATTGTTTGTCGTAGTGTCGATAGGTTTCGCATGGTAATATGCTTTTATAATCATATTGTGTTTTAGTGATGGTATATTTGTTTGATATAAATTCTTATTAATATATTATTCATAAGTCAATTATATGTATTGCTAGTGTTTAAGGGTATTGTTTGTTTTCAAAAATATGAATCTCTTATAGGTTTAAAAATTGAATTATTAAAGAATTAGGATAGTATTTAATCATCATTCCTTAATTGGTAAGCCATTTATTTCCTCTTAACATGTTAACTATATTCATTCCTCAAATATTCCTAATAGAAAGGAATTAAGAATTAATGAATAGGCATGAAAAGTTTGTATTAGAGTGGTTGCATCTTAGAGAATGTATCTTTATATGTTTATATAGATAAACTTGATAAATTTGGATGGTTATGACTGAGGATTCTTGTATTCCATGTAATTATTATCTTTTCCTTGGAGTACCTATTGTATTTAATTGAAACCTTTGGTAAGAATGCTATTTTTCATTAAAGTCTATCCCTGGGAATCTAAAATTTCAATGCCAGGTTGTCAAGTCTTTAGGTTATGGAGTCATGTCTTGTTAATATTATTATTGTGATTAGAAATGGTGATAAAGCAACCAATTTTTCAAAGAAGAAAATGTTATACTTGAATGAGAGAAAACTACCAATGAAAGTCACATCAAGTATATATTTGAATTATAAAATCATGATTCTATATTTTTGGCCCCTAACTTATCCATTGATGTAAGAGAAGCTAAAAAATATTGAAATTTTGGAACAAAAAGAAAGATATAACAATTTTGATGCCTCATTGGAAATAACTTTTAGAATTAACTTTTCTATTGATGCCAATCCATATGTAACTTAGAATGAGAAATCTGAAGAACAAAAAACTTCCACTCTAGTATTGTCAAAGTTTTAAAGGGGTTATCTTCAATAAAGGAACTCCAACCACACCATGGTTTATATAACACCTAGTGAACAACAAAAATAGTGTAATGTTTCACCCTCCAACATTGCTAGTGATTTGATACAGGCTTCTTCAGTTAAACTATTTCTTCATGTTCAAATTTGTTGATACTCTAAAATTAACAAATAATAAAACTACATATTGTAAGATATCATGATATTATTATATCAGTAGAGAGGTCATATGAAAGGCAATCATTTTTTATCTTAATTTTTGAGTAATTTAAAGCCAAATATTATAGAACCAAACCATTCACTTTTTAGCACTAGTAAAGTATTAATAAATCCATGCAACAAAGAAAATCTTGCTAAAGACCTTCATATATATGTTTGTGTTCTCCTTAAGGAGGCTGGTTGGATTGTTCGTATTCATAAGCATGAGGAACCCAAAATTTTGACTATTACATTACATCCCTTGAAGGCATATTCTATTCCCCTTTGCCAAAGTTTGGGTAGCTTGTGGATTAAAGTTATTTTTTAGGTAGTCAATACGTAAAATCTAATAATGTAATGAAGAGATTCTAGGTTAAAATTGATGAATTCTTGAGAGGATTTCTTATTTTCATTGTTATCTTAAAAACATAGAATACCTAAAAAAATCTACATCACTTATGTACCAGTGGAAGGTTTTTGATCTTTTCATTACCATCATATGCATTTGTATGAATTCAGTGCTTTAAGATAAGGAATAATATAAAATGTAGCAAAACGTAAAGTAGAAATTGTAAGGAACAATAATTGGTTCACTTTGCCATCCATGATGTGGATCAAATTCAGCCAACATTTTTTTTTGTTATAAGATGGCTGCTCATTAAAGTCTACAACAAGTTTATACCTTGTAGAATTATAAATATGTAAAAGAAAAACAACCATGAATAATTGGTTCGTGATGCATTCCATGATATATACAATAGAAATGCAAATGTAAAAGCTTTCCTAGTCACATAAATAAGATATTTTACATGGGTAAGTATTTTCTTGAAATTAATTTTAATTTGTCACCAATTTCTTTAATACTTAATACATCCCAAGATAAATCTAGGAGGTTTTTCACTACTTGATTATCTAAATTTTCTTGAAATAAACATGAATTAAAAAATGTGATGCTTTCCACTCCTATCAAAGAGTCTTTTGTAGAGATGATTCTCTCCATGGATTATGTGTTTGCCCCTCAGTTCTTTTTGAGGCTCAAATAGCTTGGTTGAAAATTCTAGCCAAAAAGGTTCCAAAAGAAATTTTAAGAGCTTCTCAAGGTCTTTGTCGAAGAAGTCTATTGAGAACTTCAAGATTATCACTGAAGAATAAGGCATAACAATGACAAATAAAAAAGTTAATAAGACTCTGGGACAAGACTTGTTAATTATATGCTAAAAAAGAATCCCTTTCCAATGAAAAAGGGATTAACAATAATTAAAGTTTGGTGGAAATGAATGTTATCTCCTTTTAGAGTTCAATGGAATTGTTATAAGGAATTCACCTAATTCCCATTGTGATAAAATGCCAAATAATATTTTGTTTTGTATCTTCTCAATCAATAAAGAAGTGGATGGATGTAAAAATGTGAGTAGTGTAGGAAATATTTAAGGAAGAGATATGATAACATGGTCATGAACACTGATGCTCTCACATTAGAGAATTGTTAGATTTGTCTAAACTACCAAAAATGATAAGAAGTTAAATGATGCTTTAGTGGACAATCCATGTGGGTCCTAGCATGCATGTGAGAAAAAGAAAATTGGAGTGTGCAAAAAAAAGTGCAAAAAAGAAGAATTATAGAAAAGTTAGTAAACTTGCTATCCAAACTTAAATTGATGACACCTCAATATAATAAAAGGCAAATATCTTTTAAAATTGATAAATTATAATTAAAAAAATTAGTGAAATGGAATATACTACTATTCCACTACTTTTCTATCAAATTGGATTGGCTTGAAACTATTAAGGAGTAATTGTAACATGAAGAATGTAAATATTTGATTTAAAAAGTTAAAAAAAAGTGAAATATATAGTTTTACACCTGATATAGATGGTATGCTATGTTTCCAAGGCTGATAGTATATTCTTGAACACAAACAATTAAGATGTTACTAAAAAAGCTTGTAACTCTTATTATTTTACTCACCTCGAAAGTAAAAAAAATGTATCAAAAACTTGAAATAGAGGCAGTATTGGCCTAGACTGAATAGAGATATCATAGCTTAGGTCTAAAAATGCATTATTTCTCAAGAAGTAAAAGGTGAACAATAGAGACCTAGTGGATTATTGCAACCCCTACTAATTCCTAAATGCCAATAGGAAACTATCATGATGGACTTTGCTATAGGATTACCAAAATCTCCTATTGAACATGAAGATATATGTGTAGTGGTGGATTATTTAACTAAATAAGCCCATTTTTAGTAATTCAAACTGCATATTCAATAAACGGGTTATCTTAGATTTATGTGTAATAGAACATGAAACTTTTAGGAGTGCCCAAAGTCATTATCTCTAATAAAGATCCAAAATTTACCTCTTACTTTTGTAGGAATGTACATAAAGCCTATGGAACTAGTTGAATTTTGGTATGGCCATTTACTTTTAATCAAATGGACAATTTAAAAGAATAACTAAGACTTTGGAAGAGTTATTTTATTTATGCATAATTGACTTCAACACAGGTTGAGAAAGTTAGCTACCCTTAATTGAATTTGCATATAATAATAATTTTTAATCAAGCATTGAGATGGCTCCCTATGAGGCCCTATAAAAAAATGCCAATCACCTTGTGCTGGTTTGATGGTAGTGAAAAGCAATTAATGAGGTCATATTGAAAAAGCTATTAAAAGAGTAAAGATTAGAGAAGACTAATTAAGATAGGAAAAAGAACTATTTTGACAAGAAATAAAAAAATATTGAATTTTTAGAGGGCAAGCATATCTTTGTTAAAGTCAGCCCTATAAAAGGGGTGGCCCATTTTAGTATGACAAGAAAATTAAGACCAAGATATATTGGGCCATTCCAGATAATTGAAAGAGTAAGCTTAGTTGCATACAAGTTTGCCTTGCTTCATAATTAACGAGGATTTATTATGTATTTCACATTTTAGCTCTAAATAAATACAATGTTGCTCCATCACATGTAGTGTAATATGATTTAAATACTATGAAAGATAACCAAATCTAAGTTATGAAGAGAAGCTTATAAAAATCCTAGCTAAAGAAATTGAGCAATTAAGAAAGAAAGCAATTTCTATGGTTAAAGTACAACAAAAAAAATTGAACAGAACATGAAGCTACTTAGGAACTTAAGGATGAAATGAGGAAAAAGTATATTGGGTTATTTCGAATCTCAATGATGAAATTCTTATAAAGAGAGCAAATTTGTAAAATTATTAATCATTAAATTACTTATAACTTGAACTATCTCATAAAATATGCAAAAAAAAATAAAAAATAAAGTTCTCTAAAATATAAAAATGAATACATAAATGAATAGAACTCATCGAGATGTGTCTAATGATATTTGTTTTATTTTAATCAAAGTACATTTAGAATTTTTGCAAATCATCAAAGATAATATATATACATATATATATATTAACTATTTTTAGTTCTTTCAAAAAAAGTAATTTCTTCGTCTCCTATCCCTATGCCTAACACAAACCTTAGCTGCCAATTTCACGAGACTAATTGGAAGCATTGTTGAAACACATTTTTCCAGTGGCATGAGCTATAAGTACCATTGAAATAATCATGGAAAGAAAGAGGTCTATGAGTATATAACCTGTCATCTATTCTTCTTACTTTTAGTTTCTCTAAGTTTTGTCAATTTAAGATAGGATTTAGTTTTAACTAATATCCTACTTTGTTATTAGGTTGATGGTATGTAAAATCTTTTGAGTTTTATAAGCTAGTATTTCAAGAAAAGGGAAAACAAAGAGGGAGAGAAAGTTCTTAAAGAAATAGAGAGAAAGAGAGAGAGAGAGAGAGAGAGAGAGAGAGAAAGAATTTATCAATTTGAAATGAGATATATAATGACTTAAAAATCTTAATAAATTAAAATTTTGCATATTTACTATATTAGGTTTAAAAGTATGTGTTTCTTAACATTCTAAAATTAATAAATAAGAAGTTTTATTAATAATCAAAACAAGCATAAAAAGTAAGAAAACTTTTGAGATAGAATTTAACACAAAATTATAAGAGAATTTATTAAATCATTGTGAAGCTTATGTATAGTTCCAAGAAAGAGATCTACACAAGTTGGACTTGAATCAAAAGAAGAAGAAAAAAAACAAAATCAATCAGAGTAATCCCTAATAATATAGCAAATAAACTTAAAAAATTATAATATAAGTAGTGAATTATTTAAATAATTATTATATTGAGATTCTATGATATGATTCATCATTTTTATATCTTATATATTACATAATTTGATATAAGAATATGGCATAGCATATCCAAACATAGTACATTCATTCATGATTAATATTGCAAAGTAAACTTGGTGTACTATTGGATACATGCAATGAAAAATAAGAAAGTGAATATTAAAAATTATATGTAAGGTAAATTAACTTATATATATATATATATATATATATATATATATATATATATATATATATATATATATATATATATATATGTATGTTCAAAATTGAGAATAATCGATTTAAAGATGAAAAACTTTATTTAGCATGGTAAAGATAAAGAAAAGAAAGTGAACAAACAAATTTTAATTTTAAGCCTAATATCTTATTAAGAATAACAAATATTGAAAAATATATTTCCCTTATGGCCATATCCTATAAAGTCTCTGTTGTGTAATCTAACAGTATTGGTACTATTGGCATTGGACCTCAATGATTGAGCTTCTTATTTTCTAATCACGAGTTATCACTGGCTATGTGATCTGGTAGCCACTGCTTGTTATGTGGTCTAATAGTTAAGGTCTATAATAATGATGTATGCATATGTCACTTGCTATGTGATTTGATAGCTATCATTTTTTGTATGATCTAAAAATATTGGTACCATTGACATTAAATCTTAATGATTGAGCTACTTACTATGTCATCAAGAGCTAGCACTTATTGTGTGGTTTAATGACCACTGCTTGTTATATAATCTAATGATAGATATGATGAGATGTCAAAAGATATGAGATTAAGATCCTAAGGATTACACCCATTAGGGAAAATCATGACTTTTATTAATTGAAAAGAAAGGTTAGGCAAAAAATAAGAAAACTAAAGTTGAATCAAATTTGATAAAAAAAAATTTACATATGATATTTATACAAATTATTTTTATGAAAAGAAAAAAGGATATAAAAATTATTGTACTCTAAAGATTAAAGATTATAATATATTTGTATTATATTTTAAAAACTTTTTTTATATATTTACAAAGTTTTAGAGATGATTCCCCATCCCTTAAAGTCATGTATATTATTACAATTCTTAAGATGAAGTGCATTCTATTTCATATTCATTTTCAAACTAATTTATTTTTGTTATCTATTTATCTACATAGTCTTTATACTCACTCCTTTACTTGTATTATAGGACATAACATAAGTATACACTGAGTGAGAATATTTAGAAGTACAAAAATATGTATTGAGAACTAAAAATACGTTATATAAATAATGATAATATTATAGATTTTGTTATATATATATATATAAGCTCTTAGGAACTCTGTGATGTGATTTCTCATTTATGATAATGTGATTTTACTATGATGATGTGATGTTTGTCATGGTATTAATAAATTTCTCATGATGATATGATTTTATACTAATATTATGTTTTAGTGATGTTATATTTATTTCATATAAATTATTATTAATGTATAGTTCATAAATCAATTGTATGTATATGGAAAAATTGATAATTTCTAAGGGAGATTTTTTTTGTTTATTTTTTTAAATCTAAATCTCCTATTAGTTAAAAAATTTTGAATTATTAGAAAATTAACAGAGTAGTTAATCATCATTCCTCACTTAGGTAAGTCCTTTATGTCCACTTAATACATCAACTCTATTCATTCCTCAAATATTCTTAATTAAAGAGAAATTAAGAGTTAATAGATAGATGATGTGTGACATTATATCTTGATCTTAATCTTTGATCACCACATTAAAGGAAAAGTCCAATGTCACAAAAGCTTTAACTTGTTGGCATTCAACATATAATTACTTGGTTACAAATTTTGGCGTATTCATCATATTTATCTAAAGATGCATGCATACACACATGCACCCACATGGATGCACACAAACATGCATTCACTCACATGTGTTTGCACATATACACATGCAAACACAGACACACATGCATATGCCCACATACGTGCTCCTACACTGACATCATTTTCTCATAAACTAGTGCACACAAACACATGCTCTCACCTACACATGTGTGCATACCAAAACACATGCACACACATGCACATGCACATGCACACAAGATTATGGGCACACATATGCATAAATACATGTGCAAATATACAAACAAAAACACAAGCACACACACACGTGCTTGCAGGGATACACCAATATGAATGCACGTAAACAAACACACACACATGCGTACATGCATAGATACACATGCACATACATACACACACACACCAACATAGACATGCACATACACACACATGCACACACACGCACACATGAACACAATGACACACAAACACACATACACACACACATAAACATAAGCATGCATAAACACATAGACAGACAAGCAAAAACATGAACATATACACGTACACCTACACAGACATGCATACACAAAAATGCATGCACACACACACATGCACACACTCAAATGTACACAAATATCTAACCTCAAATGAATAAAAGCACTCATGCATATGCAAGCATACATGCATGTATGCACACAAGTACACACATGTGCATGTCCACACATGCCTACACACACACACACTATGAAACACACATGTAAATGCATACACATATATGCATGTGCATGCGTGCACACACATGCATACATATGCACACATACACACACACAAAAGTGCATGCTTGCACCCATAGACTGCATATATGCACATACAAAACACACACACACATCCATATGCTTCCACTCTCACACATACAAACACACACATGTATGCACTCACTCATAAACATATATTTACACAAACATATGCACGCATACACATACACACATACATCGACACACATATACACACACGCACACTGATAGACACACACACATACACATACGCACATGTATGCTTTCACACATATACAACATACACCCACCAACACACACACACGTGCACACATGTACAAACATAAGTACACACACAGAAATCCATACATAGACACCCACATCAACACATATAAACAAACACACACATACATACATGCATGTACACACACATACACACACATGTACACACACATTCCTACACACACAGTCAAACACACATGCAAATACATACACACTCGTGCATGCATGCATGTGTGCACATACATGCATTCATATGCACACTTGAACCCATAAACATGCATACATGCACATACAACACGCATACCCACACGCTTGTACTCTTATATATACAAACACACACATGTACACACACTCATAAACATACACATATATACATGTGCACAAAGATACACACACATATACACTCACATATACACTAACACACATATACAGACATGTGCATTGACACACACACACATACACATGCATGCATGGACATGCATGCATTCACATATGCACAACATGCATCTACTAACACACACACACACACGTGCACACACATACGCATAGAAGTACATATATATATATATATATATATATATATATATATATATATATATATATATATATATATATATGCATAGAAGTACACACACAAACACCCATATCAACACACGTAGACACACACGCACACATACATGCATGCACACACACACACAAATGCATGCACACACATAAACATGCTGCACACGTACACACATACATTAACACATGCATATACATTGAGACACATAGACATGCACACACACATACATGTCTGCACACATGCACATATACATAAGCAAATGTAAACACACATGCACACACATTGACACACACAAGTAGACATACAATTCAAACACTCACACAAGTACACTTGCATTATTATATATTTTTTAATATTAAAATAATTACTCATCATTATTTATGCTTATTTAATTTATTAAATCTTAGTAATTCCAAATGAGGTTTAATTGAAACGAAACAAGATTTGTTGTACTCAACTCAATAAGTTCTATATAATTAAATATGTTTTATATTTTTTTCTACAAATTCTACTTTCAAGAGTTTAGGTTTTCTTTAGGAGGCATTTTGATCAATGCCTAATTTGACGATTGATATTGTTATACTCAATCTTCTTAATAACTTAGAATGCAACTTTCCTAAATTATCCATAATCAAAATTTTGTTCATTTTACCATTGTGTTAAGCATTGCTAAGCTAAAATAATGATTGAAATATGGATTTTGGTATCCAAATGTATAGTAAGTGAATCCTATATATATTGGTGTACCATGCACATTTAGCTAATTTTTAAAATAAATTAAATCTTTTCTTAATAAATCATTGACAAGTCTATTTTACATATTTTATAATTACCAAATTCAAACCACCTTTCATTCTTTTTGGATGTGCCCAACAATAATCAGCTTTTTCTTATTATTTCATGAATTTTATTATTAAAATTTGATAATGACATATGCATGATGTATCAAAAATAGAAAAATAAATGTCAAAATCTTTATTAGAGATAACACAAAAAATAATTAGAAGGAGCCATTCTTATCCCAAAAAAGGCACCAAAAGTGGCCTTTGAGCAAAGAAGTCAATTGAGTTGTTAACATCCTAATACATATAAGAAAATCTATAATAATCAAAAGAGAGAAGGAGAAAATGCAGTTCACTACATTATCAAACTACCTTCATCTTTGCCCTTTAAGCATAATGTTAATCATCAATAAGAACTTTCCTTCCACTTATACCTTTCTGTCAAGACCACTCGCCTGCTAGAACACTTGGCAACCTCCCATGTGACTCTAAGCCTAATGATAGAAGTAACATATGAGTCCTCCTAAACTCCATGTCACCCAAAAAATTATGTGTGACTTTATAGTCATTATAATGTTTAGCATGCCATTATCTTAAGTTAAATTATTAAAGTTGGCCATGACACAATTTGAGGGAGGGAAAATCTAATGAAAGAAAGAGAGGATAAATGAGTATTGTTAGTTAAGAGGATTCCAATGCATGAACTAAGGTAAGCACTACTTGATTAATCCACAAATATCACAACCTTAACCCATAATCAATAGGCAATTTGTCTACCATGTACCTTAACACTATATTTCCAACAATTTATAATAGAAATATTCATAAGATGCTGAAGCTGGTTGGCAGCACAATCAGCTACAACGTGGTAATTTGATTTCACAAAAGATTAAAAAAAGAGTTAGCCATCTCTGTTAAGTGCAATGGTTGATAGAGGGAATGGAGGACAACATGAGCAAAGATACAAGTAAATAGTCAACTACACAAATCCTCAAAAGTTGCAAAGACTTTGGTACAACAAATAGGAGCAATTAGGTTATTCATCTATAACAAAGACAATATTGAAACAACCCCATCACACACATGCTTAAAGAACACAAGAAGCTTGGATTGAACCTTAAGTTGCTAACACAATGAGAAAACATTATTGCATCCCACAAACAAATGAGTTTAGTGTTGATTATGGTGGCCTTGATGCTCTCATTCAAGCACCAAACAAGTTACTTGCCTTCTATAAGAAACACCCGATAAAGTCGACCTCTTAGACCCATTCTGAATAACACACCATCCCAAGAAAGTGGTTGGCCATAGAAAAAGTAAAATCGACCCAAACCTAAATATTCTCCATTAGCAAACAATCACTGATTCTACTCATCACACCTTGTTGTGCTTAATAATTCTATCCCTTATAAATACTAACCATTATATGTAAAAATCCCATTATGAAAAAACAATTTCTTTTGTACCAACCATTTACAATCCAAAAGTTATGGGAATAGGACCGATTTTCTCTTGCATGACCTTGATTATGTGGCAAGTAACAAAAACATTGCTTTACTCTCCCAATGCCCTATTATTGCATAGAATTAGGTAATATGGTTGGTTGGTGTTTTCAAAAAATTCTATATCAGTGAACCGAAACACAGCTAAAAAATGCAAGATTATGTTTAAAATATGGGATAATTTAAATTTTGGAGATAAGTTAAGCCTCACAAACTAACATTATGATTATCTTTAATTTTCTTTCATTTAATCGCCAAATTTTCAGGTAAGAGCAACAAAACGGTCACAAACAATTTACCATGCTTAAAAAAACACTTCGTATAATTAAAAAAACTAGACATAGCCGTTGAGAACTCAAGATCCCTTGTCGGGACCAATTAATCAGATCGCACTCCAACGGTCACCTTACCTCCTTACTGCACATAAATGGAAGTCAGTTCCCCTGTTCTTTCCACTCCATACGCTGTCTCTACCTCTCTCAGCAGAAGCATCGCCGCGCATCACAAATGGCAATGTCCTCCAACACCCGTCAGCACCACACTCACCAAGCTCACCTCCTCGCGAACTATCTCCTCATCGGCGCCGCCTCGAGCTGCATCTTCCTGACCCTCTCCCTTCGCCTCATCCCATCTCCCTGTGGTCTCCTCCTAATCTCCCTCCACGCCCTCACCACCATAGCCGCTGCCTCCTCCGCCGCCTGCCCCTCCCCATCCGACCGCTCCCACGCTGCTCACACCACCGCCGCTGCCCTCACTGCCATCTTCCATGGTGCCATTGCCTTGCTAGCCTTTACCCGCTCGATTGAGTTTCTCAGCGAGCTCCGCTCGTACATCAGAGAAGAGGATGCTATAGTCATTCTCAGGTTGGTCGGCGGCCTCTGCGCTGCCATGTTTTGCTTGGAATGGGTCGCCATGGCACTCGCCTTTGCTTTGAGATTTCAGGAAGGCGAGGAAGAGGATTGCAGAAACGCAAAGCAAGCCAGAGGATTCAGGCCATGGCAGTACTTTCAAGCCTAGCGATGAGTTTCAACTATTGAATCCTGTGTTTATGGATTCAGGCGATGGCAGTACTTTCAAGCCTTGCGATGAGTTTCAACTATTGAATCCTGTTTTATGGTTTCCCTTTTTGTGTGCTTTGTTTTGTTGCATTACGAGTTAATCCATTGTTTGAATGAAGACTCGATACGGAGATATTGCTGTAGCTATGAATTTGCTGCAATCGATGTAGGAATAAATTGGCTGCACCGTTTGGAATGCATTTTTTTATTTTGGAGTACATTGTAAAAAAAAGTTGCTGGACAAAACAATGGAATAAGTACGGTTCAGAACAAGTATATGAAAAATTTGCTAAAAAAATATTATTAAGGGTTATTTAAAAATTAAATATTTGATTAACATATTAGTAATAGATGTTTCCCCA
This sequence comes from Vanilla planifolia, assembly GCA_023846275.1. Lineage (NCBI taxonomy): Eukaryota > Viridiplantae > Streptophyta > Magnoliopsida > Asparagales > Orchidaceae > Vanilla > Vanilla planifolia. The sequence continues at coordinate 27,942,504 of CM043870.1, forward strand.
AGTTATTGAGAAAGTGACTATTTGCTTCTAATATTTGATTAAACCATCAATGTTTTAACTTAAACATTTGATTTAAAATAGGAGAGACCATTTAACAACTTCAGTCTTTATACTTCAAAAATAAATATCAAAAGACTAATCAAACCAATTGGAGGTCTTCTTGGAATGTTTTAGTAACTAAAAAATAGTTAAAGATGTTATAGTTGCTAAAGATAATATTGTTGATTATAATATTTTATGGATTTTCAAATTTCTATCCTTCCATATGTTCAAGCATATGATAGAAGAATAATTGGAATGACTCCTCCTCTAGTTGATAGATTGTTTTCTTATGTCTACCGTTGAGATAGTAGATTAGTTTTCCTAATTATATTAGCTTTTTGAATACATAAATTGCATCTTCATTTGAAAATTATGTTCTTTTTGAAGCCATCTGAAAGTTGAGTTCTCTTAAGTTAAGGATTAGGGATCATTTGAAAGTTAAGCTCACAAATGCATGATTCATTGCATCTTCATTTCAACAATGTGATCTTTTGAGGCCATTAAATTCTCAAGAAGATTTAGTAATCTATTGCATATTCTCTATATCAAAATAAAAAGTTTTAATTAAAAAGTATGAGTTCTAGATTTTGTGCATGGATTTTAGTATAATGCATTTGCTTCTGATTGCTTTGTATGCTAATTGAGTGTTGAACTTTCCATCAGTTATGAGTGCCTAATAACTATTTTCTATAAGTTCAAAAAAATTAGTATGATTTAAGACTATCTTTTTTGTCTTTTTCATGTATTTCCATGTGTCAAATAAGATGCATTTTTTCTTGATGCTATGTATTTTCTTTCATGTTGCATGACCAAGATAAGTTGTTTGAGGGCAATTTCCAATTAATTTTTGCTAAAAATGTTGACATCACTTCTTCTAGGTTTTTGAAACCTAAGTCATTCTCCTCAGTTGATAGACTGACTTTCTCTCAATTGGTCTAATGATGCTTGTGATTGTTCTCAAAATCACCTAATAAAAATTATTCATGCCCTTATTAATTCTTAGTAGTATGGTAAGAAGACGATTTGTTGCAAATAAATAGTATATAGATACTAAGGCAAGAATATGTTTCATAAGATTAAGTCTAAATCTCATAGTTAATGATTTTATCTTCCAATATATCATCTTCTAATTAATTTTTTAAATCAAGTGTCGAAAATGTGTAGTTTTCTTTCTAATAGTGAAAAGATGAAAACCCAAGTATGTTATGGAGAGTTTGGCTTTCTAAAAATTGAGAGTCAAACAAAGTTTTCTCACTTGAATGCATTTTGTCTCTATTAAAGAATTTTTTATGGTGATTGATGTGATGGCCTAATATTCTTTGAAAGTCTATAAAAAATTTTAAAATATTAAAAATTGCTTTTAAATCTCTTCTGCAAGTCTATTATATAATTGAACAACATTGGGTTAAGCATAATGAAGAAATCTTTCTCAATTAATGAGCTCATTTAATTACTTTCTAAAAACTTCCACATGAAGAATGAAAAGGATGAGATTTAATTACCTTGCTTAATCCCCCAAGAGACTTGAAGATAGTCATTTGGCTTGTCATTTATTATAATAGAAGCTTAGGTGCTACATAGAACATTTTTTATCACTATAATAAACTTTCTTGCAAAGTTGAATTTGATGAGAATCTTAGAAATTCTCATGATAAGCGGTCAAAAGCACTCTTAAGATCAAGCTTAACTACATAGTTGTTCCCTTTTATTCTTCTATTTAAAATTCCAATCGAGTCTTGTGCTAAAAAAATAATATCTATAATCTCTCTACCTTTAACAAAACCCACTTGCTCAAGAGAGATGAGACAAGGGAGGATTTTTCAAAGTTTACTAGCCAATAGTTTAGAAAATAATTTTTTAGTAAAATAGTACAAACAAATTGGTCTAAAATTATTAAAAATGTATAGATTCCCATTTTTAGGAATTAATACAAGATTGTGCTTAATATTCTTTTAGAAATTAGAGCTCTAGCCATAAAGTCCCTTGTAAAGTCTAGCACATTTATTGCTATTATATTATAGTAACATGTGAAAAATTTGGCATTGTAACCATAAAGTCCCAAGGCACTATGTTGACCCATTTGAAATACAATTTCTTTAATTTCCTCCATTAAGATTAACTTCATCAATAGGTTATTACCTTCATTTGTTACCAAGGAAGGAATCTGATTAAGCATATTCTCATTGTCCTTTATTTTGAAAGCTGATAACAATTTTTTAAAATGTTGAATTGTAGTTTCTATTATTTTGTCATCTTGTTGAATCCAAATACCATTAAATCCCTTTAAGTTACCAATATTCAATTTATCTCTTCTTTCTTTAACTAAGACATGGAAGAATTTTGTATTCCTTTCCTCTTCTTTAAGCTAGTTGATGTTAGCCTTTTGTTGCCAATAGGCATTCTCCTTTGTAATAACATCAAGGAGGGTTACATTAGCTTTAGTTAGCTCCTTTCTCCTGACCTCATTCTGGGTTGCTTGAAACTAAGCTTCTTTAAGTTTGCATAGATCTTCTACTAACTTAATTGTGTCAAAAATGTTTGCAAACTTTGTTTTGATCCATTCTTTGAGACAATCTTTCAAACCATTTTAACTTAAATGAAAGATCCTTCATACCAAAGAAATTGACTAGTAATATATAGTTTCTTTTCACTCTTTGTGAAGAATTGATGCTTCAAGCACATGTTTTAGACCCAAATTATTTTGGGGTTGGTGGAGAGTGTTTAAGAAAATATAAAAGTAATGAACCATGATCTTAACCTATTTTATAAAGATATTAAATTGTAGTCATAGGAATTTGATCTATCCAATCTTGATTTTCTAACACTTTATTTGGCATTTTTTAGATCCATCTATCTTTTATTTTAGCAAACCCAATAAAAGGAGAATCAACGAATGAGAGTTCCTTGAGATTACACTAATTGATGCAATAAAAAAATTTCTTAAATTACTTTTAGTTTATTGTACTCATCTAGTAATACCGCTACATTAAAATCTTCTCTTACTAGCCATGTCATGTTGGAACTCTCAGCAATTTGAATGTGAATATACCATGGAGATCCTATGTCAATGATTGAGTTCTTAGAATTAATGAATGTGCAATTAGTATTGTCTTAGTTTTGATGTTTGACTAAGAGATTAGTATATTATTAACTCCTAACTATGGTGCTTTATTTAATAATACCAAATCCTAAGTATTTTTAATGAATTTATTCGAATGAATTTTTAGATAGTCGATATTCATGTTTGTGAGAGATTTATAAAAGAAGATGAGCAAATGTTAAATCCCATGAATATTATCTTGATTAGAGTGACAAACTATCAAGAGACATAATTTGAATTTAATTTTAGGTATTTAAATTTTATTTTGATTAGAATATTAGTCTTGACTAAAATATTTATTACAAATCACACAAACTAAATTAAAATTAATCATCTTAGAAAAATATTTTGATATCTAATATTTTTTGTCCATCTTATCTTGATCATCATTTTAGCTTAATCATATTTTTGAAAATCTTAATTAACCCATTACAAAAAATTTGTTATAGTAGAATTAATTAAGAAGAAAAATTTTAAACTTACCAAACTCGTTAACCCATTTGCTACAGTACTTACTTTGGTAAAGCACTGTGTAATTAATAGACTAGTTAACAAGTCAAGAACTTAGTCCTAAACTAGATTGGAAGTGTTTTTTATTGGGTAATTAACCTCACATCCATAAATGAAATATATGCATTGCTAGCCACACAAGTAATGACCTCCCATGTAAACTTGGGGGCAGCCAACCTCAATAGACTACCTTTGTTTTCTTTTACAATATAGGAATAAAACTCCACCTTATTTTTGTGCAACACATTTTCTGATTTGTAGGATTAACCAAAGCCATCCAATCTTGTAATTTCAAAATTGAATGATCTTAATCTCCTAAACTTTTTGTAAAGCCTAATTGTATCCTATGTTTAATCATGTAATTTTATGATCACATAGTCCATCTTTTTCCATATGTAAGATCAAGATCCAGCTGTCCGATCAAGATTTAGATATAATGGTCATAATTAAATCTTATATCTAAATAGTGTCACGTGAATCTCATTCGTCAAATTATGCAATTTTCATGATCGAATGGTCTAAGATTGTTTTTATCAAATGGCTCCTATGCAACGACTATTTTAGCCATTAGAATTTTTAATTAAATAATAACTTTTTTAATTAAAATACACAAACATGATAACATAATAATGGTTATTTGGTGTATTTGGTAAGTATTTTTAGATGTTAGAATATGTTTATAAAGAAGAGAAATATTGAACAAAATTAATAGATGAATTTTTATACAATCTAAAGAAAAGTTTCAAGTCAAAACATTTAAATCATTAGCAGTCCATTCCCATCATCACTTTTATATGTTGATATGTCATTTATTCAGTAAACTCTTGAAATTTTGTTTCTTCTCAAATTAGTTAAGTTTCAATTTTATTTATTCTTAATTAATTTAATTAAAATACTTGTGTCTCGTTAATCATTTTATAAAGCATAAAATATTTTTCAATTAATATTGATTTTATGAACATCGAATATTTTCTTCTATTACCATTTTATTCTGTTGTAAGGCTATAGTAACCCGTCTTATTTGTTTCTTTATTGTGAAAGTTTAATCTACCTATTTTTTTGGCAAAATACTTATATTGAGTATTTGTTTTTGCTTAATTTTTGCTGAAAGTAGATGTATACTTGATTTAAGTCGAATCATCTAAAATTTGTTGGTATACATTTTAATTCTTATTGATTTTTTTATTTTAAATTTTTTATAAACTTTATTATTGAAAAAAATTAATATGTTTTAAATTAAATTTAAAATTTATATAAAATTAATTTTAAAGATTTATTAAACTTATTAAAATTACTTTAAAATATTTTTTTAATATTTTGTAAGAAACTAAAATTTGATTTCTAGTAATTCACCAATTTCTTATTATACCATACTTTAATTGGTATCAGAGGGAAGAATTTTTATTGTGAGAAGAAATTCTCCATGTGAACCATGACCCAAATTTCTACTTCAAAAAGTTTAGGCAAAGGTGCATCTTTTAGTAGGTGACTACTTTTGTGTGGTGATTATTATTTTTATTAAAAGATTATAATGATTAGTTATTTAAAATCGATTAATAGAGAAATTTAGGAGTTAATATAAACTTATTTTAATTTTCCCACCAAGAAAACTCATAAGATATTTTTGTAACTAAACTATTTTATGAAATGAATGAAAATAAAAAATAATAAAATACAATTAAATGATATGGCCATAAATATTTTGTATTAAGTTTTAAATATTATTATTAAATTTAATATGACCATAATAGAATTATAAATTAAATGATATGACCATAATAGAATTATAAATTTAGAAATCGCTTATGAAATTTGTCATGAGTTAAAGATAACTCATGAAAGATCTTTTGAGAAGAATGAAATAAAGAAGTGTAAGAAGAAAAAAAGAAGAAGAAGAAGGCATTGAAGAAAACTTTGAATAACTCAAAAGAGACTAACACAAGTAAAAAGAAAGAAAATAATGAAAGACTATTTTGCATGATGGCTTAAGAAGAAGAGGAAGAAAAAGAGAATCTATCATCAAGTGAGGGGTTAAATTACTAAAACAATTGACTAAAAAATTATTTTATATTTATTAAAAAAATTGAAAATTTGAATAAACAATATAGAATTTAAAGAGGAATATAATAAATATCCAAATCATTATGAACAAATTAGAGAAAAGGATATTTATTTAGAGAATATAGAAAAAGCCAATTATGATTTAAAATAAAAGGTCAGTGAGCATGCATCCTTAGTTAAGAAATTTAATGATTTTAAATCTTTGTACTGTACTTGCTTATTTTCAAAAATAAAACCAATTATTGGAGATATATCTGTTATATGTTAGAAGATCACATATGTATAGACATGTTGATATTTTATATAATTATAATCACAAGTTTACATATCACTATTATTTGTAATCTCATCATACTTTACATGCATGTAGGATTAAAGTTAATATTAGTTTCAAATTTTTTTACTTTTTTATGGATAGTGAAAAGAAATAGTAGCATAATATCACATAAATGTGTTGAACCCAAAATGATTTAGGTTCTCAAATCTAATAATTAAAATTAAGTATTGTACATGAAAATTTTAATGAATAAATTTCAATTAAAAATAGTATGAATATAGATGAAAAATATAATATTTGAGAAATTAAGTTAAAAGATCAACATAAAATAAATAAAAAAATATAGTTAAAAAATCTTAAAACTTCAAAACTAATTTAAAAACATCCTAAAAAACAAGTTATATGTAAACTTTTAATTAGTTTTTAAATTAATCTTATCATAATAATTAATCTTTTATAACAAATTTTAGATCATTATTAATATAATATACCTTAAATAATGTGTTAGATAATAATTATAAAAAATTAATTAAATGAATTTGAAAGAGATTAAGTGTGTTGACCCCTAAACTATTAGATAAAATTATAATTAAAATAAAATATTAAAAAAAATAAATGATCGATTGGTATTAATTTAACAAAATTTTATGCTTATGAATAATTTATAAAATTTAGATTGAGTCCACTTAAGTGATAACAAAAAAGATGAGAGAATAAAAATTGAAAGAAATAAGCATAAGTTAAGAGGGAGCACTTATCTAATCATGACGTATATGTAGGGAGGTTTTATCTTTAATTATTTTATATATTTTTTTTATAAATAGTTTATATTTTTTAAAATTTTATTAAAGATTTTATTATCATCAAAAGGTAGAGATTGTTGTATTATTGATCCTTAATTATGGTGTTTTATTTGATGATAACAAATCTTAAGTTTTTCTAATATATTTGATTGAGCAAAGTTTTAGATTTTAGATAGATTATACTCAAGTTTATAGGAGATTTAAAGAAGAAGGTCAACAAATGTTAAATCTCATAAATATTTTCTTAGTTAGAGTGACAAACTATTAATGATATATTTTGAATTTAATTTTAGGTATTTTAATTTTATTTTGATTAGAATATTAAGCTTCATTGAAATATTTATTACAAGACATATAAATTGAATTAAAATTAATTATTTTTAAAATTATTTAGGTTTTTAATATTTTTAATCCATCTTATATTGACTATTATTTTAGTTTAATCATATCTTTAAGTATCTTAATTAATTTACTACAAAAAATATGTTATAGTAATATTAATTAATTAGTAATAAAATTTTGAAAGAGTATCAAATCGAGTAATTAATCTCACATTTATAAATGAAATATAATGCATCGCTGGCTACATGGGTAATTATCTCCTGAGCAAACCTGAGACAACCAACCTTAAAAAGTTGTCTTTGAGAATCATGCAAAGCTTTAAAAATAATACATCTTTCTTCTCTTTTGCAATGTGGGATTAAAAATCCACCTTATTTTTGTATGACATGTTTTTGATTTGTAAGAGTAACCAGAGTTGTTCGATCATGCAATTTTGTGATCAAATGATCCTTATCTCCTCTACCTTTTTATAAAGCCTTATTATATCCTTTGTTTGATCGAGTCATTTTGCGATCATACAATTCATCTTTTATTTATGCGTAAGATTAAGATTCAGCTATTTGATCATGATTCAGATCTAATGGTCCTGATCAAATCTTATATCTAAATAGCATCACTTGAATAACATTCATTTTTATCATGCAATTTTCATAATCGAATGATCCTCGATTGTTTTGATCAAGTAGATCCTGCACAATAGCTCTTTTAGCCATTATTTCAAGCTTTAGGAATTTTTTATTTAAATAATAAGTTTTTAATTAAAATATACGAATGTAGCGAAATAGTAACAACTATTTGATGTGTCTGGTAAGTACTTTAGCCCATTAGAATATATCTATAAATAAGGAAACTATTAAAAAAATTAATAGATAAATTTTTATGTATTTTAAAGAAAAGTTTCAAGCCAAAACACTCAAGCTATTAGCATCCCATTCTCATTGTCACTTTCATACGTTGTTGCTTCCTTCAGTAGTCAAATTCTTGAAATTTTATTTCTTCTCAAATTAGCTAAATTATTGATTTTCTTTATTTTTATTTAATTTAATTAAATCTCTTATGCCTTTTTAATCATTTCATTAAACAAAGGATTTTGTTTTAATTAATTTCGATTTTATAAACATCGAATATTTTTCTTTTATAGTCATTTTATTTTGTTATATGGTGTAGCAACTTTTTTTGTTTATTTCTTTGTTATGAGTGTTTAGTCTACCTATTTTTTGATGAAAGACTTATATTAAGTATCTATTTTTTCTTTATTTTTGTCGAGGATAGACTTAAGCTTGTTTTAAGTTGAACAACATAAAAATGGTTGGTATATATTTTAATTCTTATTATTTTTTTATTTCATAATTTTTATAAAAACTTATTATTAAAAAAATTAATATGTTTTAAATTAAATTTAAATTTTATAAAAAAATCACTTTTAGAGATTTGTTAAACTAATTAAAATTTCTTTAAAATATTTTCTTCAAATATTTTGTAAGAAACTTAAATTTTAATTTCTAGTAATTCATCTTCCTCTTTTTTAACCACACTTTATAGATGAATTAGCTATTTATAATCCAATATGACATGACAGGAAAATTCTTTTTCTAAAGGATCCTTATCTTGTTTGATTTGTTTCCTTCCCAATGCTTAAATTCCAACTTGCTAATTGAAACATTCATTTTTTATGTGTGATGGGTTCTATTGGTGCAACTAAGAAAATTTTTTATGATTTAGTAAGATTTTTTTACCAGCTAATCAAACTTTTTATTTGTTGTTTACCTTATATTTCATATAAGAATGTCAGTTATTTTGTTTTGCATTTTTTGCAATTTTGATGGCCCAAGAGCTTTTGTAAATTGTTTTAAGACTCATAGTTCTTCTTGACCCTTGTATTTTTTTCTTGGCCTATTTGCTCAAGATTGGAATGAATTCTTTTTTATTGTATTACATTAAATCTGAGCTCATGGCTTTTTCATGCTATTCTTTACTGAATTTCCTTTAGTAATCGAAGATTATACTGATGATGAGTTTTATCATGTGATACTTCGAAATTAATGATATGGACTCTTGTTTACATTTTCTTTGAGATTTTCTTAATATGCTAAATTTATCCATAATTTAAAAGGAGAGAATGTTTAGGCCTATGTCTTATATCAGAGCTCTTTTTGAAGCTACTTCTATTACTAATTTATCTAAACTTAGTAACCCTTCATCTTACAAAATTAGCTTATCATCCTACATTAGATTAGAAGAATTTAGCTCAACCAATGTAGTGTTAACCTTCTACTTGTTTGACATTGGTTGTTGATTTGTTGCCATTTTATTATGCTTGAAATGTATTATGTCATGACCCTTTTTGCAAAAGCCTCAACAGTATCTAGGAAGGTTATGATATTGGATTTTCTTTAAGAAGCCATTGTTTTCCTCCTTTTTTTTTGAAATCCTTATTTTGTTAGTAAATCCTTTTGCCAAAATCTACCTCTATGCAAACCCTTGTAGCCTTAGGTTGGGTTAAGTTAATTATTGTAGCAACTACTTTGATAGGGGTTTCAATTATTGAAGCTAGATAATATAGAGCTACTTTGTTGAAAAATTGGATCGGAAGATACTCCATTGAAACCTAAACCAATGCTAGAGATGGTTTCAAGTTTAGATAAAAGTCAAGGTGCCATTTTAATACCCTTATTTAGAATTTCAAAATATTTCAAGCAATATGAAGCTAATAATGTAACTAGACTTCCTCTCTATGTAATCTAATTAGAACATGATGGTGGTCCAAAAACCCCACTATAAATGAGCTCAATTAGTATGAACTTGGAAGGGGCTGTCATTTTTGAAATCTTATTTTCTTCAAAGGCCACCTTGGCTCTCCTTTTAAGAAGGAAGATGACTTGATATGAATTGAGATGGGTCCACAAACTCACCCAAATCCTCTACAATGGATCTATTAGGGGAGATGAGATCCCCGAGGCCTATCACTTTCAAAGGACGATTCTATATGCCATGAGGCCTAGGAACAAGATAGAAAATCATAAATTGAAGGATAGTAAGCTTACCTTACTAAGTCTAAAGAGCGAATAAATTCTTCCTTAATGTAGCTATTAGCCATTTTTTTCAAAATTTTTGCCTACCTTGTCGTTGGCCTTTTTTTCCAAGTCTCTTGGGGGAATTCTCTAGATAGCTTAAATGTTAAATCATGAACATTGATTTTTAGTATCTTCTTGTTTTAAAATGATATGTACTTTTAATCAAGTTTCTAGAAAGATTCGTAATAGGGTTTTTAGGTAAGAATTTAATAAATCCATAAGAGTATCTAATTAGCTTACTTAGGTCACATTAAACCCATTTCTAATGTATATAACATTATGTTATCTAAAATAATTTAGACTCTCTTTTACTTAATGGGCCAAAGATAATAAATCTAGTTATCACAAATTTTAACAAAAAAAGCAAGAAATTCAATTTTCAACAAATGTCTATTAAGTCAAGGCTTGTCTCCATAGTCCATTATCTTGGAGCCATCCACATTTGCTTAGGTTTTAAATTTTGGAACCCCAAACCATCTTAGGTTCAACGTTTTGCTACTATGTAGTGTTTGTGATCTTAAAATCTTTGCACAATAAATACTTCTCATTTGAATATGAATTACATATATAAAAAAATCATAGGAGCTAATATATTGTAAAATAAAAGTAATCACTGAGAGATTGTGTAATGCAAATGCTACAAAATGTTTTGCTTGTATTCTTTTCTTTCTTTCATTCAATATAATTGGTTTTGCACTAATGCTTTAAGCCTCATAAGGTGCTCATGACATATAACAATGGATTTTTATAGCAATTATCTAGATTTTATCTCCAATATTTGACAAGTGAACCCTTAATCTCTCATTTCCTTCATCAATTTATCATCAAATCTTTTATCAATCTATTTCTAATTTTTAGAGGGGTTTATATAATGTTTACAATGCATAGAGCCCTCACACATGATCTCTAACATCCCTTTAATGTTTTATAAAAAAATGTCTAAACTAACTATTACTTGACTTTCATCTCTATTTATTTTATATGATTAGTAGATTATATTATATAATTCATATATAATAACTAATTTTATTCCATTATAATATTAACATGTCCCAATTTCTTTTATTTATTATGAATTAGTAGACTTAACTAATTATATTGTATAATACAAAATATCATATTGCATGAAAATTTTTTAGGATAATTCAAATGTAATATTTATCATATATTATTTTTATTTCATTGGTCATATTATATAATATACGAATTCATATAGTTTGATAATATTTTCAAAGTCAAAGAATCTGACTTATCATGATATATTTTCTTTGATCCAATCATATTGTATGATTAATAATACTATACTATACAAAAGTTTTAGGATTCTTATACTATACAGAGTGCTCCTTATGCATGCTTTGTCATGTCATTCAACACCAATAGATAGCTCATTTTAACATATTGTACCATTTCTTTCTTAGAGCACTATTGATAAGCTTGGATTGAATTGTTTGATCTTTTGATCATATGCTCATAATAAGATAATCCTTGATAGCTTGTAGGACATAAGGTTTCTCTTTTTCTTCAAGCATATTGGTGGATGACTACTTCCATGTTGCTTTTAAGTATCTCAACTTATTGATCTAAGGGCTTCATTTATCCAAATCATGATTAGTGATTCACTTTATGTATTTATCTTTATAATAGCCTCTAACTCACTAAGTAAACACATTATATCACAAATAAAACTTTTATAGATTTATTATATTAAGACAATGTATTGCTTATAAGGCACATGGGATTCAACAGATTAAAAATATATATTTAGAGGTTATGTGTCACTAATGTCAAATGACTTGAAAATGTCAAGAAGAGTTGATTTTGTTGGAGTGGATTAGGTGTAGGAGTCTTAATGCATTCTTCAAAGAATGTTGTAGCCTCAAGAAAGGGGAATGTGTCAAGAGGTATAGAGAGGATAAAGTAAGGTTCGAACTTACAAATTAATTAGTTTGAAGATAAATACTCATTATGAGATTTATAGGATTAAATCCATTACTAAATGGAGAAATAAAAATATTGGGTCCTTTTAAAAAGATGATTATCATTATCAATTTGATATAATAATTAGAGAATCTTTAAGTGATTATTGAGTCATAAAAATGACAATATAAGAGCTAAAAGGGATTAGTGATCAAAAGGTTGAATGTTAATGACAATAATAAGAAGTTGATTAAGCTATTAATAAGCAAGACTTGATGGTAGTACAATTATTCTTTATGGGTGAAATATTTTGGGAACATCAAAGAGAGAGAAAATGCTTTTTGAAGTTGAATATTTCTATCAACAAGGATTTCATATTTGAGAAATCCATGATCTCATCCTTGGAATTTAAGGATTTCAAAAAAAGCAAGCTTAGGTTAAGAGGATTGAAGAATGTCCCAAGTGTTATAGAAAGCTTGTGTTATGACTAAGGTGGCCCACCAAATAGCTTAGCTATATGAGGTCATTTATGAATATGGTTCCTCACCTAACTCTTTTGGAAGAAAACTTAAAGTGGCTAAGATTTACACAAACACTATTTCCATGGACATATAATGACCAAAAGTCTTTATCGTGACATACTTTGGTTAAGTCCGGGAATATTATATAGCATGACACTCTACAAAAAATGTCACACTAAATATTTTTTGAATAAAATTAGAATTTTAATAGGTCATAAAATCCCTTACGAACTATTTTTTATTAATGACCATGAGAAGTAGGTATGGATGAGTTGCAAATAAGTGTAGAGGTTAAGACTAGTGAAAGCAATGTCATTGTTGACATTAATAAAATAGTGGAGCATAAGAATGACTTTATAGGTGGCACGAGATTATAAATACATGCAAGATGTCATGACTTGATCAAAATCTTCCCGATTAAGCCCCTAGGCCCCACCACTTACAAAATTCACACGTGCATATCATTGCAAACATAATTTTGAATATAAATGCATAAACTAATATATCTTATTCTAATGTATTTTAATATGGGGACTATCTCATGTTTTTTGAGGTGATAAATTATTTTTCTCACATTGAATTGCATCATTTGTGTAGTCTAACCATCTCTTCTTATCCTATTCTGTCGGAATTGACTTTCTTTGCTATGTCAACTCCATTCAATGTGGTGAAGGATAATACGTTATGGAGTAGAAGCATAATCTTCACAACATAAAAGTCTCAATCAAGGTTTTCAAAGAATTAGAAGAAGACAAAGATGACTCTTTAGAAAAAGTTTAGGATCCTAAATGCAATAAGTTATAGGTTTTTATTTTTTATACTATTTGAAAATTTTGAAATTTTTATTTAATTTATTTCAAAAATTTATATATCATTTAAAAAAGATATATGACATTTAAAAAAAATGAACTATAAAAATAATTATAGAAATTATTAGAAACTTCAAGACATTAAGTTAGTAGAAATGGGAGTTCTATAAGCATTAAAATGAATGATCATAAATTTAAATAATTAAATAATTGATTAAGCTAAAAGTCTTATGATGATTTAATAATTATTAAAAAATATTAAATAAATTTTAAAAATTATAAAAATAAATTGAGACATAGATATTATAAAGAAGTTCAATAACAAGTATCATAGCTTGAAGTGGAATTGTTGTGATAAGAAAATTTTAAGAATAATGTTTTCTAATGAAAATAATAAAATAATAATAATAAATATTTTAATATTATTAAAAATATTAAATGATGTTAAAATATATAAAACTTGACCAAAATGTAGAACTCTAAAATTAGTAACAAGCTTTTGGGAATTATTTTGATGGAAAATTTTAGAAATACTCAAGATTTAAGTTCTTTTTAATTTAAATTCTAAAAACTAAATTCCTAACCTACAAAACGAAGAAGGATGGTGTTTCTAAGAAGCAGAAGGTTCCAAAAGAGAAGGGGATGTAGCCATTAAAGAAGAAAAATGGTTGGGGAATTAAATATGGTGTTCAATGAGAAGTTGAAAGGTCAAAAGCAAGAAAAAGACACAATTGAAGGTTTTAAAGGGAAGAGTTTTAGGCATTGTAAGGTTTTTGAAAAATCCCAAGAAATTAGCTATGTTAACCAAAACAAGCCAAGCAAAGAGAGAGTAAAGTAGGAAAGAAATTGAAAAGGGAATTAAGAGAAACTCTAAAGTAATAGTAATCAAAGAATGAAGATCATAGAATTACAAGAATTTGTGAATGATAAGTTTTCAATCAAGCACATCCTAATGTGAGACCACTATAATCTATAAATTGAGATAGCAAAGCTATATTGCAAGTATGCATCTAATTAATATATTAGTACTTGAAGTGTAGTAATCCCAAATAAAAATTAAAATTAAATCATGAGATTTAGGATATGTATACTAATATGATGTTGTTTGTTATGTAATGCAAATTAATTCCTTTTATGTATTATATGAGCATAACGCAAAGAACTGTTAAGGGCTTTTATTATTTTTTTATACCATATTATATAGGATTAAAGAACCCAATAGATAAACAAAGAAAAAAAGACTATTTTATGAGAAGTTAAATTGTTTCTAAAAAATGAATTGAAAAATAAAAATGAAAAGAAGTTAAAAACCAGGTGGTTGAAAGAACAAAGCAATGATTTCAAAAGAATAAAAAGGGTTATTGCCAATTAGTTGTACTTTATTCTAGAGCATGATATGGAGGTGGAGTCAAAGGAACCATCAATAAAGCATATCTCATTCTAAAGTATAGTTTGATGGTGGAGCCCAAATGTTTTAAAATGTATTAAAGTCTTGATCTTGAACTAATCTATATTGAGAAATAAAACAATTGAATAAAAGTACAAATAAATAGAGAGCTAAAATAAATTCAAATTATTTCTTTTATAAAGAAAGAATAATCAAATGTTAAAAAATGACAAATTTTAGTTCTATGCTTCTTGCCTATTATTATATACACTATTATTTGATCTTGACACAATATATTGTATGACCCAAAAGTTATACAATTTTACATGCATATTATATAATTTTGCTCACTAAGCCAATGTTGGTTGGTTTAATTTATTCTATAACCTATGCTTATATTTATAGAACTTAAATAGAGTTTTGAAGGAGATAGTTTATTTTTATGACAGGTGTTTTAATGTATCATATGTTATATTGTAGAAGCTTTTATGTCAATCATTTTTTTTCTTGCACAAATATGAAAAATTTACTAATTTTTTTGTACTATGATAGTTTATTATACGAATATTAACTTTTAAATGATATGTATTTATTTTATTGGTTTCATTTGGATTTAAAACAAAATTCAAGTTATTGCCTTATAAAAAAATTATTTTACAAAAAAAATAAGTGATGTGGTGCATCTGAAAAGTCACTACATATAAGATTTTTTATGTTTTTGACTCCTAGCAATGTGCTTGTTTGATGATAAAAAATTCTAAGTGTTTCTAATAAATTTAATTAAATAAATTTTTAGATTTTAGATAATTTATGCTTATATTAGGAGAGAATTTAAAGAATAATATAAACAAATATTATATCACATAAAATTTGTGCTAGTTAAAGTGACAAATCATCAAGAGATTTGTTATGAGTTTAATTTTAGAAATTTTATTTTTATTTTGATGAGAATGTTAATCTTAATTGAAATCATTCTTGTAAAACATAAAAATTAAATTTTATTTAAATTAATCATCATAAAAAATATTTATATTTTCAAAATAGTGATCTATCTTATCTTGATCGCCTTATGAATCATTTGATCTTAATCATATCGTTAGAAATCTTCTTTCAATAAACTATTACAAATTATATTATAATAATAATTAATAAATCTAAATAATAATAATATTAATAAAAAATAAAATAAAAAAATAAAAATCAAAATAAAAATAGCTTAAACTAACCTAACTCTAAATCCTATGTGTTACGTCAAAGCACTACTCTTAAACTCATTCGCTACAGTAATCAGGTCAAGACATTATTTTTGGACCCAGATGGAATCACGTCAAATCAAAGCATAACTCTCTTATCTTTGAATCAATTAGCATTTATTTGTAGCATGGGTCATTACCTTTTAGGGGGCAGCCTACCTTAATGTTTTGGCCACTTTATCGCACACAAAGCCTTATACGCAAAAAACCCTATTTATTTTGGCCATGTGGGACTACAAACATAACGTTACTTTGTGTGGCTCATTTTTGAAATGTGGAATGAATTGATACTATTTAATTACACAAATTCACAGTTGATTCCTTCTGATTTTAAAAAAACAAACGATTTTTAATCAGTCATTCGATTTGGAAATGTCATGATCTAATGATCATACATTCATCTACTTTTCAAATGCTCTCATATTTAATTTCAATCTTTACTACTTTTAACAATTAAAAAATATCTATAAATAGGAGATTTTTTGAATAAAATTGATAAATACATTTTTGATGAAAATTTGGTAAAATTTGAAGAAACATTTCAAGTCATTCAAGCAATTAGTAGTGAGTTCATTTATCAAGCTTCAAATCCTCTCTTCTTTTTAAATTAGCTAAGTTCTATTTTTTTTATTTTAAATTAATTTAATTAAAAGAATTGTGTCTTATTAAGCATTTCATTGAGCATGAGATTTTTGTTTGTATCGAGTCCACTTTTATGTCACCAAATTCTTTTTTTTTTATTGTTGATTTTATTTTGTGGTAAGATTATTGTAGCATATCTTTTTTATTTTATTATTGTGATGGTTTAATTTACCTCTCTTTTGATGAATTATTATATTGATCATTTTATTTTTTATTATTTTTATTAGGGGTAGAAGTAAGCTTTTAAGTCAAATCACTTAAAAAATTTATTAATCATAAATATTATATGTATATTGTTTTAAACATAAAATATGAATTACTTGAAGCTTTCACTTGATTACAAAAGATTCTTTTATTATTTAATTTCAAAAGAGCAAATGTTTGCTTTTGTTGTGGTTTTATAAAAAACAAATAATTATTTTTATATATTTTCAAAATATTTGGAGTAAAGAAAAAGAAATAGATTTTGTAACATCAAAATCTAAGAAAGCTAATAAGACACATATAAAAGAGTCAAACTTTGAGATAAATACTCATAGAAGAAAACTTACATCTCATCTAAATACTTATATCTCTTCACATCTTATTTTTTTCACATTTTATATATTTTGTAAATCTTTTATTTTAATATAATAATTACACCAATATAACATAATAGATTGCATGTTCGTCATATGTCAATATCAAAATCTCATGATAGAAACATAGTCAATAGCAAGAATACAATAATTCCAATAGCAAGGATATACTATAAGGCATATCAACACTAACGTCAATAATAAGTATCATGACATCACATGGATCATGTAATAGATATAAAATAATACCAATACATTATCACACAATAATAATTTGGTAACAAAGAGGATAAGAATCATCTACTTTGATTTATGCAACTAAAATATTCTCTTCTAATATTCACAAAGAAAATTTTCCTTGTTTTCATACTTCTTGTAGTTTTTTGCACGTTACATACTAAAATATTTATTTAAATGCTATAATTAGTCTTTTAAAAATATTATCATTTTTTCTAAAATATCATTTTTCATCTAACCTTAATTCTTTGATATAATTTATGATATCACAAATAATAGTCATGCAGCATGATATTTTGATTATATCATATGATCTATTATAGACGACACAACTACTCTTGAATGACATGATTGTTTGGCACAATCAATGAATCCTTCCATATAATTAACCCAAAATCATTGGTATTGACTAGATTAGGTTGTCCAACCCATGTGATTTAACAATCTAATCAAGTTGTATAAAGTTCAAAATTACAACAATAGCAGTCAAATATCTTCAAATATCACGAGAAATTAAATTTAAACAAAAAAACACATGGAACACTTTAAATAACCATTTAAGTATGCAAAATAAATTATAAAATTCAACTTTCATTCAACTTATTAAAGTTATTTACCTCTTTGATTTCTATTTCTTTCCTCCAACATTAACTGCAGCTTTAACATCACACAACTCATTATAGCTTCTTTATAGCATTGAAACTCCATTGCACATATTTTTAATGGTAAAATCCATATTTTTCCTAAACCTCTCTCTTACCTTAAGTTTCTCAGATCACAACCTCTCTCTCTCTCTCTCTCTCTCTCTCTCTCTTCACTCCTCTTATTAAATTGTTGAAGCTTGCCCCTTCAATTCCACTAATGCCAACTACTCTTTAACACTCCTCTTAGTCCCCTAAGCAAGTGTGTAGTTTTAAATTGCTAAAATATTTTATTTTGAGTTTTTTTTTTAAATAATTTTGCTTTTCTTCAAAAAGATTCATAAAATCATTATGAATTCTTATTTAATAAAAGTTTCACCAATGGATTGATATGAATGAGTAAATTCTAAAAATATAATTATTTTTATTTTGATATACTTTATTTTCAACTCACTTTGACATACAAATTGAAGATTGTATTTAGATAACATAAAAGTAGTAAAATATTATAATTATTCATAATTAAATATTAAACATATTTGTTTTAGTGAGAAATAAGTTCTAGAGCATTGCATGTCTCTCCTCAAAATTTCAACCTTAAAATAAAAAATATAGCTTAAGGTATTTCGTTAAAACTTCTTCAATGTGACTTCAATTTTCTTTTTTTGTCAAAATGAGATACACTTTTCATTGAACTAAATCTCTAAAACACATAATCACTATCATAGAATTCTATGTTTTCATTGTTGGAATCTAAATATTTATTCTATCAATCTTGAGCTATTTTGAACTTATTTTGAATAGTCTTTTCTTTTTATTTATTTCACCCAATAATTCTAGTCAGGCTAATGCTTTCTCCTTAGTTTTATTTTAACATAGAAGAAATTTACACTTTGTTACATATAAATCTAATATGGAGCCATAACAATGCTTGATTAATGATTATTATTGTAGGTAAACTTTACTATGAAATATTGCTTTTCCAAATTTTTTCAAAATCTAACACACATAATATCAAAAGATCCTTTAATGTCTTAATTGACCCTTTTATTTTTTTTTACTTCAATTTGGGGGATAAAAAGTTGTGTTAAACTTCAATTGAGTATTGAAGGCTTTATGGATACTATTAAAAATGTGAAGTAAAATTTGGACCTATATTTGATACAATAGCCATAAACATTTTATATAAGCTTATAATTTAGTTAACATAAATCTTCATTAACTTCTCAATAGAATAAATATTTTTTATTTGATAAAAAATAAATTGACTTTGTTAATCTATCTCATATAACCCAAATGATGGCATGTCCTTACCCAACAACAAAATTTATGATTATCTTTTCTTTTCTTACATAGGAATGAGCAAGCATGCAATAAATCATTATGATGTTAATGCTTTCTTTTGACTTCTTGACAAATTAAATCCTTTCTTACTAATCCAATTGCATCTTTTTTTTATTTCAGGATACCAAAATATTAAATGAAATTATGTCTTCCTTTAATACCTTCCTCAACCTTTTGGTTAGGATCAATTGTAGTGTAATAACATCTACCTTAAATTCTTGTCATCTAGATCGTATTTTTTTTCAATTTATGAGAACTCTTTCCTTATCAATGTTGAACTTCAATTTTCATCCTCTATAATTCTAAATTATCTTTTGGAACTCAAGATTCAACACCTAATTCTTCTTTTTAACTCCAATACAAATATGACTTCATCACTATTTGGAAATGAAAGATCACTTCTTATCTCTTCTTCTTTAAGATTTAACTTATATAACTAAAGAAACTATTATTCATCAACCTTTCTCATCTTATCATACTGAAAATATTAATCATATTTTTTCTATATAGTAGTTCGTTTCTAGAACATGATCTTTAATCAATGGTAGCTATTATTGTTGTCTCAAGTTTAATTTCTTTTGTATGAAAATATTTTTCAAATTTTAATGATTAAAGAATGCATCACATTTTACTACATACAAAAAATGTATTTAAATCATGAAAGAAAATTAGTGTAGTTGAAGGAATGGAAACTCCACAATGGCTAGTGCTCAGTGATTTATGCTTGACCATGGGGAAGGCTAATTAGTAGCAAATGTTGTGCTACAATAATGGCAACTTGGGTAGAGGATAAAGTATATAATGAGAAATGTTGGAAAGGATTTTACAATTGTGGTTGATGATATGTTTTAGTTGCATGTAATTTCAAACTGTGATTAAGTGTGTATCATATAAATATGACATATAAGATATATTATTAGTGTCATGCTCACATTATGGTATCAGTAGTATGATAATATATAAGTGATTAATTATGAAATTAAGATTCATAAATAATTAACTAAAGAGGAAAAATATTCATCATTGTACAACTACTTTATATGTGACATGTGTCGATGTAGTGCCCATGTTACCACCAATTATTGTTACTTATTCAATATGATAGTAGGTTTACAAAAATTTAGTTCAACCCACCTAGTTATTATATAGACAATGATGACCTTCAACTTATATGAACAGCTTATCTTATCAATTGGAAATTAAATCCTTAAAATTAAGAATGAAAAAATATTTGTGAAAAGTTTAAATTGGAGTTCGAGTTATCTCACGAAAAAAAATGAGAAAGTCTAAATAAAGAAATGGTTAACCACCTTCCATAAGATTAGTTGTTTACCTACCAAGTACAACCTATCAAATGGCCAACTACCAATTTAGCCTAGGAGAAAACTACCCACAATGGTAAGGTAATTAATTGGAAATCAAACAAAAACATTCTTTTTATAACATATTTATATTTAAGGTCATAAATAATTAAAAATTCAAAATACTAATAACTTTTATCCTAATCCTAAATAGTCATGAACTTAATCTAAACTAACTAATCACATAAAAGAACAAAAAATGCTTTTATTTCTACAAAATATAATCGTATTTTTAAAAATAATAAAAGATAAATTTGATCAAAATTTTGAAATTTACTTTTCAACAGAAAAATATCAAAATAGAAAGCTTTTTAAGACCTTTTACTATAATAGTTTTTTAAACTTATCCATTCATGCAGCAAATTAATATGTATTTGATTTTGATATTGCTTTATTAGATTAAAATAAATGTTTTTAAATTGCCAAAAAATTGTTTTGAATAAAATTTTCCTTTATGACATTATTAAATTTACTACTACTTTTTGGGTGCAGTAAAATGTTGCAGGCTTGAAGCCGTCCCCGTTGCATGGAGAAAAATAACGGAAGGTCTTTTTCGAAATCGTGTGACCCAGCTGTCCCAAGGCGGCCAGCTCTTGTTTGAAGTGAAGAAAGGAGAAACACAACAACGCTCTGCGACAGTTTCCTCCCACCATATTCTCCGCCTCGCAATGCCCTCCAAGGCCTCATCTTTCATGGCCCCTTGCCCTGTTTTAGGGTTCGCACTCTTTCTGTTTGAAATGATGCTTTCTTGATTATTCTTTGGCTCTTCGTGTTGGGGTTGTTCTCACTCCATCGTTTCTTTCTATATAAAAAATGAAAAAAATTTCTAGGTGTCCGATGTAGTCCTTTTCAATTCCTATCTATTAGATTCATATAACAGATCTTATCGCGTCCCGTCAGACTGAACTTTACCATTTCGGTGAATTGTAGTGTTTGATCTCTAGTTGTTGTAATATTTGCTTCGATTTGGTTCTTGCGGTTCGACATAAATGAATTCGGATTGGAATTCTACTTGTTGAAAACAGTTGATTGGATCTTTTTAAGGAGTTGTGAATAGATTTGAGTTGGCATCATTGCACGAGTAATTGACTGCGGTGATAAAAAAAGTTAGTTGCGGTTGATTTTCCTTGGACATGCATGAAAAATTACAACTCCCGATTTTTGTTTTCTAGTTAAATAGCTTTTTTATCATTCTTTTTTTTTTTTTTTTTTTTTTTTTTTTTTTTTGACTAATGTTCAGATAAGTGGAAAAGCTTCTATTTTTCCTAGAATAAGGAAAAGATGGTTTGGACAACATCTGCTTTATCAGCTAGGCACTCTTCTTTTAAGACCTATCAAATTACTGCGTGGAGGAAGTCAACTACTTGGAGTTTCCCATTTCTGTAGTATCTCGGGCTTGAACTCTTCTTTGCAAATTGAACTGGTTAGTTGCATAACTTTTTCGTAACAATATTAGCAAAACAGTAGTTTATCTGCCCTTAAAGTGTTTATCTTTTTCCAGTCTTACCCATTAGTCAGCTCCAGTTACCTTACTCTATTACCTGCTGTGATAATTCATGGAAACGCTGAATAGTTGTTGTCAATGTGGTTTGAAATCATATTAAACTAATTTTTTCTTGTAAATGCCACATTTTTCTTCACAGCTCTATCCTTCTAGAAAATATTTTAAGACTATAAAGTCTTGTATAACTTTTTATAATGATTTTCTTTAATTTTGCATTCTTTAACCATTATGTATTGATGTTGATATTTAGCTATGAATTTGTTCTATAAATTATTTAACGTGGAGAAATTA
Organism: Vanilla planifolia; assembly: GCA_023846275.1. Lineage (NCBI taxonomy): Eukaryota > Viridiplantae > Streptophyta > Magnoliopsida > Asparagales > Orchidaceae > Vanilla > Vanilla planifolia. The sequence goes on from CM043870.1 coordinate 27,965,201, forward strand.
CAAGTCCTTTATTATGGCTTTGTTTGACAATGCAATTTCTTTAAACGCAAAGGTTTCTGTTCCTTAATTCACCTGATTTTTTAAGGGTGATTTGCATCATGAATGTGGTTTTAAGATCAATTCTATATTTTAAGCAATCATGTCCATTCTGCCTGAGGATGTTTTGTTTGTAGTTATGTAGCTAGCGAATGTTAGGAGTAGACAAGTCACATTCCAATGTTATGGGCAATGACTCGTCTATGCAGTGTTGATAAAGGCATTTGCTGCTACTTTGTGTTAGCTTCAGTTTCTAGAAGACTTTGTTGCAGTGATGGTCTTAAGGGCTAGTATCAGAATTGGTTGTGAATTTGAATTCAGATAGTTGTGAGGGGTCATGGCATTATTACACGTTATGTGTCCAACATTTACTTCCATATTGGTCAAGTCACATTCAAATGCTGTGGGTGCTGACCTTGCACTGTCTTGATAAGAAATTTGTTACTTCTTATTATCTTGTACTTTTAAGAGAATTCATTAGACCAATGGTCCTAAGATGTTTGAGATTGTTGTCAATTTTACAGGTACCTTGCCTACATGATAACTATGCATATCTTTTGCATGATGTGGACACTGGCACAGTTGGTGTTCTTGATCCTTCAGAAGCTAAACCTGTCATAGAGGCACTAACACGTAGGAACAAGAACTTGACATACATACTGAATACTCATAGTCATCATGATCACACTGGTGGGAATATGGAGCTAAAAGCAAGGTATGGTGCAAAGGTATGCGATATGGTCTATTTTTTTCTTTTGTAAAAATTTGAATTTGGGTTTGGTTTGTTTCTTTCTTCTAGTCTTGGCTAGTGTATGAATCTGCCATCCTCCAAAGTATGTGTCCTTTATGTAAGTTATATTGAGCTATGCTGAGTTATTATTAGCTAAGCTGAATTTAAATGACTGATTCATGGTTTCATGAGCATTGCCAATTTAATTGAGTTTAAGAATCAAAGCAAAACCAAAGGCTTTGGTTATTCTTTTTGAAAGTATTGCGAATTATAATCATATCTCTAAGGCAGTCTTAGTTTAATATTTTTATAGTTTATTTCTGCATTTCAACATTAAAAACCAAGAACTATTGCTTGTATAAGTGAAAATCTCTGTTTTTGTGTTAATGTCAACATAGAAAATGTTTCAACTTGTTGGTTTCAATGTTTTATCTTTCTCTAAAATAGCATTTGGTCTCGTGCAGGTGATTGGTTCAGGCAAGGGCATGGATAGAATACCTGGCATTGATATAGTCCTTAATGATGGAGATACGTGGATGTTTGCTGGCCATCAGGTGCTCGTGATGGAAACTCCTGGTCACACAGAAGGCACGAGTTGTTATTCTAGTTCATTTCAACCAGCACTTTATTTTCATTCCCCCATAATATCCTACATTGGTTGTTTATGTGTATTTTGTTTTTGGCGTGGAAGACATGATATTATTGGTCCAACGACCCATTTAAATATTCCTTAGTGCCTTTCAACCCGGACTTTTTGTCTATTTTAGGAGCCTTAGTGGAAGATAACCAGCAAATAAACAATCTGGTAAACTATGATTTGGTTTTTTAGTTAAGTTCTCATCCTCCAATAATAGTTCTTGCACTCTTGTTCTGGACCCTTGAACCCAGTTAGTCTTGTTCACCTTCCTCTTGATTCTCACGTTTTATGAGGCAAAGCCAACAAAACACCTAAATTATTAGAGAACACCACAGCATGACAAGACAATTTGGCTACATTAAGAAAGTGAAAAGGTCATGGACAAATGGGAAAAGGGAAATAAAAGATAATGCATATATGCTCCTAAACATAGTTAAGTTATGATATTTTTTTCTTGGAATTCTTAATAAAAATAAATAGATTATTTTATGGGATAAAAATGCATCATGAGTATGTATTACAGAACACATCTTATTTTTGCTTACAAATCGATCAAGTCCTTGTGCTAGATGATTGGGTTAAAGTTTATCTACAACTGTGAGTGTTTAGTCATCATCTTACTAATCTTTTATTAGGAACATGCCAAGTGCATGTTTATTTTTTCGCTCCTCCCCTTTTGACCCCTTGGCGTTTTGCATGTTTGACACCATGCTCTCATGGCCTACCTTATAAGTGTCCATAAAGTTATAGGTGTCTGTGCTTCATTAGTCAAAGTTGATAGGCATGTTGAAAGACGTCATATATTCTAATATCTGTTTGCAATGATAAAATTAGTATTTTGATTCCTTGAATATATTATTGTTAAATGTTTTTGATAACAATTAAAATCTTTGATTATGGTTTACAGCTTTCTAAAGGATAAGGCTAATGATAGTAAGGCAAGATTAAGAACAAATATGGTTTTGGTAAAGCTGGTTTTTTAGGCAATTACTGATTTTTGTGATTTTATCTCAAAATTATATATCCATTTCTGCATTTACAGATTCTTGTGTTATTGATTATGTTACTTGGCTAACGTGAATAACGTGTAAACATGGATTTTTTTTCTTTTCTGTATGAAGCTGGATCATTGTAATAAAATTATTCTGTATGCGCAATATAATTTCCTTTGCCTTCGCATCTCAATCCAAAAGCTACTTTTGTATCTCCCCATCCTTGCATAATACTATCGAGTGATCAATTTAGCCCTAATGGTCAAAGGGTTCCGTATAATATGAAGAATTGTTGTAAAAAAAATATAAAGCAAGGCATTTTATAGCTTTCATTGTTTATCTTTATAGAAGCCATAATTTGAATAGCTTTTGCCTCAATAAGAAAGGAACAGTTTTTCCTGTCATTGCCGTTCCTTCATATCAAATCTGAAAGACCTAAACTATTATGCTTTGAATTAATGAACAGATCACATAAGCTTCTACTTTCCAGTATGGAAAGCAATATTTACTGGAGATGCTCTATTTAGTTTATCATGCGGGAAACTTTGTGGGGGAAGCCAAGATCAGGTAATCTCTTTTTTTTGTTTTTTTTTTTTATTTTTTTTACTGGCCAGTTCTTGTTTCCCTGTGCGGTGATAAAGCTAAAGCCGCAATTCTTTATGGCAAGAACTGATAACTTCCTTGCAGATGCTTGCTTCACTTCAAAAAATCATGTCCTTGCCTGATGATACAAGTATATACTGTGGACATGAATATACTCTGGTATATGTTTCCTTTGAACTTTAAAAATGTGATAGTTCTTTGAGAATAACATATCTTGCAATCAATTCTGATATCGTTAATTTGATCAATTGTGAACAGAGCAATTCAAAGTTTGCCTTGTCCATAGAGCCCAGGAACAAAGAACTTGCCGAATATGCTACCCAAGTTGCTCGGCTTCGCCAAAAGAACCTTCCAACGGTAACCATCTGAATGTTATGTTCATGCGCTCTACTTGCTTATGAGCTGCCATTTATAATCACGTAGTGTTTATTTTTCCCTGAATACCTTAGAAAAGGACTGTGTATAAGATCCTTTGTAACTTGTCATACCTTAGATACCAACGATGCTGAATAAGGAGAAGAGATGCAACCCATTTTTAAGGATTAACAGTGCAGAAATTCGGCGGAGCTTGGGTATTCCGGCCGATGCCACGAATGCTGAAGCGTTGGGCATTATCTGCCAAGCAAAGGACAATTTCTGAGTGCGACTCCACAGACAAAAGTTTCCTTTCCTGCTCAAATTCATTACACCATTAAAGTGTGTTAAGAGTTCCATGGTGAATGCCCAGAAAAAAAGAGATGACAAGCGAAAATGTTCTTTTCTGTACATGAAAGTAGCTTATTGTTATTTACTAAGTTCATGATTTGTATTGAAAGATAGATTAACATGTAAATTCTACTTTATTTTTTGACTATAAAATAAGAAAATCTTTGATATGAAAAATTTAATAAATGTGTTAATCAAGATGATCATTGTTAAGAAATCAAGATTTTATTTCATCTTGTTGACTTGTGTAATTTGTTGTTAAGAAGGAGATTATTCGAAATTATGTGTTTTCAAATAAGAGTATTAAGTTGTTGATCAAAAACTTAATTATAAGTTACTCAATCGTTAAACAATCCATGATTGAAAAAGAATTAAAAGAGACAATAATAAAAGTTGTCAAGTAGTACATTGTGGAGGCAACACGTGTGGAAGCTTGATGAACGCGTGTCAGAGTATGTCTAGTAGCTCGTAGGTCAAGTAGCTGAGCACAAAGCACTAGCATGCATATGGGGATGTTGAGATGCATACACATTGGACCCACACACTTGTGCAACACTTGTGGCTGCACTTACGGTTCAATGCGGTTTGTGTTATAGGTATACATACTGCGTGTGCGGCTAGAATGTTGTCTGAGTTGGTGAACAACATAGCAAGGCGTGCAATCCGTGTGCGGATGGCTTGGGCAGTTTTTTTTCCCCGTAAGTTTTTCGTCAAATGCTCATGAAATTTGTAAAAAATAAAAAGAATATGTATTTTATAATAAAATATTACATCAAATCTTTAAAATCGAAAGAATGATAAATAAATTAAGAGATTTTTTTTTTAAAAAAATTGAATCTTTTGAAAAAAAAATTATTATTTGAACAAAAACATTATCTCTTTTTAGTTCTTCTTTAATTCTTTCATTATTCTCACACTTCAATTATATTATTGTGATTCTAAAACAAGTTATACTGTCAAAGGTTTGGAGCGAAACGACTGGCATACAGATCAATTGTAGAGCTTGATTTGTTTATGAAAACTCATATATGCTAGGTCATATTTGTAAGTTAATGTTCTAGATGTTTGAGACATGCCCATATTATGGATAGGTTTTGCATTAACTCTCTGGGTTGATGGGTGTACAAATGGACTTTTGCCAAGAAGATATTATAGAAGGGCTATCCACACCAGAGGTCAAAATGCATGTGGCGCAGTCTATTTAGCATTTTGTGGCTTGTCATGACAAAGAATTTACAATGTGAACTTGTTGCAGTTCTTGGGACAGCTATATGAGAGGAAGAAATGTTGATTAAAGAATAAAAAGAAGAAATGATATGTTTTTTATAAACTCGAAGTGTCCTATTCCTTGTTGTTATAGTGAGATTGCGTTAAATAGAGTTGTAATCCATTTTTGTGAAAAAATTGTGAGAGAAATGGATAATCTTTTGTATTTTATTGAAAAGTTTTTGATGTGTGACTATGTTTTCTCAGCAATTATTGTGATTATCAAACAAAGTTTGTCCATTGCTGTTATGATTTTTCACATCATATTACTAGTTTGGGTGGTGAGTAATTTATTTTTTGGTAACCAAGTATGAAAGATATATCTGTGACTATCTCAATGAAAACATTTGTAATCAGAAAGAATTGTTTCTCCCATCCTAAACTCTACATAAAAAAGCTCTCTTGTCTCGTAAAAGCTGTATTAGATCATATGAATTAGTCAATCTTGGTTTAGGAAGTGGAGTATTCCACGAGTCTAACAAATGCATTTATGTTATGAAAGCAATAACAAACGAGACGAAACTGGGAACATATACTACGATGTGATACATTGCCAAACATGCTGCGTGATGCAGTAATGGATAGGCGTTCATCTAGCATCTAAGTTATATGTTGCTTTCTCCATGCATCTTTCTTGGTTAAACCTGGATATACTTGTGTATTAGTGAAGCTAAGGCACCATAGATACAGTGTAGCTTATGAACACCTTAACGAGATTATAAATATGTGGGCATCTACTAGTCAATCTTGACTGAAGCATCTTAATTTGCAATTTGTTTATTAAATCAACAGACGTTTTCAATAATAAAACTTCTTAATAGCTTGCCCAACCTGCTTAAGACTAGACATATTTGTCATTGAGTGAATTTCTAATGATTAAATAAAATTAATAACAATTTTTCTAATAATAAGTTTGATGACTCAAGAATGATTGCTCTTTGTTAACTTTGTGATATTGTGCTTTTAAATATACATGCTTATTATTTTATTTTATTTTTCCAATGTGATATTTATTGATTATTAGAAAAGAGCATTCTATGCTTTATGTTATAACGCTTATCTATTATATGTGTTTATTATTGCATTTTAACTTATTCAAATAATGTTGATTGTTGTAAAACAACACACTATGTTTATATTACAAACATTTCTTATTGTGCAAAAACAAAACATGCATAACATAGCTTTGATTTGTAAGCATGTAGTATAATGCTTGTATAAAAACAATTGATTTGCAAAGAAAATTATGAAAAATGTCGATATAGAATATGCAAATGACTAGTTTGCAAAGAAAGATAATTAAAAAGCATTCTATACAATGTGATTAATGAAGTATAAAGGTACGCAAAAGAAGGAATGCAAGTATGCTATCAAATGTAAGGTAAAAAAAAAGAAATGAAAAAATAAAGACATGCAAGAAGAGAAAGAAACCTAATTATTATAAGAGCAAAAGAACTAGTAGATCTCATGGTAAAAAATGCATGGGAGATCTAATAGAGATAATTAGTCTACACTGTCATTAGCATAGTTAGTTGGTAAGAGACTAATAAGAGGGTCTAGAAATTAGGTTCATAGCTACAGGCATTATGGCAGGAGGCATAATGATACTTATAGATATAAGAAGAATGTTTGCTTTTAAATGCTTCAAACCTAATCATTAGAAGGCAATAAGTCTTGAGAAATAGGAGACTAAGCATAGTGCTAGTCTAGCAGTAGTTATTTTAGTGGAGTATTCAAGGGTCTTATCACTCACTTAGTGATAAACTACGGAGGTTTTAGGTATGATTTATTTTAAGATGTTAGATTTAGTGTCCTTTACAAGAATAGAGTATAATATTCTTTTCTTGTTGAGAACATTAGAAGAGAATTTATGGTGTTTAAAGTTGATTGTAGTCACCATTGATGGTAAATTTTTTTTGTAAGGAAATCCTAGTTAGATTTAGAATTCTATGAAATAATCAGGAGGAGAAAGAGGTTACTTAAGAGGTTAAGAGTGAGGTTCGATGCAAGTGGATAGAACTAATTACTAGATTTAGAGGATGATATCCAAATTATGGTTGGGAAAATGCTACATCTCTTATTTTTTAGCTAGCTTAGATTGGACCTTAGTTGACCCATGTGATTCCTTTCCCTCTTGATTTGGTGAACCAAGTGCTTTAATTTAAGTTAGCATGAATTGCTTCATGTGCATGAGATGAGTCATAAGATGTTTATGTTCACCTTGCATGATCATAGCCTTATCCACAAGCATAAGATGAAATTGAATTAGCATGAGATCCTTGAATTTAGGAAATCCAAGGTGGTGGTATGACTTAGGAATGTTTAGAATTAAAATTGGCCTTGATTGCATTCAAATTAGGAGAGTAATTTGAATGCTCAAAACCCTCGCTATAACCTTTCTTGTGATGCCTTTAATTAAGGAATGTACAACTAGTCTTTAAACGATTAGAGGTAGTTTTTCCAAGTTGATTTGAGAGAGAAATGTGTGGATTATTTCTTGGAAATCAATACTAGCCATGAATTGTAAGGATGAGTGATTCGTAGCTAAAATCCTTGTGTTGCCTTAATGTTTAGAATCTTATAAAACTTGGTATTTAAGCTTAACCATACAATTTTAGCTAGAGTTTAGAAACCCTAACCATGAAAAGTAGCAAGAAGAATTCTAATGGAGATGTGTCTAGGCAAGGATGCATAAAGAAAAGGAAGGGCAACCCAAGCTTGAACTAAGAAAAAGAAGAAGATTCCTTAGAGTAAGCCTCTACATGGCTTAAAGGTAGGATAAACTTCAAGATCATATGTTATATCTAGTTGTTAAATAAATTGAGTGTTTTATTAAAGAGTGCAACTCTAGTAGTTGGATTTGATTATGATGAGTTATACCATGCATCTTTCATATGAGACTTAGATCTAGTTATTAAACAAATTTCATGATGGTAGAACCCACGACATGAAACTAGCAAATTGCAATTCCATGCTTATGATGCAATATTTATATTCTTTACATGAGAATTGAATTTAGATCTATGGAAGCTAACATTATGGCCATAATTGAGACATATTAATGTCATTTTGACATTTTAATTTAATATTTAAGTATGGATACTAATTATATCATGACTAATATCATAAAGATGTGAAATTATCTTGGTCAAAGTGAACTTTTCTTCCATATTTGAGAGCTTAATGTTAGGGTTTGGTGATTAAATGCTTGTTAAAGTTGAGATCTCTTATTGACTAATGCGTTGTATTCCAAATTATGAAATTTAGGATAATTTATGTTAGCATGCTTTCCTTACTTGAGAATGGAATGTTTCCAATTTAATGGTAACATGGAATTAATGGCTTGTCTATGTTGCATTTATGTAAAATTAATGAATGAAATCCTTGCTATAAAGTAAGATATGATCTTGATAGCTTTTGTTGGGAAAGTTCCTTGAATAAAAAAATGTAATGAAGCTTGCTTTATTTATTTCCAATTTGCTAAGTTCTCGTGTTATCTAAAAAATAGTTCTATGATGAAATACCTAGATTTTGTTTTAAAACTTATCGTGCATTATAGGGACTCTTTGGTTTGCACATGATGACATTAATCTTCTACTTGAACACATGGCATGACGATGAAAACTTATGCTTGAAAACTTAAAACCTTGACATAGAATTGGGAACTTGCTCTTTTGTGCAATTTAATCTATTTTAGGCCATGAACATTAGGATAAAATCTTGAAACTTAGCCAAACCCTAAGAACTTAATACAACTAAGTATTTCTCTACCTCAATTATGCTTAGGAAGCTTGTTACATAGCTTGGTTAAGTCATATGTGGCTTTTGTTTGGCCTTTTGTGAAGAGAAGAGGAGGCAAGAACTTGCTCGACATGTGACTTCTACGGCAATCCCATGTCTTCAGGCAAGGTAGCGTTAGCTATCCTGGGTTGTGAATTGAATTCTTCGCCGGGTACGAACGAGATGGAAGAACCAATGTCAGATAGACAGACCAGATTCAAGTGTGAAGTCTTTTCTTTCCCCTACGAGCGAAGGAACAGAAATGCTTTTTTTTCAAGCAACAGGGAAGGAAGAAACTTCACTGCAGGGTTAGGCTAGCAAGACAGTTCACTGCTAAGTAATGTGCTCACGACGAATTGGATTTGGATTGGAACCAAGATCCCTTAGATAAACTTTAAGATATGTTATAACACTTAATTTCTAGACAAGAAGCTTGGAATGGCTTGATTTTAGGCCTTGAAAAAAGGCTAGTTGGTTGAGGTCAAATTTTGGTTTTGACTAGAATTGCTTAACTATGAAATTAGATTAGGTTTAGTTTGGTAACATGATTATAATTGCTATATATTATCTATGGATGATTAATGATGTTATGGTCGTACATGATTTAGAGATAATAGATGAAATTTTTAGCTATGCATGATTAGAGTTAGAAGATATTAGTCTTAGGTATGCTTGATTTGGATTTAGTGGTGACAATTTTGTTATGTATGATTAAGCATGGAAGATGTGATTTAAGCTACTTGTAAATTCTAAGGTTAAGGAGTTGTACAAATCTAATAATGGATATGATAATCTAATTTTATTATGGTTGATGTGAGAGGATGGATTTTAATAGATGATGAAGTTTAGCTTATTCTAAGTGCTAATTTAACTCTAGTTAGGGTTGGAACTAAGTTGTGGCCTTTATAAGAATCCTAATACTTATGGAATACAGTAGATGAGGTAACTCTTAGGTAAACCTTTTCCTTAGGTAAGATCTACTTCTAAATTAGACATAAAGGTTTAGAGTTGAATGGAAAGGCTTAGTAAAGGACTTTGGATGCATTAAAATATCTTGGATGGATTTTAGGGAAAGAGGACTTCTTGGATTCCTTTTAGAGGGCTTGGGATGCTCGGGTTTGTCCATAAGATAAGGGTAAGATGAGTGTGTCTTTAGGAAGGTCCAGCAAATGATAATGAGTTTGGTTAAGTAAGGCATAAGAGGTAAGAAATTATAAGGCTAGTTATTAGACCTGGATAACTTGAGATTAGGGCTAAAAGCTAGTTATAATAAACCTTAGGGTTTGTAAATTGAATAATTTAGGTTAAAGATTTGAAAGTTTAGGATTTAAATCTAAGTACTCTTTGCTTTGGAATCTAAACCTAGTTGAAGTCATAGCTAACCTTAGAAAGAGAGATCTTAGGTAAGGAGTATTGTGATTAAACCATGAAATGAGAAGTTCTAAACTTTGAATATAACCTTTTGATGATAAGGTCATAGGTAGGTTAAGAATTTAGGTATCAAAGAGTGTAGTTTTTTTTATAGACTCAAATAAGGCTTAGGTGAGTTGTGCTTTAAGCTTATTTGATACCTAAGTTTTAGTTTTTAGCATAAGAAAAAACTAATAATGGAATACAGGGTTGGATTAAGAACACAAGCACTTGATGAGTTTCTGAGCATGCTTGGTTAAGACTCTGGATTAATGAGGCTCTTAGTTAAACCTTAGATAAAAGTAGGATGAGTTAGAGAGCTTGGTTTAGCCTTTGGAGTGATGCTAAGCATGACCAAGGGACTAGTTATTCTCTTGGATGTTGGTTAAAGCCCAAACGTGGCTTAGATTATTTGGGTAAGATGATGAGTAGCCTTATTTAGGCTTTAGGTCATGGGTTAGGCACCTTAGATGGTGATTTGGTGTTCAATGTGGCTTAAGAGGGTCATTTGGAAAGAAAATAGTGGCTTAGATTCTCCTATGTGGCATGGGAGTTATTAGTAAAACTCATGTAAATCTAAATTAAAATGATTGATCATGACTTTGAAAATGTGCACAAGGGTTGAAAGTCAAGAATTTAGACTTGTATGGAAACTCAAGTGGTCATTTTGATAGGCAAAATGATCCTATAGAGGTTTCTATATAAAATTTAAGAAAAGATTATGGACAAAGAATAATTATAGGTGTAATATATTGATTAGTTAGGGTACTTTAGATATTAATTTAAAATTTTGAAGAAATCCTAAGGTATTTAAGATAATTGTTGGTATCTTTAGATAGTTGAATCAAGGTTTTGAAAGGAAACATTAGAATGCATAGATAATCGATTAGGCTTAAAAAGGTACTGAAATAGTTGAGTAGGTTTGGGAGGAACTTTATAACAATTAGATAACATAATTGAGAATCGAGAAAATCTTAGGATCATCCTAGATAGTAGACTAGGGATAAATAAATTTTTTAAATGACCATAGATAGGTTGTTATAATATTTTGAAATAATATAGATTTGATAAGAAAGATTGTCTTGGTGATAATGAGGATTGAGATGAAGTGAAGCCTAGGTTTGGACTATCCAACAAGTGAGTGGTAGGTCAAATACTTACTAAGGAGGTAATTATTTTGCATGATTAGATTACCTTATTAAGGAATGCTAAATCATGTAGTAAAAAACTCTGTTATGGTTGTGTTCCATGTCCCATTATGGAGGTAATTGTTTTTGTGTGAATGGTGGAGCCCTAGGGTTATGGAGTGCCAGATCACATGGTAAGAGACTTTAGATATAGCTAAGTGTCATTTACATATGAATCTCTAGAGAGGCATTAGATAGATGCTAGAGCATATGATGGGGGGTGTCATATGCTTTTTGAGAACTCCTAAAGACATGAAGGGAAATTCTATGTTATTAACCATGATCAATCATGTGATAAGATAAAAGTATGAGAGTGCTTTATACTTTTTGGATGTGCTCTATCATGTGATGAAATAGAAGTGTTAGATCTTGTGTTATGGTTTTTGAGTGAGATTAAAAGGAGTACTAGATCATTGGTAGGACATTGAAAATCCAATTATATGTATTGCATGATTAAGATTATGTTTGTGATCATGCATATGATGGAGATTTGAGAGGTCCCTAATGGTTGCTAAATAAAGAAATATTTTTAGGAGTAATGCTATTAGGGTTATAGATTAATATAATATCTTTGTAATAGTTAGCTATGATGTTTGAGATAATCTTAGACGATACTCTTAATCATGATATTTATTTTACTTATTTTGATTTGTTACAAAACCTTATTACTTGTTTATTTTAGAAAATAACTTGAAGATTTCTTATTGAGCTTTGGTTTACTCTCCCATTATTTTACATACAAGTCTAAGGAGATAGGAGCTTACTTAAGAGCTAGAGTTATGGCTTTCTTATGGTGAATCTAGTTGCTTTAATAGTTTATTTGCATCTTTGATTTTAGTAGTAATGATGTATTTAATTATGACTTCGATATTATATTTCAATGGATGTTGGATTGTATCAAACATTATTTATGGACTATATATTGGCATTGACACACATTTTTTATTTTTTATTTAAAATCATAAATGTAACTAAATCTAATGATCATAATATCAAAAAGTAACTTTAATTTATAATATAATAATATACAAAATGCTAACATACTAAAGATCTAATAAGCATCTTTTATATTATTTCTTCTATATTGTATTATGGACATGGATATCATTGAGTTATGATATTTTATCAACTTCACATATGGATTCTATTACACATTTACAAGTTGCATTAGTACTATGTACTTAACAATGTAGTTGGTGGGTTACCCTTGCCTAGGGTGAGATTTGGATCATTCTATTCATCATTGGTCATGGTGAGAATGATCTCAAGTGTAAGATTCAAAATGAGGTGGTCTAAGCCATTAGATCAAAGATAGCATCAATCATAACCATTTGATTGGGCTCGTTGAGTTGATAGTAAGATTGGTCATGATCATTTTTTAAAAAAATTCACATGATCTCTATCACATGATTACAAAAATGCATAATTAGATGACACTAATTTGCTCTTAATTTGGAAGCATACAAGTGTTGATACTTTAACCCCATATGGTTAAATTGTTCAAGGATTTGCTCATTATAAATTTTTCTTCACACATATATTTCAAGCTAATACATAGGGTTGGATCCCCCTTATGTGCTTGGGATGTCACTACCTGGATTACTCATGCACATGATATAGGTTGACGTTTCGGGTCTTACTCGACACATTGCACACTTCATAAGAGTGGTGCTTTCTTTGCCTTACCCTAATCGAGTTTGGGACTAAACCCTAACCAAGTTTGGGCTTGACCCAACTTTTTTCCAGTTACTCACTTAACCTGAGGCTTCCTAGGCCCTCTAAGGCTTGGTCGGCTCTAGTGCTTTGCACTTGAGCCAAGCTTGGGTTATGGCTTAGAATAATTTTTTCTTTCTTTTAATTATAAAAATATAATAATTTTTTTAATTTAACAAAGGTTTAATAATTGACCTAAGATAAAACTTAGTAAAGATATATAAATTAGATTTATCTAAGAAAAAGATTGAGTAAAAAAATAAAATATTAGATATTTACTAAATCAAGAAAATGATTGGATAAATAAAATGCTTAAGTTGGATTTGAAAATGATATGAATAGAGCAATATATCTTATGATTAATAATCAATAAGTTAATATTTTATTTGATAATAAAAAAATATTTTTAAAGTTGATGAACATGTCTTTAATCATTGAAAATTATTCAATATTTTAAGATACTTTTAAAACCATTGATTTATTATATTCAAAAATACATAATCTATTCTTCATAACTAAACCTAATATACACTAAATAAGTTCATTAGAATAAAATATTAAATATTTATGACTTAGCTCTTCAAACATAAGAGTAGCCTAATAGGATCACAACTCTCAATTTAAATATCAAGCCTAACGAGAGAAAGATGGTTAGACAAGTGCAATGATTGGTGTTTTGGTTTGTTACACTCGAGAATATAATAAAAAAATAATTTTGATAATAAAAAACCAAGTCTAATGAATATAATTTTTTCAAATGCATTATTCTATAGTGATAACGAAAAATAATTAAAACCTAGTATTGGATGTAAGGCATGATAAGGGATTAGTAATATGTTGGGTCATAAGTTGACATTAGAGACCTCTTATTTAATGGAACTAACAATATCTAAGGCCATGAGTTGTAATTAGAAATCTCTTAATGGCATTAATAGTATATTAAGCGATGAGTTGGTATTAGTAATCTTTTACATCACCTTCTCAAGTATTTTGTGTCAAGCTTTGATGTGTAGGTGTCACATAATTTGATATGCATACTGAAAGAGATCATGGTGATGAAGAGATGCAAAATGGCAAAAAATAAAATAAAATGGAAAATGGTAACTATGGGATAGTAGTATTATAGGAAAATAAGGCTCTAACAAAGAAAAAATAAAAATATGAGAAGATAAGTCATGAAAAAGGATAAAAAAAAGTAGTAAACAATGTTAAAAAATGACAATAATATTCTATTGATTCCATGATGATATCTTATTTAGTTTATTTTATATTTATATATTTCTATTATTCTCATATAAATACTATTTATTATTTAGATTTTTTGTTGATAGTTTTTTTACTATTTATTCTATTTACATGATAAGGATGCTACTATCACATAGGGAGTGATAAAATAGGGTGAAAATAAAGATGAGTAGGTATTCAACATGAGGTGATGAGTAAAGTATATTTTTATAGTTTGGGATAATGAAAGAGTTGATGAATTTTTTTTATAAGTTAAACTTATAGTTGATGGCATTAGGATATTATGTAGTGTCATATTGAAAAAATGAGAACTAAAAATAGTATTATTATTTCCCACCTAAAAAATAGTTTATATCCTCACTTTCTATGTAATTGCTTTGATTATTATGGAAATTTGTAACTCATATATGATGGGCATAACACTTTCTTATTGAAAGAGATTGTCAGGGGAGATTTTTTAATTTAAAAATTCATTAAGATTAATAAGTTTGTTCACCAAAAGTATTCAACAAATAAATTTTTTAAAAAGCTTCCTTAGATTTTTAAGCAATTTACTATAGAATGAGGAACAAGTAAAGAATGCATGCAAAGATTTCAAAAAGTTCAATAAAAAAACATAAGACTTATGTTTACCCTTGGTCCTGTGCCATGCTTACTCACAACACATTTTGTCACATGATGGCTATGTTACCCTTTCAAAACCTTGATCAACACTATTCAACAATTGTTTACACAATCTTATAATCACTAATTAATGGTGTCCACAGCAAAGCAATAATTTAATCAACAATCTGATCAAGGTTTAAAGAACTTTAACAAATAATTATATGACCAACCTACAACTTGGTAAATTATCAAGTGGTATGCTCTATAATTGTAAAATGAGGATGCTACCAACTTTGAATCATTAAAATGAAGAGAATAAAATGATAAGAATACCAACAATAATAAGAAAGTGTTCATTGTTCATGCAATAGAGCTTCCAAAAAAATTGCAAGTTTAAGAAAGAGAAGCCCTTTTGTTGAACATGACAATTGTTCATTAACTTAATCTTAAATCAATGAATTGCTATTTATATCCTTTATTCATTAGAAAATCAATAAAAAAGTTTTAACAACTATAGGTTTGATTTCCAATGTGATTACTAACCCTTAACTGTCTAAGGATTTGATCATATTAATGCAAAATGAAAGATCATACAAAGGTAATAAACAAAGAGTTTGATTGCCCAACGAATGACCAGCCTAATTTGTTTAGATTATCTTACTTAAAATTTATCATATAAATATGATAAGTAATGCCATACTATACAATTAACACTTGTTATAAGTTTTTAATATCTATTTTTGGGTTACAAAATTTTCATACGAGATCAAGAAAGCTCTACGATTGTGATACAATTATATTAGTAAAATTTCTAAGTGATCAAGAGGTTGTACACATCAGATAAGGGGATCATGTATATGATAATTTTTACTTTTCTTGTAAGCTACAAAATCATAATAGTCCAATAGTATTCTCTTCAATTATTTACTTGAGAGGAATATATCATTTATTTCATATGTGTATGATACTGACAATGTACTGGTACAAAGGTATTTTAGTTAGCACATTCTTATTTTACAAGATGATCTTACTCATATAATATACATAATTATATCTATATAATCCTATTTTAGCATTTTTTTACTTTTAAGTCATTTTATCTATTCTATGGGAGAAATGGATAATAAAAGTATAGAACACAACTTCGTACTATAAGATAGAAGACAACTTATTTAAGACATAGGATTTAAGAGAGAAATATTTTCATACAATTATGAGAAGGAGCTTCATATATGTATGATGTATGAAGAGTTTTAGCACTCAAAACACATTACAAAATTGTACATCATGGATATCAAGTATAACCAATCTAATACTTCTTAAACCTAAAAACCATTGCATGCGTATGATGAGACCATCAAACATATGTGACATCTTTATAATTTAAAAATGTACTAAGAATGTAAGCGAAAATATAGGTCATACAAGTATGATAACAATCATTGTAGAGTACATCATAAGGCAATGAAAAATCATGATTATTTGAACTTAAGTAAAAATAATTTAATGAAATGCATGCTTGAATATGATAACCTAAGTGTCATAGGAGAAACATTACAATATAGGGTCATCAAGAATGAATCCTTCATGGGTTGATATATTATTTATAGTCCTTATATTTGAAGTTCACATGATAATAAACCATCTCTTACCTAAAATATCAATTCGACAAACTATTAATAATAATAATGTATAGTTTTGGTATCATTAAATTAACATTAAGACCATTAAATCAACATTAACAACATCAACGATGTTTCTTTCATCCTCTTCTTTAATCCCTCTTACCATCAATCCTTATTGATGACCACTCTATCACGTGCTCTCTTATGATGTGTCACCTATTAATCTCTTCTCTCCTCATCGTTTAAATAAGAAACTTCAAACACCTACATGCTATTTCATTCTTATTTACATTACTTTCTATCTTTAGTCATTATGTCATGAATGTGAAAACATTGTCAATAACTATAAAAACATTCAAGTATCCTTAATTCAACTAAGAGCACTTCCCAATTTCTTATCACCTTGCATTACAATGCTATTGCTTTGAGGATAGAGAAATACCACTTCATTCTCTTGCCTCACAATCATTAAGTTTGAAAACAAAATTAGGATATGTTATTTTGTCAATGCACCACCTAACCTATTTGCATAATATATCAATAATAAAGTAATAATCTTAATTAAAGAAAATTTGAGATCATAAACCATAGCTATGTAGTAAAAATAGCTAATACAAAAGATAAATCAAAGTACAAGTATAATTTACAATAAACCATAATACTAATTTTACTAATTAATCTTATTAGAGAGCATGATTCTCATCTATATTCTTATAATCTCCATCTCTATATATCATAAAATTATTACCTATGATATTAATACTAGTAAAATTTAATGAAATTCAATAGATAAATCAATAAGGTAACATAATATATTAGTTTGAAAAAAATAAAATGAAGCTAATATTTATAAATAATATTATAAAATTAATTTATATAATATAATAAAAAAAATATATGTAATTTTTTTATTTATTGAACTTACTAATTCTCTTATTTTATTTGTTTAAGAATCTATTTTTTTAATCATTATCATTGCTATTTAATATTCATATCTATATCAAAATAACCTCCTCTTGTAGGCATATCTAATTTTACATCCAACTATATAAGGGTATGGAGTCCCAGAATAACACCTCATCCAAAGGTATGAGGTCCCAAACTAATATCTTAAATACTCAAATTAGTGGCTATCCAATGAAGTCATATAATAATCATAATGCCAATATCCAATAAGGGTACAAAGACTCAAATCAATACTCTAACCAACTATAACTATCCAATGTGTATCCATATCAGTTATATGAGCTGAGGATAATGTCTCTATGGAAACCTAATTATTATTTACAATCTACAAGTTATATAAGTAGTTTATATTTTAGGTCATAAGCTAATGTAATAGATTATCCCATTTTTAATATAAAAAACTTTTCATTTTATATTCTATGTATATATTCTATTGACATATAAATTATTTAAAAGAATATCTCATAACAATATAGTTCCCATATAATAATGAAATCCCAATAACCCTCATGATGATCATGCTATATATGTGAGAATAACACCAATAACAAATAGCATGTGAATCAGTTATAAACTATACCAAGCATTTATTTACTAGTATATTTAAATCATAATTATCAAATTTATCATGTAAATCCAAGATGATATTATCTTTTCTAAATTTTATTTTCTCTTGATTTTTTTTAATGTCATAGGTGCACATAAATTGCTAACTAATCCTTTCCAAAAATATATAAAACTTACTAAATATATCATGTACTAATTTATTGGTATATTTATATCATTATTATCAATATATATATATATATATATTAAGATGATATTACTTTTTCCAAAGTTCTTTTCCTCTTTATTTCCTATAGTGTAATAGCTGCATATGAACTACAAACTAAGCATTTCCAAAAATGTGTAATATACACATTTTGTATGCTTATTACACTAAAATCTCATCTCTGGTTTTTCTTTTAAAATACAATCCAATATACCATATGTTATACCCTATGCATTGTAAGTTATGTACAAATTCTTAATACCATAAATTGGTTTGAATGTACCATATGTTTCATCTAAAATCCACATATAGTCCTTGGCATAATACTTTTATTTTCTTATACTTGATTGAACAATAGCTTGATATACTTATTATACATGAGTTCTATTATATAATGCCTTTCATATAGAATCCTCTACTAACCAAACCATCCTTAACCTTTATTAATTCTCAATCTATTGTATTATATTTTAGTCCTAATATATGGTACATATGATCTAATTTTACTATACACTCTAAACAGATAGTACTCAACTCCTTACCTTTGTTGACTTCAAGATATCATACTATATGATAAGATAATATACAATATATCTAGTTCAAGGCACTTATTCTAATTCAATAGTCCTTATGCTAACTAGCTTCCTAAAATAAACTTAACATTGAACATACTTTATGTCAACTTTAATGTATGGTGCATTTCCTTTTAGATGGAAAGGAAACTCATGAAATCCACTTGGTTATGCTTCTCAATAAGTTAAATCTTGCTCAAAATCATACAACCTCACTTCTAATGATTACAACAAGCTAAACACCTCTCAAAATTATGCATGACCAACTAAATTAATAAAAAAACAAAGTTCTAATTCTTACCTTTATTTCCTTTGTTCTTCCTTTCTATAATAGCTATCCAATTTTCTTTTTTTATTCCAATTTTGTAGCTATTTTCTCCTCTCTTTTCTCTCTAGCCTAGTAAATTATCTCTTCTCTCTCCATAAACAAATTTATTTCTCTTATCCTTATTAAGGTGGTAAGATCTTAATTTGCAAAATTACCTCTTTGTCGATAATACTTTAATAATAACATTTGTATTTTTTTTCAAAATTTATAACTAATTATTTAGACATATAAAAATTATAAATAACCACTATTATATTATTTTTAATGAGTCCTTTTCGATAATTTATTTAAATAAAAATTTTGATTTCATTTAAAAATAAGATACACTTTTCAAGATAATATTAAAATAATAATATTAAAATCATTGAAGATGATAATTTCAAAAAACTAAATTTATTTTATTATAATACTCATTTTTATAATCAAATTAGTTAAATCTCAAAATTTGTAATGTATCACAAAGAGTAAAATTCTGAGATTATATAGCTTATGTCATAAAATTTATCCCACCAAACATAAATCTTTCTTACCACAATTTTTTCCCAATATTTTATTCTTTTGTACCACAACTAACCTCATTAATTCTTACCCCACCAAAGAGGAAGCATTAATATTTACACCAAACTCACTAATAAAAAATTGAAAACCCTCCCAATATAGGTACTTAGCCCCAATACTTGTATGTAGTTAGCCCTAATAGGTGAATGAAATTTGCTTATCCTTAGCTTAATCTAATGATTGATCTCACCTAACCTCATGAATAAGTTTCTTAGCAAGCTCGTCACTCTTGGATGAGCTATAAGTAAATCTAATTTGTTCATAAATCAAATTGAGATTTAACCAAACCTAATCTTGATTGTTTTATAATTACTATTTTGCATGTCTTTTGTAATGTTTGAAGGTTAGAAAACTTCAAGTTGGTTAGAATTAAGCTTATGCATGTGACATTTTTAGAGGGATGCAATAATTTAATAGACCAATTATATCCAAAACTAGACATTCTGAGTATGTCATTGGTTTATGTTTTTGGGTTGATAACTTAATATGTGAGTTTATAAGAGATTACCATTTTTCCTATTCAAATAATGTTTTTGCCCAAAATCATGTTGAAATGTATTTTTTCTCTATGCATAAAGCTTTAAGGTAGTTGGCATTGTCTTCATAAATATATTGTCATGAAATTATGACATTTATAACCTGATAGAGCAATGATCTCTTGATTTCTGGAATCCTCGACTTATTATAGGCTCATGGTAAGATGTTCTTGCTTTTTATTAAAATGATTTTACTTGTAAATCTTGTCCAAATTGTTTTTAATTTATGTCATTTTTTTGGGAAATAAAATTGGAAAATTTCCAAATCACCCTAACATTATGCAATTGCAAAATGTGATAAAAAAAGTTCCTACAAATCTAAAAGTTTTACTAATTTTATGGAGACCCATAGAGAAGAAATGAATTTTTTTTAACATTATTGTGTAGAAATTTTAATATTTTTAATTTGCATATTTAATACTTTACAAAAGTGCCACCATTAGTGTAAATTGCTAATACAAAATTATATCAAAAAATTCTAAAAAAATCACCAAAAAAATCTTTGCAAGTTTAAGAATTTCTCTTAGTGGTTTATGATGTTAATTTTTTTTCTCTTTGAACCTAAAACCTTAATTCTCAAATCTCCACTATAAGTACAAAATGTAAATTGGCTTCAATTTCTATGGAGCCAATTGAGGCCACAAAAACTTTAGAGAACTAAAACTGCAAAAAGATAAGTGGTGCCAATTTCCATCGAAGCAATTGAGTTCATAAAAAAATATAGAAAATCTAAAACCATCTAAAAGTATTAATATGCAACTAAAAGGGTAAAAAAATTCAAAATACAATTGAAATGGAAATCAAGTTCAAACAAAGTTAAGTTAACATTAATCACCTATAATCATTCTCAATGATTTAAAAAGTTTTGTTACCACTTTGAGCCTTTCAATTATTTTAAAATTTCAAAGTATCAATTATCCTTTAGTACTACTAAAATCCATATCAAATATTAAAAGTGATCAAATCATCTATATGTTTCTAGAATTAAATCAGATATTATTCAAAGTAGATGGCTATAATTGCCTGGCCTCCAAATTCTCAAAATATTACTAAATTATTGATGTAAAAGAAGTTATCAGTACACCCTCATGAGAAATGCTATGAAAAAGCACTTCCAAAACTTCGTAAATCATACAATGGAGTAATACAAAGCTTAATCCATAAATCTGATGTGATTTGTTATCCTATAAGTTGCTTAAATTCTTCATATTACCTTTTTAGGTCAGAATTACCAAGAACCCTAATTGGCCTCTTCAAATATAAATTGCTTAATAGAGATCAAACCATCAAATGACACCCTATTTGACACCTATATGAAGTTAATATCATAGCATTCATCTTGTCAAATAAAAATTTCATGTTCAGTGTCTTCAAATTCAAATTATTTAGTTGGCATTTTTTAGTTCAAATTTACTTAAATACTTAACCTTATTTAAAATTTAAATTTTAAACATTTCAGCATTTAAATTTTAATTCTTAGACATTCAAATTTTAAATCTAATAAATGAAAAATTTGAACTTAATGTTTTTGAATTTTATATACTCAACATTTAAATTCTAAATACTAGGCTCTCTTGATCAATTTTACAATTTTATAAGTCTAGTATAAGCTAACCTATTAGTTGGGTTAAGATTTTTGCTAATTTCTGCATCTACTTAACCAAAACTAATCATTTCTATTGCATTGAATTGAGACCTAAACCTCATTAGCCTTCTTTCAAACAAAACATAATCTCTCAAGGCTCCCTACAAGGAAATTTTAGAGGTTACTTGCCTTGGAAGCCTTCTAATGTTTTTTTCTTAGGTCTCTCCTTGCATTCAAAGTTTATGGCTGAGCCTTACACTTAGCCCCATGGACTAACCTAAGACTTTAAGCCTCTTTTAACAACATAAATCACAATTAAGGTTTGGTTTATCAAAAAGAAAAAAATTCTACAAGTTCTAGGTAATATTTTGTAATGAAACCTAAAATAATTGTCAAAAGATTTTGAGTTAAACTTTTCCTCTTACCAAACCCAACCAAGACCCTCACAAATGACCTTAGCTTTCTTTTAAAGCTCAACCAAAACTCTGAAGCCTTCTTCACAAGGTAGCCAAGAGCTCTCCCTCACCTTAAATTCATCCAAGGTCTCTTCATGCATCCTAAGCCCATAGCCGAACCCTTCCACTTAGCCTCAAGGCTTAAGGGAATTAGTCCTAAAAAAATGTAAAATTAGGATTGATTTTTAAAAGAAATCTTGCTTGTCATTAATTTTAAGTATAATGGCATAGTTGAAAAGGCATTCATAGGTAAACATACTAGAATTTTCTCAATTATTATTGATTGTTCATGGTTAAATCCTATACCAAAAAATTTGTAATAAATATGAATTCTTCCAAGCCATATAAATCAATTGCCTTTTACAACACTTTCAAGAGATTATATCAACAATACACATGAATGTAAGTATGTTAGCATGTTTTTCTTTATATGTCAAAATCATGGTTTTCCTTCTTATAAAGTATAATTGAAAATTCAACATGATGTCATCATAAGGATTCATATTTAGCATCAAAATTTCGCAAGCAAGCACTTTTATATATATCAATAATCATCCAAGCATGAGCTAAAGGGTCTCAATCAAAGATCATGGTAAACTTTAAGAGTGATTATGACTATATATTTTTATTCTTAATAAAAGTTAAAAGATTATTATGAAAAAAACATGAATTAGCAAAAGAAATCATCACAATATTATAAATCCAATTCTCGACCAACACATTCTTAGCATCAAACATAATTCCAATGCATCACCAAATTACATGTCTACAATTCTAACTTGATGAGATCCAATTATCTTC
The DNA here is from genome assembly GCA_023846275.1 of Vanilla planifolia. Lineage (NCBI taxonomy): Eukaryota > Viridiplantae > Streptophyta > Magnoliopsida > Asparagales > Orchidaceae > Vanilla > Vanilla planifolia. The sequence continues at coordinate 27,988,309 of CM043870.1, forward strand.
ATCATATCATGAATGTAGCATGCAAGATATACATAAAGTCATGAGAAAATAATGTCTAAGTTTTCATACATCTTACTTTCTACCTCAATTGAGAGCAATAGCATACAAGTTTTAGCACAGTATTGCATACACCTCATTTTATTTATCAACTTGAGAGTAATACCATGCACGTTAACAAAATACTTGATTTTAAACTCTTAACATGTATTTAAATTTAGGTGCAATACAAGAGGTTCCTACCTTCTTAAGTAAGTAGAGATCCACACCAACTAGAAGTCTTTTTTCTTCATGAACCAAGCTTAGAAATTTTTCACTCCTTCTTCCTTCCTCTCGACTTGTCTTCCTTGGCCCCATCAGTTTGATCTCCTTGGGCTAGTTACAACAAGAATTTCAAAAAAACGACTAACCTTAGAGCATCATAACCTTATATAGCTAACCAACCTGTCAAACTTTGCTATGTCGGATAAGACAACTCTATTTATCCAAGTTTATCCTTAGCTATAGTTTTTCTCATTCAATTAATCTTTATTCTAGTTAACAATTCATCCTATCCATAAGGGATCTCACACATTTCTTAGCATTTAAGCTTTAAAGCATTATCACAAGCTATCTAAAAGAAAAAAGTCAATAATTTATTCAAAATTCAAAATAGTTTTAAATTAAAATTTTTAATGCATTTAAAGTTTAAATCTTCATTCAAAATTTAAATGTTGCACTAAAGAACATGGTACTAAATCAATAAACACATACCATGGGTGGTGCAACGAAAGATAAGTGGTTGAGGGTGAGCATAGAGTTTATCTCTTGCATGTACAATCAAACATAAGGAAAAAGAATATCCAAAAGGTTTTATAAAAATTGGTTTAGTTATGAATTATAATATCCCAAAAAGTACAAGGGGATTAATTTATTAAATAATTAACTATTTTGAATATAAACTTTTATTATATTTGACAAAGTTTAGGAGGGACACTCATAAAAAGGAGAGAGGAGAAATTAAAACAATCCTATGAAAAATTATTAAATTAAAATTTTATTTAGTGTTATCTAATTTTTAAGAATAATTACAAGTAGTCAAATTAGTGAAAATTATCAAAAAAAAGGTTACTAGTCTAAAAAAAGAAAGGAGAATTTCAAATACTGAATTATTAATTATGACAAATCCATGGGTGTGAATTTTTTTAAAATTTTGATATGAAATATCCTAAAATAAGGAGTCAAAGTTACAAAAACAAATAGCTTTAAATTAACTGATATGATTCTTAAGAAAGTAGAAAAATACTAAAAAAACTTAATAAGTTTAGAAAATTATAAAACAAAAAAGTATAACAAATAGACATTTTATTTAGAGTCTAATGATACCAATTTTTAATAAATTATACTTATCTTGATTATAAAATGAGATATCAAACATATAAAAAATTAATATTAAGTTAATATTTATGTGACTTTTAGAAAAAACAAAATATCAAAGACAGAAAAATGTTGTAAAAAAGTATAAACATTTATTCCTTATAGAGTTTCAAGAGTAGATTAAAAGTTATTGATGAATTTTTTGAAATTGATTTGATAAAAGATCAAAAAATTGGATAAGGCCTAAAAGTTTAATTAAAATTTAAAACTAAATAGGTTTTTTAAGACTAATGGCTACTGCTCTGAGAAATGGTGGGAGAGAGGAAATAAACCCCAAAATTTGAAATGTTGAAACGTAATTTGAAAGGTTAAAGAGGAGAAAATGTTCAAAAACATTTTTATTAAATGAATTGAAAATTTTCTAGAAGAAGAAGAGACACTTGAGAAGCTATAAAAAAAGTAAAATTCTAACTATTTAAAGGTTGGTTGTTAGAAAAATTTAAGAGACAAGCATAAGAAATGGAAGAGAAATATGAGGGATAGTCTTACTATTGTCATAGAAGAAAAGAATTTAAAAAATTCTTTATAGCAATTGACCCTAGTAAAGATGCGAAAGGAAAATGAATAAGTTCCAAAAACATCTTGCAAACAAGAAATGATTCCAAGTTGTGACCATACAAATGAGGAAATATAAGTGATCTAGGTATATGATATTGATGAATATAAAATTTTCAATAAAAAACCTCTTATTTTGAGAAACTAGATTTACATATATTATTTTTTATTATTGCTTATAGTTGTGTAATGCATTGGTTTGAAATGTTTGTTAGATTTTATTAGAATTTATTAATTAGTTTTGGATTTAGCTTATTATATACTATATCATACTTATCATCTTATATGTTTCTTCTATAAATGGATTGATCAATTTTTTTAAAATTATTGCATTTGTAATTGTCAAAAGGGGAAGAGCTACTAGATTGGTTTAGAAAATAAAAAAAGAATGATTTTTATTTGATAAAGTTGATTTTGAATGAAATGGTAAGTTTTGGATTGCAATATGATTTCAAAAAGGATAAAAATAATCACCTAAAGAGAAAGGCAAAGGTTATATAAATTTAGATTGTTATATTTATTAGATGGAGCTCTAAAGTTGCTAAAAATGAGATATTTTAAGGAAGAAATCATTGGTCTGATCATGTAAACTCACATAGAGATCTTGCTAGGTAAAGCTACAATATAACCATAATCAAACTACCTTCATATAATAGTTTTGGATTATATTAGTAATGCCACTGTACAAATTTGCAATGAGATATGTTATTTGTTTCACATTTTTGCTATCAAACTATATTGTTTTAATTTATCTTAATTTAAGTTAAAAGAGCTATGAATTTTTTTTATGATAAATAGAAAGAATTAATGTTATTTGGTTTTACGAGTCATTCAAATATTGGTTTTGGAATCATAAGGTAAAATAAAGGATTTGGTTCCTATATAAAAATATATTTTGTTTAAGATTTTAAAGGTGACTATTTTATATCAAATGATTTTTTCATAAATGAAAATGTTTTTTTTTAAATTAAGAAAATAACTATAATTTTCAATAAAGAAAACTCATTTTAAAAAACTATTATTAAAATGATGATCTATTCATATAAATATAAAAAATATGATTCCATAGATACAATATAATGAAATGATGATTTAAAAATGAATGCCAAAGAGGTTAAGAAATTATTTAAGTTAACCACCTCAAAAATGCATAAATAATGTTGGTGTGACTATTTGATGCTTAAGTAAGAGACTCTATCCTAGTTCAATGGTGTTTCTATATTTTTTTAATCTATAATATCATATTGAAGTTGAGTATGTGGAGTGAATAACTGATGATGAACATAAAGATCATTTAAAATTAAACTTTTGATATGAACCCTCTCCATCAGATTAAAAGCATGTATTATTTTGGGCTAATTCATGAAAAATATTTACAAATTTTTTTGGGTTAATAGCCTTATAAAACATTTTAAACAAAAGAACAACAATATCATTTAAAGAATGGATTTAGCTAGAACAAATTCCTTTATAGTTATGCAGCCTAAGACCATTTATTTATACCATGTTTATAACATGATAAAAAAAATAGATTTTTATGTGATGATGGAATTACTTGTTATTCATAAGACTTAATCATATTTAACTATATCGAAGGCCAATTACTTTTGTAGGAAAATAATCACATGATGGAAGACTGGATCTCACTCAAGTGCATGGCTCAATAAAAACACTTTAAAGAAACTTAACAAAATTATGACATTTTATACTTCGTACTTTGTGATTAATTTCTTTGTTATTTGCTTAATGTACTTGACGTATTGTCACACGTGTACAGAGAAACACCTTAGTCTTAAGCATAGAAACCATATGAAAAATTTGTTTTTGTAATTATATGGGATATGAACATTAAAAATGAACTTAGATACCCAAGTGAATAGGTTTGCATAAGCCATCTATATGAGTCCCTTATCGAAGAGGATTCGAAGTTGTATGTTTCAGCCATAAAAGAATAATTACATATTGGTACAAAAGTCCTTTGATTTGGTTCATCAACTACTTTAACCACCTTTGCCATTGATTCATCAGCTCTTTATCCTCACTGGACTTATGAATCTTTTAAAACACAAGCTCTTTGATGCCATCCATAGGGTAGGCAAGTCTCTTACAAAAATTATTAACTATTATAATGATGTTTATGTGAATATTTGTTGCTTCAACCACTATGTGAAAAGGATCAATCCCCAATGATGGCTCAAAATTGTTGGATATCATTCAAGAGTTCATTCAAGTAATGGATTATGGTTGTGATATCATAAAGATTTCCTCCTAACTAGCACGATATGAGTCTGGTGTAGCAATTATGTACAAAGGAAAATAATAGAAACTCATTATTATCAAGTAGGTCCCAAGGCAAATGGCAAATTGGAGGTTAAGAAGGATGGAAAATGTCTAATAAATTAGATTGAAGAGTGAGGTTCTTTCATCAATTAACAATCAACAAGTAATCTTTCATCTGGGAAAATATTCAATAAAGAAAATCAAGTGAATAATAACTTTTGCACAAGTTTGAAATAGAGAAGATATTTATGTGCAAAAACTATCCAAAATCTTAAATTAATGCTAAGAAATGTTAAATAACATAAAAATAATATGAGAATAATTAAGGAAAATGTACATAATGTGTTTAATGTTTTATAAAAATGTAATATAAAGGTAAAGTTTGTAGATTTCCAACAAGCAAAAAAGCGTTGTAAATTATGTGAAGTAAAATGTACAAGACAGAATGAGTGAATTTTGCATTTAAAAAAATTTGATTTTGGAAAATTAGAGAAAAATTTTATGCTTAAAAATAAAATTTGTTTTTTTAAAAAAAATTGTCAACGAAATACACAAATATTTTCTAGGTGATTCGGTCAAACCTCATGCTTACATACACCCTTAATCATCATAAAGCTTTCACTAACTACTCTTTTTTGTTGAAACTAGTAGGGGTAAACCAAATACAAATCAATAATCTAATGAGACCAAATCCCACAATAATTGGTTATATGAAAAAATCAAAAGCTTTATGAAAATTTTGCACACAAAATTCTTAAACCTTTAAAACTTTAAAATAAGTGACACAACTAATTAATGATATAGATGTTACTAGGATAACACAAAAATAATTGTTGATAGAAGTAGAAGAAATAATGATTAAAAGAATCTACAACTCCAATAAGCACAAAAAAATTCTTTATTCTAGATTTTTGAACTTCACTTAAGCACTTATAAAATTTTTCAAGTTGAATAATTTTAAATATTGGTAAATGAACTCTATTTATAGTTAAAATAAAAAACTCAAAATAACTTCCCAAATGACTAGAATCAGCTTTTCTAAAAACTAGCCATTATAGGTAGAATGAGATGAAGATGAAATACAACTGTCATCCAATTTCGAGTAGATGGAGCAGGAACCATTTGACCAAAACAACTATTGAAAGGTCCAAATCTAATTACTAAGAGATAAGATTTGAACCATTAGATTCGAAAGTTAGATGGATGATGATGATGAGCAGGTAATTCACAAAAGTTGAGGGGCACTCAGCCATTCGATCAAACATTTCAAATGAACAACTAGATGAAAGGAAATTATTCACAAAGGTAGGCTTGATCTGGATCGTTTGATGGTAAAAAAGTGTGATCAAATATCACAGGTTTAACTTAGTTTAGAAGTGAACATAGCTAATTTTTAGTCTTATATTATAGGTTGTAAATGATGTTTAACATTTATAGAGCTTCTTCTCATCTTATATGTCAATTGAATGGCATTGGCTATCCCATAGTGTTCATGAGAAGTCATGACCTAAGTCTCCAATGCATATATAATATATATATATATAAGTTTGACATGTTCAGATCTATTACTTAATAAGTTCGTCTTGACTCTTCGCCTTAAGTTGATTCAAGATTTATTCTCTGACTCGATTGACCAAAGTCTCTGTAGGAATCATCCATTAGATTGATATTTGGGCTTGACCTGACTCAATTTCAATCAAGTTCCTGACTTGCGGCTCATCAAGACTAGTGCTTGACACTATGGGCCACTTAACTCAAGTCCCTTCGGGCTTAATGAAGGGGTTGGGTGTTTAGGTTGATTTTTTTATTTTATTATATATATATTTATTTCGAAAATTATATTAATTTAAAATTTTAAATGACTTAATTTTAAAAAAAATTAATGTAATTTAGTGTTAACTCAAATATGCATAAATCATAATAATCCTATATGTCACAATTATAAAGAAAATAAAGGTTTAATATGCTAAGTATAGAGATTTAGAAATATAGCGTTTTGGGGATCAACCACTACGTAAATACCATGATCCTTGGCTCCAAAATCAATAAGTTAAGACTTCAATATTTATTCAGTACATAGGTTATAGTCGTTGCTCTAGTAAACCCAAACTGTTGTAGTACTCATTGATATTTAACTAAGATAATACAAAACTCAACAAGATATTAATAATCACTGGCTTGATTTTGTGATTATCACATTAAAAATTATAATAAAAAGAACTTACAAAATAGCACATGCTTAGAGTTCATAAAGGATTTTGTATTTTTCACTAATGATTGAAGTATTATGTTTTGAGATACCTTGATGAATCTTAATGGTAATGTCCCATCTATCTTTGCTATTATATATATATATATATATATATATATATATATATATATATATATATATAATAGTACAAATTTCAAGATACATTAAAATATAAAACAATAAAGAGAACACTTTTAACCTATCTAGGTGAGGTTCATTATAAAACATATTTTTAAACCATTTTCATAATCAAAGAAACCACATAAAGAAATAAGGTTACATGATATCCATTATATATTTAAATCAAATTTCTAATTTGAGTATTTACATGCCATATCATACTATAAAAGATATAATATAATACAAGAATATCTCAATGAGACTCAACACATTAATAATCTCATAAACTACTCAGTTCATAAGCCATTTTGCTCCCTGTATCTTCATGTATATGTGACATGACTTATAATATAAGTAATGAGTTTTACAAAACTCAATAAGTAAATTGTTACCTATAAATAATAATACAAAATTAAATGTAATAATGAGAAAACCCTAATAGCAAAGAAATATTAGAAAACATATGGCATTAATGAAATACTTAATATAAAAGTATACCACTGATGTGCAAATGAATGTCATTTTTCTTTTTATGTAAACATGCATATAAACATCTTAGGAATTTTAATATTATAAAACTTCTTCACACCAATGTTCGTTAGTTATTTTCTTTTTATTATTTCTCATATTTCTCAGAACAAATGATCTTATTTTCTCTAGATGCAATTGTTTTAATTTCATATGATTTTATCTCATCTTATATTATTCGAATATCTCATCTTAGATACACCTTAACTTCTAGGAATATCATGCCAAACTAGAAATCTCTATCAGGTGGGTGCAATGCTTTAATCTCATTAAGCCCTTCAAACTATGTTAGCAATAGATCATATTATCTTAGCTAAGATTCTATATAAAGTATTAGCGATAACTAAGGAGGTCTCTAATGATAATAGTATTATATCATATCTCTGTATAGTTGAACATCTATGCTCACCATAGTGTGCTAATTATGACTTATCACATAAGGTACCTATAGGATAATATTATTAAGAAAAGTTTTTTTTATTTCTTATATCTTATGATATAACAATTATTACACTCCTCAAGTTGACTAGCCTATATAGCCCAAGACTTTCCCTTTCCTTATAACTAGCTATTTAAACTTTAAATGTTTAGTTTATATTTAAATTTAAATTATTTTAAAATTTTAATTCTTGATATATCCATATGAAAGTTTTAAAAGTTATGTTGATATTACACTCTTTTATCCCTACCCAAACCATGAGCAAAAGCCATAGTTGGCATAGAATTCTTAAATTTTGGAATCAAAGTGGTGGCTAAGAATAGTGAGATTTAAATTTGAATTGAATGCATGTTAATTTAAGTAGAGATATGAATGAACCTTAAATGTAACCTTATTCAACTTAGTATGAAGGTACCTTAAATTAAGGAGTTTTATTAACAAGCTACATAAGTGTCTTATATGTGATTTTAGCTATAGTTTTAGAAACCTAGTTATAGGTCATTACAAAGACGTTTTCTAAAAACTTATGTTATTTTCCATTAGAAATAGTACAATTTCGTGGTCAAGTACATGTTTTACTCCCTCCCACATAGCCAAATAAAAATGACTAAAAGATCAATTTCTTACATTAAACACTGTACTCCTAATGTGTTGGTCTATAATAATGAAGCAGTTGTTTGATATAGTTGTCCTAAAGCAAATGTTAGTAGATGCAGTTATCCAATGCAATTTTCTTATGCTAACTTATGATGATGATGATGCACAAAAGTGAATAATAACAAGTGGATATAGTCATTAAGAAAATAGAGTTACATCCTTGTATGAGGAAGCAACTTGATGAATAGTATTTGGCAACGTACTAAAATGAAATTGATCATATGTACATGATGCATTGAAGATTGTACCAAGAATGGATTAGTAAAATATGTAGTATGGAGCAAAGTGTACAACTACAATGTGTTATCATTTGAATAGTGAACTCCCAGGAACATATTAGGCCAATAAACAATCGTTGCCAACTGATGCATCACAATTGTGAATAGTGCTAGGTGGTGCTTCAACGTGCAGGGTCAATTATCCAATGTAGTGTTCCAAAGTGTTTTGTGGCCCACTATAAGACTTCCTAAATTGAAAAAAAAGTCTAGTACAATGGTGTGTTTCATAATGTATGTTGAAGAGGTAGCCTTTTTTTTGTCATTGATTTTAAGCATCATCTTGGTGGTCTCATTGTACAATCAAGTTGTGTGTCTTGTATGATGTGCAAAAGTATGATAATCTAGCTTTTTTCATGGATATAATAGCTTTGCATTGCATTAGAATACTAAGCCTATCCTAGATGAGTGTTTTGTTCAATTTCCTTACAATCTTTACAAGGAATTGAGCTTCCTTGTTTCCCTCTTTATATGTTCATTTCTAAGTTACTAAAAGAGTAGAAGCTACAATTTTAATTTGTTGTATGAGATCAATAATTCTCTATTGAGGCCTTAAGCTTCGTTGTATCATTCTTATTAAAGATAAAAGTTAAGCATAGCTTAAGTATTGATGTATTGATTACAATTACATCATTATAAACCTTTTTCAATACCTAACAGAGAGTCTCCACTGTTGACTAGTGACCAACTAGATAAGTAATAGCATGTAGTACATTACCTTCATTATCTCTAATGAAGCCCTTAACACTAGAGTAATTCTTCGTATTATTGTCATATATGCTTATTTTAATAGAGATAATGGGAGATGGGTTCTAAAATAACATTTGACACCATCTAACTTTCATCTATTTGAAAAGGGAAACTAAGCCATCTAAAGTAGAATTCTATCCTTTTGTACTATTTGCATTACTGAGAAACACTTTAATATATTGTGACATTGGCATTTAATATTTTTTTGTAATGTTTGACTTAGATTCTGTAGTTGTCTCATTAAGTTTTTTGTTTTTAGTCTTCCAAATATTCCAACATATTAAGGATATGATTTGAAGAACTTCACAATATGTTGGGCTCTCAGAAATTCTTTACCACCAATTGTTAAGGAAGTTAATTTTTTTTATTTTTTTACAGTTGTATTGCTAAGTCTCTACCATAAAAGGACCAAATGTTCTAAGCAATGTAACAACTTGTGAAAGCATAATTGAAAAAAATCTTCACTAGACTAATCCAAGCATTGGGATGCCAAATAGATGTTGAGCCTTTTCAATTATTCAAGGGGATTCAATAGCATGTTAAGTATTCTCCATATTAGTATTAATATCTTAGTAAGGCATTTCACATTTGAAACTCTTTTCCTTGAGCTTAGCTTGAAGCACTTGCATCTTATATCATTCCATGCTAATTGTAGGTTAAAATTTCCATCATTATTGGGTGTCCAAAAATACCTTCTAGACACAAAAGATTTGTACGTAAGTACTAACTCCAAAGCTTTAGTCTTTTTTATTTTCTTCAATGCATCTAATTTGTTGACCTTTTGATTTCCATTCAAATATTTTTTTGCATTAAATCAACCAAAGTGATTATTTGATTAATAGCTTCCAAATCTATTTAGTTAAATATGCCAACATGATGTTTTTTAGTTTCATAGGTGCTAATCTATTTTCTTCTAGTGGAACACATGCCCTTTCCCAAGCCAACCAATGATTCTTGTAGTTTTTTTCAAAGTACCCTCATAAGAATCTATTTATAATATTTTTCATTCTATTGATGATTTGCATTGGTGGGTTTCAGTGAATAAGGTGGTATCAAATTTAGAACATGTTTTATAATTATAAGTTTCCCATCCATAGATAAAAGTTTTTCCTTCCAACCAGTCGTCTTTTGTATATTTTTCAATTAACTGCTAGAAGTCTAGTAACTTCTTTCTATCAATAAAAATAGAATAGCCCAAGTATGTAATAGAAAGAGAGCTTTTTTTAAAGCTAATGATCTTTCTTACCTCTTTTAATTGTTATTATCATCATAATTCTAGCATTATAGAATTTGCACTTTTGTGAGTTTAGCTACATTCTTGAAATTTCTTGAAACCTTTCTAAAAGATTATTAATATGTTTTAAGGATATTAGATCTCCTTTTTAAAAGATAATAATATCATCAGTATAGCTAAGATGAGTGACCATAGGATAGCTTCTTACTATTACATGATGAAGTATTTTCTTTTTCTCAAATTTGTGCTTAATGAACAACCAAAATCCTCTATTGCTATAAACAAAAGCAATGGAAAAATTGGATTACCTTGCTTTAAACCTCTTGTTGGTTGAAAGTAATCACTAAAAGAGCTATTAATCGTGATGGATAACCATTAACTACATGTGATGTTGCTAATCAAACTTTTGAATTGAGCTAAGGATTAAAGTTTTGTGATTATTTTGTTTAAGAATTCCCAAGACAAACTGTTAAAAGCATTTTTATATCCTTTTTATTAATGCAATTTTTTGTTTGGTTTTCTTATTATGCAAACCCATACATTCTTGAGCTATACAAAATTCTTAATAATCTCTCTTTCTTTTATAAAGCTAGCTTTCTTGAGAGAAATAATATTTGGTAGAACTATATGGAGTCTACTAGCCAATAATTTGAATAATATCTTTTTAGAGAAACTACATACATATATTGGTGCAAACTCTTCAAAATTTTTAAGATTTTTAGTCTTTGAAATGAACACTATATTAGAACTTGCAATACCCTTAGGTATTGGACTTCTAGATATGAAATCAAATACAGCATCAAGAATATCCAATATAATGATGTCCCAACACTTCAAGAAAAAATAGTTGTTTAACCCATCTAGCTCTAATGCACTACCCTTATCTTGTTCAAATACAACTTCTTTTATCTTCTCTAATTTTATCTTTTTATACGGAGTTGGTTGTCTTTCTTAGTAATCAACTTAGGTATATTGCTTAGAATTTCTTCAAAATAATTTACCCTTTTCTTAGAGAACATTTCTTTGAATAATTGTAGTTTAGCTAACTATATTTTTTTGACCAAATATTGTTTGACCATTTGAATCTTTACTTTTAATAATGTTGCATTCTACCCTTTTATAATTCACTAATGCATGATCTAGTATTTTTTCCCTCCTTTGATCATTTGGTTTTAGCTTTTTGTTGTGAGTAAATTTCTTCTTTATTTATTTGTTCCATGAGCTGGTGATTAGATTTGTTTAAGCTCATCCTTTCTTCTTTTATTTTACTCTCCTAAATCTTATTTTCTTTATTTTTTTTCATGTCTTGTACTCTTTTTATAGCTTGAAAGATGTCACCAAATTTATTTTTGTTCCACTATTTAAGACATTATTTTAATCTTCTTAACTTGAAAGTTAAAGTTAGCTTGCCTAACTGATAAGTTTGAATTGCCTAATTGCCTAATTGTTTTCTACTACTTTTTAAAATGTTAAATTTATTATCCACATATTTTCAAACCTAAACTACTTAGGACTAGGATCTTGTACCTTAGGATGTTTAGTAATAGTGGAGAATGGTCATTCCATGTTCTATAAAGGTGTTGAACGATTGTAGCTAGATTAAGTTTCATCCATTCTTTATTTACCAGCACTCTATCTAGTCTTTTCTAAACACATTTTTCATTTCTTCTACCTACCCATGGAAAGGGTGAGCTTAAGAAAATAAGATCTTTAAACTACATTGGTTTAGACAATCTATAAATTCATGAGATGTATTAAGGGAGAGATTAGAGGATCCATTGTATTCATTCAAGATGGTAATTATGTTAAAATTACCACAAACTATCCATGGGCCCTTTTGATTTGCTATAATCATTGTTAATTTATTCCACGATATTCTTCTCTTTGTCTTTGTACACTTTGTATACACTAACATATAGCTTGTTAATAATTGATTATCAATTTTTGTAATTTACATGTGAATATATTGACCATCAACATGAATTCTATCACACTGAATGTTATTTTTCTATAGCTTCAAAAGCCTTTTTGGATAAGTTTTCTATGTAATGAGCAAAACCGAAAGCAGACACCAAACTAGTTAGATTCTCCTCTTAAGTCATTAGTTCTAGTAGAGCTTTAGTATTGTGTTATAAACCTAATTATGTGTTTGAGGTGAGAAATTATTTTGGTGTTCATAGCCCCCCATATATTCCATATAAGAGTGTTATCTATTAATTAGTAATTGATCTATAATTTGTACTACTTTTGAGCTTCTATGATTTCTCTTATGATTGAAGCCTTTCTTGGCTTTCCTTTTTGATCTTCTTGTTTACACCAGGGTGAAATCATCTTGGTCAAGAAAAATCAATCCTGAATTGATTGCTCTTTTATGAAATTCATTACTAAAATCATTTAACACTTGAATATCCAATTTTCTTCAATTTTGTTCTTGAGGGCTTCAAAATCTAACACAAACCTATGCTTCTCTTCCTTGAAGCCTTTTTTAATTACTACATAGTCATCTAAGAATTTTGTTTTCATTATTTTCCTCTAATTATCAATCATCTTGAGTTCACCTTTATCCTTGCTTGAGTTCATATTTAGATTAGCTTATATAGCCATAAAAATTATGATTGCTACTAGATTGAGAAGGAGTTTAAGATTGTAAATCATTCTCTAAATCCTTTGAGAATGCTTGACCTTTAGGTTTTGATGTTCATCTATTTAGGTATTACCCATAAGTATCATTGTTCCCTACTAGATCTGTCTAAATAATAGATTGATTTGCTCTTTTGATAATAATTTGTGTATCTACTTTTGTTATGTTATGTTTATAACTCAAAGATGATTGTCCCTATTTACAAAAACTGGTGCAATAAAATGGAAAATTATTATTCTAAATGTTTTTACAAAAAACTCTTCAAACAACTACCCTTCTATGTGATTCTAATTCACTTTGATAATTCTTTTGCAAAATTAATTTCCATGCAAACTCTAGCTACACTAGGTTTGGTTAAATTCAAAGTTGTAGCATCCATCTTAAGAAGATTTTGAATTATAGAGGCTATGGAATATATAGTTACCTTGTTAAATAAATGAATGGGTAGATGTTTTGAAGATATCTAGATAAGTGCTAAGGATGGTTTAGCCTTAAGGTGAAATTCTAAATATCACTTAAAAATTCACATTAAGAAGTCTAATACATTCCATGATATGTATAGCTTATAACAGAGAACATTCTCCTCCTTCTCAAATATAATGAGTACATGCCTATTATTTAATGATCTGATCTTATCCTTGCTTTGAAAACCAATTATGTTAAATAGTTTTCTAATTGCCTCCATACTAGGCCTACCATAGGAAAAGTTTCCTATTAGTGTGAGTTTAAATGATTCAACCATTTTGCCAACTCATGCTTTTCAAAGATGATTTCTAGTTCCCATTTATAAGTTGAATGACACTTAATCTTAATCAAAGAATGCTTAATCAATCCACTGAATACCTCAATAAATGATTGATTAAGGAAGGGAGATTCCTCAAACCTACCATTACTACAAATTGCATTAGTGTATAATTAGATAATAGGGATTAAGTTGTTAACATACCATTATGAAAGCTCTAATTATGGATCATCAATAAAACCCCTATGCAAATCCCATCTACCATGCTCGATTTTCCCATAGTATTTCATCATTTTCTCACACTTGATTTTCTTGTCACTGATCATCCATCCCTTATCTGTCACTTCTCTACCTTAGTTTGAGGTTTTCCTTTTACAAAAAAGACCATATCTAAGAGGAATGAAGGAAGAGGAGTAAGTAATGAGTAAGGAAAGAAAGAGAAAATCATAAGTTTGAAGAGAAGAAGAATTTTATCCTTGGAGTAGACTACTAAATGGCTTTTTAAGATAGGAGGACTTAAGATTTTTCATTAAATTAGATACAAGCTAAGGTTAATTATGAAGTAATGTGTCAATCATGCATATAATAGTATTTGTCTATATCATGAGATTGTTTCTTCTCTTGAAACTTAGATCTAAATTACTAAATTAATTTCATGATGATAGTATTTTTGTGATTGAATGCATGCTTAAGACTAGATCATATTTGAAATTAAAGACCATAGGGTTTGAACTTTAAAGGTTTTAGGTTTTAAAAATTTACAATTTTAAGAGGTCTAGAGCCAGACACCTTATGAGCATATCATGAAAGAGAATGATGTAAATCTTATTTTATGACTTGTGTTGAGGTTCATGTATTCACTTGACATGTGTAAACCTAAAGAATTAAGGGCAAGAATAAGAACCTATAGTAATTGGTGAGACCTTGATGACATTTTGGAGAAGTCCTTAGACTTGAGATCCTCTCAGGATATACCCTAAATAGAGTTTAAGGTTCAAAGAAGGCTTAGGTATGGCCTTAAAAGGGTGTAAGGATCATTCAAGGGACTGAATAAGATTTGATTTGCTATGGATAATGCCTATGTATGACTTGAATTATTTGGTTAAGACTATGAATAGCTTCTTTAAGCTTTTAGGCCATGAGTAGGACTTCCTAGATGGTAATCTAGGGTTGTTTGTGTGGCTTAGAGAGATATTTAGAAACAAAATAATGGCTCATATTAGCTTGAAGTATGAGAGTCATTAGTAAAACTCATGTGAACCTATATTTAAAACATTAGCCCTTAAAAATTGTCTAAAGATTAAAACCAAGGATTTGGGCCTCAGTGATAAGTGAAAGCCTATATAGGCAAAAAGATCTAGTAAGGCTTCTAAATACAAGTTAAGACAAAAACTAATCACAAGTGGAAAAATCTAGATAGAATAAAGTATTATAAATAACAAATTAGGGTTTGTAAAAAATCTTAAGATATCTTAGATAAGTATTTAGAATTTGAAAAAAAATTCTCAGATATCCCAGATAAATGATTAGGGTTTTAGAAAAAATCTTAAAAGACCTAAATAGTTAATTAAAGTTTTAGTAAAAACCTTAAGTTATTAGGACTTCTATAAGATAAAAAAGTAATCATTTTTTATGATTGGTAGAGTCCCATGTTATGGAGTGCTAGATCATGTGTATAAAGACTCTATGTATGATTGAGTTGTCACTTTCTTATGTAAGACATCATAGGGGATTGTGGATGTTCCAAAACATATGATAGGGAGTGCCATGTGTTTATTGAAGATTCTTAGAGCTCAAGAAGGGCTAACCTACATGATTGATAAAGCCATGATTATAAAGTGTTAAATTATTTGATAATTCAAGAGTGCTAGAACTTATGCCATCATTCTCATGGCTTAGAGAGTGCTAAATTAGTAGTGAAACCTTAAGCATCTTTTTAGCTACATCACAAGTAGTTCTTCTATAGTAGTAGCCTTGATTATGTATTAGACTAATTTAGTTAGCTAAGATACACCTATATGATATCATTATTTATGATATTAGTTATACTCTACTTATACCGAATAGATAAGTTTATTATGTTGTTGATGATTATTTTTATAATATGATTTAAGGATTTCTTATTAAGCTTTTTGGATCACCCCTCTTGTGTAATACAAGTAGATCTAGAAAGTTAGGAGCTTGCATATGAGTCAAAATTATATTGGTGTCAGAGTCAATGCATCTTGTAATCTTGTTATTTTAGCTTTGTATGTCATGATGATTTAGTTATAGCATTTATATTTCCTTTATAGTAATGACATTTGTATTTGATGTACATTTGATTGTACTATACATTTGATATCAATATCTTTTATATTGTTTATTATATAATAGACTTCAGATTTCTAGATAGTGTATGGATTACATGATATTACTTTAGTATTATAGATATATATGGATAACATGACAAGTTTGCTTTAGTTTTGTGTACACGTTGATGTTGTTAGTAAAGGAACTTAGTTCTTTTTTAGTGACAAATTGGAAGCATGATAATCAGATAGGAGGATTGTGACTCCTAGTTTGAATATCAAGCTTAAGGAGTTAAAGTAGCTAGCTAAGTACATTGACTGGTTCATGGATTTTGTTGCACTTAGGGATTTTAAGGAAACTAATTTTTTTCCTTAAAAGGTCAAGCATAACAATAATTTAATGCCATATCAACATCATAGCTTTTGTAACTCATAAGGCTCACACGTCCCAAAGTCATATTATATGATTTCATTCATTTTCCTTTTTATTATTATTTTTCTTATTTGTTAGTTTATTTCTCCTTTTCATATATATATATATATATATATATAATTCTTATAGTATATAGAAAATGATGCTAATAATATATTATATATTATATTAGAATATACATGCAAATAGAATTTTAGCATGCTATTATGCTTATATTAATTCAATGTTTAGGGATATATTATAATAATATGCTTATATTATAATTATTTAATTTTCTTATATATGATTACCTTGAGATTGTTTTATTTCTAATTTTTCTTTTTCTTTTGCTCCCTATCATTGAGAAATAGTAGTACAAATCTATCACAACATATTCAATTTTTTCATTAACAACATGATATCTAACTCCCATGTTATCAAACATCACACTTTTCATTATTCTACCTTGCTCGAATGTACTATACTTTAGAGGTTAACATACCATATGTCTAGGAGCAATGGAACAACCTTTGAATTCAAATAACCTTCCATCAACTTTGACAAATTGTACATCCTTACCTTATTGAGATGTGATGCTATAAGAGTGGGTGAATCGTGCTTTTTCAAAAATTTTAATGAAACAACCAATATATATATAATAACAATTTAACTCAATGTTGTTATAAATTGAAGAATGTTATATAAAATACTTATTTTACTTTACAAAATCTTCATGTGATAAAAAAGCCAATAAAAATCAAAAAAAAGAATTGAAATAAACAAAATTATTGTGGTTGTTCTACTTAACCAAAGTCTACATCCATCTCTAGTTTAAGGACTAGGCTTACATTAACACAACCATTTCCTTTTTTCATAGCCTAAAAAAGGTAAACCTTACAAGAGGAGGTCCATGAGGGGACCTATGCAATGCTCATAGAACCCACACAACAAATTCAAAGGAGTTAATACAATAACAACTATAAAATAATATTTTAATGCTTACACAAGATAATAATAAAAATATTTATTTCTTTTGCTTATAAAGCAATGTGGCATGTGTTCTAAATGATGGGGAAAATATTATCAAGAAAAATGGAATATAATGATGATAAATCAGAGAACAATACCTAGCTAAAAACATAATAATAATAGTTGGAGAAGATATTCCAATGAATACAAACAACTATAACAAGAATAGTACTTTGTTCTTCTTTTATCATGATATGAAAGTTGAATCTTTTGCTTTATTTGCTATCATTTTTTTGTTCTTAAGTGAGAGACTTGGTATTTATATTGCTTAAGTGATTAAACAATAATTTTAGAAGTTTCAATGGTGCAAAATTATGTTTACATAGAGATTAACTAGTTTTTAGAGGTTAATGACAATTTTAGTAGCTTGTTCTTGTCTTTATATTGCCCAAGTTCATTATTGTGATTAAGGGGTCATACATAGCAATATGTGAATAAGCTAATTTCCTGATGAGTCATTTATACAGCCTATGTTTTTTTGGTTACACAGAATATATTATATGACACATATTGAACAATCCATGTACAACACAATGTTAAAAATAGTCTCAAATTTTAAAAACTTTCTACTAAATGATAACAAAGATAGTAAAATTATGATACATTTAAGACATATGTATTCAAGATGTTCAAAGATTGTACACATTCAATTAGAGGATCATCAATGTACGCTTAATTTTTTGCATTAAGTTATAATAATCTCAAGTTTTTAGGTTCATCATACTAATACGATAGCTCGGCTATATCAATACAAAGGTGTTCCATTTAGAGCATTAACTTAATCAATTATAGATTATTTTTACTTAGGTATATGTTATGTACATCATATTTGTACATAGTTATACTAGTTTAGTTATACAAGAATACCTTTATAACTTAATTTTATCTTATTCATTTTAAGAGTTTTGTGTAAAAAATTTAATCATACAAGTATGATAACAACCTTCATATTGTACAATGCATGGAATAGTTTAGTGCAGAATATAAAGCAATATCATAAAAGCTCAATAATGGATATCATTGATATATGATCATGTGATAACTTGTATGTCTAAGTCTAAATAATGGTTGTACCAATGTGATGAGGCTATCATACATATATGACATGCAATACTACATATATGTAACTTACGATAGAGCAAGAACATTAAACATACAAGTACAATAAGGAACATCATTTTGTATGATTACTGTGCAAGTAGCAATCAAAGCTTTGTATCAATTTTATTTTAATATATGCTAGTTTAATATTAATCCTAATATTTGTTTAACTATTTAGACAACAAATTTACACTTTAATCAATAGTTATTCATTATTTTAACTCATGAGGAGGAAGTGTCACAAGATAAAATGTATGGGTAGAATGAATACAATCCTGTGTCATTAAATAGTAAGTGAAGAGTTAAGATTCTAAACCTTTTGAGTAGTAGACGATAAGCACTAAATGAGTAGTTACTTGACTTACAATTACAACAATTTGTTCTATAGTTTGAAAATTTGAGCCATCATTCTTGAGCAAAGCCATCAATAATCTTGACTTTCCTCACATGTGGTTTGCTCTTTGTCCAATTTTTTAAACATTTATTCTCTATTCATAATATCTTTGATAAAAGTTTAGTAAATAATTTGCTTGATTTTAGTATCATTAAATATCACAAGGCATAGGATCAATAATCCAATACTGGAATGAAAATATGATAATATTCAACATATATAGGTAAACAACTATTGTTGAAATGATATTTAACATTAACACAACAACATTTAGCACTACATCTTCACTTCTAGCAATATTATAGCTTCTAGCAATTCAAACAAGTCATTAAAGTAATGTAGGTAATATGATACAGCAGAAACAACAAGTAATAATATAAATTAGAGTAGGAATGTAGCTTTTAGTAATTCAAATCATAACAACACACAACTGAGGCAAGTCTTCCCTTAAATGAAAGCTTCTCCTCAACTTTAGCTTGTTACTTCTTCTTCTTTCTATAATCATTTAAAGGAACATCTAATATAGTGGTAATTAAATGACTTAAGCTCATATAAATTTAAATTATTAAGTATTACAATCAATGATCAACAAGATTTGCTAATACATTAAGCATTCACATCAATTAATTGAGCTTCCCCTCAATCTTTCTTAAGCAAATTTTTAATTTAAGATATAAAGGTAGTTAAAGAAAAAGTTAGAAATTCATATTTTGACTAATGATAACTCTTAAAGGATTGTAATAGATCTCATCAACTTCTTACATTTGTGATCCATATGCTGAGAGAATGATGAAGAGAAGCCTCTAAAGCAGCAAGTTGTGGCATAATAGCTTGATCACAAGTTGCAATAGATGTAGATGCCACATCAATAGATGGTAGGATGGGAGGTTCTTCATGAATTATAGAAGCTAATAGTGCCACAAAAGACTTAATTCCTAACCATTCATTATTAGATAAAGCACCAACATTTAGATATGGATGAGTTAGAGAAAAGTATTGTAGGTACTTCATGTCAATATTCTTAAAGTCACTTGGGATACAATCAATGACATATGTTATAATGTTATACTTGTAAATCAAGTGATCAAAACTTAGACTTTCTTTTTATACTTGGGATAATTAATTGCAGTTATGTTTTTCTTCAACCTAAAAATATTTTCACCCATATCAAAGCAATCTTCTTTTAAACAATAGTATGTTACTGGTTATATCCATAAGTAATTCTTTATCTACTCACCTTCTTTAGGCATAATTATGCATCTAAAGAAATGTTGCACAAGAAGAACTCTCAATGTTAGATACTTAACTTCCTATAGATTTGTTTTGTAAGAAGCGATAGATAAAATATGATTTATATCCTATCAATTAAAAGTTGCAATCTCACAGCCAGGTCAAAGAGAAGATCTAGAAATTAAAATGTTAAAGAATCTGTTTAGATCTCCTTTACTTGTTTCAACCTTTATTTTACATAAATAAGATTTGGATACACTAAAATATTCAATTATTTTGATATTAAAATAAAAAATATTTAATTATCTTTCCATTGAAGGGGTGCCAAACTTGTAATACATCTTCTAAACCCATTCTAAGAAATTAGAAGAGCATTGGATCATTTTCTTTGAATTCAAGATTGATAATGATTGGTTTTAGGACAATAAGGCTACAAACCTTAATAAGCTCATAGGCTTCTACATCAACTTTTGATCTTTTCATCGAATTTATAGGTGTAAAACTTCTTGGGAGTTGGTTTTTTTTTCCGATGTCATTTGTTCATTTTGATAAAAACTTAGTCTACAAAATTTTCCTGATAAACAATGTTATTTTTCTATCACAAATACATGAACTAACAACAAAATTGCTTTTGAACTTAGTGTAGAAAAACTTACCTAGTTGACAAGAAATCTACCCCTTCATGATGACAAATGTCATTAAGGAAACACTCCAAATAGTGAGCTAGTGTAGTTGGACACCACAAATCACTCAAATATGATCAATTTTGATCTCAAACTTAGCTTCCTCATATTATCTCACATGATCTTTTGGTGGTCGCAAAGGGACAATTCAAATTCTTCAAGTTAGAACTGACACAATTGAGCATGCAATTTGCCCTATCAAGTTATGATATATATCTCGACATAGTCATATATGTATAATCATTATATCATACTTGTTTGATATGATTGCAACAATACTACTAAGATAATAAATTGCTTGACAAGTAAATAATACATGTGTGTTCCTAATATTGTACATATCTAATTGAATTTCTTAGACCATTTACAAGTATATGGTTGATATATACAAATCATATTTTTATGACTACCAATCATATATGTTAATCTACATACAACATCTACTCTGGATAGATTTAGCCACATCATAGACGTCTGTTACTTATGACATACTTATCCATTGAGAATTTATTGAAATGAACTATCATAGTAAAGAGGTCATATATTGTACAATGCATTATCCATAAAAGTATAAAATATTTGACACTTCAACTAATGTATACCAATGTTAAGAAAAATTCATACTCATATGATGGGATGCATAGTACACGTATGAATGAAATTATTTACCTTATTCTTTGTTTAGAAATTTAAGTTTAATATAACCATAATTTCATTCTCTATACAAAGCATGATTTTAAATCCTCTAACCCATTATCTCCAAATTATTTCCAACTAATAGGTTGTATGTTTTTCACTTATTGCATATGAGTGTGTCTAATTTAGAATTTGTAGATTGTGTCTTATAAACCATCCTTTATGACATTGTAAGCAATCATCACAATTAATAACATTCTATTGACCAATGCTATATATACTAATGTGTGTTCAATTAAATATATTACAATTACAATTAAGTTTGATAAGGACCATATTTGTTGGTTTCAATACATAGATTTTGATAACTAGTTCACAAGCAATGTTCACAAACCTATGTTTATATCTATAGGTGCTTGTTATGGAGACACATTTGCACATTTACTTAAGATCTAATTTTAGGAACCCAAACCACCTTGGGTTCACAAGAGATGGTAGTGTGAGATGAAGATGATTTTGGTACTTCTCCTTTTAATGTATTATTCTTAGGAATCTACATATAAGCATTCTTCTTTGTTGTAATGAGCTTCTTAAATGAGTGTTCAAAAGACATGACAACCTTTGCAACAATAATTGCATACAATATTAGATGAACCATGAACATATGATGTATGCAAGGAAATCAAAGAAGATTATTCATGCATATGAATGTATGTGCTTTTAATTTGATACCTTCAATGTAATTGAGGTGTAATATGAGGATGTGAATGAGGACAAGAGAAACACAATAGCTTAATTTGATTCAATTCTCTATCAATCATAAAAAAAAACCTTATCAAATTTCTTTTTTGACTCATTACTTTCAAACTTGAGCTTCTCATTTTTTTTTGTTTCAAAGATTAATATATGAAACCTAGTCAAACAATACAAAATTATTTCTATATTTAATTATTACACATTTAATATTTTAGAAATATGAATATTGATATTCTTTTATAAGAATATCACATTGTTTTTGTAATTTAAGTATGTTGTTCACATGTTTGGTACAATTTTTTTTATCAGGAAGACATACATATGGATTGACACATTATGCTCTAATGTTAGTTCTTCAAAGAAATCAAATAAATCTTCATTTGAAAAAGAAAAGGAATCATCAATTAAGCAAGATGAAAATTGTCCTTCTTTATCTTAGAGGTTTAACTCATATATACTTAACGTCATCATTCTTCTTCTTGTTTGCTCTTTTTCTTTTCCTTCTTTTTGTCAAGAGGTTAGAGATTGACTATCATTATACTATAAATCCAACTCCTACATCATCTCAAAACAAATAGATAAGTGACTAAGCTTCTTGCAAATGTTTTGAGATATAAGACAATATAAAGAGTTCAATCCTCTTATATTTAGTTGGGCCATCATTTTTTATTTTTCATGACACATTAGAAATGGCATATAGTTGTTCAAAAAAATCCCACAAATCATAGTTTATATTTTAAAAAGTTTTGAAATAACATTTTCACAAAGAATAGTACTTCTCAACAAACAAAGAGGGACAATCCATAGTGTTAACCAAGATTGCATACAAATCACTACACACTCAAGAGCTTAAATGATGAATTTTCTCACATAAATTTCTTCCTTTGATATAACCTAAATTATGCTTTTTCAAAAATCTTAATACAAAAACCAATATATATAATAATAATTTAACTCAATTTGTTATATTCAATTGGAGATTGTTATAAGAAATATTATTTATTATGTGATAAGTA
Organism: Vanilla planifolia; assembly: GCA_023846275.1. Taxonomy (NCBI): domain Eukaryota; kingdom Viridiplantae; phylum Streptophyta; class Magnoliopsida; order Asparagales; family Orchidaceae; genus Vanilla; species Vanilla planifolia. The sequence goes on from CM043870.1 coordinate 28,011,742, forward strand.
AGCCAATAAAAATCAAAGAAAATACACCAAATCTTTTAGGTTGTTTTGCCCAACCAAGGCTTACATCCACCCTCCACTAGTCTAATGACTAGACTTGCACTAAAAAACTACTCAATTTTATCACAACCAGTACTAGTAAACCTCACAAAAGGAGATCCACAAAGGGATCTATGCTTAACACAGCAATAGCTATAAAATAATATATCAACACTTGTACAAGATAGTAATCACGACACCTATATCTTTTACTTATGAAACAAAATGACATATTCCAAATGATGTGAATGGTTATTTTTTAGCAAAATGTATTGTGATAATAAGGAATTAGAGATCAAAATATAGTTGAAACTACAACAACAATAGTTGGAGAAGAAATTTCAATGAATGCAAACTGTTATAACAAGAATAGAGCTTTGTTCTTCTTTTCTTTTGATATGCAAGTTGAATTTATTGCTTTATTTACTTTCATTATTTTGCTTTTAAGTAAGAGTCTTCATATTTATATTACCTAAGTGATTAAATGATAATTTCAAAAGTTTCAATGGCACAAAATGATGTTTTCAAAAAGATTAACTGACCATTAAAAGTCTTAAGTTACATTTATACTATTATAATTAAAGGATTATACACAAGTGATATGTAAATAAAGCTAATTACTAGGAGAGCCTTCTTTACAACTTGTGCATATTAGTTATGTAGAACATATCATACAAATATAACACAGACCATCATATTATACGATACATGTATACAACACATTATTAAAAATAATCTCAAAATTTTCAAACTTCAAATTGGACAATCATGAGAATTTTAGAAGTACTATATCTATAAGACTCACATATATTTGGGATGTTTAAAGATCGTACATGTTTAATAAGAGGATCATTAACATAAAAGTACAGTATACAAATTAATCATACAAGTACGACAACAACTTTTGTATTGTATAATGCATGTAATAATTTAGTAAATAGAATATGAATCAGTACTATACATTGTATATGATGTTATAACTTATTTGTCTAAGTGAAAATGATGGTTGTACTAGTAGATGAGACCAATGTACATACAAGACATTCAATATTACATATATGTGACTTGAAATATAGTAGAATTATTGAACATACAAGTATGATAATAGATATTATTTTATATAATTAGTGTGTACATGACGGCAATGAAACATTTGTGTCAATTTTTTTTTAATGTACACTAGTTTAATATTAACCTTAACATTGGTTTAATTATTTAGGCAACAAAATTATCCTATTAATTAGTAATTATTCATTATTTTAACTTATGAGAAAGAAGTGTAACAAGAAAACATGCAAGAGTGAAATAAATACATTTCTATTCATCATAAAGTAACAAGTGAAGGTTTGACATTCTAATCTATTGAGTAATATATGACAAACTTTACAGTAACTTGACCTAGAGCTATAACCTTGGCTCTATAGTTTTAAAGTTCAATCATCTTCCTTGAGTAATGTCACCAAGAACCTTAACTTTTCTCACATGTTTTTTCTCCACTTTTTATTATTTCCTCTTCTTCATTTTCTAAGTATTTATTTTATGTTCTTATCTTTTATAAAAGATTAGCAGATAATGTTTTTGATTTTATTATCATCAAACCTCACATAACACATGAGCAATAAGCTCATGTGAGCAACAAGCTCAACATATATTGTGTCTGTAGTAGATGCCCATTTGAAATCCTTCTATGTTTCTTAAATAAAAACCAAATCCAAATTCTTTACTAAGCAAAAATCCAAGCACTACCCCTTTTTTTTTATTATAAAACGTAGACTCTTTAGGCTTCAACAGTAAACCCACTTAACTTTCAAGCTTATAAGCATGCGGGATTGAATTCTGAAGCAAAACCCTCGCAAAGCTTGAAGTTTTAGCTAGAAATATGTCTTGCTAAGCTTCTTTATTGTACTTGCAAAATTCTCATTCCAGGAATTCTACATTGTTGAACTCGTCCCCTTTTCCTAGTCTTGCCGCAGTAGCAACTTCCGTATGCTCTGTTACTACAATAGCTTCCGCTTGTTTTGCGAAATACTTCTCTTCTACCCTTGCTCTTCGTTTCGCACAGTTGTAGTTCCTACTCTGCTGAAGCAGCACAAACTAAAGCTCTTCTTTATTGTAGATTCGCTCCATCTTCTCCTTGATTTCCTACAGCTATTGTTCTTTCTCAAGCAAGACCTCTCCCAACTACTGCTGCTTCACCACATCACTTCCTTTCTACTCAAAGCACCCACTCTCTATTTTCATTACCAAGCAAGCACAACCACCAATGTTGCTCCCAAAAGCAAACTAAGTCACTCAACTTGAGCTATAAGCTTCCCTCTCTTAAGTCTCAAGTAGCAAGGATCCTAATTCAGCTTCAAAAAAATTAACTTAATTCATTTATTCTTCTTTTTCTCAGAAATTTAAAATAAAATTATTTGATCTTCAAAAATTATAAATCAAATATTATTAATACTTTTTATGAGCTTTTTAAAATATATGCTCATTTTGATAATTTATGATACTTTACAAATTTGTACATTTTTCAAGATGTTATCTATTAATATTTTATTCTTATTCATTTCAAATTTTAAAATATCAATTTTATTCATAAAATTATTAATAATTGTATTTTTTATTTACACAAGCTCATCTTTATAATATATTTGAATAATATATGATTTTGAGATATTATTATTTTATTTGAATATTTATTATTTTAAAAATGATTATAATTAGATAAAATTCATAAAGATACACTATTTTACAGTTTTGACTTAGAAATTGTGTTAAGACCTGATGATCTTAAGAAGCGAAGATAGTATGATCTTTAAGTAGAACTGTGGAATTAAACTTCCATCGGAGATTTCTCTTGTATAATAAGAGGAAAACTGGAGTTACTTGTGTCCAATCTTACTTGATGGCTATTGTCAACTCAACTAGATAAATTGTTACTAAGATTTTCAATAAAAATAAATGCTATTTAGCTAAAAATTTGTTTAAGATATTTTCTAATAAAAGTTTATACTATGTCTGTTTTGAAAGATGTAAATATCACTGGCATGCATGCAAGTAATAAACTTTATGATACCTACAGAAGTGCATTAAGGTGAGCTATATACATGAATAAAATTATTTTGTAAAAGTTGATGAAATATTACTTATCCCCAAAAATGCCTCAAGGGAGCTACATTAACATTATTAACTAGTTGATAAAAAAAATAAACCTATAATTTATACATGATTTAAGCATTGAACATTGAACAGAATACATGTTGCTCATCCCAAATGGATAGCATGAAAAGCAGAAGAAATGTATGTTTGAACAAATAGAACTCCACTAATCAAGATAATATAATTTCCAGTGGTCACACCAGTTGAGCAACTCTGGCTGGAAGTGTCTCCATTTGTATAGTTCTGTTATTTCCAGAAGCAACAAAACCTACAGTGGGCAGTATAGGATCTGTAAGAGACTCGATCTCAATGAAGCTTAACTCAAAAGTACCTGAACGCTTCAGGCTCAGAACAAAGACGAGAATAATCCATCCAAGCATTGTAAGTGCCCAATAGTTATTCATGCCATGAATCAAACCCCATCCAACCGCATAGCCAACAACAATTCCAGATAAATGGCCAATAAAGCTTGCTTGTGGAACAATTATGGAAGTAAAGATCAATGACTCGAAAGGAGCAAAACTTATTGGCAATGAAAGAATTCCAAAGAGGTTTAGCTTTGTTGAAGGTTGCTTCACTGCAAGGATCGTCATCCAACCGAACACGACACAGGAGTAACCCACTGCAGTCACTCGCCTGAAATACTCCAACTTAAACTTTTGAATCAGAACATGGTACACACCCAAAACCAGTAGCCCAGATAGTACCAACAAAACCAGAGTATAGTGCAGGTAAAAATATATACCAAGACCCAGGTGTTCAAGCTGTTCTACCATTCCAAGGCTCCAGAGTGCACTCATGTTGAAAATGAGATGAAGGATATTAATGTGTGAAAAAGCAGAGGTAATTATCCTCCAGTAATGCCCTTCGATGGCAGTTTCATAGCTCAAACCCACCTGGGAGTAACCAATGCCTTTCTTGTGAATGACGAACCAAATTGCTGAACAAATTCCTATTATACAACTGCTTGCTGGTTTTTGCCAGATTTCATATATAAGTGGCTTTCCCATTCTGTTAGTGATAGAAAAACGAAGAAAATTGTCCTTATGAGGATTCAGCACATCTCAGAGTATATACCCTACACCATGATATAACCACAAGTAAAAACCCACATTTAAAGAACAAAAAAGATAAGAGTTCATCACATGCAGAAGTTCAACTTAAAAATGTTTTTATGAGCTCTTTAAGTAACACCTTCACATGAATGACGATCTGCTGTATGCATACTTAAAAAAATGAAAAGCAACATCAAGGCTTAAAAGGGCCCAAGTAGAGAGGCAGTAGGATATGCGCCTACCTTGTTACCCAAGGTGCTAATTTACAGAAAATGTAAATTACTAGGTCACCAAAAGGGCTGAATGCTGCACAAAGCCACCAACAGGTACTTGGCCAGTCCAAGTTTCTGATCCCTAAAGCCTATTATATGCAACTTATCCAAATGGCTAAATCATGTAAGAAGCCGTTTTGACTACTCAAATCCAATACCACTACGTCACTGTTATACATCAATACATAGAAGTTTCATTTTTCACATTATAATGGTGCATGATATGTAAATAGAGGTCATTCAAAGTGAGCACAACGAGATATCACAAAGTAATCACATCCCAGAAAAAAAAGGCTTTCGTACTACATACAATGAATTATATTATCATTGGGTACAAGAATATCTCAATTAATGGTGAAACCTTAATGTGCAAGCTGATATAACAAAAAAATTAATTATTAATACAAGGTTACAATGATATATCACTCAGATTGTTTAAGAATACACGATTAATGGAAGCTAATTCTTTTATAGCCTTGCAACAGAGAATAAGAATGCCTCAGATTCAAAACAAGAGCTTGACGAAACAATTTAAAACACCCAGTGAAAAAGATTGATCTATTTCATATCTAAAAGCTATAGAAGAAAAAACAATGCATGCAAAAAGAAATAATTCTTGTAAAAGTACATCTTATTATTAGCACATCACATGAAGGCCCAAAACAAAGTGACATCAAGCTCATTTGAGGTGCCTAAAGCCTGAGTTGAGCTCTTTCCCTTGTCTTTTCAACATGGGTAGCCAGTGGAGCTAACATTCTATCATCACAATAAATATGACATATAGAGTGGTTATGGCATCAAAATATTTGGCATATGACTCTTTGGTGCATGCCCATATCTAGCATTTAATCCCTAACAGCATTATCCAACTCTTTCACTTTTAAGGAAACATGATGTTTGGATCCTAGTTTTGAGTCACTTGGTATTAAGCTAATATGATGTTAGATGTGTTAGTAAGGTTAAAAATAAAATTATGTTGATTAGTAACTCAAATTGGCTGGTATTAGGTGATGCTAAATCTAAATCATGGTTGGGAATTAAATGGGTTCAGATGATATTAATTGTACTTTTTTATTATCGTCAACTCTATTTCATTCCCTTTACATTATTATTTTATACCAAAAACAAAAAAAAGGCTAATCAAATAAAATTGTGTCAATGAAGAGTTTCACAATAAGATAAGTACATAAGATCAAGAATAGAAAACAAAAAACAATCACATAATTATTTTGCAAACTTTTGACAAAGGTAGCCAACTGCGAACATAAGAGCAAGTGCATTCCTTTCCTTCATCTTATTTTCTTGTAATTCAGGCCACACCATTTCGACATGTTAGCATCTTTGAGCTTCGTGCAGCTATGTTCTTGATAGTATTGTTGTATCTCCTCACCTTTTTCCAAAGAACAAACTAGCTAATATAGAACCCACTTGTACTTAAACCAACTATTTGTGGCATTTTGCTCACACTACATGGAACCTTAGTTCCCAATAAAAGACAAATCACTTATGCTTAGAAAAAACTAGTTCGGAAAACTTGCCACCACTACCTCAAATTCCATATGCAGTGTAGAAATAATAATTAAGATAAGTAAAGAAGCATGCATAACAGCTTGTTCATTGCTCAATTATCAATACCAAAAAAAAAACTTAGCAGTCCAGAGAAAGTTACTAAACCATTAAATTTGCAAACAAAATCTAGCTATGGTGATGGCATCATCCCTGCTCCTACCTTCAAAAATGGACTCTGTAGTAAAAGAAAATATAACTCATGCAGACAGAAAGTCAACCAAAACAATAAGGAATGTTCAAATCTAACAAAGAAGAATACTCTCTTGTACTACCCTTAAGTACTTCATAAATGTTGTCTGTATCACATCTCTACTAATATATACACCAATGATGTTATTAGCTACACTTTTGATTTATGGCTCATCATTGTAGTCGTGATAGTGTTCCAACTCTTTCTCTGCCATGTTCAAGTAAACATCATTTTTGCAATATTTGGGTATAAAATTACACAACACAAGCCATAATATCTGCTTGAGACCAAGGGTTTTTAGAAATTGTGGTAGAGAGACCTCAATATTGTCTTTGGGTTCTTCTTGCAAAGATGACATAGCCTAAGACAGAGCCAAAAGTTTCGACAAGTGATAACAGCTTGAGGGCCTCTCAATATTAAAGAAACAATGAGACTACAATACATTAGGGCTCAAAACAAGAAGAATAGTAAATATTTGCAAAACGTTGAGCCAAAAAGTGTAACAATGTACATATAAGTAGAGAAAAGGATAATGACACAAATCAACTAAAGAATTACCACAACTACTCGACACCGATAAATAGAATGGAGTTGTAAATAGCAAAACACTCTACTTAATTGTAGTGCTAATGCACGACAATTATGATCTTGCAAAAGTTATCATTATTGTAACCGTTGAAAAACGAAAGAAAATTGCATCAATGATATGTAAATCTTCTATCTCAAAATAACAATGCTAATTAAGACAATAAACATAAACATTACTTAATTATCAGCAATTACAATAATTTTAGAGATTCAAAGTAGGAGAAGGTCGGTGCCAGACAACCACAACAACTGCATACTGACCAACTTGGCAACAACGATGACTGAAGCCCAAGCAAACAACAATCACAAAGCTCACAAAATATAACTTGCACATAGCAAAGAGGTGCTTAAATAGGAAAAGACAGCAACCTATCCCCACAAAACCATGATAAAAAAGAACATGCACATCACTTCTAAGCAAAAAAAAAATAAACCAAATTGAAAGATCCAACTGTGACTAGTTGACATATAGTGTTAATGGGATTAACTTAAGTTAGCCCCATTAAACTTGCCAAACACTTATTTTCTTAGCACTAGCTCATAAAATTGCCTTCTAAAGCAAACCCTTGCCAAGCCCTAACCTCGTGGGTCCCCCGTGATCTCAAGTAATGCACACTCCATTCCCTTGCACCTTCTCTTCATACACTCTCTCCTCCTGTGTTTGTCTCCCACGCACAAGATCATCCTCAATAAAGGTGCATAGCCATGCTCCTTGTGCTTGTCATTGCCGTTGCAACAACCTCCTAGTTTTGCTTATGCATAGACAAATCCTTTTCATGGTAACTTGTTTCCCTACCACCCATTTCTCACCTCTACTTCTCTCTTCTATTATGGTGATATGTTTTTGCATTTTCTACCTCTCTAGGTAATCCCTTGCACTCAACTTCTTTATCCAATAGTTGGTCCCCAAACCATTTAATTTGTTCCATTAAACCAAGCATTTTTTTTGTTCTCTCTATTGCATTTCTTAATTGGATTCATCAATTGAACTTATCTTTGCTACTTTTGTTGTGGGGGTCTAGGGGTATATTGCTTTTGGTTATTTAGACAAGTCTCAGAGCTCTCTGCAAGTCGTGCCCTGTATGCTCTATGTTATCTGTGTGCTCGTTTTCACGTGTTTGGTAAGGCATGGCATTAGCTCCTCTAATGGAGCCACTTTACAACATTGCAACTACAATGGTTGTCCTCAACTTCTTCTGTGCCCTAATTTGCCTATTTACGAGTACTATAATTGCTATACTTTAAACAACTAGTCAATTACCTTAATTAGCCCAATTATGAGTTTGTTGGCCACATGCAATGAGCTTTGTGATGATTAAGACAATGATAAGTTTTGCAAGAACACATTTACCATGCATTAAATGTTTTTTCTATTTACAACACCATTTCCTTTTGTTGGTGTGTGGCAATTGAGGTAATTCTTTGGTGTAGGTGTGATGGTATTTAGTCTCCTAATCCTTTGCCAACTTATATATGCTTTGCCACTATCTTAGTAGAGGAGTTGGATCAATTTAACCTTTTATTAATGTTTACCTTTTCCTTTAACTAAGCCCTAATAATGATATGCACACTTACATTTTTTTTAGATACCATAAAGCTATTTAACTAACATCCCCCATAAAAAATTTGGTCCTTTTTCAAGATATGTTATTTTGACAAGCAAAACTTAGAAACGGTATCTAGGTTTCTTTCCAACAACATCTAAAGAAACTAAGAGATAAGAGTGTAAAGTGGCTCGAAAAGGGATTGGCTTATGAGCAACATTCATTGACAACCTATTAGATAGAAATCTCACTAGTATCACTTGGACTAAGATCACCATTGCATTTGACAAGAGGCTAGGACTAAGCCAAACATACAAGAAGGTGATAGATGCATGAAAAAAATCTAAAACAATAGTTCAATAAGTATTACAAACTAGCAAATAGGAGCAATTAGAGGCTAGAATTACGATGAGGGCCACATGAAGAAGGATGAAGGCATGTGGGTAGAGCTGTTGCAGGTCTCACTAACTTGGATATTTGCTTGAAAGTTTCCTTTGCCTTGCATTAACTTTTTTTACAATGCTTTGTGACTTGGTCTAGCTCTTGAGTATGCCACTTTGCACAAAAATCCCTTTACCTTCTATCACCTCCAAGAGAACATAACAAACAATGACTTTGCCACAATTCACCTTTGTCACTCCACATAACTTTCCATTGGTAGTACATAAGATCCAAATGAGCAAGGAGAACATGGGGACTTGATTAACAAAGGTTGATTTTGATGGCAAGTCTTGTGAAGAAGACAATGGTGGCAAAGTTTCCTTAATTTCAACGTTAAATCCATTTTCATATTGGTTCAAACCAACTCAAAATGTAATATCTAAATAAAAGAGTAGGGCCCCCTGGTGCTGATTTTAGACCCAGATTCTAGGCTGGGTTGATTCATTGAATAAGGGGAACTTTGAGACTCTGAGGAAGGCGTATGGGGTCCCCTTTAGGGAACATGACATTGAACCATTCCTTGACTTTGGCTTCATTCTCGATGGTGGAGCATTCCCTAAGTAGAAGCACTTGCTAGATGAAGAAGACACCAAGCCATACACATTCACTCCACAATGAAAAGGCTTATTAGGATTTGACAGTTCAAGCAACTTGGTAAGTAGGTCATCTATCATGTCATCATCTTCTCATAGTTGCCAAAAACAAGCCGTACTGTCCAAGTTACTTAAAAGATGTGTAGCAGCAGTCATCTTATGCAATGTCAGCAATCGAACAAGCTAGGTCATTTACCTACAAGGAGACATTGTAGAAGCTAAATTAAATCCCCAACTTAACTAACATGGCTTACATGGCCATCATGGAAATACTTGAGCATAACCTCAACAAGAAGACATCTCTTTGAAGTGATAAACAGAAAAATTCTGAAATTTTTATTGAACTACATATTAAAGTCTAAAATAAATAGAAAAATTACATTTTGTAAATGGTTTAGCATGCTTGGATGTTATATAAGCCTTGTGAATTGCATTTATATTACTTTGCGAAAAAAAATCCTTGTTTTCATTGCAATATGTGCAAGTAATCCATTGTAACAAGCTCAAGAGAATAATCCCTTTTATACCTTGATTGTTTTTCCAAATATGTATGGATCTAAGGCCCTTTCTTGATTCCTACATTGCATTTTTTACTAAAAATAATGGATGGCAATAACACGGGTTATATGTCAAGAAAATAATGACAAGTAATGAGCATCATGCTTTCAACTATTTTAAGATATTAGTTGATGCATTTTGCTAGTTGACTTGAATCATGTAATAATGTTAGCTCATTTCCAACTAAGCACATGTTTGTAAAGCAAGTTTTAGTTTTATTATGATCAATTACATAAGCACATAGCTATAAAAGTGTCTATGAGTTCATCCAACATTTGCTAAATACAATGAGTAAGGATTTCTATCAAGTCTAACAATGTGTGCTGCTCTTGGATTTTATCATGTTTTCTTTGCATTTCACCAGGTGATCCCTTTTCACATCCACACAAACCAAACTTCTATCATTTTTCAAGAATACAATAATTGCATTTGTCAACTCACATCCTTGCAATTGCTAACTATGGAAAACATAATTGCAATCAAAACTAGAAGGATTTTGCATTCTAAATTGTTGTGGAGATTGTAAACTTTAACAGATAATTTATCTTTATGGCCTCCAACTAGGAAAATTCTATCGCTAACATGCTTGTCCTTCCTTGGGAGTGGAGCAAGGATAGTTTTACACCATCCTTGTAAATACCATCTTTGGACTCTAGATATGAAAATACTGGCAAATTCATCACCTCAATAAGTTTTAAATTCATTGCTAAAAAGCTAGTGCAAATAGCCACAGATTCATCACCTCGATAAGTTATTTCAATGTCATTGCCAACAAGCTTATCCTTCATTGGGGAGTGGTGCAAGGACAATTCAAAACAAGCCTTGTAAGTATTATCTTTTGGACTCTAGATATGTAAAAATAGGCAAATTCATCACCTCAATAAGTTGTTTCAAATATCATCTTAGCAATTATCAAAGCCAAGAACAACACCACTATAGTGGTCCTCGGGAACTATATAACCATCACCATGCACAATTAAGGAATTTGGTTGAATGCACCTTTTGAAATTATCAAGAAATAGATCAAGGTTTTGACCACCATGAAACTATTTGTATTTAGTTTGCAGGTAGACATAGTATCCACATATCATATGTTGCATAATTTTATAACCTGGTATTGCCATGACAATGCTTGCTTGAATACGTCGAAGGACAAGTTGAAGCATTATCATGACTTTGACAGTGAACAACAAATCAAAAGAATAGCTAAGAGTAACATCATCAGTGAACATACTACCAAACACATGATCAATAAGTTGATCATACAATACTTATAAGCAGTGTTTTTTAGGGAAGTTTGTAATCCTTAGGAGTTGGGATAATACCACCTTCACAACTAAATTTTTTGCAATTTTTTCCATATAACTAATTATGGACTACAAATTGTTTGATGTTGTATGGATAAATTGGCAAAGAACCATCTGTTTGATATAATTTTCTTTTTGACATCACTTGCACTCTCCATTTGGAATTTCAACAATATTTTGAGGAGGTAGTATTTAGTAACAAGTTTTCCCCTAAGCAAGAATGGCATGGTATGTTGTCTTTGTTGGTGGAGAAATAAGGGTTTACACTACATGATAAGAATATCACAATTAGATGGTTAAACAAAAGGGAACAGAATAACATCGAGTGCATTGCAAGGAAAAATGCAAGGAGACAAGATCATGCTATCATAAGCATAACAGCACGAAGCTTAAAGGTGCTAGCATGGCACAAGAGGTGCCGCATGAGGCACAAGATGAAATGATAGAAAAGAATGCACGTGCTCTTATGTTTTCATTAAGCTACCTTTGTGGAAAGTCTAGTAAATGATATTATACATTCTTGTGTGCTTTAATTGAGCATGATGCTTTACGTTAATGTGTTTAAATTTCATTATCCTACCTTGTTTTCTTCTAACACCATTTAAAAACAACATACAAATTATAGACACTATCCCTTAACAATAGCAAACTCAGATTATTAGTCAAACACAATCATCTTTTGCTTAACCAAACTAACATAACTAACACCATGTTAGCTTTTTTTTTTTAATTCGCTGAACAAGTGGCTTAACATAACCTGGATCCAAATATAGCTCAAAAAGTTAACACAATTTCAAAAAATCCAAGTTTAAAGAAAACCTTACAGTCTACACCAAATTATCCAGGAACCAAATAGTGAATTCCCAATGCATTCTTGGCAGGTTGGACCATAATGGGCATCAACATTCCGATAAAACAGCAATTCAGGTCAATATGATTAATTTTCTCACATCAACATTAGTAATCAAGAAAAAAATACAAAAAAGGAAAAAAATATCATAACGCCTGAAGGAACGATAATGTATTATCTAGGGCTTGCATCGCAGTTTAACGGCGGGAATAAAAGATTCTTGCTCACCTTGGAGACTTCATCAAATCAGAGATACAGAGGACTTCGATAAATGGTAGCCCTAGATCCACTAGGAAGACGACTCTTGCACTACTAGATGTCGCTTGGAAACCTTTTCTCGTAGCGCCCGCTCATTACCGAGTCGATTTATTTTCTACTGATTAGCATTATGTTCGATATGTCATTTTGAAGTAGCCTTTCTTGCAAAGAACTTTTCCGAATGCCGTCGAACCGGCTATTTTTTAGAAAAATTTTTTAACTAGTTAAAAAGTAAAAAAAAAAATGCAATGGGAAAATTGGCATTACAAAGAGTATTTTTGTTAAACCAAGTTTTAATAATTATTTTATTAAAAAAGTAACTTTTATATTTATTAAACTATTTCATCTAAATTTTAAGTACTCTTAATTAAAATTTCGTTTCGAAATTTTTTTAGATCTCATGTTTAAACATTTTTCCACTAAATTTTTAAGTCATAAACAAGTAGAGTCAAAATGATTTTAAAAAAGTAATTTATTATTTTACTAAAATTGACGTTTTCCTGCTATTGGTTTGTTAGAGAGAGTACCCAGAAGGAAGATATTTTAGCCGCTTCATAATATTAATTATTTATTAAATTTTTTTATTATTATTAGTATTATCAAATACGGTATTTCTAATAACATCTAACAACATTACTTCCGAAATCAACTTATTGTTTAATAATAATTGTACCAACAAATTTTAACACTGATTTAGAACAAATGAAAAAAAAAATAATTTTTTTAAATATTTCATTTAAAAAATGATGAAGGACATATATGGTATTTTGTTAATGATTTTTAACTTTATTTGAAATTAATTTGAATTATTTCAATCAAAATCATAATCTTTTTGAAACCAACATCAAAATTTTTAGACCTATTTGATACTAATATGCATTAATATCAATGGCCAATTTTATTATCTTCTTATGAAAAATACTTTTATTAATATAAACATGACTTGTTATTTGATGTTTTTATTTGTTATTTATATTTTAGGAAGTGATATAAATTTTACATATTTAAGAAATTTTTAAGACAATATGTATGTAATGAAGGGGATGATATATAGGCAATCTCATAGGATACTTCAAAAGAGAATGTGGATAATGAAGAAGTTTAAAAAAGATGGTTATAAGCTTCAAAGATGATATTTACAATATGAGATTATATTTTTCACAAATCATATTAGATTGTAGAACATTTTTGTATAGAAAACAATATCTATTATATAAGTTATATATGTTTTATTTTAAGTCAATAATTACAAACTATTAATGACATCACTAGCTCTTATGATTAGCATGTAAGTAACAAGGTGTTTGTTATATCCAATACTTTGAATTATAATTTATGTAGGATTTTAGCAAAATAATGATAGCTATTAGCCATTTTAGCCATCATGGATAGCCATAACTTCCATACATATAAAATTGAGTAAAACATATAGATAACGAATTTCACATGGCTCCCTTCTTGTAAAAGGTGATAGCCACCAAATTTAATTTTTAAGTGATTCTAATTTTATTTTGTACATAGTGTTTAGTCTAGTTTTGATTTGGAAATTATGTTTATCTATTGGAGACATAAAGACTGCTAGTTATATTTATGAGTCTATGAAAAAAAAACATATACTCAACTAGATAATTTATACTTTTATGTGACTAGATCAGATAAGCTAGTCTAAATATGCACATGACTAGCTTGTATGACCTTTTATATAATCAAACAATTTGATGTCTTGATCACCGAAAAGGTCCTATAAAGATTGATCTTAAGTTTGATAATGATGCACCAAAAGTAATTTTCAAGCAAGAGTCGTGTGATGAAGTTATTTGATGTATAATAGTTTGTATTAAGAATATGATGTTGAGTTAATTTAATGAAACCCAAAAAATAAGAAGTCATATTTTTCTACCTATTATAGACTAATTTATAGACAATGACTCATAATGGGTTTATATAAAGATTCTATTAATTATTTAGTAATTTTAATCTTGATTATGTTATAATGAGTTATATACGAGGCATGAATTGTATTCTTATTTAGTTTTATGTATTTTTTTATTTTTGAATTTTTATTATCATTTTATTATTATTTTTTGTTTTATTTATAGTCTATGATCACTTTATATATATATATATATATATATATATATATGCACACACACACACACATTGTAATAGAATGAAAAATTAAGAGAAGAATTTTGTTGGCATTATTGTTACTGAAAATTGATGTCATTTGTGCACAATAGGAAGGTATGATCTTTTCTAACCCTTAACTTGTGAGTTAAGTTTATCCTTTAAGAAGTGATTTGAGGTTTATCTTATTATCCAAGTTGCCAATTGGATTCACCTACTATTCCACCACTATTTCCATCTTTTTACTCTTCTCTAATCTTCTTTAGTGATCTTGGCTCCTCTCCCAACACTAGCCACCAATTTGCTAAATTCCCTACTTCTAACCATTCATATCCCTCACTATTGTTAAAGTATTTAATTACTTTATCATTTATTTCTTTCAATATGCACTAAAACCTACTGAAGTCTATCAAGATATCACACCTCGCTAGCAACATTAAATCACACTATTGCCATGGGCCCAACCTCACATGTTAGTTTTGTTGTAAATAACATTGTTGTTTCATATCCATGCCTAATTTGAACCTTCTAACCCTAGCAGTTGACATAGTTTAATCTGACAAATTGGTTTTCCTACCAATTCAACAAAACTAAACCAAATTTTTGGGTTTATTTCATAGTCATTTGGTAACTACTTCCTAAACTATGTTTTTTAAGATTTTGTCTAAAATCTAAAATAGATTTTGGGGCAACTAGTAGCTAAATGCTGTGGTACTACATATCATCCTTATCCTCCACCAATTTTGGTATCAAAGCAAGAATTAGATCTAGCTTAAGGCTCTACTCTTGTCATCCTTCTTCATCAAATTTGATTTTCTTTAATAACTTTTAAAAAAATTGTAAAAGAATGATATTTATAACATTTGTCAATAAAAGTAGGATAAAAAAATTTGAATGATTTACTATGTGATGTTTCTCTTTCCATAATTAATGATTTTATATGCAAGAGCTATTGATTTTCTTTAACAACTTATCAAAACAACAACAATAAGGTTTCTAAGAAACAAAATTTCTTAAGTTGATACAAAATGCAAAGACAAATGAATACATTATATGCAAGAATCTATCATAATTGTCTTCCATTCTACAGTTATATCATATCAAATATTTAAACACACAAAAAACACTATCATTTGATATTATTTTTTACTTGTTGATTGCTACTCCTCTAGAAGGATTTTCATTATCATCGAATCTAACCAAGTAAAAGAATCATGAAAACATTAGACCATAATTATACAAAAAATCATGCTTATCAAAATAATTGTTTGGAGTGGTCTGCTATTCTTATGATTCTTCTTGATAGCATGCCAGAAATGTCAACCTTACGTATAAGAAGATAAAAAATTAGCCATCAAAAGTTCTTAGGTACTCTTATTTTTTGTCTTCAATGAGTATACAAATCATTAAAGTTAACAATTGATATGATTTGTTAAACAAAGAGCAAATAGGTGCTGGAAAATTAAGACATTTAATAGATGTTCAAACATGGAATGTTTTTTTTTGTGCAGTATCTTAATTTTGGTTCATATCCATGTAATTAATTATTATATCTTAAAATGATTGGTTTAACACTTTTAATACATAGAATCATTATAATAGTTGTTTATAGCTTGTCATCATGGATAGAGATGAAACTATAAAATTTATTTTTTTCTAAATTCATATAATTATTGATCAAATTTTTTGTAATGATTGTGTTTATGACGAACAATATATGAAAACTTTGTGATTTTTCATAAAGTGCATTAAAGTATTGTTGAAAATTATCTTTTTGGAATTAAAAACTAAAAAAAGAACTCATTGACATAAGTCTAATGAAAATAATATCATTAAAATTGGAATTTATTTTTAATATTTTTTTTAATATTTTTAAGGTAAACAAATTAGTATTAGAAAACTTCTTAGGCTTATGTTATTTAATTTTAGTAAGGACTTATTCTTCATTATGTTGAGAGAGTAAAAAATTGCAAAATTTAAGGGACAGAAAGATAGTGAAAGAAAAGAGAGAGAATAGAAAGAAGAGAATTGGAGGGGAAAGATTAACCAAAGAAAGAAGCTATTGTAGCTAGTTGCTAAGTAGGGAAGAAAAGAGCTATTGGTTGTATTTAAGGACGAGGAAGAAGAAAGATGAATAGGAGGAATTTAAGAAAAAGGTATGAAAAATACTTTGATTTACATTTTGAAATTTTTTATCTCTTAAATTATTATAGAAAGAAATAGCATGTACAAATCAAGAATTGAGGATTAGAATTAGTTATTTTGGTAGTTAGAAATCATGTAAGGAAATTGCCATTAATGTTAGCAATACTTTTTTCTCTGATAGGATTGACCAAAAATATAAATTAAGAAATTAAGAAAAAAAATAACATATTTGTTGTTTAGTATTTCTATAGATTCACATGTTGCATTTATAATAGAATAAAATTTACAATTAACTAACGTTTCCATTACAACCAAGACCATCATTTGACCCAAGTTTATTTTATATCATTTATTGATAGACATTAGTTGACCATTCTTATATATCTTTTAGAGATTAGGTAGATTGTGCCTAGTGGTTAGCCAAGAACCTTAGTCATGCATTGTCCACTAGTTAATAGAACTTCTTAGAGAGTAGGTGGGTAATGTCCATTAGTTGTTGTGGCCAATGGATGAGCTTTACTCCATAATTGGTCAAGCTTGTCTTCTTAGAAATTAGTTGTTCTATCCTAACTAGCTGGTCTTGAGATGGGATTGGTTATGATCATCAATTTAGAGTACAAGCTTGGATAAAAAGAAATTGGCTTTACTAGATTAATGCATAAAATAGGTTGTATGTAAGTCACCTATAAATTATATGCATTACGTACATTGACATAAGCATAGTTATATGATTACATATATTGTATTGTTACTATTATAGAATAATATGTAGGTGATTATCATTATGTTTTTGGAGTTACTAAATTAGTTGTAGACTCATTTCAATATATTATCTACTAGTCAATGCAGGAAAAAGAGGGACATACAAGTGATTGTGAGATTAGCATGGGTATATTTGTAGTTATATACACTCACAAACACATATGTTGTGGCTAGCTAAATGATATAATAAGGAAGTGATTTATTTATATTTTTTATCTTATTGCATGTGTAGATATGTAATAAAATTATGACTATAAAGTTTATTATTTAGTTCTAAAAATATTATTGAATATAATAATCACACATACATGCATGCGTACACATATACACCAAATATTTTTGAAATAAAAGAAAAAAATAAAAGAACATTACTTGTGTTAAGGATGGTTGAGATGGGGTTCTTAAAGGCATAAGAAATCAATTTTAAATAAGTAAAACAATCACTAGGAGTAGGGAGAAAAGGGATCAAAATGACATTGATGATCTTTGAATAAAAAGATTATTGATGAAAATGTCAAGTAGTTATAAATAAGCTTAGATATAAAGTTTGAGTTTTTTGTCTAATTATGAATAAACATATAAATAAATTTTTGAAAAAAAGTATTTATATCTTATATTAAATTAAAAATTCTCTAAACTATTTAGATGAGTTGGGGAGTGATGGGGTAGTATTAAGGTAGGTTATGATATCAACGCAAGGAAAAAATTCTAGAGTATGACTTAAAATTCTTAGATAACATATTTGGGAAGTAGAATTTCATAGAAGGAATGGTTTCCTCACATCATTTTATGATTTTGATTTCACTTATTGATATTTTGATGGCATGTGAAAGTAGATGTGCTACTCTTAATAATAAATATAAGCTTGCTAAACTCAAAGAAAAAGAGATATAAGAAAATGCAAATAATGACATCATTTGATGATGAAGAACTTGCAAAAAAAATTTTTGGTATAATCAAGTTGAATATAGACTTCAAACAAAATATTTGAGAATTAAACTAAATAAATTTTTTTTTGTAATCTTAGGCATTATTATGGAAATGAGCAAAGAAATTTTTTTTGGCATCATATAGTTGATAATGAAATTTTAAAATGAATTAATAAATTCATGAAAATAAATATGAGAATGAACATTTTAGTTTATATGTGTAATGCAACTTCAAGAACAAAATATAGGAAATGTCAAACAATGGACAAAACCATAATAAGTTTGCAAATGATCCTAAGAAAAAAAGGGAAAAACAAAACTTAAAGGGAAGTACTAAATAGTTGTGGTAAGATATTGCTATCTTATGTCAAACATTGTTAGCATTGTTAGCATTGTTGGCATTGATTTGAATAAGCCAAACTTTGGGATAACAATAAAATGGAGTTATTAGAAGCTTATTAAGTCCAACAATTATGTTTTTTAGCATCTTAAGATAAGTAGCAAGCTATGTATGTTGTATTCTTGTGATTAATGATCACAAAACTAAGATTTTTATTATTATGGTTGGTTGAGTTTTTTTAAATGTGCATATATAGATGCATGGATGATTGTATGGAGCAAGGCACACATACCATTGAGATGGAATTGAGTTTGAAGTCATTTTCTCAAAGAGTGGCTCAACCTCTAGAACATGGAGCCATGAAGGCATGACCTTTGTGGGATGGCTAAACCACTAGGAGCTGTTTATTTACTACAATCATAATGGTTAGAATGTTAGAATTTTCTTCTTTTAGTGGAGTGGCACTTAGGATTCTTCTCAGTTATGCATTCTTATCAAACTTTTGTTCATATGTTATATTCCTTCTAGAGTTGCATTTGAATTTAAGCAATACTAATATAAATCACTCTAGATTCAAGCCAAGCCCTTAGGTTGAAAAAATCAAAGTTAAATAAGTAATATATTTAACTATCTAATTATCATACAATATAACATCTAATATTATACATGTACGATCCAGTTTCTAGTTTATATTATTAGGAGTATTCATAATTATGAAGTCATCATATAAGTATAATGTTCTCATTGTATAGATGTGATGGTTATTTAGTTAAAGCATATAAAGTGTGAAATTATTCATATAAGGTATCCGCCTTATGCAATTTACATCTATATGCTAGGAGATAAGTTATTATAAGTGTTGTATGTATACAAATTTCATTATGTATGTGTATGTTTAAATCTCCTTCCATTTATATTAGAGCTATAATCAAGTCAAACTTGTACATTTTTGCATCATATTGATAAGATTTTATATTCAATTAAGTGCGATCAATTATTGTCTAAATGTACATGATATCACCCACGTATGATCCCATGATCTATTCTACATGCTTATAAAATGTTCACATCATACAATATGAAGAAATATGCTATGCTAGTATGATCCATTCCTTTTCACAAACAATTCAAAAGACTCGAGATAAAAATTATTATATTATTATCATACAACTACAATAATTCTATTATATATGTATAATTTTTATAAAGCTTTTATAAGTTAACTATATCATGATTTTACTGTGCTTCATCTATATATAATCACATCATATAAAGATAACATAAAAGTTTATCTCCAAGTGAAATAAATTATTGTGCAATGATGATCTACATATGAGACTCATATAATCAATCTAAGTATAAGAAATAAATTAAACAAACTTATACAATCATAGCGATGATCTAGTATAATTGTCTAACAATTTAAGTTATTTGTTAAGAACTTTCACTATAAAATGTAATGCCAATTATCATACTTGTATTATATTCTTAAACTAAAATATGTTATTTGTACTAAAGCATTGTTAAGAAAATCCTAATTTAATTCTTTTCATCCTTATATAACTTTTGCATCATAAAAGTACAAACATGAATTTGAGGCCATAATAGAAATTGTAATCTCATTGAAAATCATAAATTGCCATTACACGCTCCATATTCGACCTTAATCTATTCAAGGGTATAAATACTAGTGCATTTAAAAAACAATAAGCTAATATTCAATATTACAAAATCACATAACAAAGTAAAAAAGCTTATAATGCTTTACATTCTCAGTTGAAGCCAATACATTCGAAGGAATCTCAATCCAATTTCAACAAATCTTTTTATGATTCATTGTGATATTATTGCTATTAATCCCTTCTATATTAATAGAATTGTGCCACTCTTGCTATAAAATGATTAAGGTATAAGTTGTTGTATACATTTCATTTATAATTATTATAATTATTTATTCTTGTGTTTAAAAATTCTTCTGAGTTTTTGGTGTCTCCTATAAGCACCTTACTTATATTTGATTTATCCCTACCAACTACAACAAAAAAGAGTGGATCAATGGAAGCTTGATTAAGTTGACTGGGGTGGGTATAGGTATAAGTTTAAATAGAATCACCTAAAATGCTTTTGCTCACTTTTTGTTCGTTAGTTTCTTTAGGATGCATTTTCTACTTCACTTTTCATTCTTAATTGAACATGGGTGTTCTCATTAATAAAAAAAGGTTTTAAAGGATTAACAAATTTAAGATTTTTTGTTTTAACATTTCTAGACATTACATAATTCATCATCCATCTCATGGGTTATAATCCTCATTAGATTAAACAAAGTAGTGATTGCATGAAATGGAAAAGTCTTAGTTTTGTAGCATGTCTAGAGTATTAATGATTAGGCTTAACAACTCTAACCCTCAATGGTGTTGCAAATCACTAGTGTGATCAGGAGAGAACATTATTTGAAGACCAATCCATTTAGAACATTTCTTGGGAGGAATTCATAAAACAATTAAATGATGGGTTGTGTAGAAGTTCAAGTGGGAGAAATGAATAAAGAATTATGAAAATTGATCTAAGAGGATATGTCCATTGAAGAGTGTGAACAAAAGTTTTTGTGTTAGCTAGATCGTTCATGCACGTGTCCCTAACAAAAGTGAAAGCTTGTTTTTTGTTTGATTGAGTGTTGAGAGTTTCAATTAAGGAAGAGAGCATACTAGTTTAGTATGATTCTTCTTTAGAAATAATGGTGGGTTGTCCTGGTTTTAATAGAACAAGAAAGCTATTTAAGAAGGAAATGAAGTAAGAAAGGAAAAAGAGAGATCACTTTAGCATGGAAATGGTCTTAACCTAAGAAGGTCTATCCTTAAAAGGGACTATGAAGAAATAAGGTCTCAAAAACTATCCAATGTTATGAACTAACTCTTACTAATAGCTTTACAAAATAAATACATATGAAAGTGCTTTTTCTTAAATTTCAATGACAAATGTGCAAAAGAGAGGGCATTTCTCAAGAAATTGTTGATAGATATTAGAATATATAATTTTCCTTGCTAAATGTTCAACTACAATTTTTAAAATAAACCACAAAGTTAAAAATATAATAATCAACATTGGAGCAAGTGTCAAATTAATTGGAATGATTTTAGTTTCGATGACTAATACCTTGGTATGAAATGTTTTGAGATAGGAGAGGAGTATACCTATCCAAAGAACTGATGATTCACTTCTTATATCGGTAAGATACTTTTGATATTTAGACCAGAGCAAAAACATCTCAATACAATCTAGTAAAATATGAAGAGTGCTAGTTTTGCTTCGAATGATATCGATGCACATATATCTCAATCCGAAGTGCAATGTGAAAAGTGCTTAAGAAGTCCCTAGCATCAAAAGACAATCTTTCAATGTATCAATCTAAACTAACTAACAATCAAGTACAGGAGACCAGGACTTGAATGATGTTTGATATGATGGTGAAATTCATTTTATATGTTGGTGTTTTGGTCATTTTACTGACTTTGAATTTAAGCATCATTTAGATTTTTCTCTTGAATGATAAGATTTTGTACTTTGTACGATGAACAAATATAAGACTTGTGGGCTCTTTTCATGTTTATAAAAGCCATGCATGGAGATGAAATACTATGACCATCCCAAGTCTATGCATTCTTTAGTTTTCTAGGTGTTTTGGCAAGGCTTCTAACTACTTTTTGCCCCCTATTATATATCAATTTCCAATTCACAGAGAGTGCTATAGCTGTCATCTTAATTTTTTTATATAGAATCAATGATTCTCCAATTCAATTTTATGTTCTCTTAGATCATTTTAATAAATATAATGAAATTTAGCTTAATCTTAACTGTAGTTTATTGTTGATATTACACCATTCAAAAACTTTTTTGATGGATATCAATGATGCCTCCATAGCTAAAAAATGGTAATTTAGAAAGCAAAGGTGTGAAGTACATTACCTTTATGATCTTGAATGATACCTCTTGTAATAGAACTATCATTCTTGTAACTACCATGCATATTTAGTTTCACTATATTGGCAAGTAAAGAACTCCAACAAACAACTTTGCATATTCTAATTTTTATTTGTTTGAAGGGGGAAACAAACCCATTTACACCATGATCCTATTCTTCTCATAGTTATTGTTAAAGAGAAACACTTGAATTTGTTATAACATTGGATAATAATATTATTAATAATGGTTGTATTAGATTCATTAGTTTTCTCATACATTTTTTATTCCTTACCTTTCAAATATTCTAACATATTAATAATGGTATGATTCAAAAGACTTCATAATTTACTGGACTCCAAAAAATTTGTTACCATTGATTGTTGAGATTATTATTAATATTTTGTGTCTTCTTTTGTTGGATTGCTAAGGTTTGACAAAGAAAGACCATATCTTCTGTATTAGATGACATCTTGTGAAAGCATGTTCTAAAGAATACTCACTTGGGCAATGAGGGCATTTGAAAGCTAGTTAAATATTGAATCTATGTAATCACTCTAAGAAAGGAGCAGCTTGTTTAGAATTCTCCAAATGAACTCTAAAATATGAGTAAGACATCTTTAATTCCAAATCATTTTTCTCAATTTTAGTTCAAAGAACTTTAGTTTGAATACATTCTATGTCGTTTGTAAGTTGAAAGTTCCATGTATCTAGCTTGATAACCTTTTGATTATCATTGAAGTAGTTTTGCTTCATGAATTTGGCCTAGAGAGATTGGTCTGTCAACATTTTCCAATTTAACTTAATAGAGTATGTAGTCATGATTCCCTTTAGTTTTTTTAATCCCAATTTTTTTTCCATCTTTGGAGTATTTACTTTGTCCAAGTTGTCCAATGATGCTTATGAATGCTATCAAACTCTCCCCCTCATAGAAATCCATTCATAGTCTTTTTAGCTTTATCTAAAATTTGCATTGGCAAATGTAATGTCATTAGTGAATGATCTGAAATATAGTTTAGAATATATGTTTCACGAAGATTAATCTACCAAATATAGATAATAATTTTTTTTCTAGTCAATCATCTTGTTATTTAATTTAACAAGTAATTGTTGGAAGTATACTACCTTCTTTCTTCTAGTAAACATTGGGCATCCCAAGCATGTTATGAGAAGGGAGCCCTATTTAAAACCCATGATGTATTATTTTATTACAATTTTCTTCATAGATCTACCATTGTAAAATTTGTCTATGTATTTAATTATTACCTAACATGCCCTAAAATTCTTTTAGAAATCTATTAAGACATTTCAAAGGTTTAAGATCCCTTAGCTAAAGATGATATTATCAACTGGGTAGCCTTTAGATGTTGTGTAATAAAGTAATTTTTCATTTGCAAATTAACTCTTTAATACTCTGTTAAAAGCCTCCATTAATAATATAAAGAGTCGTAGAAAATTGGATTTCCTTACTCTAGCCCCTTGCTGGTTGAAAGAAAATGTTCGATATCCCATTAATCAAGATAAGAAGCTATAAACTACTTGTAATGTTCTTAATCAACCTGTTAAATTAAGTTAAAAGGTTGAATTTTACAAGCATCTTATTTATAAAATTCTAAAACAAGATATCAAATATATTTTTTATGCCTATTTTGATAATACAATTCTTATCTTTGTCTTCTCTTAAAAAAACTCATTATTTCTTGAGCTATTAGTGTATTATCTACAATTTCTCTCCATTTTATGAATGTAGCTTATCCAAAAGATACTATCATTGACAATATTTTGTGAAGTATGGTGGCCAATAGTTTATATAGTATTTTTTTGAAACAATTACACACACAGATTAGTCTAAATTTCTTAAATGATCTAGGTTTCTTTGCCTTAAGAATCAGCACTAGGTTTGCACTTGCAATCCCCATAGGAATTGGACTTATAATGATTGTTAAATCTCCTTCACAAGAAATGATTTCCTTACACTTCGTAAAAAATGATTGTTAAATCCTTTCAATCTCGATGCACTTTTTTTGTCTAATTGAAAAGTCACTTCTTTGATATCCTTCATTTCATCCTCTTTCACAAGTTCATGCTTATCTTCCTTAGTTATTAATTTGAGTATGTTTTTTAATAGTTTCTCATCATAATTGACCTTTTTAAAAGAGAGAAAA
Source organism: Vanilla planifolia (assembly GCA_023846275.1). NCBI lineage: Eukaryota > Viridiplantae > Streptophyta > Magnoliopsida > Asparagales > Orchidaceae > Vanilla > Vanilla planifolia. The sequence goes on from CM043870.1 coordinate 28,036,578, forward strand.
TCTCAAAATAATTGTAGAACTATCACTTAAACCTTCTCTTGTCTAGATATCTTTTACTGGTTTGAATCTTTAGTACCAATAATGTTAAGCTTTTCCCTTTTGCTCTTAACTAGATCATGAAAAAACATGGTATTCTTCTCCCCCTCCTTGAGCCATTTGGTTCTAGCCTTCTAATATCAAAAGATTTCTTATAAATTATGTGAGGCAAAATGTACAAAGGGGAGAGGTGAATTATGCATTTAACAAATTTTTTATTTTGAAAAAATAGAAAAACTTTGTGCTTAAAAATAAATTTTATTTTTTTATTAACAAATAATATCAACGAAATGATATTTCTCAACCAATAAATGAAATACAAAATGCTTTTTAGGCGATTCAAGCAAAACTTGTGCCTACATCCACCTCCAATTATCGATTGAGCTTCCACTAACCACTTGTTTTTGCCAAAGTTAGTAGGCATAAATCAAATACATATTGGTGATTCAATGAGATACCAAAATCCATAAAAAGTTTAGTTATAAAAAATTTTAAAAATTTTACAATTTTTTCATACAAAATTTCTACACTTCTAGATTTTTAAAACAAGAGTGGCATAACTAATAAATGATGTTAATATTACTAGGATGATATGAATAAATATTATAGACAGAAGCAAAAAAAATAAAGATCCAAGGAAACTTATAGCTCTTGTAATTATGTAGAAATTTGTTGCTTATAGTTTTGAATTTTACTTGGGCTTTCATAAAATTTTATAAGTTTGATTCAATAGTTTAAATGTTTGGTAAATAAAGTCTATTTATAGTTAAAATAAAAAACTTTAAAAATAACTCTTCCAATGGCTAGAAGCAACTTTTTTGAAAGCTAACATTATAAGTGAAATGAATGAAGACGATGGTACGACTTGTTACACCCCATTTTTCCTAGGCTGATTTTTGGCATAAAATTTTTTTTTTTTTATATAGACAGCTCAGATCGTCCCATACCAACCTGAGTAGCCTACGAAAACATAGGATATAACACATCATTACACACCTACTTCCCTTAACAATGTGGATCCCATCTCCCGGGTACACCGTCAAATCAGGTTCATGACTCCTGAATTAACAGATGGACTCGCGCAATGTTACTCCTACTAGACCCAATACTCCTAACCCCTACGGGTAGGAGAACCGGTCTATTAGAAGTCTGAACCCCCATGGTTAAGTTCCATAGTCATGTAATGACCTCACCATCAAACAAAAAGATATATAACATCCTCAGATAAAATATGGCACTCCACACACCATACTCCAAGACAATAAAATACAACAGTGAATGGAACTACATACAAGAATAAGATCCAAGTCCAACAAGTGCAATATTATCCAACCAGAAACATAAGTCAGAATTTCCCTCACATATTACATGACATATGAGAATAACAATCTCATTAAATACATCCAACAGCAATAATCAACTAACCAGAATATCTCAGACAATTACAAATCGGATATCCTCCACAATCCTGCTGACCACGATCCCACCTAATCTGGTAGCGTTAAGTCTGCCGAGCCACTGAAAATATATAATACAGGAATGAGCTACGCCCAGTAGGAAAGACAGCTAGTAAAACTCACATGCAAGAGAAGGATAATAGCAAAAATATAGGAATACAGCATAACAATGTATGGTGGATAGGCACTCTCAGTCCCAGACTCCGACCAACCACAGTCACCCCCAGTCACACCAGAGTAGCTCTCCTCTGGGCTTCCAGGTAGCATGCCAGTGGGAACGCCCATCTCGAAACACGCATGGCGCCTAAGCACCCGACACCGCAGTGTCTCTCGTCAATCAATCTCCTGGAGACTACAGACAGATCCAGTCACATAATCTCTAGCCAACGTGAGACACCCCTGCCACCCTAAGGCGCGCAGGCCTACACACTTGGCTAGCCACTGCGAGACACCCCTGCCACCCTCAGGCGCGCAGGCCTACACACATGGACCAGGAGAGATTGACTCAGCCACCGTCCCAAGGAGTCCTCTACCAACAACTTCCATAGAAGCTCACGCCCCTACAGTCATTGCCAATCTCTAACTCCAAGATTCGGCAACATGTGTCCAGGTACAACAAGGCGTATACCAGTCTACATGTATACTGTGGAAGCTAAGTCCGAACCGCACAGTTACCTACCACAACTACCCTAAAACATCATATAGGGTCTATAGTAGTCCGGTCCAATATGCCAATCCATGAAATATGCCAATACTGAATAAACTGACTCAATCCATGCCGTTGCCATCAAAGCAACACAATTGTCAATTACTGACTGTTCTGGTAGCATCCGTGTACCATACCTTTGTCTGACTGTTTCCAGCTGTACTGTCATCAGTGATAACATTTTTCCCCACTTCAGGAAATTTGTTCTTTACCCACTGATCTCTAGAATTTTCGAAATTTCTCATTTCCAAGTTTTCTGATTTTCCTTGAATTTTCTAAATGTAAATAATTCCTAAAACTCAATTATCGAATTTTTCCTAAATTTGAAATATCAAATTTTGCATTTTATCCATTTTTTTCCAAAATTCGGAATAATTCCCCGAATTTAAAATTTTGCTATTCACTATACTGCGCCGAATCCCCTGAATCGCATCTTGCCACCGGTTCGGGCTTTCATGCTGAACCAAACCCCGCCGGTCAGTTATTAATCCGAAATTCAGCCGACGCTTATATATAATATTAATGATTAATATTATTATTATTCTCTTAATAATTCAACTAATCCCTAATTAATCCTTAATTCGTCTCCTTCCTTCGCCCGTCGTCCGCGAAACCCTAGCCGCCGCACTAGCCGACCAATACGATCATTCCGTCGATTTCCGGCGACTGCGAACAAGGAGAACATGTTCGTACTATCCTAATGTTCCAATAATGTCGCTAATTTCCTAAGGTTTAAATCAAGTTTTCCGCCGAGCAGTTTCGTCTAATCCTCATGTTGACAATTCACGAAATTATAGTTCTAGCATTATACAATCATATTAACATGAATAAAGTGGCATATTTAAATCCTCATGCTTGGTAATTTTCCAATTTCGGCGAAACAAATTAACGTCCCGAAAACCCTAACATGCAATTTTCGATAATTTGTACAATTAGCTTCAAAAATCACATTCGCATGCTTAGATAGAGATTTGCAAACTAATACATGCTTCAATTTGCTAATTATCTAATTTAAATATCTGAAATTCCTACCTCGAAGACGCCGGCGACGGTGAAGCTCGTCCGCAGCTCGCCGCAGCTCCTCGCCGAACGAATTTGGTCTCAATCAACTCTCCTCGGTCTCGTGAATCTCCGGGCACAAAAAGCCCCTTGCCAGGCCGCCGGAATCACGCGCCGTACGCCGGGAATTTCCTCGCTATCGCCGTCGAACGAAAACCCTATTCGCTGCTTCGCGAGGGTTTTTATACCCCGGGCCGACACGGTGAACCCGTTACGCGTTCGACACGTTTTCGACACGTGAGCACCCGATACGCGCTGTCGACACGCTATCCACACGGTAAGCACACAATACGCGCTGTCGACACGCTATCGACACGGTAAGCACACAATACGCGCTGTCGACACGCTATCGACACGGTAAGCACCCGATCAGCCGGTTCGATCTCACCCGCCGATCTCGACCGTCCGATCCGCTTATTAGAACGCACACGCAAACTCACCCGGCGAACCGCCTCCGCCTCCGCTGAACCGTTCCGGTCCGGTTCACGCGCGATAAAAAAAACGATTTCCGGTTTAATTTAATTAGATTTTCGAATTTCTAAAAATCTAATAAATCCAATTAAATAGGGAAAATTAATTAAAAATTCCTCGGTGCTCCGAAAAATTCCCAAAAGATTTCAGAAATTCCAATAGCCTACAATTGAGTTCCTGGCTCATCCTACTGTCGATTCGAAATCATCCAAGCCACAATTAATTTATTAAAGATCAAATACATAAAATTTTACCGGGTATAACACGACTGTTGTCCGATTTTGAGTGCATGGAGCAGATATCATTCAATCAGAATCATTGATAAATGATCTGGATTTAATCATAGTGAGATAAGATCTTGAATGTTAGATTCAAAAACTAGATGGATGGTGATTATACATAAGTTACTATCCATGAAGACAGAGAGACATTCAACCATTTGATCAACCATTCTAGATGATTGATTAGATGCAAGTAAATTATTTAGAAATATGAGAGCGATGTGGACCATTCGATTACAAAAATTGTGCCATCGATCGGTGCTGAATAACTAAAATTTGGGAGGTAGTTTTCTTAGTCTTATATTGGGAAACAATTCAAGTGATTTGTGCTTATATTACTTCCATTATGCTTAATATGTAGCCTATTGATGTTGGCTACTCCCTGGTATTCTCGAGAAATCATGATTGGGTCACTAATGCATATATGTGTATACGAGTTTGACCTAACTCGTTCTCTTAACTAATTCGTGAGCTTGCTATAACTTGTTATGCCTAAGGAAGTTTAGGAGTTATGCCCTGAACCGATTGACCTAAAATTGCTACAGGAACTGTGCCTTAGATCGATACTCATGCCTGACCCATCTCAATTTCATTCAGGCTCCTAGCATGTGGCTCCTCAAGGCCCATGCCATGTACTACGGGTCACTTGACCCAAGCCTTTTAGGCTTAGCAATGAGATTGGGTGATTAGGCAAAAAAAAGTATATATAGATATATATATATATATTGAAAAAACTTTGAAACATCATAAGATTTTAAAAACTCAAATAACTTAATTTAAGAAAATAAATACAACTTCTTACAAACTGAAATATGCATAAAAGATGATAATTCTATGTGTCATAATTATAAAAAAATTAAAATTTTAGCATACTAATCATAAAAATTAGAAATATAATTCTTTGTAGATTAGCCACTCTACAAAGATTATTGTTCTTGACTCTAAAGTTAGTAAGTTAAGCCATCAATTTTATGCACTACATATGCTATAGTTCTTCCTCCAACAAACCTAAACTATTGCAATACCCATTGAGATTTAACTGAAATAACACTAAGCTCAATAAAATATTAGTAAATATTTAGCTTAGTTTTGTGATCATCACATCAAATGATATAACATTTATTTCTTATTCATTTCCTCCATAAAGTGATCACTTGCTTCGATTAATTTCATCCTTTCTCAAATTGAATTTCCTAAAATTTTTTTTTTCTATCCTTAAGCACCTCTTCTACCATTTTGATCGCTTGGAAGTTGTTACCAAAAGTGTCTTTATTTCACTATTTTAGACATTCCTTATAATCTTCTCAATTTGAAAGCTAAAGCTGCTTTGTAAGTACGATATATTGGAATTACCCAATTATTTTTCACCACTTTATAAAATGCTAGATGCATGGACTACATGTTTTGATACCTGAATTATTTAGGACTAGATTCTTATCCTTCAGGGTGTAGTACTAGGAGTAGAGAATCATTAGACTCTGTTCTACAAAGGTGTTGTAGTTTGTTCTAAGGTAGAATTTTATTTAATCCTTATTCATCAGCACTTTATTAAGCCTTTTTTAAACCTATTCCTATTTTCTTTTCCTAAATTAGTATGCGATCCATGAATTCATGTGCTATAGTGAAGGAAATGGTGGAATAACTCTTATATTCATTTATAGAAGCCATAACATTAGAATCTCCCCCAACTAACCATGAGTTTTCTTGATTTGTTTAATTAAGGTTAAATTATTCCACATATCCTCCTCTATGCCCTTGTACATTTTGCATATACTAATGCACAACACACTAAAATTTGGTTTTGAAGTTTTTCAATGAGAAGATGAATGCATTGGTCATTATCATATAGTTTTTTTAATCTTATGTGTTTCATTTTAAAAGTACCAAAATTTTATTTATTGAAATTTCAGTGTAGTGATAAAAACCAAGTGACAATTTTAGGCTGGGAAGAGCAACTAGTGTGATATTATTGAGTACAATTATATGTTTGAGATGAGAAATTGATCTTGTGTTCATGTCCTCTCTTATGTTTTATATAAGGGTGTTATTCATTGATGATTGGTTGATATGTTAGTTATGTTGATTTTGAACTTTTACATACCCCCTTCAAATTAGTCTAAAATTCTAATTTTTTTTCTTTTTGATCTCCTTATGTGCATAAGAGAAAATTCATATTGACAATTTATATTAATCAAGAGTTAATTGTTCTTTCATTCAAATCATTATTGAATTTGAATTCCCTTTAACATTTAAAGATCCAAATTTATTTGACTATGTTCTTAGAAGCTTTAGAGTCTGACACATATTCCTATTTTTTTGTCTAAAACTTTTGTTAATTACAATATAATTGTCATAGATCTTGTTTAAAGTTTAAGTGACAATTAAAGTATTCATTAGGATGAATCCAAATTCGAGTTTTATTGTAAAATTCACGTCATTTGGCATTTCAAAATTTGGGGTCAATATGTAACAAATTATTTTAAGTTTATAAATATTTTTTAATATTAAATTATGTTATTGCATTTAAAAATAAAAAGTTTTATACATAAACTTTAAATATGAAAGTTTTGATATCATTAAAAAATCTTGAGAAGCTTAGTTCTATTCAATAATATGCCAAATCTATAAGGGGATTATGCCAACTAGTTAATTGTGACAATTGAGTGGGCTATTTCATGAGTTGGTGAAGATTATTTCCTTAACAATTAGGTAGGTTATGTCCAATGATTGGTCAACGCAATTAGATAAGCTCCACTTACTGATTGGTCAAGTTTTTTTTAAGGCAATTATTAAAGCTATGCTCAATAGATATCTGACCGTGGCAATTTGAGTGGGCTTCGCTTATAGTTGGTCATTCATGTTGCTAGCTTGGTTGAGTAGTCAAGACTATTAAAAAAAAATACCACGTTACAAACTATAACAAAAATCGCCTATAACATATATGCATTGTTAACATGATTATGTGATGCCCATGCTTATGATTATTTACATAATGTTAAACTATTTTGGTAATTAATTATATATATAATATTAGTGTTATAGATATCATCAATAGGTTAGCATAGTTACATTCAAGATACACTTCAAAATATGAGATTAATTTAGTGATCATAATGAAAATATCTTTTATTTATATTTTTGTCATATTATGTATCTAAATATGTAATAAAATTATGATTATAAAATTCACTTTATTATGCTCATCTGATAATTATCTAATAATTTAAAATAAATATTTTTGAAAGAAAAAAAATAACAACATTGATTGTGCCACAAGGTGGTTGCATATGAAGTAAGCCTTCTGGTATCGTTAATAATCCTATCAAAACAAGGAATCTATTCAACAAAATAAAAAAAATAGGAACAAAAAATTGATAATAAGTTTTCTATAAAATATTTTTTTGATGAAAAGGTTAAAATATTTGCAAAAAGGTTTTTGAAATAAAGTTTGATTTTTTTTTTGGAATTTTATTATATATATATATATATATATATATATATATATATATTAAATAAATACTTTCTTCTAGTTAAATCCTAGTTAAAAAAGTCAATATTGCATGGCATGACAGTTTACTTTCGTGGTTCTTTACAATTGCAGTTTTGTCCCGTCTTGGTCGTCTCGGATAGGCCATAATTGACCAATGCCTAGTTTAGATGCACAAGTCATTGGAGCTTTAGGTACAAATGACATGAAAGTTGACCAGTAGGGCAGACTAGGGCTTAAACCCTATTTTGGCAAAAATGATAAATAATTAAAATTAGAATAAAAATAATATATCATCAAAATCAATATGAATTTAACATTTAAACTTTCATCACTATTCTAATATACAATAAAATAGTTTTATAGGTTATCAAAGTTATATATAAATTGAGTTTTAAATTAGTTTTTAAATTGTTTTATCAAAATCTTTAAAAAAAGTTTTATAAAAACTCTATATTGACTTGCATAAAACCCTCCTAAAAATGCTTTTCCAAGATTTTTTTTTTATTATATCTTTTTCAACTCATAAGAACTTGTCACAACGAAGAAAATGCTTTCAACTTGGTTAAAATAATAAAAAAACTCAACTAGGAAATGGTAGTTCTCCATGACGTCTTATTCCAACATTACATGAGCATAATGTGTCGTTCAAAGCATTATCTTTCATAGAATTTGCTAATTCGAACATGGAAATGACTGCAATAAACTAACAAGTGCAATTAATTGAATGGAACGGTCACATCCCACATATGACCGTTGCCTTAAGAAATTTGATTTTAGACCGTTGAATTCAAAATTGCTCAACGTTTGAATTCCAATGCCATTGGGCCCAACCTTAGATCATCCACTTCTCCCTCAAGAAGAAATTTAATCTAATCCACCTTTAGTCAATAAAACATTTGATATTTAGAATTCAATCTTAAATAGGAACTGTTTGACGTTTCATTTTTTATTAAAAAATAAGGATTGAATAAATAGGTTAAGTCTTCAAAATATCTTTACACATGCACAAAATCAAATTAAAAATTAAAAAATTGATTATTTTATTTGCTAAATTTGAGAAGAATTCAGTTGATTGTAAAAGGTTTTTTTTCTACTTTTTAGATTATTTGATTTGACCAAAACATCCACAAATAAGTTGATTTTGAATTAAATAAATTTAGAAAAAACTTGCATCTTATATTTGGTATGTTTAGAGAATAGTACTAGTTGCTTGATTTCCTTTAAATTATCATCCATGACAAATAGAATGAAAAACTCACATGTTGTAAAACATTTGTTTTATCTTTTATTGGTATAGTTCAATTGGTGAAATCAATTCTTGTAGATATCTGTTAATATGGATATTCAACTAAGATCAAAGATAACAAAAAATATATATTGAAAGATGACATAAGAGAGAAATAATTAGATAAGAAGCATAATAAGCTTTTAAGTAGAGGGATAAAAGATGAATTATCTCATATTAATTACTAGAAGAGTAATCTTAGTATTTATATAAGATATTAATGTCTTAAAAAGTCGATATATCTTTTGAGAGTAAAATTAACTTGGGATGAGATTAGACAACTAAAAGAGATTATAAAAATTTATCAAATTTTTATTTTTGTTTTAATTTTTGTTTCTTTTGGATTGAGTGGCTCGATATTTGTAAAAACCCAAGTACAATTTGTTCTTATAAAAAAATTTAATTGGGATTAAGGCCACAAAATCTCAAGTTATAGTTAGACACACAAAATCTAATAGATTGAGGTGAACAATAAAAAAGTCTCAAATCATAAAATTTTATTAGTGGTGTTTTTCTCGACCTCGGTTGGGCGTGAACATAGATTTTAGTTTATTACAAATCACTTAAAAATTTAAGTGTATCATTTTAATTTTAATTTTTATTTTTTTTATCATATTAAAGATTAACATATATAAAAATCAAGATTTTTTATAAAAATAAAATTATTTTATAAAGAATTTTTTGAAAAATAAATCCTATAAAAAATAACAAAAATTATTTTAAAATTTACAATTTCCCTCTCTCTTGTGGAATTCACATTCTCATTTTTACATCGTAGACTTTTAAGTGGAGGGATATAATGATGAATTATCCAATTTGGCTACTAAGAGAGTAATTTTAGTGCTTATGTTAGATGTCATAGTTTTAAGATTTTTTGGCATATTTTAAAGACGAAACACACTTAGGTTGATCAAGCATAGAGAATAACACATTAATATAATGAAATTAAGATGTCAAAATAAGTTTAACATTTGAAAAAGTTGCTGATGGATGAAGGATATTACTAGAGATTTGTTACAAAAAAAGATAGTTTAGCTCCAGAAGGAGGGAGAATAGTGGCAAGGTTTGAAAGATAGAGAACTATGGTTAATGATGGGATTCACTACTTTGTGAATCTAATGTCATGAATATAAAAATCTTATTAAGGTGAAGCATAAGCTCAGGGATGGAGTTTAAGAAAATATTGCATAGAGAAGGAGAAGTTGACTAGGGGAGGTACTTCTTGTTCCCATTTCAAGTCAAATCTTTACTTTGCTATCATTATAATTTATTATTATTAAAAATTAATAAGCATGATGTCCATAAAAGGGAAATGGGTGAATTATAAAAATCTTAAATTCAACACAATCTCAACTGTTGCAATAAAAGCCTTTTATGAATCCTAGTTTCTTTTATAAACACATTTAAGAAATCTTGTTTACTTTTAAAATTGTTTGTGTGGGCAAACAATAATGAAAATATACAAGGATTTCAAAATGGTTTGATCCAATGCTAGATTTATATCAATCCCTAGCCAAAAGGCTAGGCTTCCACTAATTTTTTTTGTAATAGTAGATAGGCAAGACGAAACACTGGGCTAGTGAACACAATGAAATTATGATAAAAAAACCTTACAATATTAAGCCAAAAAGATTTTATAAAGCATTGACAAACCATTAGCTTAAAAGAGATTATAACATTAGGTTAAAGGACCTAACAAATCAATGGACTATAAGATCCTATATTAGTGGCCAAAAGACCAACATAAGATTAAATATAAAATATTAGCAATGTGATAAAGAATCAATATAGGAAGTCCAAATTATAAAAACTTATAACCCAATACAATTCAAATAAGAGGTATACTAAATTGAAGTTAAGGTCTTGTATAAGAGATATTTCTAAATGTTCCCATAAAAAAATGATATAATAATAACTTTGAAAGAAATGCAAATTTGCTTATTATGAATATGAACATAAGGAAAGCTATTAGGGATGAGAAAGCTTTTCATGTTGTAGCCATGATTTCTCTCTCACATGGATATGATCTTCATGTAAAACATCCTTTAATGATGTGAAATAGATCGTTAACTTATTTTTTTATGTTTGGCCCCCTTTATATATGTGTTAATAAGCTTTCTAATGGGTCTAAGAAATGTCAAATGTCTATAATAAAATTTCTCAAAATTCTACATCCATTACTCACTCTTCTGTACTAATTGTATAACCAATCTAAGGATTATATTTTATGTTATTTACAAATGAGCTAATAATCTAACCCTTGAAATATATCCGTGATATAAATTGTGAAGAACAAAAGCTATACTAAAAAATTATATCTTTTTGCAATAATCTTTAAAGATAAAAGATGAATTTTGGTTGAAGAAACTTGAATTTAAAATAACAAATCAAAAGAACCAATATGTGATGTAAGAATCAAAATTAGTGAGAACTATATCAAGCTATAAGCAATTGAAAGACTACTTAAGTCTATAACTTGAAAATCTTTAATTTAATTTAGTAATTTATGAATGAAATTAAGGCTTTAACAATCTTTAGTATAACAAGTACATAATAATGATTGGTTAGATTCAAATAAAAATAGATTAAAGATTATAGTTTGTAAACCACTATAATGATCATAACTAAGAAAATCCAAAATAAAATAGAAAGTGCAAGCAAAATAAAGGACAAAGATTTTTAGATGGTTTAGTCTAACTAGTGCCTATGTCGACCCTCAATTGACTTGAATAGTCTTCACTAAGAAAGTTACTCTTTTATAACAATAAGTAGATATAAACTTATACAAAAACTAGTTGTTTAAGGAAACACCAAATAATAATAAGAATAGCTAACTATTATAGGATTTAAATTTTTAGCAATTTAGCTTTAAACAAACCAAATCCTCAAATCATCTTTTGGGTACCTTGGCATAGTCTAATGGAAATATAAATTACTAGAATAAAACAAGCATTGATTAACCAAAAATGAACTACAAACTGATTCTTTTGTGCCAATAAGAGTAATAGTGAAATGTACTGCTTGTTTCTCGATAATTAGCATTTTTACTCAAAAATATGAATCCTATCATTTGAATCATTTATTCAAATTTTTATAATTAAATACTTATTTATCCTAAACACAATCCAAAAAAATAATGTTGTAACTTATAATGGTTATTCAAAATTTTCAAATTAGTTAAAATATCTCTATTAGATAATTAACTTTTTAATTGTATTAAAGCATTGAATTGATCATCTCATAATGACAAGGTCTATATAAAGATTGTTCTGGCAATTAGATGATAAGAGTAGCATCGAAAGGCTTGAAACAATGTATCATACAAGTTTGAGATACCTCTCATACTTTAGGACTCTAAAGTAGAAAGCAATACTTAAGCTTTGATATTGATCATACTAATATGAAAGGTAGATCAACACTATATGATTCATATTTTCATAAAAGCTAAGCACTTAAGAAAATGTTGTACACTATGAATGTAAACTCTAATTGCTTGTATAATTCAAATTTTATTTAGTTTAATCTGATTAGAATATGGATCACACTTATGTGATATACTTAACAAAATACATCTAATGTATAAAGTAGGGATAAAAAAAGAAAATACTAAAATGAAGCCTATCCCCAAGATTCTAGGTAGATAAATATAACATTGATAATGTAAGTGAAAATGTAATTGTAATAAAGATGATGCATTAGAATATACATTTAGCAAGACATCATTATATGCAAGTGGTAAGATATATTATGTTTTTTATATGCAAAATTGATGTATATATGAAGTGCTACATTACTTACTATATAGGATAAAAACATGAAAAATGAAAAAAAAGGGAAAAAAGAAATTAGAAGAAAATGAATAAAAATTAAAGTGAGCTAAAAAAGCCATAAGACAAAAGAAGAGAATATGAAAATGAAAGTTTGGTTTCTCCCAAAGGCATTATCCCATGGTAAAAAAATGACACTTCCAATAAAACAAGTTATGAAAAGAAAAGAAAAAAATTACACTAATAATAGGATGGGCCATGAAAGAAAAATAATGAAAAATAAAATGACAATGGTGGTAAATTGGGCCACAAAAAGAAAAGAAGATTATAGCACAAGATAAAGGACATATTACAACACTAATAGTATATTAAGCTAAAACAACATAAATTATGGGATGGTCATTGAAGGGAAATAGGGGCCTCATAGAAAGGAAGATAAAAATATGGAAAGATGTGAAGAAGAAAGAAGAAAGTAGGAGAAAAAGGGTCAACTCGCTACGAACATGAATAAAGATTAAACAATTATATATATATTATATGATAGAATAAAATTATAATTATATATAAGAATATCTAGTACTAAATTTTGTTTTAATGTTATAGGGTATTAACGACATGTGAATATAGATGAGAAGTATTATATGTTAGTAATATCATGATGTTGTTTTATTTAGTTTCTTATGTTATGACTAACTTTATTAATTTTAATTGAATGTCATATTTTATGTAGAATTATCTGTTGGATAATTTGTGCACTATTTCTTCTGCTTTTATGATAAGGCATGCCAATAACACATAAAGAGATTAGAGCAAGCTGGTAATGGATATGAGTAGACTCTCACTACAAGACAATGTGAATTACATATGTATAAATAAGTTTAGATGAATTAAGGAAATTATAATTTTCTTGTATTTGTAGTTGATAATGTTATAGATGTTATGTGAAATTATGAAAAAAAATAATGAGGACTAGCACTAATGCCATTACTCTCCATCTGAGAAAAAGGAATTGAATGTACTAATAATTTTTAATAAAATTATTTTGATCATTGTGGAATTGGAAATGGTTAAAGATAGGGAACAATAGTATTCTTTGTAGAGACCAATGAACTCGACCTATCAAGGTTGAGTGAAAGTGTGCTTGTTTGTTATGCAAGGCAAAGAAGATTCTTAGTCTATCTCTAAAGGGTGTTGATGAATAACAAAATGTAGTTCAAGTGGGGACTATGTACTTGGGGACACAATCTTTAGAGGAACTACCTTTAAATAAAATGTTATAGCACATCAAAAGGTAATGGACACTAAATGAAATGAAAAAAGTGCTATGAAAAGCTTTGCATGGTTGAGATCATGATGACAAACAAAAGTAAGTCCTTATTTTTGAAGAAGAGCCATATGACTAGGGAATCATATTAGATTAGGAAGCAAAAGGACACAAAAGCAACTCTTTTTTACCAAAATAGATAAGTAGCAATTGTTAGGCTATTTTTAAATTAGATTCGATTGAAATTCATCAAATTATTGAATTAAAAATTTATAAAGCTCTAACACTTTAGACATAATTGTATTCTAATATATGGCTGAAAATATATGACAATAGAGAGCTATTCAATGGTTTGAACTGATCAAAGAGTTCAATTGATTATCAAATTTTATAATTGGATAGTTTGATAATGGCATAGATGGAGAGGGTTATCTACATTTTTTTAGTGATATTGACTTGGATAGTTTGTGTATTTAGAACTCAAATTTAGAAGCTAATTTTAGGGATAAATTTAAATCTAATTAGTGAAAAATGGATTTGAATTGGGGGATTATGATTTTCTTGTGAATTTTATCATTTTTTCAAATTTGTAAAATATTCTATGAAGCTATAAAATGGAATCTTTTTGAGATGGGTAGAACATCTCATTAGAGCTTATTAAAGCTATGATTGATTGTGCCTCTAAGAAGTCCAATAAGTGTAGGTTTCAATTAGTTTAGAGATGGAATCTTACAAGAGATAGTTTTTAATGAAGTTTAGTGTTGGGATTTCCTTAGAGGAAGAGAGATCTATTTATCAATGTTATAAGATCTATTAGAGGAATTGGGTCAAGAATCTAGAATAGAATTTATAAGTATAACTAGGGTTTGGGAAAAGCATGTTTGACACAAAGTGGAGGGCTATATAAGTGTCTTTAAATGTGGAGTAGTCTTAATGTCAATCTTTAAGGGATACAAATCATGTACATTACTAAATAAATGTCTTGGATAGTGATTATTTAATCATTTACTTGCCAAAATGGTTAAAATAATTATATTGTAATTAAGAGTCATGATTTTTCAATTTAATATTTTCCAAGGTGAATTCTTGATTCAATTGAGTTAAAGGGCTTTTTAACAAAGGTTTGCATTGTGATGATTATTGAAAGGTGGCTCCTTCAATGAGCATATCAAATAGTAGATGCTTTATAACGTTTAGAACACAAAGGCATATACCTTCATAATCCCTTAACAATATGTTGTAGATTTATCATTTCTTTGTAGTTCCTAAATGTTAGTAACTTAAATTTCATAACAAATAGTTCTTAAGGACTCATAAGCAAAGGGAGAGTTCATTAACTTTTCACATCATCTCGTGACATAGCTTATAGGAGTAGCTAAGGCATTACCATTGTTAAGGGTTATTATCAGATTAGTTCAAAATTGTTATGATGTTTTATTAGATTGAGATGCTAGAATAAGATGTCTCTTCTTGAATCTAGCAAATATCTTAGGTGAAGGTTCCTATGTATGAGAAGTTGGTGAAATACCACAACTAAAAATCGAACAAGATGGGTATGAATAGCTCCACTTATGCCTCAACCAACTTGAAATACAAATAAAAAACTTATTTTTTATCTATCCAATAACTTGTTGAACCCTTGATTCTTGAACCACTTGTTTGATAGAAATAAAAACTATTGTTTTATTTTTATTAATTTTTTATAGTATTTTTAGATCATATATTTCAAGAGAAAATAAGTTAATATAATAGAAATCTTGATCAATTACTTCATTGAATGATCCATGAGCGAAGGTAAGTCAAGTTGTTTTACTATCCTTGCTTAAGCTCGGCTCAACTTACAAATCTTGGAGTCAACAAACTTTGCTCTTAGAGGAGTGGTTGCCTATTTAGAACTCTTTTTTTACACTTTATTTGGTTATCCAAAACCAATCTTTAGTTCATATTGTTAGTATTAGAACCTCACTTGAATCTAATATGGAACATAGGTTTGTGTTTATCTTAATTATGCCTGGCTTAAATGTCATTCATTTCTCCACATGAGTTAAACAACAAACAATTATCTAATCAACAATACAAAGTCATGTTCAAATTAGTTAAATCAACCATAGGATCATCATAGATCAAGTATGCATTGAAAAAATTGACATAAGCTTTATTCATGATCTACATAGTGATTATACTGATTTATGCCACTCATCATACTGGCATGATTTGTCATTTGATCTATGTTTGACTGTAGGTTCTAGTTGAGATTGCATGTCATATAGTAATGATGTGCATGACATACAGTTATGATGTCCTCATAATGGGACATGCACATCAACTTCTACCATGTGGGACTAAAATGTTTTCTTACATGCAGTGTCGCAGTACCTAGTGAATATTTTTCCCCATGCGATTGTTAATTAAATGACTTTTCTCGATTCCATTTTTTTTTTCAAATGATCTTTCCATGACTCTAACGGCCCAAATCTCTCAATTTTTCATCCTATAATTTATATTATTTTCTCATTTACCATTGATGAATCAAACTATCCAAAGCTCTTTTGCTTTTATAATCATTATTCTATTAGTCCATATTTCTTAAATAGGTTCCATTAATTATGGTTCATCTCACCTAATGACTATTTTCCTACTCATTATTTGAGCTATTCCAAACATAATTTGTAAGATATTTTTTATAGCTTTGGTTAATATCTTATGAAAGTATTTTTTCTTGATTTATTAATGAATGATCAAACAATTTCTATAAAAACCAAACTTTTATAAATTAAATGGCTAATTAACATCAACAAAACTTTAAGATCTCAAAGAAGCACTACATGTTACTCTTTTGGTGTAAAATCTCTTGGCAATACTTTAAGACTTAGTACTCCTCAAAATACCAAATTCTTCCAGTTAAGTCTAGCAATTCTAAGTTATTATTTTCTTTCTTCTCTTCATAATTTAAAGTTTTTTATGCCTTTATACATCAATAATCATAGGAAGTTGTACATTGAATAAATTATTTTTTGATGTACTTTTTCTTTTTCGTTTTGGGCTAGGTGGCATAGTGTTTGCCAAAACCTATGTTTGGTTTAAGTTTGTTAAAAAATCAAGTTAAGGTTGATCTTGGAAAAGGATGGGGTATAGTAAAACTCATAAAAGTTAGTAAGTTGGAGGTGAATCATAATGAAAAATCTTATGTTATAATTTTCTTTGTAGTATTATTTTTCTTAGCCTTGGTTAAGGGTGGATGTAGGTTTTTGTTTAAGTTGAATCACCTATAAATTTTGTTGTATTTTTTATTTTTATTTTATTATTTATTAATCATAATAATAATTAATATATATATATATATATATATTTGAATATCAATATTTTTTATAGAAATATAATTATTTCTATAAATAATTTATGAAAAATAAATATGTTATAAAAATAATAAAAATATTTTAAAAACTATAATTCACTCCTCTCTTATGAGATTCACACACACTCTTATTTTTTCACTTAATTCTGAAGATGAGAATATTCTAAATTATTGTCTCTCTTCCATAGAGTTTAATAGAGTGATGAATTTTAAAATTTGTTATGATGTTTGGATTAAACTTGAGGTTGATATGAAGGAACCACTCAAGCTAAGGAGTACATGGTCAATTTATTTATAGATGAATATTAAATTTTCATATGAATAGTGAAGGAAATATTAAAGATATGTTTACAAGGTTTGCTAAGATCATGAATGGACTTTCAAATCTTGAGGAAGATTTTATGGATGTTATCAAAGAAGTTTGACCTATTGGTGATGACCATTAAATCTTAGAACTTGGACCATCTCTCCTTGGATGATGTTGTTGGAGAACTCCTAATGAATGAGATGGAGACCATAAGGAGAAGAGAAGAAGATTCTCATCCTAAACAAAAAAAAAAAAGAAGAGCTTGCTTTAAGGGCTACCTCGTGCATATCTAAAGATGAACCTTTATGTATCAATGAAGTAGAATTTATTGCTAAGAGTTTAACTAAAATATTTAAGTGTGCTACAAATGAGAGTAGAAAGAAGTGGAAGGAGAAGATTCACAAAGTGGAAGAAAAGTAAGCTGAGGCACAAAGTTATGAGTTCAATTATATTGGACATTACCACATAGAATGTCCAAAATTGTTAGAGAACAAGAATAAGTACATGAAAAAAAGAAAGAAGAAGAAGGCCACGACTACTTCTTAGAGTAATTTAGATCCATTATTTGCATCCTCAGGTGATGGGAGAGCGAAGAAGTAGAGTTTACTTTGTATCTTAGCCAATGAAGTTGAATCTCCAAGCTGTGTAAGAAAGAAATTAAGAGTAATTTGCATTATGGCTCATGATGACTCATCTAGGAGGGAAAAATGAGGTATTTAAACTATCCAAAAAGGAATTAGTTGATGCATTTACAATGCTTTTTAAGAAGTATATAACTTTAAAGAAAGATTATAAAGAATGTTTTGGTCTTTGTGATGATTTAAATAAAAAAATGAAAACCTTTTATATGATTTGCAATCTACCTAAAATGAACTTGCTAGAACAATTAGTTTGAATGCTAAGAAGAAACTTATCTTTGAATACTTTAAGAAATTTCTTTCAAATTGTGTTTCTTTTCATTTCATGCATACAAATATTACTTTTTAAAAATCTTTGTTCATGCATATTGTAGATAACTTCTCTTATGCTTCATCTCTTGCATCTATTGCATGAAAAGGGTCATATATCAAAGGATTGCAATATTAGATTAAATGTCAACAGTAAGTACCGTTGATATGTATGGATTCAAAAGAAAAAATAATATACCTAGAATTGAATTAAATTATTATGGATTTGCTAGACTCATATTCTCTTGGTTTCCAAAATCTAATTTTAAAAATGTCACATTTGTGTGTATGCTTCCTTGATTGAATTAAAATGGAGGAGAAATCCTTTGGAAGCATGTTATTTAGACTTAAATTCTTTGCAGGTTCATTTGTTTTTGTTTGCTAAAAAAATATATTTTTTTAATTTGTTACATGCATAAATTAGGGGGGGTGAAATGATCATGATCCTCTTAAATGTGTTCTACTTTTCTTATATCTACATGTTGATTTGTTATGGGTTTATTTTCAATGTGCATTCTCTATTGAAAAGCCTTGCTCTTTCATTGTTAAGATTCTTAATGTTGGTATAAGTGTGTACCATTTGATTGCTTTTTTATCTTTATTTTATTTTTTGTTGCATGAAAAAAAAGGGAGAAAAAATTGAGAAATGAAAGATACTCATGTAACCCAACACTTGGTTAATAATTATTTAAATTGCATACATTAAGGGGGTGTATTGTCATACCTGACCTTTTTAGTAGCATTTTCTCTTATCTCTAAGTGCAACTAGAATATGCATTATTTAATGTATTTGCTAGTTACTTTTGATTCTTAGGCTTGAAATTCAAACTGAGAGTTGTAATCTCCTAATCTAATGATCATGCTTATGGCGTGTCATCCAATATGAATCATTTCACTACATCAATTGGTTACTTGGCTAAATGAAGAACTAGTTTACTCAAGGTTAGGTAACCCACCAATATACATAAGCATATACATGGAATCAAAGCAAATCTCATAATTTATGATAAAGTATATGCATACCAATTCATGGTATAAAATAAATTGTCATATGATCCATAAGCCATCCATTAGTCTAAGTCATAAAAATTAAATATAAAAACAAAAATTTTGGATTCCATTATAATAATCTCATATTGTCTAAAGTTCAACAAATATAAATAACAATGCTATGAATGAATAAGGAACTATGACATCATAAAATGTCAACTTGATGAATAATTTGCTAAAGTACTAACTTTGATGCTTGTTTATAACTCTTGTGTTAGCTAATAACTCCCTACACCTATAGATGATTCAAAGAGTTGGTGAGTTAAGCTCAATAGGAAATCCTTAATTCTTAATATAAAAATAATCATACAATAATATAACAATGTATTCAATAGACTAAAATCATTAGTATGGATAATAATATTTCATAAGATATAACAACCTACCATGTATATCAAAAGCATAAAACAATAATTATTGGCTTTATCTAATGCTTATTAGGATATCATAATCACAAAGTGTAGAATAAAAGCTACTATGTGACCCACTAATATTCTAACACTCCCTCCAAGCCCATGAGGTCTTAAGCATAGGATCTAGAACTCCATGTCATTAAGAAATCTAACACACCTCTATAAGAAGTATAATAACATGGAGTTACACTATGGGGTTCTTGGAGTCTTCAATAACCAAGTAGCACTCTATTAGGTGCTACTTAGATGTAAATGGTTTCACTCAGATTTCAAGATACTTTTATATGACATGGTCTATGGTATTTCATTAACATATAGTTAACTTGACACATGATTGAGTGTGAATTTATTACATATGTATTCGATATTGTGGTTTTACCTAATTAACATCAACATAAAAATAATTATTAAATGTTTTTAAAAGGAATATAAAATATTTAGGTTGTTTGAAAGATAGGAATTGGTGACATCAGTATATTGTATTGTTTGGAAAGTTATTTATAAAGAATAGAATAAAAAATAA
Source organism: Vanilla planifolia (assembly GCA_023846275.1). Lineage (NCBI taxonomy): Eukaryota > Viridiplantae > Streptophyta > Magnoliopsida > Asparagales > Orchidaceae > Vanilla > Vanilla planifolia. Next base: position 28,056,989 of record CM043870.1, read on the forward strand.
TAATTAATCCTTTGAAACATTATCCTCATAATATTAGGGTAAGGATGCTCTTACGGGTGGCATAACCTCATATGATAAGGGGAGAATGCCCTATGGTTAGAAAACCCTTTTATTTTGAATGTCGATTGAGATCATATGATATTCATTAGCAAATCTAAAGGATAATGGTTTGATGGGAAATTAGGTCTTACTAGAAATAATACATTAGAAAATATGAAAGAAAGAAATAAATAAGGGACAAACTATTTCCATTATAACATGCTTTCATTTGTGCCATGGTTATTCTTTCATGATTCTTAGTCCTTCTATAATTATGATATTATTTCAAATTATATTATCTTATTTAGTATTTCTTATATCCATTACTTATTTGATTTATTTGTTGAGTTTTTAAGAGTCTCGTTAATATTTACATCATAAAACATCCATTCATGACTTAAAGAGATTATGGTTTTGATGCTATCAAAGAGGATTAGTACATCCCAGGTATGATTATTTTAAAATAGTATATTTTCTCATTAATAAAATATTTAAAATTTAAATGAAAATTTACATTTAAATTTTGAATTTATAATTCATATCTAGTTTAAAAATTGAAATTTATTTATCATACAAATATCTTATCAAAAATAATTCTTAAAGTATATTTACAAAAGGACCTTTATAGATACGATTGAGGGTTAGTTGGATAACGTAAGAAATAAAATGATAAGAAGTAGATAAGGCACCTTATCCTGCATAAGAGAAAGAGATATTATCTAACTAACAAATCTAGCAAATATGGAAGGGATTATTTGGCTATAAAAAGACAAAATGTTAGGGTTAGACTTTTTCTTAAACCATAGCCAACATTTAACTAAAGAGTCACCAATCAAGGAGAATAAGGATGCCAAGACCAAGAGTAAGGAAGATGAAGAGGGATTGCATGCCAAGCTATGAAGAGAAAGAAAACCAAAGTTGATTAGACCTTAACATCATTTATTGGGTAAGAATCCTCATGCCCTACATATGTAGATGCATATTAGGAGTTTAAAAAGGAAGTATTGTGCTACAAAATTGCATGCTATAGTCTCGTGTTGAGCATAACTATGAATAAGGTGTAAATTTGAGTTAGATGCAAATTTGAGTTAGATGCAAATTTCTATACATAAAATCTCATCATTTTATATACACTTTTCTTTTTAGTGTTCCATGTCATGTGTTGGATGATCAGATCTAATCATTTTAGAATTTAAATTGTGTAAACAATGAATGCAATAAATTTGAGTTTAGAATTGAAAGCATATTGATTGAGAACTTTATTTATTAAATTATGATGATTCTCTTTGTTAAATTCATGAATGTTGTTGAAATCTTTAATGATTGATTAAGAATAAAAATATGATAATCATGTAAAATATGATTAGTATGAATGATAGCATGATCTTTGATTGAAACCTTTATATTACATGCTAAGATAATTTTTATTATAAGTAAATAAATATTAGCTCAATGAATTAGACAAAAATGTGGTTTATTATGAGAACATCTTGTTAGAATTTATAGTTAAACTTTTTGAAAAGGAAAAGCCATGGCTTATGTAATAAAGGAAAATTATGTTATCATGCTTTTATGGTTGATATATTTCCTTAGAAGCATTGTTGTGTGTAAGAAATTAATATAGCTTGGAAGAATTCAAGATTATTACACATACTGGTGAAGAATGTAGGTAGGAATAATTCTAATTAGTTAAGAAAGCTTAATAAGAAAGATTAGAAAAACTTTTTATGAAGACTTAAAGAATGTTCTTCTTGAACTAAGCCATAAGACCAAATTATGACTTAAAGCAAGATTTCTTACAAGTCAAACCAAACCTAGGATTGAATTTTGCAATAAAATTGGGACTAAATGCCTTGAGTCATGCCTTAGAGTTGACTGGAAGGGCTCAACCAAAGGCTTATAATGTATGAAGAGGCCTTAAATAGATCTTGGATAAATTTATGGTTAGAGAGAGCTCCTATGTTCCTTGTTAGGATAGGAGCGTCAGTTAAGCCCTAAAAGAAGGTTAAGATTTTTTATGGTCTTGGTTAGGTTGTTTAGAGGAGTTTATCTTAGAGGACTTCAACATAAGTACTTTAGATTTGCTAGTAATTAATGTCTAAGGTTTGTAGAACTTTCCTTCTTGAAAATCTAATCATGGTTGAGTTCCCAAAAAGGGATTGGAAGGCTCGGGTTGGTCTAAGGGTTTGAGTGTAAGGTTCAACCATGCATATGTAATGCATGAAAAGACATAGAAAACGACTCAAGATGGCTTTCAAGACAAGGAAACTCTTAGGTTATCTTGTGGGGGAGCATTAAGGAGCTTGGATTGGCCATGGGAGAAAGCTAAGGGAAGATCAAGTCTAGATTAAGTGCAATAAAAGCTTTGGGTTTTGTTGAGAAAGAATAGAAAACTAAGAAGCTAATCAAGCTAGCTAATAAGATGAGTTGGCTTAGATTATGCTTATAAAAATTTAAGATTGATCAAGAGAATCTGGGATTTAGAAATTTGATTATGAAGAATTTGAAATTTAAAGGACTTAAATTTGAAATTTGAATGTCTTAAATTTGAAATTTGAATATTTAAGATTTAAATTTTAAACACCAAAGGTTCAAAACTTGAACCATGGTTAGACTTAAGAACCCATGAACCCTAGATAGGCTTGAAGATAAGTCAATAATTAAAAAGGGATAAGGTTAAGAATAACTTAGAAATTAGTTAGACAAAATTTCTAAGGATTAAAGTTCTACATCAAGCAAAACTAAAGATAAAAATTATGGTTGAATTAAAAATATTTTGTACTTGGTGAAATTTTGAGCACATTATGAATCAGTCTTTAAATTGATAAGGTTCTTAATTAGACCGTTGATGATGGTGAATTGAGATAAAGAGCTAAATTATAACCTTATGAGTGATCCTAAGCCATGTAAAAGAACAAATGACCATTTGAATTTTGGCTAAACCTTGATCTAGTCTTGTTTCAGAGGTATCATGAGCTGACTTAAATCAGGATCTTAGGCCATAGATTGACACCTTAAATGATGATGTGAGAGATGTAAGTGGCTCAAGAGAGGCTTTTGAGAAGGGTGAGGTGATATAGGATGACTTATAAGACTAGAGAGAGTCACTAGTAAAACTGATATTAACATAGATTGACTATAACTTAAAAGGTTTATACCATGGGCTTATAACTCAAATAAGAGTTAAATAAACAAAGGATTGTTTAAGACTCTTAAATTGAAAAATAAGCAATGAATAATCACAAATATATGAAATTTGAAAGATAAATATACCTTAAATAGATAGAATAAAGTTTAATAGAAATCCTAAGTTAACCTAAATACTATAATAAGTGTTAAAGAGATCCAAATAGTTGGTTAATGGATAGGGTTTTCAAGAAACCCTTAATGATAGATTAAATTTAGGCAACTCTAGATAAATGCAACTAAAATGATATTTATATTAAATAAGGGATCAAATGATGGACACTTAGTAAGAACATGGTGGGTCAAATATATACCAGATGGTAGGACTCACTCAAAGCATCATCATGACTTATTACTAGGATATCATAGAAGATTATGGATATGCTTGAGCTTATGGTGGTTGAGCATCACATGTGATAGGATTTCTTAAGTATTATGAGATGGTCCATGTGACTACTCAGCTTAGGTTGAGACTAGCAGATCACATATAGAGGATTCTTGATTTGTTATGTGGTATTATAAGATAATATTAGTAATTATGGATGTGCCAAAGTATTGTTATAGTACCATATGGTTGATAAAGGCTCCTACAGACCAATAGGGTGGTCCATGTGATTAGTGGTGCCCTGGTTGTAGACTATTTGATCATGTATTATGATAAGAGTGAGAAATGTTTACCAAGTATCTCACAAGCTTGAAGGAAGTGCCAGCTAATTGGTGGGTCATTATGCATCTTATGATATTAATTATGACTTTATAGAGACTTGCTATGTTATGATGGTCTTTTATAAAGGTAGATAGTTTTGATTTTATGCCTTGGCTCAGCTTGGATGTGATATTTATCTAATTCTTCTAATACAATAATGATTATATTTTATTATTACATGTGTATTTATATTAGTAGGATATAAAGATTCCTTATAAAGCTTGGCTCATCACTCTTATATCATCTATACGAGTAGGGAGTTAGTAGCATATATGGAATTAGAGTGAGGTCATCATAGTCAATATCCTATTAGATCACTCTTTAGTCAACATTTAGTCATGTACTTTTTATAGTTGCATTTATTTTTAGCTTTGATATTTTATGTTGGTCATTATACTGTATGACTATATTTTGTGTTAAACTTTAGATTGTATAAGATATTCTATTTGGATGGGGTATTTGTAATTTATTTACTTGTGACAATAGTGACTTTGATCTTATTATATTTATGTATATTATGGATTATGTAGCTATGATTATTTGTAGGTATAGATTGCTTTGGTACCGTACACATCAGTGTATTAAGAAAGTTATCTAACTTGTGATGAACTAGTCCTTGGCTCAACTGAGGTCTTAATTAAAGAATGTGATTCATTTTGGGTAGCTTAATGATTAGATTAGAAGATTATGTCTCCTTGCTTAAATGTTAAGCATAAGTAGTAAAAAATAGTTAGCCAAATATAATGACTAGTATATCAATCTGGTTGCATGCCAAGAAAAAACAAATTATTATAAAAAAGGGTTGTGACATGGACCTTACCTCTATGATAAGATAATGTATTATGGTTTGTGTTGAGTTTGGTTTTCTATAACTTATGTATAGGATGGTTTTGTAAATACTCAATTTAGTTTGTTATACAATTTCCTACGTATTATATATAGTTCTATAGTTAGAATTTTTGTTTATAATTTTAATTTTTAAAATAATATAAAGAATGTGTCTTGTTGATTAAATTTTAGACAGATCCCTAACTACCATTTGTGTCCTCACATGCTTATTAATTTTTATCTTTAATGTTTTCTTATTATTATTAATTATGTTTAGTTAGGTTAGGCCTTAATATGGTGGTATTAGAGCTTCGATTCAGTGTTAAGTAAGATATTTGAGTGAGTATACTATCATAACATATGTATTTATATTATTATATATATTGTAGGCTAGCCATCAATGTTTATGTTTAGAAACTTAAGGTAATGTAGGATTGTAACTTAAGGTAATGGATATTGCTAGATCTTAAAAAATGGATAAAAGGAAAGCATGGAGGCAATAAGGAGATGCTTAACAAGAATCTACACAAACTCTTTTTTCATTATTGTACTTGTTGGATACACTAGTAACCAAACTATAGAAATTTTAATAAATAAAGTAGTTCATCAGTTCTAGAGAATGCAACCACATTATTTTGTTAAGAGAAGAAGATTCTATGTTATTAGAAGTCTAGCTAGATCAAATGAAAAGGATATTTGAAGGGATATCATGTTGAGTTGATAAGAAAGTGGCCCTAGTTGTTCTAGTATTAAAAGATGCCACTAGTCTTTGAAGGAGTTCTAGGCATAGAATTCAATTCTTGAGTAGATCATTAAAGCATATATCCTATGAAGAGTTTACTAATCAATTCAAAAGTGGGTTTATTCCAAAATCAATCAAAGCAATTATGATAGAGAAATTAAATAGTTTAATGCAATGCAATTTGATTATGACAATGTGTGAGTGTAGATTTACTTATTTGGCAAAAATATGTACTAACTATTTGCACTAGAAGAGCAAAAGTGTCATGTGTTTTAGAGGTGATTAAGAGATGAAATTAGCACAACTCCAATCATATTAAGAATAATGAATTGTATTGAATTGGTTGAGCATGCTCAAACTATAGAGTTAAAACATTGTGTTTTTGAAGCAAGGAGAGGAGCAAAAAAGGGGGGATTTAAATCTCAAAGATTTAAACATAAATTCTCAAGTAAAAGTGGTAATTTTAGCATTTCTTTTGAGGGTAATTTCTATCAAGTAGGGTTAAGATTTTTAGATCTTCATAAGAGCCCATCAATAGAAGAATTAGTTTTGGATAAAGTGGAACCAACAAGTATGGAAATTGTAATTAATGGAATCGAAGGGAATTCATGTCAGAACTTGTCAAGGTAGTAAGATGTTTTATTTGTGAGGATTTAAGGCATATTTCTATAGTCTATCTTAAAGTATGCTAAATGAAAGTGACCAATAAATAAATGAGTGGAGGTAATGGTTGTGCAATTTAAGGTAGAGGAAGTGGTTCTTCTATAGCAATAAGTGGTATAAGAACAGGTGGTGTAACAAGTAAAAGGGGTCAAACCTAAGTTTAATCTTTTACTCATTAACAGTGTTCTCATTCCTTAGATGCTATCACAAGTATGCTACAATTATAAAGTTTATATATTGCAATTCAATGTGATTATTGAGCACCCCATTCATTCATCTCTACCTACATGATAAAAAAAATAAAATATTATATTGAACCTATTGAAAGATTTATCAGTAGTTAGAGTGTTGAATGGGAATAGTATTAAGGTAGAAACTTATTTTGAAGGTAAGATAGAAATTAAAAAAAAATTCTCTACATTGTTTAATTTTTATTATAAAAGAATTTGATATGTTATTTAGTATAGAAATGTTATTTGACCATCAAATCAAAATAAATTGTTATGTAAAGAGAATAGAAATTCAAAGTCTAGAAAAATTTAAATTAATCTGTCACATAAGGAAAATTTTTATAATTTTTATGTTAAAGGCATATAATTGTTGAGTAAAGGGGTTGTCATTTGTTTATTATAGATATGGATAGAAACTTTTCTCAACCAATAAAGCTACCAATCATAAGTGTGTATCTTAATGATTTTCCAAAGATTTACTAGGTTATTTCCAAAAGAGGAAATATGATTGTGATCAATTTGGTTTGTGGTGTTGAACCAATTTCTAAAGTTTCCTATAAAAAGGTACTAATCGAATTGCAAGAGATTAAAGTATTCATTTAGTAATTATTAATAAGAGATTCATAAGACCAAGTGTATCTCCATTGAGTCAACTATTATTTTTATGAAGAAATATGGTAGTCATAAAATGCATATTGATTATTAGTAATTCAATAAGATTATTATTAAAAATAAATGTCACTTAATAAGAATTAATGATCAATTTGATTAGTTTTAAGGAGCAATGGTGCTTTCAAAAACTTGACCTATAATTTATTTATCACCAATTAAGAATAAAGTAAGATGGTATTTCTAAGACTACTTCCAAAGTAAGATATGGACATTATGAGTTGCTGGTGCTTCCATTTGGCTTGAAGAACGCTCTAATAGCTTTCATAGATTTGATGAATAGTGTATTTAAGAAATATTTGGACCAATTGTTGATTGTATTAATATAAGAGTTTTGATTTATTCAAAATTTCTAGAGGAGCATACTATGCATTTACATATAATATTACAAATTTTGAGGGAGAATCAGTTGTATGCAAAATTCTCTAAGAATTTTGGTTGTTAAGAGTTGTGTTTCTAGGACATATGGTTAATGCTAAGGGAAACTTACATGGTTACCAAAGGACAGTGATGTATCATTACAAGGGTTAGGATGTCTATTGATGTCAAATAAAAAATTGAATGGTTATGCATCTAGATAACTAAAGCCTTACAAAAAAAATGTATTGCTTATGATTTAAAATTGGTAGCTATAATGTTTGTTTTCAAAAGGTGGAGGCATTATTTATATAGTGTTAAATATGAGATCTTTATAGATCATCAAAGTCTAAAATCTATATTTAAGAAAAAGGAATTAAATTTGAGATAAAAAATGGCTAAATTTTATCAAAGTTTATGATCTATAAATCATCTATCACTTGGAAAAACTAATGTGGTATTGGATTCCTTAAGTTAAAAGCAAGTGCTAATAATATTATATTAGTAATGGACAAAAAGTAATTAGTTCATAAAATGAATATGTTGCAACTTGAGGTAGATATTTAGAAAAATGCAACATTATTATTGTATTTATTGGTAAGGTAAGATTGGTTAGAATCTATCAAAAAAGATCAAGCTTAGGACTTAGATAATAAAGGTTAATCTATAAGGTTAGAAAGGAAATGGAATCTAATTTTAAATTAAATAAGAATGTAATGCACAAATTCTATATACCTACACATGAATAGCTTAGAGATCTACTATTGAAAGAGCCCAATAATTTTAGATATTCAACTCATCTAGGAAAACAAAACATATCAAGAATTAAGGTAAAGGTATTGATGACAAAAAATGAAGAAGGATGTCTCAAAAATAGAACTATAAAAGTCAGGAAGATTATTGATAGATTAACTAAGTAGGAAAAAAAGGTTATGATGTTTGTGATTAGATTGTCCTTATTACTGACAAGTCATGATTCGATATTGGTGATTATTAATAGATTAACTAAGTATACTCATTTTCTTATTATTAAAAGAACTTACTTAGAAAATGGGTTGACTAAGGTTTATATGAACCAAATTATTGAAGTACATGGTCCATGAAAAGCAATTATATTAGATAGGGATCCTATGTTTACTTTGTATTTTTGGAAATGCTTGCATCAAGTATTTACAACAACTCTAAACTTTAACACAATCCTCAAATAGATAGACAAATAAAGAGAACCATTAAGATACTAAAAGATTTGTTACGACATTATATCATAGACTTTTGAGATGATTAAGGAAGTTATTTTTCATGAGTAGAATTTATTTATAATAATAGTTACTAGTTTAGTTCTAAATGACAATCATATAAACTTTTATATGGAAGAAAATGCTAGTTACCTCTATATTGAAATGAGAAAAATAAAGAATTTTAGTTGGTCTTTAGTTTGTTGAGAAATCCACATAAAAGATAAAAGTTATTTAAGATAGTTTAAGATAGGTTGAAAAGAACTTAGGATAGATAGAAAAAGTGCTTTGTTGTACAATAAAAATTGATAGAATTCAAAAATGGTGATCATATATTCATTAAAGTTAGTTCAACAAAAGGCATTAAGTGGTTTGGAAAGTTAGGAAAGTTAAAACCTAAATTCATTGGTCCTTTCGAAATACTATATTAAGTTGGACAAATTGCAAATTAGATTGCTTTGCCTCCTTGACTATAAGGGTTCACAATGTAGTCCATGAATCGTGTTTAAGATACATTGCAGATTCTTTTCATGTAATTAATTATATTGATCAAAATATTGAAATTTAATTAGAAGTAACCTATTTAGAAATACCAAAGTGGACCTTGGATATAAGAGAGGATGTGAAAAGGCTAACATTATTTCAACGACAATGATTTTGTGAAAGGATCAACAAAAAGAGTAGCTATTTGGGAAGTAAAATTAGATTTGATCAACTAGTATATGAAACTCATTTAAATCTTGGGACCAAATCTTTAGAAAGGGGAAGATTGTAAAAGCCCAAAATTTTGATAAAAATAATGTATTACAAATCTTGAAATTAAGCCAATATAGTTGAAATTATCATTTGTTGATGTAATAAAGTTAATTTTTCAAAATATGGTGTTTATGGATTAAATATGATCAAATTCAAATAATCTTAGAAGCATTATGTGGTTCCAAACAAAATAGAAAAAATCTATTTATTATAATTTTGGAAATAATGACATTAAATTGGTATTTTTTGAGGTTTAGATAATTAGCTAAAATGTTTTAAGGAAAATACATTAATGTGATTTCTTAAATTGTTGGAGAGAATTTTTGTAAATTGGTAAATTTATTTTTCCACCTCAACTAAGATGGTTAAATAAAGAAGTTGGGACTTTGTGGTGGGTTTTTTGTAGCGATGGAGAGCAACAAAAAAGTAAAGAGAGGAGTAGAGAAGGAATGAGAAAGAGTAAGAAGAGAAAAATTACTTAATTAGGAGAAGAAAAGAAAGAGAAACCTAAACAGATACTAGCCCAAGTATATGCTTAGTTTTAAAAATTAGAGGCAACAATTAATAGAAATAACAATTGGTTAGTGACTAATGCTACAGTTCCAATAGTGGAAAATTCCAACTTTCAACCTAAGTGGATTTCTTGAGACCCTCTGATTGGTTGGTAACCACGTACATGTAATCTACTTTAAATTGCATCAAGTCAATCAGCTTATAAGTTTTCATGGTGAATTTTGGGAACCTCACTAGTCCCAACTATTCATTTATTGATGTTTTAAGTGAGGCAACTGATTTCTTTCTCTTTCTCTCTTATTCATATCAAACCAACAATGAGTTCAAAACGTAAACATGAAATAATGTTTGATGAAGAAGAAATTGGCAAAATGGTTGCACAATTAAAGCTTGCTTTAGTTAGGAAAGTTTCTTATAGGCACCCTAACATGGTAACAATCTCATTAGCATTCACAAAATTGAATTTTTAAGCAACTTTAAGGTGGGATATCTTAATAATAATCGTGTGTAGATTAAATTCTATAAGGAAGAGGATTACTCACATTGTTGGCTACATCAGGCATGGAACATTGAAAACTTCTAGGAGGATCTTTAAGTGGCATTTTGAGTTTCATCTAAATGTCCAACCATCTTTAACCCTAGTTTGGATTTCGTTTGAGCATCTATTAGTACATTCTTTCATTAGGGCTACTCTATACTCCTTAGCATTGATAATTGGAGACCCTCTCAAGATGGATGCAACTGCAATAAATCTAAATAGACTGAGCATAGTTAGGGTGTGTATTGAAGTGAATTTAGTAAAGGAACAACTTAGTTGCATCAATATAATAAAAAAGTTTAGAAATTCAAATTGATTCTTGCACCACATTCAATATGATAACCTTTTACTATATGCATGGTCACAATCCCGTTTAATGTAAACATAATAAAATGGAATCTAAGGTGCAAGTTTCAATTATGCTTACCAAAGCACTAACAAATTTGGATGCCCAAAATCTAATTAATTCATCAATTGAGAATGAGACCAATATGATGAATGACAATTTGTTGTAGCTTAATGCCCCCAAGTCAGATAGGGATTTTATATCCAAATTTAGTGACGCTCATTTGCACTACTCCACCCCAAGGTAGGTACACAAGGAACCCATAAAGAGTTTGGCGGACATAAATCGTCACTCAAATAGGCCGTCACCTAAGGAAAAGCAAGAACACAATCAATTGAAAGGGTACAACACATACTCTTGAATATTATTATAGATGATTAAGTTTCTCTTAAAAAATCTCAAAGGAGAGACAACAAGCATGTTCAACCTCTTATTTAGAAGCCTCTTCAAACGTATAACAACTTCAATATAAAATACAATCATTTAAAGATTTCAACAATGACTGGTTTGAAAGAGCTAAGTACTCTAGTCTAATGGATTTTGAAGAGGAGGAATTCATCCTAATTTAGAATAAGCACTCAAAGAGAAAGGCTAAGAAAGTTCAGGGGAAACAACTAAATCCAAAAGGGAATCATTCAAGTGTTAGATCTTCCCAAAATGTAGATTTCATGCCTCTTAATGGGTTGTATCCTAGTTTGAAACATAAGGGGTACAACAAATAAGAGTCTAATAAACTAACTTAATGATCTAATTAAAACAATAAAATAGCTTTAAGTGCTCTCATGGAACTTATGGCTCATAGTAGCTAATTGCTTGCACCAGCTAAGATACTTGATTTTACCATAATGTTTTAAAACCATTGAATAAGATGTGGATATTATGGAAGGGTAGCATCTAGTATCCAAAATTGATTAAGGATAAGTAATCAATTAACCTACACATAGAAAATCCAAGGGAATAAAAAGTCCTATAATTATAATGTATGCTAAAAGCTTAAGGGATAAACAAAGGGGCTATATCTTGTAGAAGGTGACTTTAATGTAATAATTTCTATCAATGAATACAATGGTACTTCAATTCTAGATTGGAAGCTATGTATGAATTCAAGGATTACATAAATTAATGCAATTTAAGAAATCTTCCATTGATAGAGCCTTTGCTTGCATGTGTAGCAAAAAGATAAGGCAAATGGGTATGGAATAGGTTGGATAGGTTATTAGTGAATCAATAATGGATCGATCAATTCTCTTTATAAAAGTACAATATTTATGCAAAACTAGATCAAATCACTCTCTTTTATTTTTTTAATCAACAACAAGCCCTATCTCTGGACCTACATTGTTCAAATTTCAAAACAAGTGGTTGAAGGATCAAACCTTCACTCAAACAATGAAAAGTAATTGGTCAATCCTAACTAATTACTTTGGTATGAAGGATTGACATTTAAATTGAGAAGATTAAAAGATTGACTTAGATATTCGAATAATACTATTTTTAGCGATGGTTTTTTTTCTCTATAAAAAGCCAAAGACATGTTAAGGGCTAAGGAAGATCAATTTTAAGATATTCAAAATGAGGAAATAAGACAAAAGCTTATTAAAGCAAAGGATCACTTAATGGAAGAAATGGCTAATGAGGAAATTTATTAGCAACAAAAGATAGATAATGGATTTCTTAAAGAAGGTGATAAAAATGTGAAATACTTTCATGCTATTGTAAAGGACAAAAGAATAAGTTCAAACATTAGTTGCATTAAAGACTAAATTGGTGCCATGATTTATTAAGAAAATTTTGGAAGCAGTTGTCCATCCTTACTAAATGCTACTAGCTTCTATTAAATTAATAGTTAATAATGATCTACTTGATTGCATCCTTCCTTTAGTTTCAAATTAAGATAATAACTTGTCGATGAAAAGGATCACAATGGAGGAAGTATAAGAGGCTATCTTACAAATGGATAAAAATAATGCTCCAAGTTCTGATGAATACAAATGATGGGCATTTCTTCACTCATTATTGAGAAATTATTACTGATGTATTAGATGTTGTTAGGGATTTCATTGATGGGATTCCTAGCCTTAAAGGCATCTCAAGTGCAAATCTAGTCATGATCCCAATGAATGAAAATCCTATACCTTTCAAAGATTTAAAACCAATCTATTTGTATAATTTCATTGAAGAACTTCTTACAAAGTTGTTGGTAGACAAATTTCAAGTAGTATTACCTAAACTGATCTCACCTGAGTAGGTTGGATTTGTAAAGGGAAGACATATTATTGATAACATCTTATAGCATAGGAATTAATTGGATCTTCAAATAAAAAAGTTAGAGAAAGAAGCTATGTTATCTAGTTGGCCTTAAAATGCCTTTGACAGTATCTCATGGGAGTTTTTAAGTATAGTTCTAGCTAAATTCAAAACTTTTATGAGTAGTTTATTAAACTTATCATGAACTTCCTATGCAACCCTTAAATATCCATTATTCTAAATGGCATCATAATAGATTTTTCAACCATCTAAGGGCCTCAAGTAAGGGAATGTTTTGTTCATCTATGGAGGTATTTAATTTGACACTAAATAAACTTATTTCTAGCTAGAAAGTGGTCCATTGTGACCAATCAAAAAGGTTGTTGAATGGTCTCTCACTCAGGCTATATTGATGCCATCATAATGTTTTCTAGAAGAGACTTGTGAATAGTTTCTAATATCTATAAAATGATGATGACATCTAAAGAATCCTTTGACCTTTATATTTATCATCAAAAAAGCAAAATTTTTATTAACTATAAAATGTAATCAAACTCAATAAAAGAATTATGCAAGAAACTTAGGTTCTGGAGTAGTTTCTTTCTAATCAACTGTCTAGGATGCTCTTTATATATAAGCAGAAAAAAAAGTTTTGTATTTCCAACACATTCAAGACAAAATGGTTCAAAAACAAGTGGTTGGAAAGAGAAGCTTTATTAATGATAGGAAGATAAATTTTTGTTAGACTTGTTTCATACTTACCAATTTTTACACTAATAATGACCAATCCTCCATTGTAGATCATAGATAGAGTAGAGAAGATCATGAATAGCTTCTTATAAGGTGATACTGACGAAGTTCACAAATAGCAATCCATTTCATGGGAAGGATCTTTGCTAAAACTAAAGTAAATGGTTTAGGGCTAAAGAAGCTAAAAAAATATAATGGCCACCTTTTCTACAAGGTTGAATTGGAAAATATTGCTTGACAATTCACTTTGGTCAAAATACATTAAATTTAAATATTTCAACATATGAAGAGATGGCCATAAATTAGATATCTAGAAATGTATAGAAGGCATAAAAAATCTTGTCGCTCATTATTCTAGATTTTGTAATAGCACAGGTACATTCATCTGGTCCCTTAAAATGGATGGTAAATTTAGCATACAATCTACTTGGAATGCTAACTGTGGATGATAATTTTAGTGTATAGTCTAGTTGAAATGCATTAAGGAATAAACAATGCATCTTGAAGATAAGACAAAAGATATGGAATTCAAAATGCCCAATCAAAGCTTCAAACCTAGTATGAAGAATCTTTAATAGTTTTCTTCCTCTACTTAAGGAATTAAGGAAACAAAACATCCAACTGGCTTGTAAATGTCCTCATTGTCCTAACTCTTATGATCACTAACTAGGGTATGTGCTATTTACCATGTGGTGTGAAACAGAATTGGATGTTCACACATCTTACTTAATGCATCATCACAATATGCTTCATCATCGCTAATGTCTAATGTAGGATCCTCACATGTGTGTGACATTCCATAAGCTAGTATTATATTGTACTTTTCTCAAATCATAATATCAATTACCTTGTGTTAAAAAAAAGAGGATTCATTGAATCATGCCTTCATTTGCTATGACAAAGTAAGTTATAGTTTAACTTTTCCAATGCATTGAAAATTCAACAAAAGAAATCATCCTATACACATGATCTATTAACATTTTGTGGAATTAGGATGATAGGAACTTAGTAAAGGAAGAAGTGACAAATAACCTCTCATCAATTATATGCTAGAACATATGAAAAGACAAAAACAAGAGAATATTTTAAGAAGTAAATCAATCAATCTTTCATAATACTATAAACAACATGATCAGAAGTTACTACAATATATTTAAATGCTTCCCTCTCACACAATTGTCTTTTAAGGATTTGATTATGGTTCAACTAAGCTTATTCTTTCATTCAGTTTTATGAAATATAGAATTTGTGAATTGGTCATTTGGTACCCACCATGTACTAATATGATGAAGTTAAATGTTCATGGTCACGAAATTTGTAAGAGCAAGTATATAAGTTGTGGTGGATTGATCTATAATCATATTGATAAAATAATAGAAGCTTATGCTTTTGCACATTGGTAAATGCTTTGCTTTGGAAGCAACAATTTTAGTAATCATTAAAGGTTTGAAGACATGCAAGAATAGGAACATTATAAGGCCAATTATCAAATTGGATTGTATTACTCTGTTAAATATGATACAAAAACATCAGAATATTCCATGGAAAATGGTTAACTCTATTTAGGAAATCAATTAAGAGATGAACTTAATCAGAGTGAACTAAAATAACATTCACAAAAGGGCAACAAAGTTGTCAGAACACTTGCTAAAATAGAAAATAATGTAGCCAACCCACACAATTGGGATTGAGTTGACATTTTGAAGCATTAAAGAGCTTCAATGAATATGGATAAAGCTCAATTTCCATATATTCAATCATTATAAAAGGTGTGATACATTATCATTCCTGATCACCATTGATATGATTTTAATAATTAAGAATTTCTACATAATTGCAAAAATCACATACTACTTGTCATTCGTACCATTCAAAAATTCAATCTCCAATATTATAGCCTTCATACCACCAAACATTTTGAAGACCAGTCACCTCAGATTAATACTTTCATCACCCTTTATCAAGTGGCATAGGCTTGGCTACTTAAGTTACACTGTACATCAAATGGTCTCAATTTATAACTACAAGAACTATAAAAGGAAAATGGTGATATTATGATCTAGCCGCTAGGCCACTGTCTTCCTTATATATTTAGACAATACCCACTTTTCTTTGAAATGACATAGAAGTCGATATTGTTCACATCAAGCACTATTCATAGCTTAGTGATTCTTGGGATAGAGATTTGCCAAGTATGTTCACAGATAACATAGTTTATATAGTTGTGATGTTGCGATAACATGTATCTATACAACAAACTCATAAAAACGTCAAAGTGCACATTATTCATTTAGGTGCTGCTTTGTACCTTTTGGTATGGACCAATTCAATACATTAGTTACATTCACCAAAAGTTCATTGAATGATCAATAATATGAAATAGGATCAAACTAAAGTAGAAATCAAAGTCACAAAGGTGTGTAAATAATTTGCATTCACTTGAGGCTACAAAATCATCTTTGTATGACAAACAAGTCATGTTAGGAATTGCACGCTAACTGGCTAATCCTTTTCAATTAAAGCTTATGTTAATACTTGATAATCATGTAATGATCTTTATCTTGGATGTAATTTTCTCATATTAAATAAACTTGATTTAAGAAAAGAAAGAAATGAAGAAGCGAAAGTGCAACAGACCTTTGGAAAACATTTTTGCAGCTAAAGGATGATCTTAGAATAAAAAAGAAGAGAAGAGGCATTGCTAGAACTTGGTTCCATCAAGGGGAAAATACAATAAAAACATCTAATCAAGCCAAGTATTTAAGAGTTCTTTTCTTTGAATTGAATTTGAATTTTATGCAAGGTTAGAGGAATTTATTTAGGTTAAGAGTAATAAGGTTGTAAAAATGGTTTAATAGAGCTTGTCATGGATTGAAAGTTGCATTGGAGGGGAATCGAGAAGGGAATAGGAAGAACATTTCCATCCAAAATAGATTGTATAGTGTAATTGCTTTATTCATACTGTATGATCAATTCAAGTTGGTTCAAATATGTTTTGAGGTCCATGGGTCTTATGAGGCATTGTATAGGTTCCTAGAACATACCATACATTAAGTACATATTATATTATACACAATTCTTTGGTTTTATTCTTTGTATACTTAATCACTCATTAAAGCATGATTATACTTGTATAATAGAACACATCATATTATACAAAAGTTTAGGTTTTTTGTTTCCCTTTTGTTTTAAGTTCTAAAATTATTCATACAAATATCATATTATATAAAAATCTCTATTTTTTATTTACTTAAGTTGATAAGTCATTGGATTAATGTACTATATGATAACAATATATCATATTATACAAAACCTCTTGGTTTTCTTTTCATTGAAATTGTTTAGTTTTGAATGGTTCTACTAACTGATAGGCTTATAATGTGCTATACGAATGTTTCTTGCTTTTCTTTTACTTAGGCTACTTAACTTTTGTATAAATCATACTTTTTATGAGACCCTTATTTCATATTATATAAAATTCTCTAGTTGTGCTATCATTAAACAAGGTTACCCCCACATACAATTATTGTTGTATGATAATAAATATCATATTATACGATCAAATTCACATTACTAATAAGGAATTAATTGTAAACCCAAATAGTTGTTTAATAAAATAATGACCTAATCATATTGTGCGATAATCTTATCATCATATTTGATTAATACAATTTTTTTCCATTTTAGCTTGATTTTTTCACATTCTAATACTTAATTAATTCTTGAAGTATAACAATTTTTAAAGAAAACATGATTTATGTGAAATCAAGTTGTTAATTTGTTGATTTGTGAAAACTCATGTTTTATGTGAAGGATCAAGTTGTCCTACATGATGCTTTGTGAAATGTTAATTAGACATGCAAGGTGTTACATGTTCCTTAATGCCACATGATTGTTAGTATAGATTTTGACAAAATGCCATAATAAAGTAAGATTTGCTCTAGCATGTTGCCATACTATCAAGAGCAAGAATCGCCAAGACTACTCTAATGTGAAAGTTGCTAACCAACACATGCTCAACATAATTCTTCAATAATAAATCATGATAAGCACATACTTAAAGCTAAGCATAAGAAATCATAAGTGTATAATTTTTCTATAATCAAATAAGCACATGATGGTTTGGGGATAGCAAATTGAATTGGATTGCTGATGAAGTTAGAACTACATGAAGATAGCGAAAGATCAATTAAGCAATGCATATGCTCTTTATCAAGTTTAAGAATAAGATAACAACGTCAAGTTGAGGGTATGAAAATTCTTAGATAATTGCATAATTGACCTAGCATTTTTGCTCAGTGTGCATGGCATAATTTTGAATACTTTTGAGTTGTTTTTAATATAAAAAGAATGAATTT
The DNA here is from genome assembly GCA_023846275.1 of Vanilla planifolia. Taxonomy (NCBI): domain Eukaryota; kingdom Viridiplantae; phylum Streptophyta; class Magnoliopsida; order Asparagales; family Orchidaceae; genus Vanilla; species Vanilla planifolia. The sequence goes on from CM043870.1 coordinate 28,075,152, forward strand.
TGCATATCATTAAAAACCACATTACATCTAATTTTTTAATAGTTTTCCACTATCACACATGCGAAGAGTTAGCTAGTTGAAGTCTCATAAAACTTAAGAATTTTAATTAACAAATGATCTCTATCTAATGATCCCATCAAACCATTTAATCAACTATTTGTTAGAGTTTGATGGACATCTGACCTCCCAATGGGAAAGATCTTGTGATTGAGACTAAGCCCAAATTTAGTTAGTCTATTTAATGAGTGTACTTGAACATCCAATAGCGATCTAAACCTTGATTCAATGGAAATCAGATCATTCAAGGTGTTAATTCAATAAAGGGAAAAATTATCCTTCAAAATTGAGCATTGTTTGATAACAATTAGACTATTTAATAGATGATTGATGACCAATCTAATGACTTGTTCTTTAAATTGTTAAACCATCTAATGAAGTTTAAAAATATTTGAGCAAACAACTAGTTTTTATTAGGAAAATATTGAACTATTTAATAAACAATCCTATCATCATCACATAAAAAATGGATTATATGTTAGAAGCTCATTAGACCATATGATAGACTATTCAATTAACCGATTACGTAAAATTTGAACATATTTGAGCATTTGATTTTTTGATCTAACCATCAAATTGAGCACAATAGCTAGTTTGAGTGAACAGTTTTTTGGAAGATATCTTAGCTTTAGGCATTCCGAATAGATCATTTAATGTTAAAGGAGATCAATACTTGATTGAGATGGACATAGACAACCGATACAAGATATTAGGGGTCATTAAGAATGTTCAAACCACCTCTAACAATTAAAAATAAGACTCTATCCTATTAACTAGTTAATAGTTATGATAGACTTGTCAAGAAATTGTTAAAAGCCTTTTTCTTGTCATCCTTAAGAAAACTCTTGTATTTGTATTTTGGCTCTTTATTAGCTTCATTCTAATAAGATTGACATTATGCATTTCATTCTTTTTTGAGCAAATTATAATTTACTCTAGGGATGAATATATTTATTTCTTTATTTTTTTAGAAGAGTTGTGAGATTTTATCTTGATTCCTACTAAGTGCTATTATACCCACTTTGGGTGAAGTGTAGAGAGGAGAGAATTTCACTTAGGGTTTGTTGTGGAATGAAGATACACAACTCAATGTCTAGTATAGAAATGTGTCCACTTTGAGCCTACTTAGAGAGGAGAGAAAGTTTAGCTTTAGCCTCTCAAGTAAAGAAATTGCAAATTGGTTTCTCCACCAACAATTACACATGAGTGAAGAAAAAGAGCAAACAGAAGTTTGCTATCATAAGAGTAGATGTTGGGTCAAGAGTGATAGCCAAACTATCTAAAAATTTTATGTGTTTTTTCTTTTTGCATTTCCTTTTGGTTTAGTTTTAATCACTTTCTTTCCCAAGGTCTGGGTTATGTTTTGCACTTAAAATTCTATAGTTTATCAAATTCATCCTTTCTCTCCTTTCTTAGGTGTGTTGACAGCCCACAACTTCAAGAATGTTGATATTCACATTGGGGAAAAGAGTACACAAATTTGTCAATTTGCTTCCTAATAAACCATCGTCCATAATATGTACTCAGATCAGTTAAAAAAAAGGAATATACAAATGAAAATTAACGGTCAAAACTTTTCTCCTTCCATCAACAATTCAACTACCAATAAAAAAGAAATATTAAACCCAGCCCAAATATCATGACCTGTTCAAACAGCCCCCAATTCAATTCAAACAAAGCAACGCACAGCATTTCAACCTATGAACTATCACCCACCACGATATCGTACGCCATCTACCACCTCAGTGCTCCACCAATATAAAAACCTATGCACCCTAAGCATACTTATACCACACCACAATGGGCTGTCGGTGTTGTCGTGCCGCCTTTGTCACCTTCGTCCTCGTCGTCTCGGTTTTAGTTGCCTCCATTCAGAGCTCAGCAGCTGCCAGGCCGATGCGGGTCGTCTACGGCGAGGGGAGTAAGATAGGTCCGAGTGCTTTCCAGGAGGCGAAGGAGAGTTTGGAGCTGCTGCTGATGAGGTTGCCTTCCGGGCCGAGCGACAGAGGAGCCGGACACTAGACGTAGAAGATGCTGGAAATATTTTTAGGGGAAAGAAAATTTCTGGGTTTTTTTTGTTCGATGTAAGAAATTATAGCAGTTAATCAATTATAAATAGAAGGCTGTTGAATAATATCCAATTAATTTTCTTTTTAATACTTGTATTTTTAATTTGTAAGCATAATATTCAACGATTTATTTGCAAGTATTATTTATCTTACATAATATTTTACTCTTGATGGACAAGTAAATTTGAAGAATTCAATTTTTTTTCAAAGCGTTAATTTGGGTTATGAACTAATTGTTAGTATAGTACTTTTATGTAATTTAGTAGTAATTATTTTTTATTTAAAATGTTCAAAATTCATGATAAAAATTATTGAATAATAAATTTTATGTAATAATGTAGTAGAATAAATCACATCCATCTAAATATCAATCATACAATTTGATTTTGCATATTTCATACAAATTAGAAGCTATCGTCATAATCTTTTGATCAGATTTGGTGACATTTACTATAGATATTTTGAATTTTTTATTTTGCTATCACGTCAGGGTTGTCTATTACTATGATGATGCTATGATTTAATGACGAAAATAAGAATCCCAACCTATTCTTATTTTGTAGGACTTTTGCTAAAGTTTGGAGTCTAATAGGGACGTGGATGTTCAACAAAACTATAATATTTGTATTATAGTTGTTTGGAATGAAGTTATGAAATCATAGAAACAATTGGATTTCGTGAGCCAGTAATGCATAATGATACAAGTATGTCATTGATGAGGATATTTATAAGAACATCAGGTGATAGCACTAAAGTGGTTTTAGAAAAATGTGCTAACAAGAATGTTGTCATTAGTCATTATAATGAATGAAGATCTGCAAGAAGCTTATATTCTCTTTCTAATCCTAGTGAAGTTCTTCTCTAATATGATTATTTTGATTGTCACTTAAATGTTTTTGTTCTTTGTTTATTTGATATTTTCTTTCCATATTCTATGTAGTTACATATATATGTGCTTTGTTTCATGATTTTTTTCAATCTCAAGTTATGTATTTGTTATTTTGGTAATATTCTAGTCATCAATAATCAATCATGAGAGAATCATCTTTATGATTGATTTTGAGGATTTCATTTTTAAAGGAGTTATTTGTAGCAGTTTTATCTCCCAACAACTAATACCATAATTGTTAACTTTGGAAAATTGTGGATTATTATTGCAAAAAGTGCTTTGCTTTATTAAAAGTTTTAGAATAGAACAAAGTTAGCATTGTAGGTTTAAAGGCAAAATGTTTTGCATTTGAAGATTAAATAGAGGACCTGAAGAAGGAAAAAATTTGTATTTTTGAATGAAAAAAATTTCTTTTGTGAAGATTTTAGTAAAACCCCAAAGTGAGTCAAAATTTAAACTTGAATCTAAGGATGTTGATTTAAGAGAACATAAACTATACAAAAAAGTTTCTTTGAGTTATTCTAAAAAAAATGCAAAAGAGTGGAGCAAGTTGTGGTTGTACCAATCATGTTAGAGCTAGAAGAAGGTAACAAAGACATTTTCTATACAAAGAGAAAAAGACGTTAATATTCAAGGGACTATGATGGCAAGTTGGGTAGCATTGAAGCATTCATCTTAAAATTCCTAACTATTAGTTGATGGCCATAGACAAAGAGGATAACTTCCTATAACAAACTCCTGGAATGCTCCCATGGATTCATACACACACCATTATTTATGGAAAACCATGGATCACAACTTTCTTCATTTTGAAAATTTACGTAGCCAAAGGGACTTATATTTAGCATTAACATTTCAGTAAATATGTATCATAGAGGAAAGAAAATATATGACCCAATTACTTAATATGTAATGGCTTTGAGCTATTAATTAACTATCCAAAACAATTTGATTGAGTATACTTTTGAAGTTTAGCACCACCCATATCAATTTGAAGGATAAAAAAAAGTAGTTTATAATCACTCAAGGTAGTTTGCAATTGTTTATGGTGATTGGTGCAAGCTTAACAACTAAGTTGGATAGGATAATTGCATGCCACTTTCCCAAATGTCTAGAGTAGTTTAAGGATTGCTGAAGGAGGTCATGTTTAATCGTAGATAATGCTTAGGTACAACCCATGTAACAGCCCACATTTTGGAATAACAAACATCCATTTTAAAATCTTTTCACAAACAAAATTTTCTTAGATCTTGAATTTCTTTAGTTGGTTGGTCACCATGCTTTTAATCTTGAATATGACCAATCTCTTTCATAGAAAGGCCATTTCCTAGGTCCACCAAGTTGAATTCATTGACACCTATAGAATTGTTGTTGAGAAGGTAAAGGAAGACATTCATGCCTAATCATCCCATTTGCTATGCTAATCTTGCTTATAAATTGCTCCAAAATGACCTCTAAAAGAAGTGCAACAATACTTAAGCATTTTAAGAAAACAAAAGAGTTAAGAGAGAAAGAGAATGACAAAATTTAGAGAGGATAAAGGGCCTTGATTTGACTCAAATCGTTAGTTGGGGCCACCATAGAGTTGTCATATAGGAGAGGAGGTGAAAAATACTAAAACAACAAACAAAAATTTGAGTTTTTTTTATTGCATCATCATTAAAGTTTACAAATAAGGTGAGAAGTTTTTTTTATGAATATAGAGAAGATCAAGGGTGTGCTAGGAGGTAGGAAATAAAGATAGGAGCTAATTATTTATTTAAATTATTAAACCCTTTGTCATTATACTATTAGTTTGATAATAATAAAATTATTATATTATTTTATTAATATTTTTTTTCAAATAGTTTAGATCATATATCTAAAGTTTAAAGAAGTTATTTATGTGAAGAGTTTAATCACTTGATTTAATGAGTTGAATAATGATGTTTTGGTGTTAATCTTAACTAGCACCAAGAGAAACACAAACTTGAGAAAATTGTAGTATCAGGTAGTACTAAAAAGTATTTTATACTTGTATAATATATTTCTCTCACAAGATGATTAAAATAACTAAGAATTAAAAAATGGTTATGAAAATCTAAAAAGCTGAGATAGTTTCTAAGTTTGTGTTGAGAATGTACATTGTATAGTATAATGATTAGTGTTATATAGGATAACAAAATGTGCATGCCATATAGATGAATAGTTGAGATAATCTATTCTTAATATTTATGACCTTTATATAATATTTATGCTGTAATAATACTTTGGAAAGCTAATGTTTAAGTAGTTGGACATTTTTAAAGTTTTCTTAGGAGTATAAATATGATAACTATCACATATGAAAAAGCTATTGAACCAAATTGCAAATCATTATGAAGAGGAAATAGACTTGAGCTATATGCATTGCTACACATAGTGAAGCTCATCAACTTACTACATTTTGTGCTTTTTTCCTTCATAATCACTATTATTTCATAAAAGGCTCACATATTTTTTGGTAAAATATTTTCATATAATTTAGATATTATGTCATATTGATTAAGGAAGTGAAAGTATATAATATTGTATGCTATATATTTGTACAAGTACTTGAATCTTTGTGTAACTACTATATGACTCACTTGATTTGTTTATACGGTTGACGTTCACTTGACTATAACAAAAAGGGAGTGGAAATTTGTTAGATTGACCCTTATCTGGCTACAACAAAAAGTGAGTGTTGTTTGTATGGTTTACTCCTACTTGGTTATGAAAAAATAGGTATGGGTTTAATAGAAACTAGTCATTTAACTAAGGATAGATATAGATCTAGGTTTAGATTAAAATACCCAAAACATGTTGTTGATTTTATTTATTTTTATTTATATTATTCAGCTTCCTTTCACACGAAGAGTTTTAAAAAGAATATCCATTATTTGTTAAATAATAATCATTTTTTAACCATATTGAGTTGAAATTATTACAACATTTTATGTTATTTTATTTATAGTTTTTGAAAAAAGATCATAATTTACTCCCACTCTTACAATACCTATCAACATAAATACTAAATTAAGAACAATTAGGTCAATTTAGTCATGTCTGAGCTTTGTAGGTTGAGTTTGGATCTATCTTACCATGCTTGGCCTGATCTGTCACTTAAGCATTGCTTAACACGATTACCTTAAGAAAACACCAATGCAGATCATGATGACTCACAACCCATTGCATCACTTGGACCCAACCCATTAACCTAAGAACTTGCCACATATTATTTGAACCCCTCACTCAATTCATCACCCAAACATACGATTTAACTCACTGCTTAAGTTGAACAAAATGTTTATCTGGAAACTAAAATAACTCATCATTAACTAGGACCTGATTAACTCGAGCAAGATCAATCAAAGTAAATCTACCAATTAAGCCTAAACTAAGATTTATGTTGTGAACAATGTTTGAAAGTGCATCTAGATATCTTTTAAAGTTTAATGACCAAAATTTCAAAATGATGAGTTAAGTGATACTATGAGAAATATTATGGAAGATAAAATTACTAATTCAATTAGAAATTTGTAGAATTTTTTCGTAAAAGTAATCATTATACATTTTGAAAAAATAGCTTGTGACAAAACATTAAATGAATGGAAACATCAAAGTAGGTGGTTGATATGATGTATTTCTAAGTTTAGTAAAATGCTTTTCACTTAAAATTTATTTGATGTTATCATACTTTCATGATTTGAGTACATATAGATATTTTCTTAGTAAATAATTTATGATGCTATCACATGATATTGTGAATGCCAAGCTTGACTATAGAAATATAATGATATAATATCATAAACACATAATGATAATCAAACAATGAACATGTAACATTGGAATATGTGCTAGTAATAAAGGTGTTATGATGATAAACTTATAATACTTGACATATGTTGATGAACATAACTATAAGATATTAGATATTTTATGATTTGCAATGTGCTTAGGAAAAGTTGAACAAAATTAATGTTATAAACATGTCAAATCATTTAACAAGAATATTGTATTGTAGCTTTTCTTATTTTTATGCATAAGAAAAATGAAAGCTAAAATTTGAGTTTTTGTTTTAACCAACCAAACCATGTTTAAGCAATTAGGCAATGATGCTAATTAGCCAACTTTGACATGATGAGATTTGTGATGATCAAGTAGAGAAGAATCCTCCGATTAAGCACCATGAATTATAACAATCAATTATGGAAAAACCCTTTGGTTCATCATCATTGAGGTTGTAGCTTCATTATGTAATAATTAGCTCTTGCATTTAGATCACATAAAACATAAAATATGACAAATATTGTTTGTTACATATAATATTAACATTTTATTATAAAATTAGAGTTTTCGTTGTCATCATGCCATATAATTAATTAGACAACTTGGTAGTCATGTTTGTTGGTCATCATAAAGGTATAAACTACAGTAAGAGGAAACAAAGCCGATGAAGACTGCATGAAACCTTAAAATAAATGGTTTGTTATATTTTTATAACATGACAGCTCTATTATGATATTTGATATAATTATATGTTTTTTATTATTAATTTATATGAAACATAATTTTGTGATGTCTTACAGATACTTATGCATTATATATTAATGTAGTTCATTAAAGTTATACTAATTAAAGATGAACACAAATTTAGATGACATGGTTATTCAATTGACATTGTTATCATTGACATAGTTTCCTACAATGACTATTGTAGACTCACCCCAATATTATTTAGCATTTTGTGGTGCACATGTTATGGACACTATAATACATAGAGTATAAAGTATGAGAAAGATAGAGGAGCTTAAAAGGAATGTAAGCATTGATGTATTATTATAAACTATTTATTTGATTAACAAAATAAAGTTCATTATTTAGTTATCTTTTCATGATTTGTGATAATAAGTAATTAATAATATATGATAAGCCTTGGTGAATTCAAAATCAAGTTCACTATAGGCTGGTATCTAAGTACATTTCTCGTACTTTAGTATTGGCCTTAAAAAGGGGGTCATTAGATAGCAATCTATGAATTAGATACACAATGCATTATGCATAAGTGAGATTATATATCTTAATATTAGTAGAAACTTATAATGCTTAAATTTTAAATAATAGAGAATAAAGTTAAATAGGCTCCAGAATGTGTTACATTCTAGAGAGCTAAATGTTATGCATAGATTGCAAGGAAATATCCATGAGCAATTCTACCATATGTTCTTATCTACAAAAAAATAATAAGTAACATGGAGACTATGGAATTGTAACATTATTTGGAGCATTTGAAGAGGATATTTGGTGGCATAAGTTATCTAACCACACTACTTATGGAAAGTGAAGCTAGCCATTGGTAGAGTGGTCTATGACATATCTATTTTAATGAACATGTCATTAAGGATATTACATGGCTTGATTTCATTATGTCATTTTATGATTTGTACTTCCCAAACATAGCCAGAGAAAAAAGTAAGAGAATCTTCCTAAATGCATACAAAGATAAATGATTGTGGGAGAATATGAGGCAAGTGTTTCAATTCTACTTAGTTATGCCCCAACAATGGCTTGCTCACAAAAGCAAATGTTCTTCCTCTTTAAGTGAGGATTGAGTATTTTATCTTGATGTAGTAGTTATGTTTCAACATAGACTCTAGAAGGACTTGTTCAAGGTAGCCTAAGCAATATAGTGATGGTACAAGCTTGACGGGAGGCATTTAGGCACAAGACCTTAAGCACCCTACAAAATAATGAACCCCTCTCTAAGAGATTTACTCCATACCAATTGATAAGAAACTTCACTATCACCATATTTGAGAAGTAAAGATGTGAATCCTATAATAAAAATCATTAAGGCCATTGCCAATGTCATAAGGAGATGAACTATTCTAATTGTAACAAGTCATGATGCATGAGAGATCACTACAATAATGGGTAGAAGAGCACTCTAGCACCTTACACTAGATCCATAGGAGTTTCTCAACCCTAAACAAGGGAAAACATAGGAAATAGGGGATCAACCATGGGTATACATTATACATTGAGAATCACTATAGTTTATAAACATTTTAATAGGTATGTTACAACTCAAGGAACTCAAGTTCTTACATTATTTGACTCAAGTAGATTACATTCATTTATTTTATGATTAATACTTAAAAGAATACATGAAACAAAATAATGTAAAAAAACACTTCTTGACAAAGTCTTAGCAATAGAATTACATATAAGTGTGGATGTAGAAATTGAGTAATATGTTGAATAAAATTTTGAAATTATGGGACATTGGATTTTAAAAAAATTAATAATTCTACCCCTAATTGAATTGGACATTATTTTGGGAAAAGATTAATTGTATAGGAATGGTGTGATCATAGATTGCTAGAAGAAAAAGATACACATAAAGAATGCCCACCTTACACCTTATAGTGGTCTTTGGAGAAGGGTAAAGCATAACTATGATTTTAGTACTTTAGGATAAGGACTTATGAAAAAGTTGTTAAGGATACTTAGTAATGGTGGTATGTGAATAAAAGGTAATTGGATTATGACATGTATTGATAATCTTTAAATTTGATGACATATATTTGAAAGAACTCTCTTAACTCCTAGTAAATATAGAACTAGAATTTGCATAAACTTCACCCAAATGTGAAACCAATATTTAAAGCTTTATATAAAATAGTTAAAAGAGAACTAGGAATTAATGAATTAGTAATAGAAGTTGTTATAAAAAATGCCATATTAAATCAAGTGTATTCCAATTAGTTGCGCTAGTGATGTTTTTTAAAAAAGATGAAAATATTAGAATATGCATTGATTAATAAGGACTTAATAATTTAACAGTAATAAACTAGTACCGACTACTCAGGATAGATGACTTATTCAACAAATTACAAGGGTTACAATCTTTTTTATCATTAATTTATGATCAAGATATCACCAATTGAGCATAAAGAATAAAGACATGTTTACAATGACCTTTTGAACTAGGTATGGACATAATGAATTTTTATTAATTTTTTTTTGCTTGACATATATGCTAACAATATTCTTAAACTTGTTGAATAGAATATCTTAACAATACTTATGCATGTCAATGGTAATATTCATTAATGAAATACTAGTTTACTTAAGAGAAGAAAATGAGCATTAACAACATTTGTTAATACTATGATAAGCATTTGTAAAACATCAACTATATGCTAAATTTTTAAAATATAAATTTTGGTTATGACGCATATGCTTCTTGTGGCATATTTAATCAAAGAAGGTATGTTTTTTAATCCATATAAACATGAAATAACAAAAGTGTCTTGAATTCATAAAGGATTATAACCTAGAGAAGTATTATCATCTAGGTAAATCCAATGTAGTTGTCATTGGTAAAAGCAAAAAATAGTCTTAATTGCTTACTTTTAAGCTTAGAGGATGTGACTATAGATTAATATTTGCAAACCTAAATGTATTATCTGCACAAAATGTGTAGAACTTCATGCTAATAATACCTACACTAGACGAATTAGCATAACTCAAGGAGGGATAAGGAAAAGGCCTACATCTTTAAAAAACAAAAGGACTGATGATGGTTCAAGCATCAAACTTCCTTTTGTGGAACGATGTTGTACTATGCTCTGAATGAGGAAGGATAGAATTGAATAATCATGATAAAAACACATAATAGCAAACACTCATCCACTAGAGTAATATAAAAAACATACAACGATCTAAAAAAGGCATTTTGGTAGCCTAGAACGAAGTGGAAAATCATTATTTTTGTTAGCCAATGACTAGTTTTCTAACAAGTGAAGGTAGAGCACTATAGGTTAAGTTGGTTACTCTAGCCACTCCTTATACATATGTGAAAGTGAGAGTAGATTTATAAGGACTTTGAGTAGTTTTCATAAGACTCAAGAGCTTGAATGTCTAAGGAGTTTTATGTTGTCTAAGTGCTGATGCTCTAAAATTTCATTTCAAAGAGATTTGGGTTGGTTTTGTTAGCAATATAGAGAGATGAAGCTATTACTAGATGGTTGTTACCACTTGGATTAGACATTCTATTGAGATAATAGATCATACAATGACCTTGTATGCATGATCCATTGAGCTTAACTGACATTACATTAAGCCTGATTGGCGCATACATACATACATATAATTTTTGGATGAAAAGTGGTGTTTTATAAAATGAGAAAATAGGGTTAGTTTGAAAATAAGAGCATATTAATAATATAAAGTGATTATATTATAATGGCTTTGTAAATAATTTCCTTTATGTAAGAGGCTTAAGAGAAAGGAATGATAGTAGGGAACAAGCTCAAGGATATTTGATATATAAATTATTAAATATTTGAGATATAAGCATGTCATCATACAAAATTTATTAATATTATTTCAAACAAAAAATATAAAGCTTGTCTTATGCAATAAATTTCACTTAAAAAACATTAGTATAATGGCATGATATCTTTATATTTTTGCCTCCATGTTTTATTATCATATAACATATTATTAGCATAGATTTTTATGTGTTATGACATTAAGACATGCATATACGTAATACGCTTATCTTATGTTAGAATACTATTATAAGAAAAAGGAAAATTGTAAAAAAGAAAAAAAAGTGAGGCAAAAATAGCAAAAGGAAAGGAAAAGAAAGCATATATAAGTTAAGGCTATATAAGTTTTACAAGTAAAATTAACTATGATAGTAAAATGACATAATGATAGAATATGATATGAGAAATGTTGTGTTTTCCTAAGAAACTATCCCATAGCTACCACACTCAGGTGTCACTTGTTTTGTGTACGGCCTGATAAACTAAGTTGACATGAGTTATAACTAAAATTACATGTATAAGTGCATAGGCCTTAACTAATATAGGTCTAACCATGTTATGATGATATGGCACTATTTGCATTAGAAATCTCCTTCATTATTTTTGTTAGTTCTTTGTACTAGTTTTAACAAGATATGGTTTGTCATTAGCATAGTGTTCAAGGCATGACAAGGGTGGGATTTCAAACTTATCCTATTTGATATTATTAGTCGACCATGATATGCTTACAAACTAAAGTTTAATGATACGATATGATGAAATGCTATATTAATATAAGATGAAATGAGATCCTAAGGAGTTAGAATAAGTGTCATATAAGATAATAAGATTCTTTATTTAAAGTAATATAAAAAATGATAAAAGCATGTTAGATAACAAATCATTATGGTATGATAATATATATACACACACACACAAATACATAAGAAATAGATATGATAATAATTATAAATTTATTACATTCATTTAAATGATCATTCACTTTTTCATGATTACATGTCTTAATAATATCATTTAATAGATACCAAATTTTATTATTTTGTTGTTAGCATGAATTATTACATTATTATATTTCATTATTATGTAGCTACTTGTAGTTAGCAATTGACTTTCTAATTTTGTGATGCTCATCAATCACTTACATCATAAGTTATATCATAGAAGTATAAAGAGATAAAGAATAAAATGATATTTGAGACGAGTTATTTGAGAAAATAATATGTAATAAACTATTAAGGTTTATCTCACTATATCTTTTAAGGCTAGAATGAGATGTATGTACGTGGAAATGATTTGAAATGAGTTTTATCATCATTCTTACCCAAATAATTTAAAAGTATTCTCTATATTTTCTTATATTATAATTAATGTCAATACTTATATGATCATATATATTATTAGATAATAAGCATAGAGCATATATTATATGGGATTTATTATTTAAAGTTGGTATACAATTTTTCATGTAAAATCTTACTTTAACTAATATGTCACAGTTCTAATTATTAGAAATTAAAACAAAAAAAAGTCAAAAACAAGAAAACATTGATGTCATCATTTATATCAAAGGACATAAATAAAGTTAGGTAGTTAAGTTGGGAAAATGGTCTTATAAGAAGAGCACGTGTCATAGACAATACCCTAAAAGTCAATTCTTAAGAAATATAGCATAGCTTTTTCGGCTATTATAAAAGGTAGAAACATCTTTTCTATGTCTAACACGGAAAGTTTTCTTTGTTAATGGATTTGTGTCACAATCAGATCAACATATGGCAGCCACCGGAATTGGAGGAGATGATAATTATGATATTTGAAAAATGAAAAAAAGTCTAAGGAGATGAGGAAAAGACTTGAAATGGGTTTAATAAAACCTTTTTTATTTTTATTTTATTGAATACATATAAATCTCCTTCAATTTTTACCAAAAAAAAATTTCTTTTGAAACATAAACAAAATATTTTGATCGTTTAGTAAAAATGATATTTTTTTTTTGTTTTTGGAAAATGTTTCATGTATAAAATAAGAATATATAAAAATTATTTGATAATCTTATTATATTTTTAAAATTAAAATAGCACTTGCAAAAAATGTCATCAAACAAAAGTTAAAAGTTGATATAAAAGTTAAATTGAGTGATAATCTTTATGGAATGGTTGTTAGACTTTTTATTAGATATTGTTGCTTGCTTCACTCTTATAGGAGACACGTTGCAGACAGGCATCAAGTGCTTGTTAGCTTCACGTTTTAAGATAATTTATTTTTTATGAAGGATTTTCTTTATGTTTTTTTTTATTTGTGTTTTCTCTGTTACGATTTCCAAGTTAATGTTTAAAAAGATAATTAGAGTATTTAAAAATTCCAAAGTTTTGAAGTTTTTCTTTAAAAATATAAGGTTTGAAAATTAAATGTGTTCAAAATATGGTGGGAAGAGTTATTCCAATGAGTTTATGAATATGGTATTGAAAGGTGATAAAAAGATGATTATTTATACTCTTCTAAAAGGTGTTTTATGTATAGACTTCAGATGTTTTATTGAACGATAGTAATTGTGATTAAAATAGAATTTTTAATATGATGTCTTAAAGAATTCATTTAAAAAATATATATTATATAAATAAAAAATTAAAAAAGAGATATGAAAGTTTTTTAATATATTGAATAATATGTATTATTGTAGATAAAATAAAAATTGAGATAATGTAATTCACAATTTGAGATCAAAAGAAAACGAAAGAAAAAATAATGAAAAATAGTAGAAAGCAAGAATAACTCAATAATAGTAGTTATAAGATTTTGAAATAATTTTTATAAAAATATTAAAAATAATTTACATAAATATAAATAAAATATGATGAAATTTATTGTATCTAATGCATTCAAAACAAAAAAAATGTCCATGAATAATAAGTGAGTGAAGCACAATTTGTTAAACATTATGACTAAATTTATTAGTTATTCATAATACGGTGAATTAGGTAACTTATCACCTTCCTTGGTAATAACTGATTATAAGAGGCACAATCACAAAAGCATGATTTTTTTAATCTTTGTGTGCTTCAATATATTGCTTAAATCTTTGTCTCACAAGAAATGAAGATAAAAGAGGATCTAAATTTCAAGAGATGTACACTTCTTCTATGTATTTTAGGTACTAATAACAACTATTTGGGATCTTATTACCAACATGGATGCTATGACCTTATAACTTATTTTTTTTATAAAATCCTAATAATGCAAAAAATTGTTCTACTAGTTTTAGCCATTGATTTGAAATATAGTTAGATGGTAAACATTGACAATAGACACTTGGTCTATTAAGACAAGCACTCAAGGTTTGCCCTTGAGATCAAACTCATAGCTAGCTCTTGAGGCTAAATCTTTAAGGTTGGCAATCAAGCCTAGACCCTCAAGTCCTACTCTCAAGGATAAATCTTCTAGGCCTTATCCTCAAAGTAAGATTCTTGAGGTTAGAAACTTGAAAACCATCATTTGTTGTCTACTTTTTGTGGCCTTTATATAACAATTCTAGTTCGATGAAGCTATTGAGTTTTAAATAGTAGTTATAATTGGCTCTAACACTTAAAAGTGATTGTACTCCTAATTTACAATTATAACTAATTCTATCATATTGGCAAAAAATATGCACTTATCATAAGTAGTTATGCTATTATAATCATTTAATAGAATGATAACTATAATTCCTTCATATACAAAATTGATGTTATCTTATTCCATCCATTTCATCAATTATAAATAAGATTCCTAGTGATCTAGTTGGGAGAGGAGAGGGGGAGGGGCTACAAGACATTCTTTATGATTCTAAATCTAGTTTAAAAGTTTAAACTTATCCTTATCTCTAAGCATTCTTCTTCATGGAGAGTAAACTTTGTTTGTCATGTTCTTCTTCCTTAATCATCCTTAGCCAAAGAGGATTCCAGCTTTCTCATATTCTTTATATTCTTTATAAACCTCTTTTAGTTCTCAATTATGTAAGATTTTGTTAAATTCTTATGAATTCAAAATTAGCATCAGCAATGTTTTGCTAACATATGTGAAAATTGGAAGAAAAATATAAAATGAGGTAAAGTTTTGCTCTCAGAAGGAGAACCTCTTGAACTCCATGATTAAGAGGTGATAGATTTCCTAGATGTTTAGACTCAGTCAATGTCCACCTCTCTTCTACATGTAGGGGACATGCATGGCATTATGTAAGATTTTGAATCTAATTCAATAGCTAAAACTTATGCTTATCTCAAAGCATCATCTTTCTTC
Organism: Vanilla planifolia; assembly: GCA_023846275.1. Lineage (NCBI taxonomy): Eukaryota > Viridiplantae > Streptophyta > Magnoliopsida > Asparagales > Orchidaceae > Vanilla > Vanilla planifolia. The sequence goes on from CM043870.1 coordinate 28,090,778, forward strand.
TTTGTAATGAGGTTTGACTTTCTTTCCCACCTTTTATTGTCAACCTTGGCTTATGAGGACCCAAGTTCTTTCTTTTTCTTTTTATACTCTATGCACATCTTTTAGCTCTAAGTTAATTAATTTTTTTAAAATTCTAATGAATTCAACATCATCAACATTTTATCGGTGATATCTATAAAAATTAGAATGAATTTGAAAGTTTGTAAACTTCATCCTCAAAAAAAGAATGTCTTGATCTCCATGATCAACAATTGATGGAGTTTTTAGACCCTTAGCCTCAATCACCTTCTAACTCCTTCAAATTATACTTTTAACCCCATTTTCCATCTATCAAAAGGAGTACTTTATCAAAGCCTACAAGCTCTCCCCTTTCAATTAATCAAATACCTCAACACTAAGCTAACTAGTCTTTTGAAAGGTTAAACACATAACCCTTCTCCTTTCAACTTAATACATGTGGCCTAAGAAGCCATCTCTATTACACTTAATATTATTCATCAAGCCTCTATCACTAAAGGATTAAGATCTTGGTAGTTCCATCTCTAGATCCATTTGGTCATCTAGCCTATATTTTAACTTCTATCACTCTAATGGGATTCTCTCATTATTTTGACAAAAAATCTCACTATCCTTGGGCATACAAATATAACTCACTTATCATAGAAGACACTTGCTTTTTTGAAGAAATTCATTCCACTCCACTTCTTCTTAAGTTGTAACTACTATCCTCTTCTTGCCTTAAAGGCAACTATTGAACCCAATGAGCCCAAATGAACACATCTTTTTTTGATAATAACAAACCTTCTAAGTGTTTATAATGTGATTTGGCTTGTCTACTTAATGTACTTTATATGTGAACTTAAAATAGATAGACGAATGTCTCACTTACCATTGAGTGTATGGTTGGAATCACTAAGTGGCAAATCAAAACTTATTTGAATATGAGACAAAAAGAGTTATTGCCATGGTGATCATGTTCAATATGAACTTCAAGAGATTATATAATTACTTAATACATATGTAAGTATTGGAATTTAAGTTACTACATTTAACATAGGCATCTTATCTAAGAAAATAAGAATCAAATAATTTATCTCTAATTTCATAAACAAAGGATCTTGATTTCCATTCAAATCTTTTTGATAATTAAAAATGAGTGATTTTACAAGAATAATAGTCAAATAGTGTTAAAAATTGAGTTTAGAAAGACAAAAGAAACATTATCTAAAATTGAACTAAACATATGATATGTTACCTTGAATGTAGAGTACACTTAATATATTCTAAAGTATATGCATAAAAGAAAGACAAGATGCCTAATGCTATAACTAGCACCAAAAATTTGTGTTCAGTATGTTATTCTTAATGTATAATTTCTATAGTTCAAATAAGTAAAGTACGTTGGCTAACAAATTGTGTATTAAGTCATATATGAGAAATTCATGACTTGCGTATGATACATTGCTTAGTAATGTTCAATACATTTGGTTAAATTGGCAACATACATTGGTTTAGTGAATAGTGGATAGATTATAGCATGTTGAATATAAAATAAATAGTAAATACATAATTCCATGATGAGATGTTAAATATACTAGGTGGTGACGATGCATTCTGTTATGCATCAATCCACTTCTTTATTGCAAGCACTTTTTTGTTTCATGAGTTAAATGTTTTTGTATGCGCATCTTAAGGTTTGTGTATAATACATCAATATTTATGTATTGTACGTACTATACATAAAGATTTTAATGTCTAGTTTGACCAAAGTTAAAAATTTTGATATAGCTATTGAGAGATCTATTGGAGATGTTTTTGGAGATTTTTTTTAGAACCCTTTATTTATAAATAGGTCTCTAAATACTAAGCATAGGATGATGTTCTTGCCAAGACATCTCTAAACCTATTGTGAATTTCTCTATTTTATTATTACCATATTCTATGAAGTAAGAGGAACTTGAGAAGTTCTACAAGTCCAAATAATTTTGGAGCCATATGTGTTCTTGCAAAGACTTTACATATCATTTCTAGACTTGCATTACCTCATCAAAAGTTCATGGTTATAATTGGTAACATTCTCACTTGATCTTTCAATGATCTTTATTATTTATTTATCTAAGTGTATGTGAAATGTGCCTTGTATTTCTTATAAGCTTGTATAGTGCCTTGTGAGGCATTGTCTAGGGTATTAATAATGTGGAGGGAAAACTTCTACTATGGGTAGATAATAGTGTGGAGAGAACCATCCGTCTTTTTATAATAAACGTGTAGAGAGAGATTTATGTTTGAACTTTAAAAAAGACCTAGAATTTTGGTAGTGGTTAAACAATGTAAGAAACATGGTTGTGATTGATTTAAAAAAATCTCAATCGTAAAAGGTTTCTCCACCTACCATGGTGAATGAGGGAAAGAAAGAGTTTTACTCAAGCAAGTTAGCTTCAGGATGAATATAGGTTCCTTGGCTAAGAGTTGAACTACTTTAAATTTGATTGTATTTTTTTCATCACATTTCTTATACTATTGCATGTTTTATTTGCATGATAAATGCTTTAATCCATTATATTAATTTGAATTTGAAAGTTAGATATGTAAATGATTGAGATAACATTGTAAAAAACTTTAAAGCCCCTATTCACCCCATTCCTTTCTTGATTTTTCTTGTTGACCCAACATTTGTTATCCAAGCCTCATACTTAGATTGTATCATTAAGACTTATAGCCTTAAGTTTATGTTTGTTGTGGAACACACCATTATTATGAATTCATAATTTAATATTGGTTTTAATTTCTGTTTTAAAAAGTACCATCCAAAGTTTAAGCTTTGCAAAGCTTTGCAAAATGTGTTTTACAATTATGAAAAGTCCTCTGCTATTTGTTGGAAAAGATTTTAATGTAAGGAAAAATTATTTCAAAAGTTTTGTAAAAAATCCAAATCTTGATTTGTGAAATTTATGTGTAACATAGCAAGAGGTATCAATTTGCAATATGTTTAATTTCAATGAAGATCACACAATTACATACTAAAGGATTAAATATCTATTATTATGGCTAAGCATGAATTAGAAAGATTGATGGAGATAAGCCTCAACTTAATGAGGAAAAGAGTCAAAAGTGAACTTAACAGGGCATAGAAGAAGGAAAAGGACTCCTATAAGCACCTAGAATCAACTAACATGATTAAGTAGCACAAGAAGATTATTTTTCAAATAATATTGCAAGTTCATTCAATGAATTACATGAATTTGAGTTTCTAACACTTTAGATAAACTTATCAATAAAATTGGCAATTATTTTCAAAAATATGTCAATCTTAAAAACTTATGTTCCATGAATGAGCATCATATTCAACACTTAGAAAAGCAATGTGATGATCTAGGGAAAGAAAATGAATCTTTGTGAGATGATGATAAATTACATTTTTCCTAAATAGTAAGCTATATTATAAATTGAATAAATATAAATATGTTTCTTTTGAGCATATTTTTTATATTGATTCTTTGAAAGAAAACAATGCTTCACTCAAAAAGGAGAATTTTCATTTGAAAAAGAAGTGTAATGCCATTGCTTCTATTGAAAATGATTTGAACCAATTGAAGGCAAGATTTACAATCATGCACACAAGACTTGATTGCATAGTTCGAATGCTCCTTTCAATGTTGTATGCAACTATCAGTGTGCTTTATATCATATTTCTTTTGATTGTCTTTATTGAAGATCCATTAGTTCAAAAGCTAGTAAATTTATGTGGATTCCTAGAGGAAATCATTTAAATCATCACTTGCACATCCTACCATTATGCCATATGCTATCACTTGTGAACCAAATATGGTTTAGGTTCTTAAACATAGAGCTAGGTAGTTGTGCATGTTATCTCTATGCAAAGAACTTATGAAGACATGCTCTAAATTATACATGCTATAAATTGTAAGCCTTATCTTATAGACTAAATTTCTTTCTCACTTAGCAAAAATTGATTTAAATTTCGTAACTTATTCACTAAGTGATCAAGAAAATCATGAATCAATTTCTATGGTTGCTAAACTATGTAGTAAATTATAATAATTATCTTGCCTTTTAATCTCTATTGAATACATATATGGTCAACCATTATAAACATTCAAAAATCTAAACCTTACTAATTCAATTTGAGATTAGGTTCTTTTCTGGCAAAAGGTTATTTTATATGTATTTAGTGCTATTGGTTCTAAAACTCATATTTTATAGCCTAACATATCTCCTTTGGGTTAAGTCAAAAAATTTATCATTAACTAACCCTAATTTTGTATTTATGGTGAATCTTAAGAATTACTTAACCATAGCATATAAGTGACTAACCATATTATAGCAAAACTCTATTCGAAAGAAAAAGAAGATTCTTTATAATTGCTCAAAATCATTTAACAAATTCCTTCTCCAACAAGTGATATCATTTAATCTAACTACTAACCATTGATGTTGATGATCACAAAACTAAGCACTTGATTAATAATGGACATTTGAAGTACTTTTGTATATAGATTTAGTAAATTAATGCAGTGAATGTTGAAAAGGAGCAAAGATTATGCACTTTGAATTAAATGAACTTAGAAGACTCTTGCTCTTTATTAACTCAACCTATAGATCATGGTGCCATGAAAAGAATCTCTTTGTAGCATGATTAAACTACATGGAGTTAGTCATTATCTACATCACTATGGTTAAAATTCCAAACATTTATGCTTTTGCAAAGTTGCACTTACGAATCACTCAACTCATGCTTGCATTGTAATGTCAAATCATGTGTTGAGTTAGCCTTTAAGAACTACTTAGCATGTCTAATGTCAATAAAAAATGTTCTTAATAAAATGCAAGATTTAACTTAATGAAATAAATGTAAAGTAAGTTAAGTTCACTACCTAATAATCATATGATATGATACTTAATATCCTACCTATACAATCTACATTCAAGCATAAGCAATAACTAATGTTGAAGTGTGTCAAGGTATTTTATAAATACAATGGATCTATTGTATAGATGTGACTACCATCTAGATTTTAAATTAGTATGCAAATTGAATGTAAAAGGTATCAACCTTGAATGAGTGATTTTTATTGTCTAAGAATTGAGTATCTATTACCATCATATAAGTATGAAGTTTCTTTATACACATACATAATTTATTTTCTCGCAGTCCTTGTCTTATATATAACCTAAATTGTGGTCGACATATTTGATTAATGTATCATATTAGCACAACTTGTGTTTAACTTTAATAATGGTAAAGTAGCTTTGTTGTATAATCTATAGTCCTCATTACATTGTTCAAGCTCAATCTATGATTTTTAAAAATGCTACATGATATAGAATAGATCAAAGTTTGTATCTATATGATCCATCTTAGCTCCAAGATAACTTAAACTACTTAAGATAAAAATGCATTTAGTATATCATATAATACAATATATGTATAATATGATCATGATCATAATCTAACATGAGTAAACTTTTCTTTGTCTATGTTATTGTATGATGATGATTCATGTATAGCATATGTACATATCTCTCTTATATAAGTCTTAGGGCAACATTTGTACAAAGTTATTATACTACTATGATAATATTATCATACATCTATGACTATCTTATTAAATCTAGTTATGATATTAACTTTATGGTCATATAACGGTCCATCCTTATATGAGAAAATTTTTCAATATTTGTTAGAATGCTCAACTCTTAGAGAAATTAATTATTATATGTGGTAATCTATGTTTGTACATGTACTATCTAGTTCAATAATAGAAATGTGCTACATTGTACTTATATGATCCTTTTAATCATTTGGTATTATGTATTTAGAACTTAAGCATTATACTAAAAATTAATATCATATAGTTTGAAAACACTTCTGATACTTATATGATAAGATGCTTAGATTTTATTTGTATTTGTCATATGGATGCATCATCTAGGGTGATTTGGGTGTAGTACTTATCATCTTAATATAATAGCTTTGATAGATAAATGATACATTGTCAAAACCTGTAATGGCTAGCTTAAGTGTCCAAAAAATGCCATTATGGAAATTGGAACTACTTTTTTTGCATCTAACTCACTTAGGTGTACAAGTAGGCAACAAATTAATAAGAATATATTAATGATTGATGATACATAATGATGTAGTGCAAAGAAAAAAATAGAATAATAATAATATAGACCCAAAATAAGGTATCAAACTAGAATCATTCAAGTTAAAGCTCTCCAAAATTTAATATGCATAAAACAACTTGGAGAACATACAAATGGTAACCTTAAGAAGTCATAGTTTATACATTAATAATGGTATCCAGAATATTCAAAAATAAAGATGAATGCCTTCAAAAAGTTAGTAGAAAGTATATTTTATTATATAGGTATAAAAGTCTTTAAGAGATAGTAAGAACTATGCTTTTATATTAAATAATTACATGGTTATGAAATTCTTAAAGAAGTAGGGATCATACTTTTGTATAAAGAATCATATGGATAAGAAAGTCTTTAAAAAGTAGGTAAGAAACTTAATTTTGTGTTAAATAATTATTTATAATCTTTTATTTAAAGCCCTCTCAAGAATGGATGAATGGTGAATTGGTTGTGATAAAAGAAAGTGCATTGCTTGGTGGCTTGGGTATTTAAGTTGACTTGGTGGCATTCTTTTGGGTTCACTTTGGTAAGTGAATTCTTGCTTTCTACTTTATTTTCTCAACTTTATTATCCTTTATTTAAGCCTTTTTCACACTTTCTATTCCATTTAATCATGCAATTACTTCATTCTATTCTACAACCCAATCCCTTTATATCTATATCATAGTAATTACTAAATCTTTTAAAAGAGCACAATAATCAAAACTTTTGAATGAGGGTTGTGGTAAATTGCAAAGAGTAATCGCTTTGTTGCTTCAAACATTGCATTCTCTGATTGCTCATTTCTAACTTTCATCAAGCTTCATTGATTTGGCAACATCCTTTAGTTGTGTGTTGTGTAGGTTTGTAGAAGTAAATGGTATGATATTTATGAGCTTTATTTTGTAAAATGTGTTATAATAATATATAAAGCAACTGTATCCTTTCTATTACAAGGTGTTGTAAGGGTGGAAGAGTGTGCTATTGCAAGGTTTATCCTTACTGATAATGACAGAAATGTGTGGGTCATTTTACGAAAGTTTGATAGGTTGACCTTGGGCAGATGTATGCATTGGTTGGTCCAAACAACCTAAAAATTCTTTTCTTCACTAGTTTACTTGATTTTCATGTTTCTATTACTCCACATTACAATTGTTATAAAAGAGTTTCTAAAACTAATGAATGCTACCAAAATAGCATTTAAGAGTAATTAAGATAAATAATTCATTTATTTTGCAAAACTATTTGAGTTGTTTAAACCTGATTAATAAAGCAAAATGTTTTATTAATAACTTGAAATTGAAATCAAGAAGTTTAGATTCAAAATTTCCATAATTCACCCCTTCTCTTGTGTGTATTGCTAGCTTACAATTTTAATAAGTGGTATCAAAGTAAGATTCTATTAAAAAAAGAAATTTCTAAGGAAATATCCCAACCAATTCTCTTTTGTATTAAGAAAAGCATTTTTCTATATGGATTGAATCATTTAAATCTTTTATTATGAAGTAGATCATAGTTTATGTTTTTAATTGAACAACCATATGTTGTTACAAATGATCTAAGTGATAGATCAAAATTGAAGAGACAAACAAATGCATAAGGAATGGATTACGTGTATTGTGCTTTGTGTCAACACGTTATAATAAAGATGTGTCATCTAACTAAGTGCTTTGATGTGTTATAGGAATTAGAAAAACTATATCATAAAAAATAGGTTAAGATTATTGTTAAATAAGCAAGAGAAAAGAAAGTTAAAGAAAAAAAAACAATAAAATGGGGAAAAGAAAACTAAAACTATTTTAAGTAGTTGTGATCAAAGTCACTCATACAAAGGTATATAACCTTTATTTTGTTCAAATGATTCTTTGTTTAAATCATGGGATGAATTAATTCATCATTTGTTGAAGAATTAGCATGTAAGCATAAAAAGAAAATCAACAAGTATTTTGGTTTGACGAAGAAATGTGCTAGACCGGAAGCTTATATTCATGCTCTACAAAATAAATGCAACATGCTTAAGGAGGAGAATGAATAACTTTAAGAGCAAGTAGAGTTACATTTTCTTCCTTTAACACTTCACAAAATAACTTAGATGAATGTGAAAAATTATTAATAGTGATCAACTCTTGTGTACATGCTTTAAACATTTAAGAATGTTCAATTAAGAAAAGAAAGCTTTGATCTTAAAGAGAAACTAAATCATTTTACTATGATTGAAAAAAAGTAGATGACTTCAAGGAAACATTTTTGGTGTAACTTCACATATTTCATCTTCTCATGTTCACACTTATTTCACATGCACCTCATCATGCTCTATCGTATAATCATGTGAAAAAGAACAATGCTTGCTTCCATACTTCTATTAATTCAACTAGTTGTTCTAAAGTTATATGCAATCATTTTTTGTATGCATGGAAAAGTTTGTTTTGATTACCCAATTAGAAAGTCTATACACTTGAAATATAATAAGTATTAATCGATTCCTAAAGGCACTTATGTAAGAAAATATTTTTTAAAATCATCTTATTCACAAATTGCCACTTTCGAATCCATAATGGTTGGGTTCATAAATTTAAAGTATTAGTTGTGTTGGTGTGTCTCCAAAAAAAAGGAACTTATGAAGAAAAACCTTGGTTTGTGAGTTTGCTTATAGCTCACTTGACAAAATTGGCATCTATAAGCAAATGTGGTCCTTAATCTATTTAAAATAAGGATTGCATAACATTAACATTTTGAACTTATCTAAATCATCATTATAATGGCAAATGTGACAAATGTTATGACATTTGTATGAGCTAAGAAAGGTGTGAAAGCTTAAATCTTGTTTTTCCTTTTTCCATAATTTGATTGGGTAGTGAATTGTGTTGAAGGAAATGGAGGATCATAGATAGAAATAGACTTTAGTTTTAGACTTCATTGGATAAGAAATGAGAATTTGGTTACATTAAAATTGAGGATTATAATTGTTTGGACAAGTATGGAACTTATGTCATACAAGTATGTTTCTCATCTAACTCAAATTATATTAGCTCAATAATTATTAGACTTCTGTACAATTACAATGGTATCTGAACTGAAGCTAGCATAATATATTATCCTTATTGGAGAAATTCTAACAATATAAGTTTAGGTCACTATATAATCAAACTAATAAGATATGATGATAGACTTGTACAACCTACAGCCAACTCCCTAGAAGACACAACCTTCAACCAATTATGTTTTAAAACAAGATTTCTTTAAGACCCAAGCTAATAAGGAGGCTTTCAAATAGATTAAAGACTACATGAATAACAAACCAAAACTACTAAATATTGAATTGGAATTTAAGAAAGGTGATCTAACTCTATTCTACATTATTGAGAAAAGACTTAAGGATGCACTTTAACATATGAATCCATTTAATAATGGAATTATTAGATGCATTTTTACAAACTTAGAGATTTTGGAGGATCTTAGTTTTGATATATTAACTTATGTTTTTAATTTTACATTTTTTAATTTCATTTGTGCATATTTTATGGACAAGTCAACTATGATGTTTATGTATTAGATCATTCTTAGTTTCATTATTTTACATGTGGATGATGATTATAAATCTTAGATTATTTAAAGTTATTCTAAGTTATTATCTATTAATGAGCTAGATGTATGAAATGTGAATGCATTACTATTTATTACATCCATAGTTTATATCATTGCTTGTACATCTTCTTAAATGATCACAAATGGGAGGAGAGTAATGCAAATGTTAGAATTTAGTATTCCATGGGAGATTAATAATCTAAGGAGAGCTAAAACTAGATGTAACATGTTGTGTAGAATTCATAAATTTAGGGGGATATTCTTTGTAATGTCGTGATGTATATTAGACATATAGAGTCTTATAATCAATAGTATTTATACGAAGTTCAAGCTCAATTTATGGTGTTTATAAATGCTGCATCATATAGTATGAAGTAAACTTTGTATCTATATGATCCACTCACCTCTTAAATAACTTGAACTTGTTAAGTCAAAAATGCATTTCATGTATAATTGAATGTGATATTTTTATTATATGAGTTTGATCATCAACTAATAAGACTAAATTTTTCTTCATCTATATTATTGTATGATTACGATTCACCTATCACATTTATACAATTCACTTTTATATAAGTCTTTAGACATATTTGATACAAAATTATCAAACTGTTATGACAACTTTGTCATACATGTATGACTATCTTATTAAGTATAAATCATACAATGATTTGTCATTATATCACCACATCATATAATACTTTTCTTAGAGTTCAGCTCTCAAAGAAATTTATTATCATATGAAAATGGTGATCTACATTTGTACGTGTATGATCAACTTTGATAGTAGACATGAACTACATTATATTTGTACAATCCTTATGGTCATCTAGAATTATGTATTTAGAACTTAAGCATCATAATAAGAATGGCCATCATATATTTGATACTTCTCGTAATTATATGATAAGTTATTTGGTGTATATTTGCACTAGTCATATGGACATAACATCTAGGTTGATCTCTACACAATTGTCATCATCCTAGTACAAAACCTTCAAAGTACTAAAGCAAAACATTGTCAAAACCTATAATGGCTAGTTGAAGTATATAAAAAATTTCATTATAGTTATTGGAACTACTTCTTTTGCATCTAACTCACTCATACATATTAGAGAGAGAAATTATGAGTATTCATATATTGCTAAGTCTTTTAAAAATATACAGTAGGAAAAATTCTTGAATATAAGTTAAGCTAAATTGTGAGGAGTATTCACTCTATTGCTTCAAACTTTGCATTCTCTAATTTCTTATTTCTTACTTTACGTTAAGTTTCATTGATTTGGTAATATCTTTAATGTCATTTAGCTTTGTGCCATATAGATTTACACAAGTGAATGGTATGATTTTTATGAGTTTTATTTTGTAAAATGTGTGGCAATAATTTGTAAAGCTATTGTATTCCCTTTAATGTTACGATGTTGTTTGTGTTCCTATACCAGTTGAGGCAAAAGGGAGTGGAGTAAGGTTTACTTGATTTTTATGTTTCACTTGACCAATTACTTCACATTATAATTATCAAAAAAAGATTTAACAAACTAATGAATGTCCCTCAAATAATATTTAAGAGCAATTAAGATTAAAATTTGATTTATTTTACAAAACTATTTGAGTTTACTAAACTTAATTAATAAAGAAAAGGCTTTATTACTATCTTGTAATTGAAATAAAAATGTTTAGACTTAAAATCTCCTCAACTCACCCCTTTCTTGTTCTTATTACTAGTCAACACCAAGAATTAGTATCTAATAAGTGCTTTGAATCCTACACATTATAAATTGACACATATTGTCCTAGTTTGGATTAAGAGTATAATTTAATTTAAATAACTAATGCCCATAAGTTCTAAAAAAGTATTTTAAAGCCTAACAATGGTATTAGATACTATGAGCTCCAACATTTCTTAACAATGGTATTGTTTGACATGACAAGTTTTATCCAATAAGTGATATATAATTATATCTTAAAATTCAAATATGTTGGCATAAATCTTTGGTAGCTTATCCTTGATCTTTATGTTCAAAGTCAAGAAAGAAACTTCTTTAAAAAATTTGATAAAGAAAATATAAAAGTTAATTTTTATAAATCATCTTGTATGATGTTAGAATTGTTTATTTATTAATTCTTGAGTTTGATTATTAAGAAGTGCTTGTTGTATATTATTATCAAATGGTTCTCAAAAAGTGTTATCGTGTTAAATTATTCTTATAAATATCTTATCATATCAACACAAATAATTTGGGAGACCATATATTGAAGATATTATATGAGAAATTGATATAAATAAATTATTTTAAAGCCTAAAAACTAGTATTTTCTTGTCATATCCTAACAAGTGGTATATCATTGTAGAAAAAAACATTAGTGATGCATACATCCATGGGGAGCATGCATCCTTCTTTGAACCTTATAGTGATAACCTTAATATATGTTATCTTTCCTTAACAAAAAATTACTATAAATTTTTTATCGTTAATAAATTACAACAATAATTCAGATAATAACATAATTAACTCTTTGAGGGAAATTCTTCTTGTGGATATTAGGTTATCACACAGGCCTTGATTAACTTCTTAAAATTATGGAAGGAGTAATTACAATGAGTTGCAATCCTCACTTTGATAAAGAAAAAGAGGAGAAGGAATTGTGTGTAAGAGAAGTAAAAATAAGAATGGTATCTAAATTTTTTGTAGTTTTTGATAAAATAGAGAAATATCTCCTTATGACAAAGGGGATAATTAGTACATATGAAACTCCTTTTTATTGTTATGATGTTTTTTTTCTAGTGACATAAATGCTTTTGTTAGACACATATGTTTTGATGCCTTTTATTATGGATATATTATAGGGGATCTTTAAATTGCATATTTTTAGTTCCCAACATTTAAAACATTGTCAACATCAAAGCTAGTGGCTAAGGGGTGTTTTAGGAGTTGTTGATTACAACTCACAAGCCCAAATGACAACAGTTGAATTTTATGATAGAAAATCCCTTTAAGAAGTTTTTGTTATGATCTAATGAGTCTACTTAGCATGTTCTACAAGTTACATTTAAGATAAGTAGACATGGTTATCACTTACATGGATGCAAGAATGTAAAAAAATTTTGCAAGCCAAAAAAGTAAGATAAAGCATGAAGGTTGATGAAGATGCACTCCCAAGTGTATGTAAGCCCATGACTTTAAGAGATAAGTTTACCATCCATAAATACTTGTGCAAATGATTTCTTTAATGTTTATCATTAAGTATCAATAGCTTACTTTCTCACACACACATACATAGTCACAAATGCATTCATACACATCTTGCTTAGTCTAGAGCTAATTGCATAAAACCCGTGTAAGCAAACTCATTTGTAGTATGCTAACTACACTTTTGTTTCATAACATGAACATTTAAGTAAAAATACATTTGAGAATCGAGCTATTAGATTTTTTTCTAAATACTCTTTTAGAAATTATAAATCATCCTTAGAAAGAAGTTAAAATTATATAATTACTTCCCAAATATGTCTTTATCACAACTAGACTGCATTATTTTTTATGGAGTGTTTAAAGGAATGTAAATCATTATAATACAAACCTTACATTCTTGAAATGAACTCACCATTGCAGCTTCTATAGAGGCATCATGCATGTATCCTACACAAGAGATGCACTACATAGATGTCAAGCAACATTATTTTGAAAAGATTGATTACTAATTGTAACAAAACTTGTAGAACTTGGTGATTATTTGATGATCTAATAAAAATAGAGAATGAGAACAAAGTCTCTATAGAAGAGCATTTGATGGTAATCTATCAAACGCTTATCAGACAATCTAATGAGCATTTGATGGGTATCACAAGATCTAATAAAGGTAAAACACTTCATAAATTTTTGGCAAATGATTTCCCAATCTCTATTGGATGCATGTTAGATGATTCAATAAACATCTAATGAGAATCAAATCGTCTGATGAAGACCTATGAGTAATTAAATTGGTGAGTCAGACAGAGTGATCAAATGGATTTGATGTCCTTTGGATGACTCAAAGAAAAAGGATTCGATGGTTTTGTGGTTCAACAGATGGCAACACCAAATGAAGAGAACTTTAGTCAAAATGTCCAATTGGGCTCAAATAATGCTATTAACATAGTATGAAATGTGATAAAATACTTGGAAAAATGCAATGTAAGCTTTTTTAGGGATTTTAAAAATAAAAAGTGAATTCAAAACTTGCTAATATACTAGTAATAGGATCTTTTTTTTGAAACTATGATATAAAATTATATCAAAAGTGGCAATAACCATACAAGAAACCACAAGTAGGATCCCCAAGGGGGATCAAACATGAAATCAGATAACATGAGTTTGAGTAGAGGCTTGGGGATGGAATTCCTGGGATCTCATATGAACTCATTGAGGCATACAGCACGAGCAACCCAGTCAGCAGGCGTGTTCCCATCTCTGTGAATATGGGAGAACCAGACTGCCTCCAGACCCCTGGCATACTTAAGGGTCTCAGCAAAAAAACCATCCTCAGGGGGGTCAGATATCATCTCACGAACCACCTAGAGTGCCATCATCAAGTCTGTCTGAGTTTCCACAGCCAGGTGAAGGGGAAGGGAACCTCTAAGAAAGTTAAAGGCCACAAGCATAGCCTGAACCTCCATCATATCAACGGCCTGGGAGAAAACCCTCTTGCCAGCCACCAAGAGCGGCCTTCCCATGCAATCTCTGACAACCATACCAAGACCGGCAATGGAATCACCAACTGCAGCATCACAATTAACTTTATCCATCCTGTTGGGGGGAAGCCAACCATGCATTACAAGCAAGTCCAAAGAGTTGCAAGGATTCCCGCTAGACAGGGATGAGTAGAAGAGATGCCGACTAAATGTGGTATTCACCTCGATCTTGATCGTCCGAAGCAACGAGCACGGCAAGGGCATCGGGTTATTGTGCTTAATCGCATTCCTCCTCGCCCAAATGTAATACATGGTGGTGGCTAACGTGGCAACATGCATCGCACCATCATCACGACGCGCTGCCACTAGCCCACAAACCGGAGGAGCCGGTCGGTGAATAGCAGCCCAGCACCCGCACTCGTGGACCGTCCCAGCACAATCAAAGCCCTACGAACCTGGCAGTCAACCCAAAGATCCTGTGCACGCGGGCACTCCCAGAACACGTGTTGTAGGGATTCCTCCGCCACGTAGCTCAGTTGGCAATTGCTATTTCGGATTAAACCCCTATGGGCTAGCTACGCCGCCATAAGAAGGAAATCCCCGACGACCGCCATAAGAACATGCACACCCTCGGCATAGCTTTAATCTTCCAAATGCTCATCATCTCATTCTCATGATGCCGGCCACCCCGATTGACGGTAGCCTCAGCACTACAAACCATATGCGTGTAAATTCGTCCGCTATCGACCCTCACCGTCTCGGGGTGCAGATGGAGGAGCACGTCTTAGGTAGACATCCGAGCTCTCGAAAGGTGCAGAATTCTATCAATGAGCTCCTCGCCTGCCCAATTAAGGATGAAATCCACGTCCCAGTCCCTAGTAGTCGTGATACAATCAGCGACACCTACCAGCCAAAGGATGTGCATGTTGACGAAGGTCGACCAGCAGCAGAGTGGAAGGACGCCCAGCCAATTGTCCTCCACAAAACGCACCGTCCTCCCATCACCGATGCGCCAGATGAAGATCGATATTGCCACAAGCATTGCCGCCAGAACCATTTTGTACACAGAAGAGGCGTTCCGGGGAGCTTTCATCAGCAGGTTACTCAGCGTGTATTTCCGCCTCATAATGTCAACCCAGAGGCTCGCTTCGCGACTGAGAATGTGCTTGTAGTTGCTCATTTGGAGCACACATTACCAGATGCAGAAGTCCCGAAGTCCAAACCCACCAACGGCCTTCGGCAAGGTGACACAGTCCCATGGCGCGTAATGCACCGTGTTCGCGTAGCTCGTCCCGCACCAAAGGAACCTTCTAACTCTCCTCTCTATGTCATCAAGAACACCAACAGGCACCGCACAATGCCATAGGACATGGTTGGGAATAGCATTGAGAATAGAGGAGGCCAAGGCAGCTCTGCCCGCAAGCGACAGCGGACGGATACGCCAGTTGACCACAGCAGCATCAATTCTTTGGATTAGAAATTTAAGGCCAGCCTTGTTCAGGCACCTCGCAGTAATGGGGACACCAAGGTACGTAGGCATCCGGCCTTGTTCCATGCGGAGTTTCCTCAAGACCATCCTGGCTTTCTTCTTGCTAAACTTCGTGCTAAAATAAACCTTGGATTTCATAAGGTTGACGCGCAACCAAGCAGCCTCCCCGAAAGCCCACATGATACTGCGTACAGCTCGCGTGGCCTTGTGCATGGAGGGAGCAAAAAGCAACACATCATCAGCAAATAGAAGGTGCAAAAACCACTGTGCGTGTTGTCCAGGCCTAAAACCAAGCAGCTGCCTCGTCTCATAGTCCCTCACCAATCTCGAAAGGTATTCTGTGGCCATAACGTAAAGGTAGGGCGAGAGCAGACATCCTTGTCGGAGCCCCCGTTGCGCCACCACCCATGGGAGGCGAGAGCCATTGAGAAGGACACCAAATCTTGGACGGGTAATGCACGCTGCGATCCATTCATACCAGACAAGGGGAAATCCCATGACCTTCATCATCTCGAGCAGGAAGTCCCAGCGCACGCTGTCGTAGGCCTGCTCCATATCGACCTTCACAGCCATAAGGCCCGAAGCAGCGGTGGAGGTGTGCATCTTCGAGGCCATCTCCTGTACGATATAGATGTTATCAGATATGCTCCGCCCGGGGATAAATGCGGCTTGCTCGCGTGAGATGAGGCTCGACATTAGCGGTTTCAGCCTCTCGACCAGAATGTGCGCTACCACCTTGTAGATTGTGTTGCAAAGGCTGATTGGCCAGAAGTGTTCCGGCCTACATGCCCCCTGTTTCTTCGGGATAAGGACAATGAGCATGTCCTTCCAGTCCTCCGGCAGCCTCCGTTCCTCAAAGAAGGCTTGCACCGCGCTAATGACGTCGCTGTGCGTGATGGCCTAACAGCCGTGCAAGAACTCCATCGTGATCTCGGTGATGCCCGGGGCTCTGTTCCTCCTGATTCCTGCATGGCCGCGATAATTTCACTTTCAGTGACCCTGTGGCCAATATTGGATGCCACATCACCGCCGACGATGCCAGATAGCGAGGATATATGCGGCAAGGCCACCTGGTCCCCACACCGCCATTTTCCTTCAAAGTAAGCCAAGAGAATACGCTTAATGCTGTCGGGAGAGTCCGCCACCTTGTCATCTTCATCCCTTAGCAGATTAATCCGATTTGACCGAGCACGAGCTGTGGCAGCAGTATGGTAGAACCTAGTGTTGCTATCTCCAAGTTGCGCCCAGTGTACTTTAGCGCGCTGCCACCACCATTGTTCTTCATGCACACAGCCGCGATGAAAGGCCGTGACCATTTCTCTAAGCAGCATATGATCCTCCTCTGTTGGTCCCTCCCGAGACTCCCTTGTCTGAAGTTCGTCAATACCTCTTTCCAGCTCCCTATTCCTGTTAACAAGGTTCCCCACCTCCTCCCAGCTCCATCTCCGCAGTGCCATCAGCGAGCGCTTGAAATTGGTCATAATTGCCTCCATGCGATTTCCTCCCGCCCGTCTTTGCCATGCATGGTTCACCACCCAGAACGATTGTGGAAAGTCTAACCACGTGCTTTCAAATTGCGGCATGCCAATGTCGGCCACAAATTCCTGCCACCCAGGTCAACCAGCAGTGGGTAATGATCCAACCCGAGCTGGCAGAGGTGGTGTACAGAGCATTCAGGGAAGGCCAGCATCCCCGTAGAGTTCATGAGGACACGGTCTAGACGCTCCAGGATGCGTGTGCCGCCCTGCTTCCCGTTACACCATGTAAAACGATTGCCGGTGAAGCCCAAGTCAGCAAGCTGGAGCTCCTGCATAAAGTCAGCAAGTTCTTGCTGACCCCTACTGTAGATGAATCTCCACCCGCCCAGTTTCTCATCATATGCCATTACAAGGTTGGGGTCCCCAGTGACAATGAGAGGGTCATCCCCACTGGATGAATGCCTGATGGCATCCCAGATCTCTCGGTGCTTATGGTGGTCTTTAGGACCATAAACAATGAAGCAATTGAGCATACAATTAGCACGAAGTCTCACCACGCACGCCACAACATGCGTTGAGGCCGCCCTGATCGTAATATCAACACATTTTTCCATAAAAGAATGATGCCAGCCGACATGCCCGCAGAAGGGTGAGCCACGAAGTTCTAGTCCTTCCCATGGAGCCAGTTCGCATCCTGCTGTGAGAAGCTCTGTGCTTCAATCTCCATCAAGGCCATGACTACAGCATTCCCCTTGTGAACCAATCTTTGCAAATATCTTCTTGACTTCCTGTTTCTAACGCCTCTGATGTTCCAAACTACGAACCGCATCTTGACATAGAGCTTGTTGTTGATACTCCCATGCATCCGCACAAAACTCCTGCATAAAGCCTCAGCCATCTTCCTCCTTGATGGCCACTACGCCCCACGAAGCATAGCCCAGGAGAATTCTCCTATTTTGATTTAGTGGAATGTCCATCTAGGCTTGTAGTTATGTCCACCACCCGTTCCTCCTGCAACAAAGGCAATTTCCCCTTGTTCCCTCCTACCAGCACCGCGTGACTTGTTCCCACAACCTTCATTAGAGGATCAACCAGATTTGTTCGCATCTAGTCCTTGCGGGCCCGAGGTTGCGAAGCCCACCTTGCCATGCCTTTGCCACGGTCCGTGGATGGGCTCTTGATGCCGTAGGACGTGCTAGCAGCCCCCCGACCTTGAATTTTGTTTCTGACGGCCTTCCAAGGAGTCTGGCTCGCCTTAATTACAGAGCTTCTGTGGTGAATCGCACCATGTCTCCTACACCGAGGTTGGACAAGCATCCATGGCCCCAGCCCATGTGCCTTTTCTTCTAGAGCGAGCATGTTCTTCTCCCACTTCCGAGGGCATCTGGCGCCTTCAGCCTCAGTGGACCTCCCATCACCAGAGAGCGTGTCCTCCGCCACCATCAGTCCTCCACAAACCTCTTCTGGAGACGTAGAGGGAGCAGGACAAGCATGTGCCGCCTCCTTATGCGTGTTACACTAGCTCGCTTGATGACCAACATGCCCACATGTGAAGTAGATCAACGGCAGTCCCTCGTACTCAAATGCCTGGTAAGTTCTCCCAAATTCTCCATTAAGCCATATGCCCAGTTTCAGAGGCTTCGAGAGATCCGTCCGGACGCACACCCGAATGTAAGAGGATCTTGTATATTATAATGTGCACATATTTGATGTATTAATGCTTATATAATAAACGTATTTCATATGACATGATTTGGGGATGCTTGATTCACATGTGGAATTTTAGATTGCAATGATTATTAGCATTAAGGAATGAGTGTTAACTTGATTGTGTGAGTACTTGAGGGCAAGTGGATGATTATTATTTACATGAATAAACATTTATGTTATCAATATGCATGGAATGTTGTGAATTAAATGAAAGTAATGTCTTGTTAAGTGCATAAATGAAAAATATGAAGAAGATGCACAACAATAAGAAATGCTAAAAGCTAAGTAATGCCTACAAAAAGTAATTATGGACATGTGTGCCAAGTATAATTGATAGGCTAATAATTGCCTATGAAAAGCAAAGTAGTTGCTACAAGCCATGTAAAGAAAAGAAAGTCATAACAGCTCAAAGAAGAAATGTAAAGCATGAATAAAGAAGGCAATGTGGAGAATTGCTAATAGATAAAAGATGGAGTGTACATTTGAAATAACAATGGATTTGTTAAAATGGAGGAAGACACACTCAGCTACATAAGGAGAAGTTTGGTGATGAGGTCTAAGCAACATAACATAAACACATAGTTATGAGGCAAATAAGCTATTAAGCTAGTTTTAGCAAATAAGAAAAGTCCCAATAATTCACCATGTTCATGTAACCATCTATGATATAAAATGATTGTCATAGCATGATGATCTTACATGTGGCATGATCCAAGTGTTGCCATAAATCATATGAAATAACTATGCTTTATTTTGTCTATTAAGCATATGATGATATTAGCACTAACAATTTTAGGTATATGAGGCTCACATCATGGAGGGAGGATTATGAATTGAATTAAATTGAGTAATTAGCTGAAAGCTTGTGTTGTCTTGAGCATGTTATGTAGTTTAAATTCTTCTAACACTATGAAACTTTTGTAATAAATTAGATAATAGTAATTACTATGTTCTTTTTAACTTATTATGGAATTGGATTTATATTATTATGTGGAATTTTCTAAATTATTTTTTGTTGCAAGTTATTGAAAGGATCTACATAAGAAAAGAAATTAATTTTAGTTATTTGTCATGAAAAAGGTCATATTTAGAGGCTATGTTCAAGGAAGACTAAAAAAGATTAAGGAGGTCAAAAAGAAAGTGGTAGAAAACCAAATTCAATGGGTTACATTGATAAAGGAAAAATAATGTAAAAAGAGCTAATCAACCCACATGAGGGAGGGGGGGGATGAATTATGTATTTTTAAATTGTTTAGAAAAATAAGTTTTTCTAACCAATAAAAGATCTTAAGTTAAAGCTCAATAGTCCAATATTTTTAATATACATTTTAGTTATTTTAAAAAATATTTTTTTTGGAGAATGAGATCAATGAAGAATACAAGGATTTCAATTAGTTTGTCATAAACAAATGCCTACATCTACCCAAGGTTTTAGATTGGGTTTACACACTAAAACAAAGCACTATCTATTACACAAAGGGTAGGTTACAAATCCTTACAAGAACATAATCAATATTAATAAAAAATAGCTCACATGAGTTTCAACAATTGGTACATACCAACCATAATAAAGAAACAATTTGAATGAATTACAATGGCCCAAAAAAGATTATAAAACACTTAAAATCAATAAAACAATAATCTATACCTTAACTGCTTCACAACAAAAGTGACACAATTACTAAAGATGTTTAAAATGAAGTTACCAAAGCAAGTTGAAGCTATATGAACCAAAAGTAAGAAGAGATCTAACGAGATTTGTGTTATCTAGCTATAGTTGAGAAAGTTTATAGCAAGTTAAGCTCTAAGCTATTAGAAAATCTTTGCAAGTATTTCATTCAAGTGTTTATTTCCTAGATATTTAAATTTCAAATCTAAGAGATACAAGTTTCATGTTTAAGACATTTGAATTTCAAATAATTCATAATCTAAATCTTAGTTTCTCTTGTTTAATTTTATAATTTCATGAGTCTGGTCTATGCAAACTAATCATATTAGCTAGATTGAGTTCTTTCTTAGTTTCTTACTCTTTCTCAACCAAACACAAAGCTCTTTGTTGCACTTAACCAAGATGAAAATTTCCCATTGCCATCTTCCATGGCAAATTCGAGTTCCTTGAGGCTGCCCACAAGAAAACATGAGAACTCACTTACCTTGGAAACTATGTAATGTCCTTTTCTAGGTATTGTCTTTTATTACATGTCCATGGATAAGCCTTACACTCAACCTCTTTGGTCAATAGAAGTTGTCAAATAAAATGTCCATTTAGGTTTGGCCTTCCAAGTAGAAAAAATTCTGCAAACTTGAGGCATTAATTAATAGAAAAACTTAGAGTACATATGTTGAGATTTTTAAGTTGAACTCTTCCTCTAACCAAACCTAACTAAGATCATAAATAATCTTATATCATTCTTTGGGGGTTTAGTTGACACTCCCAAGCTCTCTTTACAAGAAAAATGAGTGCTCTCTCTCACCCTAAAGCCATCCAAGGTTTCTTTTAAGGCCTTTTCATGCATTTCAAGCCAATGGTCAAGTTGTAACACCCAACCCTAAGGCTTAGCTTGAGGAAAATAGCCTTATTTGATTGCAAAAACCAGTGCTAGGTTTGTTTTGAAGAGATTTCTTCTAATTCATAGTTGTCTTATGAAATAACTTTAAATAAAGTCAATCATAAGTCATCATACTAAAATTTTCTCGATTATTAATGACTATTCTAGGATAAAGTTTCTACCACAAAGTTTGACAAAAATCTAAAATTCTTCCAGCTATTGTGATATACAACCTTATTACAATGTTTTCAATAGTTTATGTCAAGAATTCATGTGAATGTAAGCATGATTTTACATTTCTTGTTACATTGTCAAGCTATGGTTTTTCTTTTCATAAGTTATAATTGCAAATTCAGCAAGTTTCCCTTATAATAAACCATAATTTGTTTCAAAATTCAGCAAACCAACACTTTCTTATAACAAAACTCATCTTAACATGTAATGGAAAGATCTCAATCAAAGATTATGCTACCAATTATGCCAATCATACCTTACATAATGGTCGTATGATTTTATATTTTTATTCTCAAATTCATTAAAGGATTACAACCACATAAAATTTAACAAAGAGAATCACCACTATTTGATAAATACAGCTCTCTATCAACATGCTTTCAACACTAATTTCAAATTTCAATGCATTCACAAGTTACAAAAATTCATTTCTAAAATAATTAGATCTAATTATCCAACTCATGGCATGAAGTTATCAATGAAAAAGGGACATAAAGTGATGACAAATTATTTATAGAAATTTGCATCTTCAAAATGATGCATCCAAGAAATATATCAACCATGAAAGTATGATACAATGTTTTTCTTTAGCTGCATAAGTCATGGTTTTCTCAATTTATAAGTATAATTATATTTTCAACAAACTTAGTATCATGAATATTCATGTTAACATAAAATTGAGCACCATCTATGCTAAAGAATATTAATAAATCTTCAAGAACGTGCTAAATAATCTTAATCACAATTCATGCTAGCTTTAAGGTACTCATAACTTAATTTTTTTATGTTTATCAAGCCTTAAGAGATCATCAATATAAATCATGAATTAACTAAGGAATTCATCATAAAATTATGAATTAACACTCTTAATGAGCATACTTTTAGCATTATACTTACATTTTATATTTTACCAAATTACTTAAAATCAATCTTAACATGATGGCAACTCCTTATCTTCAACATGATTATTCTATTTAGCATGAAAGTCAATATAAGAATATGGTAAAACTAACTTTGGGTAGTGTACATTTAATTTATTCACTCAACCAAGAGTTTAGCATGGGATTTCTAGCGATATAATTAAAGCACTTCAAACTTTTCTATTAAACTGAGACTATAACAAGCAAATTGTAATAAAATACTTTATTTTAATCTCCTAATAAGCCTCGACATTTAAATGCAAGGAATCAAGACTCTTACCTCTTGATTTGGGTAAAGTTTTACACCACTTTGTATCTCCTCTTTTTCATGGTTTTGGCTAGCAAATCTCTTTCTTCATCTTCCTTACTCTTAGCATTGGCCTCCTTGGTCTTAATGAGTTAGACCTTCTTATGTTAATCATAGCTAGGGTTCAAGAAAAAAGTTTAACCCTAGCATGTCATGCCCTTTTATAGCTAACTAATCCTTAAAGAAAGGGATATCTTAATAAACCAATCCTATGTAAGTCCTTTCCAACCTTTAGATCTAAGACATCTTAATTTCAATAGCTAATATTTAGAGTAGTTAATTATGAAACCATGGTTTATTCATCTCATAATGATTTGTATGATCCTTTATCTGTACTTGATACATAGCACACCAATCACTTGTCATTCTCTATGATTTTCATAGCACTTGTTCCTACTTATATAATTATTGTAATTTCCTTTCTTACAATACTTGTATGACACCTTACCTTCATACCATTATATTCATAGTATAATTTTCTATATTGTCATCCTTTCATGATGTTGTGGTCAGCCTATTATGATCATCAGTGAAGATTGCCCATTCACACTTGCATCTAATTGCTACTATCGCTAGATCGTATTATATGTTTGTTCAACATTATTTGATACAATATTCACAATCGAGTTTTTTTAATAGTTTTTTAATCCTTCTACCATCATATTATAATTTTTACTAAACATATTTATCAAAAATCTAGCTTTATATCATGAATTTTATAAGCATTTGAGTGATAGATTTAATTAAGATCATACACTTTGGCTAATATACTTGAGGGTTGTAACAAAATGATGTATTCCATGTGTCTATATTGTGACGTTATGTTATCAATCCATCACATATTGTGCAATATGATCTGTGAATCATAAAAATGTAGCTAAACTTCAGCTATGATGAAAACTAATAAGGACTCTAGCTAAGGAAATTAAATAATAAAGGAGAAAAACAATTTCTATAGTGAAACTATAATGGCATAATTAAAAAGAGAAGTTATATAATAGTTGAAAGAAGAGATGATCATAAGGTACCCCAAACTATTCTAAATTTTAACGATAAAATCCTTATAAGGATGGAAGAATTTATAACATCCCAAAGCTTCTAAGTTACATTACATTTGGTAAGAATATTCTAGATGCGCTCAAAATATTATTATGAATGAAATAACTTAAAAGGGACACTTTGATAAAAATTCATTGTGGTAGTTGTATGAGTAAAATTCTCAAAGGAGTTAAGTAACAAATCAAGTATAATACATTATGTGGTATCAAGTAATGGAAATTTGGCTAGATTTTGATGAGGCTTGATAAAAAATGAATGTCAAGATATATTAAATTAAATAATAGTATTTCAATTAAACGAGTATTCTTGAACAAAAATTGTTGAAAATGCCATCCAATGTCAAATAATTTTGTAGTTGATATAGATAGGTAGAGCTCTATAAGTAACTCTTAAGAAAATTTTTATGATAAAAGTAGTATTTCGGCAAGAAAAATGAAAAGAATACTAAGTATACAAATTTTTTTTATTAAAATGATATTTTAATCCCTTATATAATATTCCATTTAGGTGAATGGTAGTGAACTCAAAAGATAACTCAATTCTCCTAGGGACAATTGACATGTTCGAATAGAACGAGGAAGGACAAGAAAGGATTTTGTAGAAGCTTGATAAAGGGCTCAATTCAAAGAAGATTCATAAAATAATCTTATTGAGAATACAAGGTAAGCTTTTACTTGAAGCTACCTTTAATTTTGAATAGAGCCAACATAATTTGAGATTGTAATGAATGAAATAGGATGTGCATGAGAATTAAAGCTCAAATTTTATCCTATGGAACTATTTCGAATGTGTATGAAGGTTTGAATAGATTGATTATTATTAATAATTAAAATTATAACTCTAGGTGATTATCAGAAGGTGTGATCAAAGGATTAGAATGATATTGGAGTACAAGCATGTGAATCATTTATTACTTGCCAGAATGGACAATTACGCCATGAATGAGCATAGACAATTATGACATATTAAATACAAGTGCTATTCCAAGGCACACCAAGAAGCGACTTGAATTGGTGTTAAAAAAGTAAAATCCAAAAATTAAGCATGTAAAGCTTACTAGAATAAGCACCACTGATACTAGTACTTAATTGTAATCGGGTAGAGAAACCCATACAATCATGGTTTTTCAAGGGATCAAACATAACAAAATAACCCTCTCACTCATATTTTGTGGATAGAGCCAACCACTCCACACTTCCATGGCCTAATAAAGCTCTAAGAAAAGGAAAACAAGAACAAGGTATTCTTGAATACAAAAGGTCTCTTAAAGCTTAGTTAAAACAAATTCAAAATTGAATAACTATGGCTCAAGTACAAATATAGTGACATAAACAAGAAAATATTTTAATCTATCTAAGAGAGGACTAAGTAACAAATTAAAAAATTAAGATTTATTATCTCCTTCATGCAAAAAAAAAATCTACAAATCTCTAAGAATGTTCAAGGTAGCAGCACAACTACTTATATGAGCTCTCTTAAGCATGTAACCTCCTTAAAATCTTCTTTCCACTATTTATAATCCATTTAGACTTACTAATTTAAAATTTTAAACCTTTTGGTCTCTAATAATCAATTGGCACCTCCTGATAACTCTATTCCAATGATTTTGTCATTGTTAGACTACTATGGTTTCTAGAGATAAACTAGATCTTATGGTATGAAAAGGTCATTGTGTGATCTAATATTCATAATTTATGCACTTCGAATGGTACAAAATAGTTTTATCTTACTGTCTAACACATTTGACCTTTCTCACATTAATCAAAGTGAGTCAAGCATACTATACATTTGAATCTTTTCATATTATATGAATTTTTTAATATATCACTATTGATTTGAGAGGCCATCTATTGGACTCATCAAATCTTTCTATTTTATTATATAATAAAACTTTAATGTACAATATGAAATCTTAGGGTTTCTCACAATAAACGTTATCTGATATTTAATTATCTTTTCTTAAATGAACTAATCATAATATATAATATTCAATTATATGTTACAATCAGTTACATGAATACTAATTAGAAGAATTTTAAAATAAGTTATTTTAGAAATCATGCATGAACTTCATGAGTGCAATTGAGCCACAAAGTTGCATCAATTTATGAAAAAAAGGGAAACTCTCACTCAAACAACCTATGAACTTGAGTCTTTCTTATGTAGTCATCCATTATTGAACTTGTAGTGCAATGTCCATCTCCAACATATGAGTTTGATCTTAAAGGAATGTTCATCTCCCAACAATAATCATCAAAATTATCTATAATAAAAATATATTATTAATTAGAAATCTACTTAATTAGGTTGTTAACATCAACAAAACTTTTTGCATCACTCATGGGCCAATAATCTCCCCCTTTTTAATGATCACAAACTAAGTTTATGATATAACAAATAAGGGTAGCATAAAAAGAATATAGCAAGTAGTCTATTGGGATTAAAGTAATTAAAAGGAATTCACAAAACAAAAATCATGAGAACTCCCCCCTAAAGTTTTTCTCCTTCCTTTTTCATCATGAAAAAAGTCTTTAGTAATGAAGGTCCATCATTCCTAAATTTCTCTTAATATTGGAAATGATATCATTGCTAAGGTGCACTATAGAAATATTTGTTAATTTCTCATTAGTGGGCATAAAGTGGATGTTTTTGTATTCCTTTTCATATGATCCCAAATAAAGTGATATCTAATCTCTATGTATTTAGTCCTAAAGTGTTGAATGAAATTATTCATTAGACAAATGAAACTATCATTATCATATTTAGTAGCAATTTGTTGTTAATGTAAATAAAAATCCTCAAGTTGTCTCTTTAGTCACAAGATTTTTCATTCACAACCACCTTATGTTACATACTTAGGTTCAATAGTAGAGAGTCCAACTATCTTGTGTTTCATAATGGACCAATAGACTAACAATGTCCAAAGAAGGTGCAAGCTCCATAAGTATTTTTTCTACCTACTTTTCACCCAACATAATTATCATCACTAAACCCTATAAGGTCTTCACATATCTCATTCTTGTGACATCATAATCCTAAATTCTTAGTATCTAGCAAATACCTAAAAATTTTCTTTACAGCCTTTAAATGGGACTCTTTGGTGCATGATTGAAATTGAGTACAAAGTCCCCCACTAAATTTTATGTTATGTTTACTACCCAATAAATAAAGCAAGGAACTTATCATCTCTTGATATACTTTGGAATCTATTGGCCTACCCTTCTCATCATTATTTAACATAATTATAAGTCTCATTGTGGTTGAGATGGATTGGAAATTATCAAAGTCAAAATTCTTCAATATTTCATTTGAATACTTTATTTGTGATGTATGAATACCCTTTACATCTTACTTAATTTGTAAACCTAAGAAATAAGTTAATGCTCCCATTAGACTCACTTAAAATTTTATACTTGTAAGTTTGTTGAATTCTTCACATAGGCATGTGCTAGTTAATCTAAAAATGATGTCATAAATATAAATCTAAACCAAAAGGACATTATTTCCTTGATTCTTAATGAATAATATATTATCTACATTACCTTTCTAAAATCATTATTATTAAGTGGGAAATTACATAGATTATCATACCAATTTCCTATTCTACATAGACTTCTTCCTCTTTAATTTACTAAAAAATACACTCTTCACATCCATTGAGTATAATTTGAAACCTTTGAGGCAAGCAAGGGCTAGCAATAGCCTTATTGCTTCAATCCTAGCTACTAAAGCAATTGTCTCTATGAAACCTAAACCTTCAACTTGGTTGTATCCCTTAGCTACTACGCCTAATTCCTAATAATGATCCTATTGTCATTTATTTTATTTTTAAATATCCATGTTTTCCAACAATGTGTGATCATTAAGCCTTTTTGCAATCTCACTTACATTATTTCCTACAAATTGATTTTAGCTCTTAAAGCATGATAATGTGCCAGAACTCAACTTTTAATGCTTCATTCACATATTTAGGTCTTAATCCTAAAATGAAGTTAGTGTTTAAATTTTATTACCAGAGAGAAAAATGGGTTTAGAGATCAAGAGTTAGATCACCTACAACAAGTTCTTTAGGATGAATATCATTATATAGTAAGTCCTTAAGCTCTTCTATTACCTTATCTTCCTTTTGTGGTTTATCCTCTAACCTCGATTTTCCTTATTCCTCAAATCCACTTCTTTGCCTTGGTGAATGGACTCATAAAAAATACAAGATTAAACTCATTTATAATTAACATTTCCTTGTTAAACATTTCATAAGATCTACTATTAGATGAATAACCTAAAAAGAGAACTTTTACTAATTTGTTATCTAGCTTTTCATGCCTACCATGTTTGATAGTATAAAATTTGCATCCAAAAACTTTTAGATGTTCTAATCTTGTATATTTATAGTTCTATAGTTCATAAAGAGTTTTCTTGATTATTGGTCTTATAGAAATCCTATCTAAAATGTAGCATGCCGGGTTTATGCCTACACCAAAAAAGTATTTTGGTATACTCTATTCATGTAACGTGGTTTTAGCCATCTCTACTAATGTTTTATTCTTCATCTCCATTATTACATTTTATTGTAGGGTGTAGGATGAAGAAATTATCTGGTTGATCCCAATTCATCACAAAAATTCTCAAACATCTTATTTTTCAAACTCTTTTCCATGGACATTAAAAATATTGTTGATAACTAATCCTTTCTCTATTTAGATTCTCCTAGATAATTTTTTGAAGTTTTGAAAGGACTCTTTCTTTTTACCAAAAAGTAGAACCCCAAGTATATTGATTATAGTCATTTACTAGTACAAATTGATATTTATTTTCTTATAAGGTAGTAACTTGCATGGTTCAAAAGAGGTCTATATTGATTAGCACTAAAGGTCTTACAATTCTATTCTCATTGATCATTTGAACAAGGCCCTAGTATGTTTTCCCTTTTAATAAGGATCACACAATAATACTTAAATTCTATGCTAGGAACACCCCTAATCAAATATAATTTCCATGACTTTTGAATTATAGGCACACTAATATGTGATAGTCTTCTATTCCATAATTTAGTTGACTCCATATGAGTCTTTAGACACAACCTAAATCAATTATGAGAAGTATGAAAGACTATATTAAATCCTCTATCACATAGTTGGCTAATTCTAAGCAACTTGTGTTTGAAATCTTCAACAAGTAATACTTTATCAATAAATTGAGAATAGGAGATATCCACTTTCAAACTCTTTTTATTCTTTTCTAAGAGTTACCTCTCAAGGTCAAAAATCCATCATCCTTCATTGACATTTTCAAGAATTTTGCTTTGTCACTTGTCATTTGTGTTGTGCAACCACTATCTAGGTACCACTTCTATCCTTTGATCTCCATTTTGGAGGCATGCCTACAAGATCAAGTAATCAAGTTTAAACTTAGTAACTCAAAGTAATTTGGGTTCACCTAGATTATTCCAAAGTTTGTTATCAATAAGGTTCTTCCATTTCCAAACATAGTTATGTTTATTAATTTAAATGAACTTCTTGATTGGGCAAATAGAAGATAAATGACCAACATGATTACAATAAAACACTTTATGCTAGATGATGAATTATAAAAGCAAAACTCATCAGTATAACAAAATATTCTATTTCATATTCGTAATTTTAGATTTATATTTTCAAGGAAAATTTTTTGTTTATATGAAATGTGCTCATTTTCAAGGATAGCAAATTGTTTTCTCAAATTTAAGTTTTCTTTAGAGATGGATATGGCATTAGCAATGTCTTTACATTCACTTTTAAAGCCTCTAATTGTTCTTCTAATTTCTTGCGTAATTCCATATAATCATTACACTCTTTAGTCTTTTTCATTCTTGTTAAGTAAAGAAACATGCTTTTGTTTAAGATAAGATTTGAAAACATTTATTTTTCTTTAAGCTTTTTGTAAGGATCATACAATTTAGAAATGTTATCTTCAAGCTCATCGTAAAAAGGATGTTCATTATTCACATCATCATCATTAGAGTTTTGATCTCGAGCCATTAATCAAAGTTTCACTACCTAATCATTGTCAAATGATGATGAAGATTTTGTTGTGTCAAAGTCACTCAAGTGGTGATCATTACTCTCTTCTTCTTTTTTTCTCTTAAGAGCATTCACTTGAAATGTTTTAAGGTTTCCTACATCTAATGCAAATGGGCCCTCTTTTTTTCTCCTTCTCCACCCAAAGCAAGGCTAAGAAATCATGTAAATAAAAGAAGAGCATAGAAGCTCATATGAGAATTATAAAGCATGAATAAAGAATACACTATAAAGAATTGTTGCATGTCCATCTAACTAGTAAAAGATAGATTTTGATTCTAAATAACAAAGATCTACTGAAATGGAAGTAAACTTATTGGGTTAGTCAAAGAAAAGAAGGTCATGCAATCTAACCATCGTAAACTAAACACTATGTTGTGTGGAAAATGAGATCTCAAGCTAGTTTTGGTTAAATAAGAAAAGTGCTAAGACTTCATCATGTGCATGTGAGATTGTATGATATACAATGATTAACACTGCCTGATGATATCACTATATGTGATGAGGACCTTCATGAGGCATAGCCCAAGTGTGGCGTTGTAGTTTTGTTTTTATATATTAAAGTAAATATAATTGTGCAAATATACGTTTATGGATAATGCCATATAAAATCCTTTTGTCCTTTTATTTTGAAAGTATTTCTTCTAAATTTGGAAAAGAAATGGTATTTGAAAATTTCCTTTCTGTTATGGAACTATTTTCTCCCTTTGAAAGGAATATCAAAATATTAAATGCCATTTTATCATAATAGAATATAATATACATTTTTTCTCAAAACTATCATTCCTTGATTATAAAAGTTGAACAAATTACTCAAACATTACATTAATTATGGGCAATATAACACTATCTCTAATAAATATTAAGAAACAAAAGAATGAAACTAGAAGAATCTTTCACATTAACAATTCACATTGAAAAATATCTTGTAGTAATATAATATATAACCATACATAAATTAAACTAAAATAGTTTTAGTATAGCTCAAGCAACATTATAGTCCAAATCGTAATAGATGATCTCTAATGTAATAATAAATCCATGAATTTAGTCATCATCCTTCCACTTATTGTTCCCTTGGGATCCCATGTTATGGATCAACATTTCCTATAATATTAAGCTAAAGTAGGCTAAGTTAAGCAACACAAGCTCAATAAGAAAACCATTTACTCATGCATGCAATTTAATACATTGTTAAGTCATATTGCATGCTGAGTCAAATCTTTCATAACATGCATATAAAGTGTAACATATATAAAAAATAAGATAAGACAAAAAAATCATACAAGCAAAAATAAAAAATCATTTAATAATTTCTTTGATGTTTTATTCTTTATTTCTCTTATTATTGGTACCTTAACCTTCTTTAATTTAATTAGTCATAGGATTATACCACCAGATTGGGTTTGGTAGGTTAATTCTCTCACCATCAAGTTAAGTTTCTTTAGGTTACACCCTCTATAAGTCTCTATTTCTATCCCAAAACCTTAGTAATTATGTCCCAATTTCCCTGGTGCTGTTCCAACTATTTTTGTAAATTATTTTACTTTTTGTCACTTTATAAGTTTTATGTTGATATAATAATTTTTGTAATTATCATAAATGTTTTCCCAACCTCATTCAAATACTTATGTAAATCATAAATTTCAATACATGACCTTTGGATACCACAACTGAAAATGCAAATAGGATAATGCAACATATGATGAATAAAATCTTTCACAATGCATAGCAAATAACTTAATAGTCATATCACAACATTATACATCACCAAAGTGTCTTTTTATAAATTTATCAATGCTAGATATTAAGTCTACTTAGAAATATACCATTAATCATCAATAAAATGAACCATAAGATTTATATATTCTTACCTCCAATTTTTAAAATGTTGAGTTTGGAAGGAACATCAAGAAGGGTAGAGGATTAGGTTTTAAAAACTTCTTGCAATGTAATCTAAGTCTTTAACAAGTAAATCACAAGAGAAAAGTATAAGAATTGTGGTACAACAAAAAGGTTATAAGTAATGTAAAGTGTTTTGGCTCCTACCCAAAGAGCTTGCATTAACTCCAAAGCCAACTAGCTTAAGGCTAATTATTTAATTACCTCCTTCTCCATAACCATCATAACCATGTAGAGAAACCTACACTTAAAGTTTTTTATGGATCAACTACAAAAAAAAATTCTAAAGATCACAACCAAGTTCCTTAGATTTTTATACTCAACCACAAGCTATCTCCACACTCTAAGCCCTAAGATAAACTTCTCTGTTTCACCTTATTAATAGCTCAAAGAAAGCCTCATAATAAATTACACGAGCTTACAAAAAAATACAAAGTAGAATCTAACTACAATTAGATAAATACATAGTAAAAAACACTTAAAAATTAAGAATATTACCAAATATATCCAAGTGCTTGTGAGACGAAGGTGTGTAGTTGATTTAAAAAATGTGAAAACACCTTGATGTGGGAATGCAATAGTTAAATTCTTTGTAAACTCAATCTTACACACACTTGAATGATTCTTAAATGATTTAGACTTAGTATCTCACACAACTTTTCTTCGATGTACAGTATGAAACAAGGTAGCTCACCAAATGTTTAGAAAATATTTGGTTATGATCAACAACATATCTCAATATTTTGAAGTTTTTTATAAGCAAAAGGTTCCATGCAATTTCCAAACTACCTGTAATAGATTCCCTAATGGCTATAATAAATTTTGCTATTTGCATCAACCTAGTCATTATAAAAATTTACTATTAGAGTATTATTATCAAAAATAATATATTATATGCAATCCTCTAGTTGGTGCACCTAGTGTAAGATGCACAAAGAGGCACAATGTGCTGCTACACATGTGCAAGGCATGACGTGAAATGTTGCATTTGCATAGAGCATGCAATGTACCATGGTGTAAGACGTTGTGAAGAGTTCACTTTTTCCTAGGAATTATCTTCTCAAATGAGTACCTTGCAATGTATGACATGAAATACTAGTATGTAAAGGTAATTTTCATTATGTATCTTATGTTAGAGTCCATGCACAATATGTAGAGACAAATGTACCATAAAGGATAACCACTTACCATACATTGAGTTCATTTTTTTTTTAAATTAAAATGATGCATTATAAGAACATGTGTAACTTTAAATAAACTTTTATATATGCTACATTCAAATTATTTTAAAGAAATTTTGAGAATGTAAGATGACAATTTTAATCTTAAATAAACTCAAAGATATCTTGAAAGTAAATTTAGGTTATGTTTTTAATAACTCAACTCTTAAATGAAATTTAAACAAATTCTCATGACATGGATTAAAGGTGCAATCAAAGGGTTGCATGTAGTTGACCCTTGGTCCATGTTCCAATATTTTGATGATAGTAAAGGCATTGTGTTATTTTATTAGTACTTTTTCATAAGTATTTTAGACCATGCATCTAAAATTTAAATAAGAAATCAATTGGAGGGCTTGATCTTAACTCAAATGATTCATTAGAGGTGGTTGGTGCACACTATAATTGGCACCAAGACACATATAGCTTGAGCATATTGGGAGAAGACTTTTGTAGAGCCTCTTTATTTTGATATTAACATGTAAACTTTTAACGATCAATTAAGATACTAGGACTATGGTAAGGTTTTGAGTGAGTGTTCTATAGGTTTTTATGTCACTTAAACGCTCATCTAGCTAAGTTTAAGACATGCATCTTATCTAGTATATAAATATGCCTAAATAAAGATTTAAAATATAAGTTTATATTAATATATTAAGATTATTAAATTAAGATTGCAAAACCTTAAGTTGTACCAAACTAGTTATATTGCACAATACAAAATAACCTATCATACAATGTGATTAGTTCATCTGTTAATCTACAAATAATGACAATAAAGTTCAATTGTGCATGATATGAGAGTTGCAATTCGTTGTACATCATGGTCTCACTTATAGTATAATACAATTATATTTACATTACCAACCTAGAGTGAGAACAAATTTTTAAGCAAAAATATTAATACATGCATATAGAATAATTATAAATGTCTATAATATAATTCTATCAAACAGAAATTGAGCATTTCAAGAAGCTAAACCAAAGTAATTCATACAGTATGATATTATTCTATAAATAGTATGATCATTTGTTAGAATGTGAGAAGTATAATCGTACAATATAATGCATGCATGATTAGTTCATTTGTGGGTATCATATAAAATGATTCTTATATCAAACAGTATAATCAGTACTTATTATATAAAAATCAATAGTTTGATTAAATTTTGAGAAATTTTAATATAGCTATTAGAGGTTAATTAGAGCCATTAGAAAGCTTTCTAATTCTTATAAAAAGAAGGGTTCAAGAAAAGTGAATAGGTTAATGATTAATTTCATATCATTTGGTGGGAATTACACTTCAATTATTATCAAACTCTTTAAGGAGATTAGGAGAAAAGAAAGCTAGAGTTGAAAGCTTCATTCTTCAACATGCCTTGATCACATTTAGTTAAGTTGTGAATCAATGTTACATTGCTTTAACTTTGATTTAGTGTACCTCTTGATAATTGTATTAGGCTATAGGACTTTAAATTTTGACTTTTTTAAATTCATTTTGGTTCTCATTATTAAGACTTTATCTTTGATCTTTTACATGGTCTTTTCGTCATGATTGTAAAGTCTTTTGTCTTGATGATTTAGAAGGATTTTTGGCTTGATGTTGCATGCTCATTTGGGTAGGTGATTTGTAAGGCTCTTTGGCCCTTTATTATAGTTTCTTTGGGTTAGTCAGTATAGAGGCTTTTGATCATGTGCTATGGTCATTTGGTTGATGTTTATAACGTCTTTTGATTAGGCTTGGCCTATCTACTATTGTCAAAAGTATTTTAGTGTTTGTTCTATCCCTTTGGCTAAGGGCAAACATAGATCACATGTTGGAGCAAACCACTTAAAAATTTCTTGGTGTACTTTCTTAATTGAACTCCCTACATAAAGTATTTCAATTTATAATATTGAGTTTGTGATTTTCATAATTCATCTTCCCATGTTCATCACACTCTCATATTCTAACACACATGTCTTATGACTTGCATAAAAGATATTAATTGAATTTGCCTCAATATGTTATATATAATTTACCATCAAATCAAATCCTAAGTATGATGTGTAGAAATGAAAATGTGTCTTTATGTGTGTGTGAACTCTTAAAAACTAAAGAAACATCAAACCATATTTTGACATGAGTCCCTAAAAAGTGAATTTTTTGTAAAGACTTGAACTCATGTATTATGGCTTCCTAATTTTTATAAGACCATTATGAGATTTTTGGTGCCATGATATCTATTTCTCTCTCTCTTTTCTTAACATTTTGAAAATATATAAAAATCATTCTTTATTTTTTATAAAAATAATAACAAAAGTAAATTTTTATCCTTTTGTTGTCAAGTAGAAAAGTACCTTTTATAATCAAGTTTCTTGTGAATGAAATCCTTTAAAATCAATTTCAAAGTAAATATAAATTATGAATCATAAGATTAACTTCTAAAAAAAGCTTTTAAATCATAAACTTCAAATGTTTGCTTTACATGTACATTGTTCTATCAATCCTCATTGACTTCAATTCTATTACAAGTTTTTTCTCTAAATACATAATATACAGTGATAAAAAAACATCTAGACAATAATTAAATACCTTATATAGAATGTCAAAAAGTAATTTGGTCCTCATTATTCTTCTATAATTTCATGTAATATCACAGTTTGACCTAAAAGTTTTACGTTAAAAGAAGCATGAACCAACTAACATGAGTTCAATAGCAAAAGCATGTATAGTATATAAAGAAATATATTATTTGGTAACTACATGCATGGTCAATAATAATATTATAATAAAAAAATTAGGAAAGAAATCTTTTAATCTCATTTTTCTTTTATTACTTTGTAACTTTTCATTTTTTTCCTTCTATATTTTTAAGAAATGGATTGGAAAAGGTCACATTATCTATTATTGAGCATGTCTAGGAACCATCATTCAAATATAAATAGCCCAAATGATTAACTCATTTGGCTCTTCTCTGGAATACATTATCATAGAATGCTATTCGTCTTTTTGGATAACCATATCATCTTTTCATCTTAGACATTTCCTTCCCTTCACTAAATCCTTATTCACTTTTCTTTATCTTTTCTTTTTTTTTCAAATCCTTATCCTTTATAAATAAATATTATATCTTTCTCTTCTTATCTTTCCCTTAATTAAGAATGAGTATATAAATTAACATTAGGATAAAAGGATTAACTTATAAAACAAGTATCAATATATCATATGGAATCATCATGAAAACATAACATATAGAAAACTTTTCAATTTGTAAAGAAATCTAAAAATTTTTATTTGAAACAATTCAAAACCTTCACAATGCTTTAACAAATTAGTCATCAATCATTACAACAGCAATTATATACAAGTAGCTTCAATTGTTTTGCTAGGAACACAATATCATTTAATGGGCTAACACTTACAAGCATCACATAACAATCATATACACATTGAATAAGTTGCCTACTTAAGCATCTTCAACTTTATATTTCTTAAATGATTGAGGACTCTAATACATATTACACATTATATCAAAGCATATAAACATAATATAAGATTGTCAGCCTCTTGTTTTCCCTTTGTAGTGATCACACTAAGACTTGAATCTTTACATAATTCCTCTTTCAACTTCTCAAGTTAATTTTGATCCTAGCATAAACTCTTATGGTTACCTTTTCAAATCACTTGGAGACACTTTTTCCTTCTCTCTTTTACCCTTTATAGGCTTTGGCTAAGTGTTGGATTTCTTATGTTTGACAAAAATCTCTATTAATCTAAACTCCAATCTCTTTTACATCTAGTGTCACATCTATTAGCATTATCAAGCATTCAAGATCTCCAAATGGCCACATTCCTTTAATACATTAACTCCTCACTTTTTTTCCAACTTAATTCCAATGGTTCCTCATTAGTTAATCTCTCTCCATAATGTTTACCAAGCTATTCACCACTTCCAATTTTAAAATCCTTTCATATTCTATTAATCTTACAAGTATGAGCACAAGTTCATACTAAATGATTCTCAACCTTTCCTAAATATATCTTAAGTTCTTTCTATCATATCTTATGATATTTTTATTGTACTTATATGATATTCATCCAATGCAATAAGAATGATTTTTCTCGTATGACAATTATTTCAATTTGATTGCACTTATAAGATACATAACTTCATGTGATACACTTAATTAAGTCTCCTGTGACACTTATACATATGGATCATATCGATATGATTCACTAGTCATATGTATGATCTATTTCTTCTTAGTTAGATCTGATATTCACCTTACTTTACACTTATACAATTCGTCATCATGTTGTACAATATTTCTTTCTTCTTATGTTGAAACCTGATGATTCCCTAGTACTATTCATATTGTACACATGATCTTACTCTTATATTAATACTTATTGTATTGTATGATTTGTCCATCCATTACTCAACCCTTCAAACTCAATTAATTTTTCTTCTCAATTTATTGTACTTGTACATTACTTGATTTCAGGTTACATGATACTACATTACCATTATCAACCCTTTGTTCTTATGCATTAACAACTAAGTACAATTTTATGGTCACCCTTATATGATCCTTAGCCAATTTTATGCATGTTTACATTTCTCCAAAGTTTTTCCTTCTCATATTAGATCATACCATACAATATCCTTTGGTCATACTATACAATAAAATCATCCTTTGCTTAGCCTATTTGAGTCATCTGACTAATATTGTCAATGCAATAACTACACTCTATTATACCAATATAATTCTATTGTCATACCTATATGATACAATCTCATCTAATAAACTTATTCATATTACACTCAACTTCATTTTTCTGTTACTTGATCAAAATGTATGCTAAATTTTAATCGTACTATTCATTCCAATTTTTTCTTCATTAACCTATTAAACTAATCCAACTCATATAATTGATTCCATTATTTATCATGATATCATATTTCTATGGTGTCCTTTATCATATCATACTATCTTATTCAGCTTCTACTTATTATTCTGACATACCATTATGATGTCCATACCACACAAGATGATTTTCTTCATTAAGATAGCCTTCTTATTACTATTCATATGCCATTATATAATCTACTACCATTATACTATACAATCTTTTTTTATAAAATTTTTATATTTCTACCAATTATTTTTTCAATCAAAATTATAGTTATTTCATCAATTTTTGCTACTCTTTGCTCCTTAAAGTCATTAATAATTTTTTAATATTCTTATTTTTAACATCTCATGATTTAAATTTATTAAAATTGCTTATCCTTACTTTTAGAAAGTTACATGTATACTATTGGAGTTACTCATTTATCCTTCATATCCTTAAAGTTTTATAAATACTAGTCAATTGAGTAATTCTTAAGCCACTCCAAGATAGGTCATCATCAAGTCTATTTATTTTAAATATGACTACAAAAACATATTAAGTAGATAAATCAAATCACCATAATAAGAACTTAAATGGTTAGCTATCATCAAAATCAAATATTACCTTATAGTGCATCGGCTCCAACAAAAGACTTAGAAGAATTCTCACTCATTTACCTCCTTCCAAGTTTTCTATAGCCACATTCTCTTTTTTAACACAACTATTGCACCCTTCCTCTTTTATATGGCTACAAACAATTTTTCCAAAATCCTCCACATTCATCATGACAATTTACTATTGAAAATTTTCCAAAATCCTAAAATAACATTTTCCATTTTTTAATCACTACCATAACACTCCCTTAAGGATTTGTTTCTCTTAAGAATTCCTTAAAAAAATAAAACCCTATCACTTGAATACATAAAAAAACTCGAAAAAAATTTTCCTTCTCCCTCATAACTATTAAATAACCTTTTATAAGTCATTCCAAGGCTCTTATTATCCCTCCATTCCTTCTTCCTTCAATAGCTCAATGCTTTGCCATTTTGTTCTTGCTATGTGGTTTCCCACTTTTAGTGCACTCCTCCTCCCTCACCATTTGTCATATTACCACTTGGAATTAGCAAGTTTGGTTTTAAACCATGACTATAAAATTTGAGTTTTAGAAATAAAGAATTGGGAGAATTTAGAAAATAGGTTTTACAAAAATTTAAAAAAACTTATATTGTTTGGAATTATTCAATCGAAACAAACTACAAAAATTTGTTAGTTCAACTTAGAATAATCTACTTCATGAGCTCTACCTCTCTAAAAATTCTACAGTTTTGTAGCCTCGTTTAATGTTTTTAATAACGTTTTTGCTAAAATAAAATAAATAATAAATTAATTTTTTTCCTATGAGTTTGGCACCCCATTCTATGATTAACATATATCTAATTTCTACAAAATTAATACTTTTAGACTTATAAAGAAATTTACTAATTTTAAAAAATGTCTAAAATGTTTTGACATCATTAGATACTTTAGTAATTTTCCTTCTAAAAATATTAATTACAACATTTTCTATAACATCAACCCTTCACTTTATGATCGGTTCATGTCTAAATTTTCAAAAATTCAAATTGTAAGATTCTTAATAATTTGTGTTCCCTATTTAAATTTCATCCTATTCCTTTTAATACTTGAAGCCTCTTTCGTCAAATGTATAATGGTTCAAAAAATTTAAATAATTTATAGAAATTTATAAATCATAAAATTACAATTTTTTAATTTCTTACCAATGATGATGTTGATAATCTCCTCCCTCCTTTAAGCTTCAACTCATCATCTTCTAGTCAACGTGTTTTTTCTTATTTAATTATCATATAATGAAATTTTTAAATAATAAAAAATTAATTAATTCTGTACCTCTAAGATTTTATAGCACATGTGATTAATTTTTTCTATCATGCTTATGATTGTGGCTCAATCTATTTTGTTAAAAATAATTTCAAGTATATGAGATTCACATCATGAAACAAATGGGATAATAGAGAGCCAAGTTGAAATTGACAATAAATTGAATATTTTTAAGTTATCTTTATCATTTAATGTACTTCAAATTCCCTTAACTCCTTAAAAATATTATAATAAATTAGATATAGTTTGTAAATTTTATCACTATAATGATTATAGTACTTTGATCATATTATAAAATTGCTATATCATTATATGGATCTTTCCAAATCATTTTAAATTGTATGGTATTGGAAGGATATACTAAACTTATAATCTTCGGATCTCAAACAACCTCTCAACCACATTGAGGTTCTACTTTGAAGCCCCTATCGGGTCATCTAAGAAATGACCATATATACGATGAAGTTTTCTATTAGCAGGATAAAATACTTCAGATGAAGTTAACTTCATCAAAAATCATATTTTTCCTCCTCCCTTGAGTAACTTGAAACCTTGAGGGAAGGTTGTGCTTCTTTTGATTGGGGATGGCTATCTTTCAAAACAATCATAATGCCTTTTTCAATTTTGGATAAAGCACCTTTTAGAAAGACATGTATCTCTTTTCTTTCTAACATAGGAGCATCTCATGTTAGCATACAAACGCACACCCACTAGTAGTGCACCAGTCCTATTTGAACTTAGAGTCATGCACTAGTCGAGTTCTATTTCGATTAACTATCTTTGTTAACCATAGGGGTTGATTATAACACTATTTTTTTCAATGATTATCCCTATTATTTTTACTCTGTTTGTCCGAACACATTTTGTAATAAAAAATATGTCATCATCAATGTCAATTAATATACATATTTTGCCCACCATCATCGATGTTTTCCATCACCTAGTTTTTCATTACTCTCAATCGACGCCATGATTAGCCACTTACTATCACTTGGTTACCCAACATCACCTAATCACTCACCATGACAAAGCTACCTACTACTCCCTAATTACACACCCTTTGCCTACCCATCAGCCACCCACTCTCTAACTGTCGTTGGCCACATCATCCATCTCATCCACCGTTAGCATCATAGTTGCATCGTCATTGACATTCGATCATTATGTTATATAGTTGCATACTTTTTTCTATGTTATAATTTTTTCATGCATTTTTATATTTTGTATATAATATGATTGATTCACTTGTAATTAATTTCTTAAAATTATAAAGATCTCTTTTAGATTCTCAAGTGATTTAACTCTAAAATAGTTTTTTCTTATATTGACTTCTTATATTTTTCATACTTATGTTATGTTCTAAGATGTATTTAATTCTCTTTCTTATTCTTATATAATATTCTTAAGGTGAATTTAATTCTCTTTTTTTAATGTATAGTTATTGGGCTCTCCTTCATCTTAAATAGGAGAGGTGCCTTCATTATAATATTATTATTGATAAATAAAATTTATCTTGTTTGTGTACTTTTACCATTGTGAGAAAAGAGTATGTGTCCAACACTAGTTGGAGAGATTCAAACTTTCTCTCCCCTTGTGAGAGATAAGGATCGAAGGTGATAGACCTTTCACTAAGAATGTCAACAACGATATAAATTCCCTCTTCCTTCAACACCCTCAAGACTTTGTCCTACTTTCATGCTATTGATCAAACTACCAATCTACTCAACAAGGTTACAAATCTTAGTTGATAATCTTATTACCCATTCAACCAAACTTTTTTGCTAACATAAACCTCCATCTCATCACTCTTTTCAATCTTTGGTGCTTCATATGTCAACTCTAAAGAAAATTACTAGTTATCATCACCAAAAAAATAAATTATTTTGGTAACTTTTATTTTTTAAGTAGTAATCTAAAGTTATAGTAGCTCTTCATTCTATTAAAATACTTCATATAAAGTTGATCTTAAATTTTCTATTTTATATGTGTGAAATTAAATGTAACAAAACTACATAATAGAACTTTACATTAAATGCTTAATATGTTGTCACCTACTTTACCAAATAATTTATACTATAATTTTGGATACTAATATTTGAACAATTCTAAAATATCACACACATCACCTAGTCCTAATTAATATATAATGTCATTTAGCATTTTTAACTAGTCCATTAAGCATTAGTTATGTTGTAAGTTTTAAATTAAACCCTGATAGAAGTTTAATTTGTCATGCATCACATTCACGACTAGCTCCTTTAAAACTCTAGTAATCATCACTTTAGAAAGATATCTATCACCTTTCACATCAATCATAAGATTTTATTTCTTGTTATATATGTTGGAGAAAAACATCAAGAAGGGAAGTATAGTAACATTAAAGGTAAAAAAAAAACCTAAGGATGCAATGGATACCTTCATAGTGATGGCTAGCCTAAGAGTTATATTTATATGTCTAACAATTTTATTCTCCACCAAGGAGGTCTCTTGTTGTAAGTAGAAGTTTTCTCCCTTGGAACCATAATAAGAAGATATGTAAAAGCACCAACAAGAATAACCAATAAAGATCCTTTCTCTATATTTGACATAAATTTTGAAACATCTACCATTGCCTTCTTTTACGGAACCTCTTTTGCTTCTACACCCTTTTTCTTTCTCTTAGGAAACTCATGCTCCCTCATTGGAAGATCATCTAAGGCATTTCATATTTCATTTAGTTGACTTATAGTTGCTCTCCTTTTGCCTTGGAAATGAAAAAGCTAGTAAGTATTCTAACTTAACCCATTTTACTTTTAAGACAAAAATGATAAGGTCATCATGATATTAGATAAGTTATTACTTTTAAAATTTTAAATTGCATGTTACTTTTGTTAATTCATATATTTGAAACTACTTGTAGTAACTCACCATGAAATATAATATTAAGAGTTTAACAATGAAATGTAGAAAAATTAGCTTATCAAACCTTAAACAATTATTTGAAGCATAACCATAATGATAAACATTGATGATAATCACTTGATCCTTTGAGACAAGCTCATAAAGCTCGCACTTCAAGTTGATTCTTGAAGCCATCTCATGAAGTAAGACCATCAAGGATAGCTCTTGGGATCAAACCCTAAATATATGTTCTTGAGATAATACCTACACGATTATTTTCTCAAGGCCAGATAGATAAGATCAACCCTTTGAGGCAATTCTTCAACATAGTGCAGTTCTAGTTTCATGAATTGTCAAGCTTCAATTGGTTGTTATAATTGGTTTTACCAAGTTAATATTGTCCATACCCCAGCCAAAAGACTAAAATAAATTATGCAATGTGAGAAACATTTGTGGACTTAGCAAAAGCAATTAGACCATTATAGTGTCTAGCACAATGATTGTTGAAATTTTCTCAAGTGCAAAAGTGATGATAACTTATACATCAATTTGGTTGGAATGCAAGGAAATCTTTAAGATTCTAAATATTGTTTAAGAGCTCATGTGTGCTTACTCTTTGATTTCTTCTTTATAGAGAGATCTTGCATTCTTTCTTACTCTTTTATTCCTTGGTCATTCTTAGTTATAAAAATCCAAGATCTCTCTTTTTCTCTCCTCACTCTATAAAAATATTTTAGCTCTCAATCAAGTTAGTTTTTATTAAATTCTTGTAAATTTAACATCAACAATAGATGGCATGTTTGCCACAAAAAAATAAAAGAAATATTTCAATAGGAATTTTTTTGAAATAATAATGAGAAGTTAGGTGGATAGCTACAATCAAAGATAAATCATAAGAAAAGTTTAGTTGTTTAATAGAGTGCATATCTTGATACCTTAAAGATTGTTAAATATTCTTTCTAGTAAATGTTTTATCTTAAAATTGTGTGAGATCCTTCTTGCTAGACAATCAAAT
This sequence comes from Vanilla planifolia, assembly GCA_023846275.1. NCBI lineage: Eukaryota > Viridiplantae > Streptophyta > Magnoliopsida > Asparagales > Orchidaceae > Vanilla > Vanilla planifolia. Next base: position 28,134,776 of record CM043870.1, read on the forward strand.
CCATGCAAAAACTTTGCTCTAATACAAATTTGTTGTAGAAATATCAAATCAAAAAGAAAATAAGCACTGACAAACAAGAATAAAATAATTATGTAGTTCACACAAGTTTTTGGGCCATATCTACAGATATAATCACTTTAATCTTAATAATTAAGAGTATTTATTGCATTCTATAAAATAGATAAATTTCTTAGAATATATGCCCTCCCACTCTAGAATTAAGAAATTCTATAATGACTCAAAAAAAAAAATATTTGATTAGACTTCAATCTAATCAACATTCAAGACATGTTTGCAAGAGATATTATTATGATGCTTGAAAAGCTTTGTTAAAATCTAATTTAAAATAGCTAAAGATTTAAGAAATCTTGGGTATATTCTAAAAAATAAAAAAAAGAAAATACATTTTAAAATTAGGGTTTTTATTTGTAGCTCTTTCAATAGATAAATTTTTAGGATACTTTGCTTAAATATTAGTTACAATTTTAATAATGTTATAATAAAAGTTAGACATGCAACATTTTCTAAGCTTTTTATGATAACAAGATTTCAAAACCTGATATTTTCAAAGAATATTTTATAGAACATATTTCTAAGGTAGCAATTCATGTTGGTTAATGTTTATGAGGATAATATGAATTAAAAGAATGAAGAATTTTATAGAACATATTTCTAATGTAACAATTCATGTTGGTTAATGTTTATGAGGATAATATGAATTAAAAGAATGAAGAATTTAATGTTGATTTTTAATCATTGAAGAAGTCATAAAATATATTCTATTATGACAAAACTTTTTTGTTTTACAATTTAACTTCATATTGCATAGACGATTAATGCAAAAGAAGTTTTATAGCGAAATTAACAAGATTTATCAATAGATTAATATTAAAAAAGGTAGAGCTAAACGACTACCCAAAAGTATGGTATTGGTTGACTTACTTTTATCCTCCTGAAATTAGAAATTAGTTTACTTGCATTTGTTTTATAAAAAATATATAAACTTTATTTAATGTCAATTGGATGTTATAAAAATAATTTTTAGTTAAGATTTACAAGAAAAGAATTGCATAGACCAACATAAAGTTTTTGTTAGAGTTCAAAAAAAATATTAAAAATTAGGAAAGTCATTTTATAAATTTAACCAAACTCCTAATTTGATTTTATCAAATAACAAATGAGGTAGTGAATTGTGCATTTGAAATGGTCATCATTTAATGCTCTAAAACATGAATAAGAAACAATATTATTGTGATAAATAAAAATATGACAATAGAAAGGGACATAACATAACTTTTGCAAGATTTGCCTTGATTATCGACTTACTTTCAACCTCAACCAATATATGGGGCATTATTGGTGTATGTTAGTGTAAAGATAAGTGGACAAAACTCTCACACTATTAACTTTAAATAGTCTATACAAGCTACTTGTGTGGTTAACATAGATCATAAAAGTTTCCTATATTAATGGTGCTCATAAGTGTCTACAACTTATATTGTGTCTAATATTGTCTATATCTATAATACCAAACTCATAAGAGTCATATAATATTACAAATTAATCTAAATTAAATAATATTCATGTTCATTAAGAGACCAAAATATAAAGCAGGATAACGAATAAAAGAATTATAATGATATTAGAATTTAAACTCACAAAATAGTCAAAGTGACCAAAAGAGAACATCCTTTGCAAAGGGTACCTAAGATTAATGATTAAAACAATAACCTTAGAATATGACAAGTGCGTGATAGTGAAAAAAATCAAAACAAGTTTATTTTGAATTACACTATTTACAAGCATCATTCATTATTCATGCATAAAAATTTTTTTTAGAAAATGGACTAATACATGGTCCACAAAAAATTTTTTAAATGTTACAAATTCAATATATAAAAAAACATACCTATTTTCCTTTATGAATTTAACTTTTCTTCATTTCCTTCAATCACTCAAATATTTGAATCTAAGGGACCAATTGTTAAATCAACTTCAAAGAATTTTTATCAACATAATTCAATATTTGATCATGTATGTTCAATTGATCTGATCAAAAGTCTAATCAAAATTGACTATAATTAGTTTAGAAATATATTAATGGTCACTCAAAGGCAACCACAAGGATTAAGCATTTGGCTTATATAATATATTATTCACTTCTTAGATGTATTTATTTGTTTGAAACAATAGATTTTTAAATTAAATTATAAAAATATTGATTAATATGTCATGTCCAAGACATCCAAAGGGATGGTTTTAAAATTATTTCAATAGCTATCATAATGGATCCCATCTTCAAGTTGTAATTACCAAGTGTTTTATATGATAAAAACATAACTAATTAGATTTCTGGTTAAGGCATATATTAAAATGTTTTTGTATGCAACCTTATGTAGGTTATTGTACTAATATTGTAATGAAAAGATAGATCAATTAAATCTCTTAATGAAATTCAATAAAAATTTTGAGTGATATTAATATAGTAATATTTCTTCTAGATTTTACCTATACAAATACTACAATACAAGATTATTATTGTGACATCTTAACTAAATTCTAAAAATACTTATAAATGAAGATCAAGTGTAAGAGTTTTAAAGTATATTTATAAATAATATCAAGTGTATATCAATCAAGATAACAACTAAAAATAATTAGCTTAAAATTTTAAATATTATGATAACTTTTATTATTAAAATTAGATATCTCATTAGAAATCTAAACTAAACAATAACTATTCAAATTTATCATAAAAATTGCCTAAACCTTTGATATAGAATTTCTTTATTCTATTTTGTAAATTTTTCTAATATATTTCAAATTAAGAAATCATGATAATTTTAAAAATAAAATAAATTAATGGTTACATTTTACCTACAAATAAATGAATGTTATATTATTCTTTCTTTAACCTTGTTCACTCCATTTGTCTTTCATTATTCAAGAAGAGATCATTTCAGAATTTTTTTTTTTCTAGACTTATGTTTTTCATTTCAATTTTCCTGCCTTTTTTCTTAATTCCCTTGATGATTAAATATTTTTTGGACTCTATCTCATAACGACTAATGAATTTAGAAAAGCGATATCTGAAAAATATGTTCTGAAAATAATATCCGAAAATTTTAGTTTTATTATTAAACAAATAAAATTTGCATTGGAACATATTTTTAAAAATAAATTAAAAATAAAATAATTTGAAAGTTGGTTTAAAAAATTAGAAATCAAATTTGAACCTTCTTTCGTGAATTAAATATGTAGTATGGCGTGTTATATATAAAGCTGAGTATTTAAGTACTAGGTAATCCAAAAATTCCACAATTTCTTTTGGTATTTAACAAACTTTATTCATTATTATTTTTTTTTAACAACAGAAGAAACATATATATATATATATATATATATACAAGTCCATGGCCATTACTATATAATTACAGTTTTTTTTTCATCAATAAAAACATAAAATTCAATTCCAGAAAAAGAAATAAAAACATAAAATTCATCCATTACTACATATGCAAGTTTTGCAGTTTTATTTCGTATACGGTAATGTACCCTTTAGCCTAAGGCCAACTCGAAGTTTCCGTCGTCATGTTCTCCCTGTGTTTAGTGCCCCCCGCCCCCGCCGGGGCTCGGCCCTGTCGGCAACCTTGCCATCCATGTCGCCAACACCATCTTTGTCTTCCCATACGCTTGACTCAGCCCCACGCCGCCGTCTCCGCCGTTTGCCTCCTCCGGCATCGGCCGCACGGCGTCCGCGCTCTGCAAGCTCACGGCAAGCATGGCGGCGACGATGAGGAGGAGCAAAAACAGCCCAAGGCAATGCGATCCCATCCCCATGTTGTCTCCTTCGAGCTGAGACTTGCTTGAGTATTTGTAGGAGAAGGAATGGGTAGGCTAACAAGAAGGTGAGGCTTCAAGAAAATTGTTAGAAATTCTTGCTGACTGCGGTTGTTGAATGCTCGAATGTATGGAATAATGGGAAGAAAAAACGTTTGGTCCTGCTAATTTAATGGAATGGTTACTTGCAAGACTTAGGGTAGATGACAAAGCTGTTTTGTTTTTTGTTCTTCTCATATATTTCTGTTTTTAGATTAAAAAATATTTAAAATACAATTTTTCAAACATATAATAAAAAAATCTGAGTTTATAAAAGTCGTCAATTGGAACCAAAATGTTATTTCTTTTGACAGATGAAATTCAAAGCCGGTGAAGAGAATGCAAAAATGTTGAAGAGAGAGCACGTAATGACATTTAGCTAATTACATTTGGGACGGGACATTCAAAATGTTGTATATAGATTGAATTAGTCTAGTTAATTGTTAAAGATAAAAATAAAATAAAGGTATAATAATGATTCAAAAATAAAAAAAATGTTATAATGTTAATGGCTATGGAGTCCATGATCCAACGAAAAAATTCAGTACCCCACAATGTTTGAAGATCAAAATATAGCAATAAAAACTCTCAAATAAACATGAATTTAAAATAATTTGGTATGTTGTTGACTAATTATTTGATCAACAAGTACATGGTACATTAGATAACTGATTTAATTCTTAGTATTTGATACACTTAGAATAAGCTAAGTAGTTCATCCACACTCAAAATTTTTCACTTAGATGGGCATTGAGGATGTCCAGGATTTCCCAAATGATTGCTTTGAATGGTCCATTTTTGTATGGATGGTGCATTGTTAAATATTTGAGGGCAATTCCATACCCATATAAGCATCTAACCTTTATGTTGTCGAATGGGTGTCTATTTTTGATGATGATAGTTAAGAAATACCGATTCTATACATAATGTTAGACTATATAAACATGCATGCCTAAAGATATTTCATAGTATAAAATGGTTTGACCTCAATTAATTTGCAATAGTTGTAAAGAGTAAAAGGATGCAATCACCACTAGATGCCTCTAAAAATGGACAAAAGAAGTCAACTTATTGACGTGCAAAAGACAAGGATGCATTGGTATGAAACTAAAGCATGCAACTAGAATTGAACACACTTGCATATAAACTTCTGAACATCATGACCACTTAAATCAATAGAATCCTTTGGATGAACCAGGAAATGATCATTAATTCATTGAAATAGCTCCCACACTTTACCTTCATTGATCTAATTTAAGACCTCCAAGGCTTTTGTCATGATGGGGACATTTTAGTTATGATAACCAACAAAAGGATTACGGATGTAAATTTCTATTGATTAAGAAATAAAATACAATCCTTCATCAAAGTTGACATACCTTACTAGAGGTAAAAACTACAAAACTATTAAGAAAGCTTACAAGCTCATTCATCCAAGGCAACATGGGCTTAAGGTTCATCTCTTATGAGACTGATAGGTTGGCTTAATTAAGTCTTTGATGAAGTCTTTAGTATCATCTTTGTCCACATCTACCTACTAGTTCTCTTCCTATGGGGTGCATAAAATTTTGATGTGATCAAACTGATTAAGCACTATTAATGTCAAGCTCCTATATTGCCATAGGATTTCATCATGACTAATAGAGTTACCATTAACCTAATTGACAAGAAGATTATAATCACTAAAGATTTGGACTAATTGCATGCTCAAATCGTGATAAATGCAAAGGTTCCTACAAAAATCTCATTTCTTCTTATTTGTTAATGGTTGAGAGAAAAGGTGCAGAACATGTCAAAAATGATGCTTAAAGGACTAATTAGGATGAACCTTGCACAACAATACTCATTTAAGGTTTCATCCATATATAGTCACCATAAGACCATCTAATATTAGTGGGTCGAGTGTTAGTAGTTGAGATCTCAATAATAAAGTTGGTCTAAGCTTGTGCCTTGATTGTAATCCTCAATGAACAAACAATGTTGAACTCAATAAGCTCGATAATTGATTTTGTGAGTCAACTTAAGACTTTTGCCACGTGAAAGTTATGTCAAAGGGGTTGATTAGTCAATGTCATAATCAAATGGGCATAAAAGTAATGTGAAGTTTTCTAACAGCTATGGCTATTGTAAATACAAGTTTTTTTATGGGCATTGTATCAAAATTCTTATCTATATAGAACATGATTAGCATAATACATGGGTTTTTGGGGGATCCTATTAACGATGATGTTTGTAACTTTGTCAAATGAGCTAAAGTAGATAAAAGTAGCTCTCTTAAACTAGAGGAAAACTTCATAAAGAGGTTGTAATATGAAATTATATCAACTCTTATAATGTTGACTTATAATTTTCCATCCAAAATAATCATTATTAGCCACACAAAAACTTGAAGAATTGGAAGCACTTAGTTATCATATGAGATAAAGTAGGCCAAGCTTGCTATATGCCTAATCAACCATTACATTTTTCAAAGGATCCTAATAAGGGCATGCATAAGATGTCCTTAATGTTCTCTATGTTTGCATTTATTTTCCTAGTTGAGAGTAAGTAGCCTAGAAACTTCCAAATGACATGTCACAACACTTAATTCGATTAAGTTTCAACTTGTACTTTTGGAGTGCTTAGAATGTCTTGGCCACATTTGCATTGCTTGAAAGACAAACTTTTGATCAAGTTGTCACCTAAATATGTCTCTAGATTTCTTTCCTTTTGGGAATCAAATGTCACAATAATCATTCCTTAATGTCATATAACACTTATTAAAAAAACAAAGGAATGTGATGTCCACAAGTGGGGGTGTATTATGCTTTTTACAAAATTGAATACAACTCAAAGAACTTAATTAATTTTATAATAAAAAACTTATTATTCTTAATTTTGTTATCTCTGATAACAATTATATTAAAAAATATTGTTAAGCAATACAAAACTTGTTGTGTTGTAGTACAAAAAAGATAAAGTCACAAAAATATTTAAGTGATTGGATCTAAAACATGATCTACATTCACCCCAACCAAAAGACTAAGTCAACCACTAAAACATTGACTTAATAAAATTCTACAAAAACAACTTAATAAAAGCCTACAACATCAACATGATAAAAACCTATGACACTGACTTGATAGAAACTTACAACACTAACTTGATGAAAGCCTACATATGCTAGCTTAATGAATCCTACAAATAAAAGACCAAATGAAAGGTCCCAATAACAAGACAAAGAGAACAAAGTAAAAGCTCAATAAAAAAATGTCTTTAAACCAAAAGAATAATTAAGAAAGTGACATACTATGAATCATATTAAAAATAATGTAAGTGAAAGTATTAACTTAGCTCAAGAAGAAAAGCCTACAAATATGAGACAAATGTATGAACCAAAGCATTACTTCCTTATTTCGTAGAAATGTTAAATATAATATGTGCTCTTTCTCAAAGATATTTCAATTTAGCATTAAACTCTTCTCTGAAGTATGGATGCCTTTATATAAACCTTAAAAAGCTCTCAAATTGCTCCAAAATACCCTTTAATGGCTATATCAAAAGTAAGTCATATTAGTCAATACTCACATTCCAAAACTAATTATATTATTTGATCCAACAAATAATATAAGTATGATACAACTTTAATTATAATGTCCAATATATTGAAGCTATCTAACTAGTTCATTTTCTTAACACAAATGTATCATATAAATTGATGATAACATTATATAGTACAAATAAAATAAAATCTTTTTAAATTTTTGAGCACTCAATAAAATGATATATGATATAATATCATACACTATAATAACTCTTATAAGTTCACTCATACTAATTATAACATATCATATTAGTATGATAAATAAATCATACTCTAATGATATAAATCTATCAAATACATGAATAAGTTTAAATATTAGACTCTTGGGAGAAATAGTATCATACATGTACCAAAGTAATATCTTATAGACACAATTAAACTCTACTCGCTTATAACTAAAGACTTTAATTGTCCATACTTTATTAAATTGATTGTACTTATATGATAGTTATATTATACCAATACAACAAAACAAATTTTAATACATACTTAACATCATTCAATTTGATCCTTTATTTGATTCTACTAAAGAATGGATAATACAAATATGATTTTGTGCATCATAGTGTATAATACTCAATAATTCTAAATCTTTATAATCAACTCTTTAAGAAAGTATTAGTGTACTTGTATAATAGGGGTATCATACATATACAATAAGTATAATAACTCAAACATCTAATCACAACAGATGACTCTCCATCTGGTCTGCAAATTACTTGGTTATATTATATGTGAGGACATTGTAAATGTACAATTAGTGCATATTTTGCATACTTTACTAAGTTTATTCTCTTTTGAACACTACTCTATTAGACTTTAATACAAGATGTAACACATTATATATGTAATATTCTAAGCTTGAGAATTAATCAACTTAAATGAAATGCATGCCCTAAATATAATCAACATAACTGAAAAGATGATTTTAAAGTATTTAAATACTCTCACTCAAAGCTCATGGAATCCAAAGTGCATTAAGAAAATCATCATAAGTTTAAAAAGCTAATAACAAAATGAAAATGACTCAATAAATGTTTCATCTTTGTGTTACTTAAGTATGTGTTTCTCTTGGCGATAGTTATAATTTATCGTAATTAAGCTTCTTGAGTTAGTTGATTAAACTTTTCACTTAAATAAATTGCCTTAAGATGCATGATCTAAAATATTAAACAAATATTATTAATAACAATATAATGATTTTTTTATCAAATAAGTAGTGCATTGACTAAAGGTACAATAAGACCTTGCCTAACCACCCAATAAAATAAATTGGTAATACATTTCAATTCTCAAAACATTTTGGGTCAATAGAGTATGCTGTAAAAATCTCATGAAAATAACCCAAAATTAGTAAGTTTGACAAAAAAATCATCATAACATCTACAATTGATAAAGAGTAGAAAATAATAAAAGAATAAGTAGCTACACATCATATCTCATAGCTACAAAAGATTCAACATAAGTTACAATAGTATTTTCTACAATATCTTGACACAAATGATACATATACAATGTTGTTTTATATAAGATTCATTATAGATCTCACTAACACACTCCCTTTATTAGAATCCTATATCACATGTTACTTTGTTCCCTTAACTCTATACAAGTGTGCACTTTGAGTTGTATTGTAAATAAGTAATGAGTATGAAAATGATTAATATGTAAATATATATATATATATATATATATATATATATATATATATATATATATATATATATATATATATATATATTATAATAATTATTATTTTCTCATGTCTTATTTCTCTCATTTCCTATATTTTTATAACTTTCTCATCTTTTCTATTTTCATGAGTCATGATTCTCTATAATAACTATTATCTTTATTTCACAAAATCTTATATCATATTATATCTCTATGACATCATCATACCTCTAAATCTTTATCAATAACTAGTTTAGCCACCAAATCACATCACCGTCATATGTCACCACCTTGAGCCTTAATAATGATAATAGGATCTCTACTTATTATTGTCCTATATAAAAGTGCTAGCAATAGTAGGAATGAGATCTAAATCCATCTCAATCACATAATCTCTTCCCAAAATTATCCAATATAAAGTATTAATAATAATAAGATCTTTGTTTATTGATGCCCTACACAAAAATATTAATGATAATAAGAGTGATATCATATTGGAGAAACACTTGATAAGATGTCTCTTCTAACATTTTCTTTCTATCTTTACCATTTTCTTTCATTACTTACATAAAAAGTTAATTTACTTTTTTTATGCATGCTCACTTCCATAATAAATTCTTTCACAAAATTTTCAAAATTGTTCAAAACTTCCCTTGCCTCTAAAATTTCATAAATACCACACTCAAAAGCTACACATGGCCTTTGAAAATCCCTTAAAGCTTTCAATTCTTTTTCATGTTCCATTCTTTTACTTTGCATATGATACATTGAACTCAATGTATCCTCAACATATGTTATGTCAACTTCAAGGCACCTTACATTGAATTAGTATGGTTGACTGTTAATGACCACTTTCCCTTTTGCTTTCAAATCTGATGTACAATATGTTGGATTTTTTACATGTCACCCATTTTCTCTAGGAAAATAGGGTTTTATAGTTGCTCTCTCCTCAACATAAATGTGCCATATGAGGAACTTCACATATAATATGATGGATTATTGATGTATCACAAATTTTCTTTAAGAAAAGGCTAATCTTTCACTAAATGTTATGTTAATCCCACACCCACATATTGTAGTTTGATGATAGAAAAGTCATATATCTTCTTTTACTAATACATTGCATTGAGTGTTTCTTTATCAAGATTAGCATGGAAAGAATGTTGTAAGAGAACTTATGGCTGTCAACTTTTATATTAGAGAAAGCTATGGTCATACTTGGTCTTGATAGTGTAACAATGTTGTCCATCTCTTATTTAATTTTATCACGATAGAATCTCAATACCTATAATAATATTCATGACAAACTTGACATCGTACATTTTCACAAATATTCTTGCATGTCAAATTGATGTTTCACAAACCATCATTCCAATTTAATTTCACTTTTAAACCATTTTCTTTCATAAAAATCTGGCATTTGTATTAAAAAAACAACACCCATCAATACTTAATCAAGTAGGAGTAAGTAAGAGGGCAAAGTAATTTTGAATTCATAAAAATTATATAATCATATAATACATTAAATTTAACATATATTATGACTAGTTCATAATATAAGTAGTACATTAGATTAGAGTGTGCGACCGAAGCCCTAATTGGTATTTCCAACTCCATCATATGGTATTATATCTATTATTATACTATATTTACTCTAATCGTGTTGAGAGAAAGCTCAACCATAAACTTTTGTGTACTATGATATTGCATAAAGTAGAAGAAAAATAACTAAAAAGTTTCATACTATATGATATTCTATTATACTAGTATGATCATTCATTAATAATTAAACAATCTTAAATTAAAAAAATTAGAAATATTTGTACAGTATGATAAATAGACATCATATGATATAATTATTTGTGTGAATAAAGAACATTGAGAGAAAGAAAAATCATAGCTAATTGTATTGTATAATATTATAGATGAATAATGTACATATAGTTATTAATTAAGAGCTTAATTATAAGTTTATTAAATCATTAAAATATCTAAAAAAATGAAAGAAATCAAGGTAGGTGACCAAACGAAGAAAATGGTTATTGTGGCACAAAGTGATGAGAATCATCTTTTTAGCTACACATAGAGGATCAATGTAGGCATGTCAGAGTCCACATTATAACATGTAAGTTGTGCATGTTACATGTGGATGCATTAGCATGTGCATGACTACGTAGGATTATTACACATGCTTCACACGTGCTATGGTGGGTGCACCTACCATATAAATCTAAATGCTACATGTGAATGCACTAATGCACATGTGACCATGCAAGATCATTGCATGTGCTCTACATGCTAGGTGGGTGCATCGACAAAGCACCTGCATGCACCACATTGATGGTGCATAAATAACAAGGCACTATTCACATGTAGGAATAGTACCCACATGTGTGAATAGTGTTAATGCATAGTCATCTATGTGCATGAAGCAGCTCAAGCACTTTCACAGATAGACCTTTATATTATAGATTTTGTTGAATTTTCTTAAATTTTGTAAAATTTTTAATTTTGACTAAAAATATCATGTTTCTTATAGGAATTACAAGAATATATATTTTATAATAAAATATTATATCCAAACATCTAATACTGGGTAAGAATGATGAATGAAGTAATATTATCTTCTTGAAATTTCATCTTCTTAAGAAATTTTGTATTTTTGTGATAAAAACTCTCTTCTCTTTTTCTCTTTCATAATTCCTTATCATTATCATATTTTTATTTTTATTATTATGGTTCTAAAAGAAAAATTACTATTAAGGGCTCAAGGTGAGAATACTTTATAGACATATCATGTTATTTTTTTATTAGACATGCTTCCATTTGACATTGATGGAAGGAGCTAAGAAAAAAGTAGTTGAAGAGCAAGCTATAAAATGGAATTAAGAAATTGAGAAGATTTCAATTAAGATGACAATTTCAATTGTTGAGTCATCAAGCCTAGAAACATAAGTAGTTATATAAACTAACAAATACAAGTGTTAATAAAGATTGTGTCAAAATCTTAATCCCTTCATATGATAGATTTAAAATATTATCCAATAAAAGAAAATACTCTTACTTAGAAGATTCTGAATTAACTCAAGGATAATTAGTGATGAAGATGATGATGACATCATCGTCCTCACCCTTTTGATGCATGGGAATCAATAATATCCTTTCAAGGTAGATGTTATATTTGTTTTAATTATTTATGATGGTATAACAAATATAGAGAAATTAGATACTTGATTGGAGTAATTAGAGATATAGCTTCTCATACAATTATTCATCAACTAATAAAGTGGTGTGCACTCAATTAAAAATGATAAGTCATGTTAGCTTAATAGAATGCTTACGTAAGTACTTGTATAATTACAAAAGAGAGTGTCAATTTAAAAAATTAATTGAAAAAATTATCCTATGGGTTACATGGACGAAAAGGTAAAGAAGTAATATAACTTCTAACGCTAATAAAGGCAAACAATAAAAAATATACAATAAAATTATAACAATCTATAAGTTTGATGATACTTATTGATGAGATATAGATATTATCAAAGTATATTATAGATCAGTACTATCTTATTATCACTAAATTATCTTTTTTAATATTTAATCTTTAAAATAAGCTAATATACTTGTAACAATTATTGAAAAAAATGAATACAAAACAACAAAACCAAAAAGTTAAAATATCAAATCTAAGTACAAGTACAAAATTTAGTGATAATTAGAAAATAATCTCTAAAAAAGTAAGTTATAATAATGATTATTATTAAAACTTAGAAATATTATAACCACTATAAGAAGATAAGGCACATACAACAACAATGTTAAAAATTATATCCTAAATTATTTCTAAAAATGTTTAAATACTTATTATAACGAAGACTAAAAAGGTGTTTGAAACTCCACTTCAAGTTGATAAAAGCTTATCTTTTATAATGAGTCTAAAAGACATTTCTCTCAAAATAAAAAAAAGAAAAAAATTCTCCACCAATAGGACTCAAGTGATAAAAGAGATTATCAGTGCTATCATTAACACTAAAAGTGAAAAGAACCTAATATCAAAAAGTTTTGTAAACTAGTTAAACTTAATTACTACACCACATCCAAAATACTATTCTTGAAGATGGATTCATTAAAGACTATATTAATGAGGTTATCTATAAAGTGATACTTTAGATATTTATCAAATTATATTAAAAAATTCATACTTATGGGATCGAGATGTCAACTACTATTAATGAGTACAATGATAATAATTTATGAAAGATGAATAACACTTTCCTTTGACATGAGATAAGAGAGCATTAACAAATGGTATTATTGATGTTGACTAAGTTAAGAGGCTAATGAACACCTGTCAAAGCTATATATTGATAGCAACAAAGTTAAATAAATAACTTGATTGAATTGAAAGAAGTCTCAACCTCTTGAGAACACTCAAGAAGAAAATAAAATTTAATCTTATAAATAATCAATTTATTATTAAAAAAATAAATTTTTTTGAAACTCAAATCACAAAAAGAAGGGAGTTCTGATGAAGAGCTCAATTATAGATTTATTAAATTGACAAAAAATCTAAAAAATTAAAAATAATCAAGAGAGGAGATAAAATGAAAAAAATCATCATTATATTACAAAGTGGTGAGAATCAAGTGCACGTCTTTATGCACGCTACAGTGTACAAGTCATGCACTACACACAAGTCATACACTATGTGTGGATTAGTTAGGCTTGCATGCTGGATGCCCATACAAGATCACCACACATGCGAAGAATGTGTTATGGTAGGTATACCAATTTCATATGATCCACATGATTCATGCATGCAGTATGTAAACTTACCACCTAGGACAATCAGCACACACAAGACAAGACACTTTCTAAGGGTTAGAACAGTACTTCTGCATGTGAATAATGCATATGCATGGTCATTCATAGGTGTCTAATAGCTTATTTTGTTGAATTTGTGACTTTGGTCAAAACCCTCATGTATATTATGGAAATTAAAATATGCATTTTGTCATATAACATTTTATCTAGACCATTATTTAAGTGGGGTAAGAGTGAATGAAGCAATCCCATCTTAGAAAATTCCATCCTCTTATGCAAAACCTCTCTTCCCCTGCTCTCTTTCTTAAGTACTTGTCATTCTCATACTTCAATTTTGTTATTATAACAATTAAAAAAAGATTTGTTATCAAGAGATTGGGAAAAGATCACCTTATAAACAATTATTCAAATAATATTATGGTATGAGTAGAAGAAAAACATGAAATAACTACTTAACCACCTCAAAACTTAAAAAACCTAGTCATTGAGTAACAATTAAGGTTGTATTAAAAACCAAATTAAAAATTATTTGTTTATATATACCCCTTAAGAACACATATGAAGAAGCTATTATAAGTGAATATAATTATTTTTAAATCTATGGAGGTGATTTGTGATTTAGCCTTCAACATTCTTATTATCTTTGCATTCTAACAAAGTGCTTGAGAGAAAGATTATTCAAAAGCTATTTTCAAGTACATCATTCTCTTTCATTTTATTTTTCTAATTGGTAACATCATTTCATACTTCCATTACATTTAATGTGTCACTTGCAATTGATAAAAGTTATAAGTTATCTTTTAAATCTTTTGTTGTAAAGTTGTTATATTTGCTTCTTATCATTCATTATTTAACTCATTTGAGTCATTGTAGCTATTGTCTTATTTAGGCCTTTTATTGATCCCATATGAATCATTTTGTATAGGAATTAACTTACTAATAGTTTAATAAAAGATGATTAGTAGAGTAAGCTATTAGAGTGAGAGTGGATGTATATTCAAATTTTGATCAAGGAACCTAAAGACTTGATATATTCTTTTTATTACAACATTTTTAATGTAATTTATTTTAAAAATAATTACAAGTTCTCATTAAAAATCACAATTAACAATCTCTTGTAACTTGTCCATTAAAAATAATTACAAGTTCTCATTAAAAATCACAATTAACAATCTCTTGTAACTTGGCCATTCTTACATAATATGCATACCATCTATAAGCACTAACAAAATGTACATGAGACCTAACTACAGTGGATTAGCCCTTTATATACAATGTGTGAATGATGGACAACAAGTTACATTGCCCTCAATCAAAACCAATTATTGTCCAATTCGGAGCTAACTTTAAATGGTAATCAATACAATCCTTGACCACTCTATGAAAGGGAAATCATAAGTGAAACCTATACTTATGACTTTTTCTCTTACAGAAATAGATTCATAGCTTCACTTCTTTCTTTGCACTAACTTTCTAGAACCTTTGGATGCAGCTTCTCCTTAGCACTTGACCTTTTCTTTTGTAGCCTTATCTTAAACCTTTCTCAAGGTTTTTTCTTGACCTTCACTCTTGCATCCTCTTTAAGAAGAGTTGTTTCCAAAGACTTCTCAATTAGTCCATAAGGTAATATATATTTAACTTCGAGAGGAAAAAATATTATTTATTCCTTTCTCTAATATAAAAGTTATAATGAACTAATAAAACTATCATTAGTTTTACTCTTCACAAATTTTATAAATACCAAATGACTTTTAAAAATTTGAAACCACATATTAATAAATTTCTCATGTGGGATTCTCTTGAAGGTATTTCTATATTTTGAGATACTTTCAACTTGATGCATACTTCAAAATGCATAAAAAAAATTAGCAATTTTTTAAAATAATTTTTTACACAACAAATACTAATATCATATACTCTAATGTGTATGTATATATATATATATATATCATATTTAAATATTTAGAGAGTTACAGACCATATCTCTTCTTTTCAAACTAATGAGCAACAATTTATAACATAGCATAACAAAACTCGTAATAAAACAAGTCTTTCATTTGTCTTATTTAGGTAAGTGGGTTTGTTGTTAATTGGAGAATGTATCTAAGAAACTCATGATAAAGTAATCAGTCTTCATATCAACCAATATATTAATTCTAAGTAGATGACTGTTGTCTTTTGTATATAACTTGTTGAGTTCAGTGAAATTAATACACTTTCACCATGTCTCACTACTTTTCCTAATTAAGATAATATTCAATGATTAGTTGGGGTGTTAGATATATCAAATGATTATTTGTTGCAGTTGATCCTATCATCTAGATGGCGACTTGTTTCTCAATGTAAAATATATTATCCTTTTACATAATTGGTTGAGTTCTTAACATAGCATTCAATAAATGTTGAGTAACTCATCTGTCAATTCTAAACATGACATTACACGCAATAAAAACGTATAAAAAAACCTTTCATGTGGGTCATCCACTTGGTTCCAACATTCATCATTAACACAACTAGTTATTACATAAAATTTTATATCATGATATAGATTGTAAGTTATGGTATGGGTCATTTACCTCCATCTCACTTTTCTTTGATTTATTGAATTTTGGATAATGATTGCCAGCTCACTCTCACCTCAATCAATAGAGTTTTGGATATCGAGATCTCCTTATCGGGCATGCTCAGAGCTACCATATTCAAGTAGCATTTGTGAGCTTCCTTTAGATCACAATAGAGTACCACAAGTATCATGGTTGTCAAAAGCATCAAACAAAGAGACCATTAAAATGTCATGGGATTTGGGGAGTTGTGCTGACAAAATTTGATCTGAATGACAAAAAAAGATGATAAATAATTAGGTCAATTGTTGATATTAAATCACAATTAAATAACCAAAAATTATTATTTTTAAATACATTCTTAATATACGATTTTTTAAGCTCAAAACAAATTTTAGATTATAATAAAATAATATGAAAAGGCGTCCAAAATCATTTTCATAACTAACTAAACAAAACTTTTTTGAAAATACTTTTCCAAAATATTTTAAGTAACGATCATCGTTCTTTAGAAGATTTTTTATATGCCTTCTTTTTCACGTTTTAACTTTTTGATCGCATTTGTCAAACGCGCCACTCATCCAACAAACTCGTTCCATTGCCTGTAGTTGGTCGCCAAGTCTCACACTGCAAATATTTCAAAGCCAACCGCGTTATCTTGACCCCTGCTTGCTTTTATTATTTTGTATAATTAACAAATATTTTATAACTAAGTGAATTGTGAGTTTGGTAGCTATAAATAAAATTGAAATTTGAAAAATAAATAAGGTGCATGAAGTAAATTTAATCCTTTAATTTATAAGAAAAGAATAAAATACGAGAATAAATAATATTGAATAACTTTCTTATATTTAAAATTTAAAAATATTAACGAGTCCCAATTATACGAAGGAGGGTGTTTTATTGGCATCTATTTCTCAAAGCAATTTTTTTTTCTTTTGAGTCTGCAAAATAAAAAAAAATAATCAAATAATTCTCATAATTTTCTTTACATAAAATTATTTTTCAAAGATTTTTTTTAAAATAGTTTTGTAAAGATTTATGTTTTCAACAGAACTGAGGTCGTGATACCTAAAGGTAGTCAAATTGATTCGAATTTTCAAATCGAGATCCCTAGAAGCACTTTTTTCAATTAAAAAAAATCAACTCTTGAAAACATTTTCTTGATTTCAATTAAAAAAACATTATTTTCTATGGGCTACGAAAAGTTGGTTTAAAATTTTTTATCAATTTGAATAAATTTACTTTAAATTTAGAAGCTTTTAGGCGTGTTGTCATTATATTAACCACGTCCCACAACTACTTTGAGTTCAATTGACCACAACATGTACAAAGTGAATTCTTAACATCATATAATAAACCACGTAGCATGAAGCTTTGGTTCACCTTGAATAAATTTATGCATGAATTTTTTTTTGTTACCATTTTGATACTAAAATTTATTTTGTTATTTAAGGTCTAATCAAACCCCAATTATATTGAATATCTATTTATCTTATGACACCACCAAACTATCAAACCATTAAAGAACATATATGAAATATCCATAAGAGATTATGCCACATCGAAGAAATATTTTGGCTTTATTCGTGATGAGAAAGAAAGTAAACTTTCAGCGTTATTTGAGTTTTATGAGCTATGTATATGATGCAAACTTTTCTATTCAATGTTTTAGGATTAACATTTTTCTATTACTTATATGCATATGTTAGCATGCAATATAAACAGTCTTAAGAAATAACATTATTGACTTGATTTCCTCGCATCCATTACTTGTTTATGTCTTCATAGTCATATGTTATTGTTTTAATGATGGTCTTTTTATATAGATCTCACACAAGTGTTTTGTACATTTTTCTTATGGTGATAATAATGAAGTTTTGGTCATCGGTTTCAATGGTATCATTAGAGGCCAAAATGGTTGCAAAATGTTTTTCTTATTACCATTATTTTGTGAGTATGTTTATGTTAGATACTCAAAAATGTCTTCAATGGTTTGTCTTCTCTTTCTTTTTACTTATCTCTACAATCTTCAAAATTGTTATATGTGTGTTGCCATTACTTTTGACATTAAAAAGCCTGTAGTTATTACCTCATGTAATTAGGAACTAAAATGCAACCTTAAGTTTCTATCGTTATCTCAAAGCCACTAGAAATAGTTTTATCATAGCATTCTAGTAAATATGTTACAACCCCCTATTAATATCTATACTGCCATTAACTATGAAATTCAACTTCTTCTTGCCCTACACAATGTAAGATATCATCTCTCGAGTTCATTCTAAACCAATTAGAGCCTCCTTAAAGCTCTCCACTTACATTATATACTATAGTTATGCTTCACAAGAAAGGATTCAACAAATATATATCTATGCATATGTAATTATCAACAAGTTTCTTGCTCACATTTTTAGTGATCGTCCTATATCTCCACATGTTAAGAATAAGATTTTGTTTATGCCTTCTCTTTGGTTTAGCAAAAAATATATATGGTTTTCATACTTGTGACTTCTTCTATCTCACATGAGTTACCTCATGCAGCAATTTTGGGATAGCCTCCTAATAAGTTATTAGAGTTGATATTAATTTTACATCTTAACCATCATGAATCATTAGAATGACACAAAAGTTCTTTTAACATCTTTTATCATACATGGTCTCATTAAAGTCACCACCATACTTTGAGTAATAGTTACATTAGCATGTAGCACCATTTGAGCATTCTACACATATGAGCTCAATCTATGCATTCAACCATTAGAGTTATTAGATAATAGCATATCTTAGGATTTGATTCTACCACTCTTATCGACATAGGTCATATAAACCTTTCTTATTTGATTCCCATATGCATTGCTTTCGATGTGGGAAGCTTAGATGGAAGGTCCATTGGAATAAAAAGAACTTGTAATTCTCCTTTAGAAGGTAGAATAGGTTTGGTTACTCAAGCAAACTATTATTATTGGTTTGCCATGGACTTATTTAAGTAGGTGGATTATTACCTTTCAGTACAAGATCCAATGGTTAATTATCTTCTCAAGAAAGATGTTCTTATTTAGGGAAAAAAGTTTATTTGAAATTGCATGGATTAAAAGAAAATAAAAGTTTTAATAGCCTTTCTTTTCATTTTTATTTCTAAAGAATATTTATTATGTGTTTATAATATAAGGAGAATAAGTTGGTGGATAGTGATACATTCTATCAAATCATCTGATTTCATCATTTCAAATGTATTATGGACCTTTATTTAAAGGATTATAAGGCATTTCTTTGGAAACATAAAGAACTTCTATGAGAATTATGGGATCTCTTCTCTAAGACATCTTATATAACTAGAGGTGTACATGATGAATGAATAAGAAATTAATGGATTCTAAATTTAATACATCAATTTATTTAGAAGTGTATTCTATAGGATTCGTCTTATATGAGTTTGGTTGGCTTTTTATTATGAGTATGATTTCTTGCCTTAATTTGATACTTATTAAATATTTATCTTATAAGTTGGTTAGAGTGAAGTGTATTTTAGTTTAAAGCCAATTGAGTAGTAACAAAGGACTTTACCAATAGAAGTTTGTTTAGTTAAGGGTACTTTAATCCCAACTTGGTTCAATAGTTGTAAGATTATAAACCCTTACAAGTATGATTTTGGGAAGGGAATTTTTGTTATAAACTAGATTAGTAATTACAAGGGCTCTATTCAATAGAATTTGGTATAAGTTTAGGTAATTTGAGTGTGACTACTCAAATTATCCATAAAGATGTAACCTCCAAACCTATACCTAGTCACCCCACACAAAGTGCTAGTGTTTATTAAATAGTATCACATTATTATTATATTGTTAGAGAAGAATGCAAATTTGATCATTTAGAGATTATGTCTCATTTTTAGACCATTTAGTCTGATAGTAGAAGTGCTTTTTATAAGTAATTATTTAACCAAATTAAATGCAATGCACATAATTGAATGTGAGAAATTAGTTTTAAATTACACATGTAATCCATTCACACACATACTAGTTTGATTGCTTATAAAAATAATAAAAGTTATGGAATCTTTAAGAAAAACTTTGTTGCAACTCAAGGAGGAGATTTGAAGTAAAAGAGGAGAAAAAAGAAAGGCTATAACAAAGGAATAGAGTAACAGTCACTTAAGAAAAAGATAAGCATTCAAGTAACTTGTTGAAAAATTCTTTTCAATTTTAAGCATAGTTGCACTCAAGTTGTAGCAAAAAATTTGATGAAAATAGTTTTGATGCAATATGATGTGAGTTGGAAGTGTTTTGAAGTAAAACTAAAAAGATTGCATGAAAGAATCAATTCTTGCATGTAACATACAACACTATCATATAGTACGATAAAGTAAAAGCCCAACTAAAATATTAATCTTAAGGGTACAATTATGGATCATATAGAACTTCTTGAATAGATCATTCTAGGATGATTCAATGTTTATGCAAGTACGAAGAGCATTGTTACTGTTACATAGATAGGTTAATCTTACAAGATAATATAAGTATCATATTGTATGATTTATGTAAGATCAAACAAAATTGACTAACTCTCTAGCAAATTATATAGTATGATGTTATGCCATATAGGTATGATCAATGGATGACACCAATAGTCGATGAGAGTAGGAAATAAAATAAAATAAAGTAAAATTAAATTAAATCAAGAGTCATACAATACAACAATATGGATCATACTAGATGATCATAAGAAATATGATAAAATAGAATGAGATCATATGGGGATATATAATATGACATGGTGTATCATCTTACACAATAATCTTATAGACATGCTGATCAAACAAGATGAACAAGTTCAGTAATAGAAAAAATATTGGGTCATATAATATGAAAAATAGATTGTCATCATATGATTTATAATTAAAAATAATTTGTTATACAACTAAAAGTGTTGCATAATACTAGAATTGTACAAGTACAATATCATATATATTTCTTATTTTTATATGATCATACAACATGATTAAGGAATCATACCCATATGCTTTTGGATAGTAACTTGAGGGTCTAGTAGGGATTAATAGGAGTTTAACTACTTATTAAGCATATCACATATAGGATATATGTCAACCCTTGTATATACATGGCATTATGAAAAATTAAGAAAAGATTATGGTTGGAAAAGAAAATCAATTCTCAGATTTAGGTAGGCACACAAGATAACTATGATGTAAATATACTTATAAACTATGTTTTTTATTAAGTATTAATGACATTCTTTCATGTTATACAAATAGTATGTTTCTTTTTAGATATTTTATAAATATGTTATCTCTTTATGGCATTACATGATAAGGTAACTAACATGCAATATAATGGAAACTTTTATAAGTTAATGAATAAAAAAATAAATGAGAATGTGAATATATGACATGCCTAATTATTAAATAAAAAAATATAACAACTTATTGGTATACCCTTAAATATATTAATATTAAAAGTTCTTTGACAATATTATGTCCACACATGTAACTATTATATATCGTATAGTGAGAGGACTACTTAAGAGTAGAATCTGCCATCTATTCCTACATTATCCTACTACACAAAGTGAGGATGGCCCAAAACTAGGATAGCTTTGAACTAAGATAGCCTATTTATATTTACATGGTTCTACTATATTAGATAATGATGTCTTAAGGCTAGGATAATCTATCTATATCTATATTATTTAACTATACAAGCAAAGATAGGCCAGAGCTAGATAAGTCATCTATTTCAACATAGTACTACTATACATGGCAAAGATAGCCTAAAGCTAGGATATCTCATCTATAGTTGCATAATTCAATTATATAGGATGAGAATAGCCAAGGCTAGAAAAGCCTATTTATATCTACATATATAAGGAGAGGATAGCCTAAGGTTAGGATAACCCAGCTATATCAACATGGCTCTACTATATATCATATAATGTAAGGACAACCTAAGGTTAGGATAGCCCATTAATAACTACATAATTCTATCATAAATGTTTAAGGTAAAGTATCCATATACAGATACAAGGTATGCACAACCTTAGGAGTGAGGATACTCTTACGAGATCTTATGATTCTAGTTCTAGAGGATATTGATTTTTAATAAAAGATTATAAGCTACATAAAAGAATTGAGATAGAAGTGAGAACATAATAGTTTTTCTTATAATATATAATGAATGGAAATAATATGATAAAAGAATATACATGTGCATATTTATATTTTTTATTAGATTTATTGATTTACTTGTACAATGGTTTATTTAATGAAGATATTATTATTTCTTTTTTATTATAATATGATTTTTATATATTATTATCTTATTAGTTATCTATTAAGTATTTTAGAGTTTCATTAATATATATATCATAAATAATACATCCACTACACTAAAAGTTAAGAACTTTGATTCTATGGGTGAGGATTATTCTAATTAGCTAGCACAAAGGTTAGTTTGTTATGTTTTCTATTTTATGTGTATATTTATAGGCTTGGCACACAACTTATGGTTTGGATAATTTATTTTAGTATCAATGGCTAGATTATTTATCTATATTGATCTTTTATTTAATCTATGAAGCAAAGGCTGTTTGTTGCTCTTATTTATTTCAAATGTGTATAAACTTTAATTTTTGTTATGTTAAAGTAGATGGTGAGGTGGAGTCTTAGCAAGTTAGTATTAGAGCTTTGGTTTAAGATTAAGTGGGATATGTGAGTGAAGATACCGACATAACAAATGCACCTACATTATTTAGCTTAATTATAAGTGATCTCATATAGAAAGTTTATTAACATTATAGAGTTTAAATTAAGTTAAAATTATGGATAGAAAAACAACTATTAATAAGGACATAGAAAAAGAAATACACAACAACAAATAGATCATTTTGGTATTATCAATAATGGGAAAGATAAGAGAAGGAAAAAGGCATGGCTAGGGTTAAGAAATATAGGCATATCACCATTGTCATTAAATAAGATGGGATTAATATGAAATTAACAAACAATTTGAGGGAGACAAACTAGCTTCAAAGCTAGAGAATTTGGTATTGGGGTAAATTTATTTTGTGGCATTTGGAAAATTATGACACATGATCAAAATAGTAAAATGTTTGATATGGAAAGAATTAGGACATATTGTCAAAGTATGTCCTAAAGCAAAAGATTTCAAAATACCTCTTATAACTCATGATCGAAAAGAATTTAGTGACCAATAGATTAGCATAGATCCCATGGAATCAGTAGATGTGTTAAATGTGGTATATGAAACCAAGGGGATTGTAAACAAAAATTTATCAAAATGTTAAGATGCTTCTTTCGTAAGGAATTAAAATGTATTATAAAAGGATATCCTAAACTTTAGGAACTAAAAGCTTCTTATAAAGCCATGGAAGTGGACTCAATATTACAAGTTGTAGAGGTTAACAAAGGAAAGATAGTAGATCACAATGAAGGACTTAAGCCAAAATAGTAAATAAGATATTTTGTCTTAAGAAAATCAATTACATTGCTAACAAGTGTCCTAATCTCTTGAAACTCAAAGCAAGAGGAAGGTCTTTAGAAATTGAAAAAAAAAAGATACATCTACATAGTTGAATAAAGGAGCAGGTGTTAGAGAAAAAACATAATATTTTAATAAATTTTTATCCATTTGATACTAAAGATGTTCTATAGCCAAAGAATAACATAGATACATGATATTTTTATATTTTATCCTTTTATTAAATTATAAAATCAAAGTAAAATTTATTATTTTACACAATGTGGTTATTGGATTTAAGTTTTACATTTTGGAAATAAATTTGTTTAACAATTAGGACAATAAAAAAATGTTTATTCTAAAAGAAAATTATTAAAGTAATGATTTATAATAGAGGAGAGGACAAGAAGTAAGATTGTAAAAATAAGAAATAAAAATTGTGAAATGATTACTAAAAATAGATATTTATAATGAAATTATTTTTTTATTTTTTTAAATATCATTTTATTATTATAGAAATTTGTTAAACATTGAAATAATACACTTGATTAACCAAAGAAAAGTTTTGAAGTTAAAGAATAAAAGGTGAATTTGGTCTTAGATGATTAAGAAATATACATGGCATTATATGTATGCTTCAAATCCTCTCTATGTTTTAAAAAGATAGAATGTATTTAAAGTTACTTGATGGTTGGTGTAGATATGATATTTCAATAACCAAGGTTTTTCTAACTTTTAGGACAAAAGTTCTACAAAATAAGAAAATTATAAAAACCATAATTTTATAGCCAAAGTATTTTAAATTTACAAACAAAATTTCTATAAGGATCGAATATTATAGTATCCCTTGATTTCCAACCAAAATCAAAAACATAAATCCTAGAATCATGCTAAGAGGATTATAAAAAGGTATGATTAAAATAAATCAAGTTAATTTTTTAGAAAATATTATTTATACATAAAAATATTCAAATAATAGTATATTGAAAAGATATCAACACCCTCAATCTTAATTAAAATATTATTTGAGTGTGTCAATACAAAAAACTCATCCAAACAAATTCAATGACAATGAGTTTGTAATTTTTTGAGACCTAAAGAATTATTGATAAATTTTTAAATATGTGAGCATAATTGTAATTATCAAATGGTTAGTCAATATAGATTTGAGAATTTTGTCTTAGGTAAAATTTGATTAGTGGAGGATAAATTTTCAAATATGTGAATGTTAGATGAGTCATGGTAGATTTATAATTTCCAAAGTTTCTACATAAGACAAATCGATTGATGGAATATATATTTTTAATTAATGTTGTATTGGAGAGTCATAATGTAAATGTGATCATTTAAAATTTTCATTGACTTTTGAAGCCATTTGACATAGTGGTAGAGGTTTCGATGGCAATTATTTAATTGAATTAAATACTACACAAATAATTGAATGCAATAAATTAATTTTAATTCATATGCGTATGATTTTGAATGCTTATAAAGTAGATGTTGTGGAATCTCTGGGAAAAGCTTTGTTATAACTCAAGGTGAAGATTGGAAGTAAGAGGAGGAGGAAAATAAGGCTACAACAAAGAAATGGAGTAGTAGTCACCTAAGAAAAAAGGTAAGCATTTAAGTAATTCTTTGATAAATTCCTTTCAATTTTAAGCATGGTTACTCTTGGGTTTAAGTAAGAAATGAATTTAAAATAATTTAGATGCATTATGAAATGAGTTGGGAATGTTTTGAAGTGAAACCGAGAGGGCTTAGTGAAAGAATCAATTGTTTCTTGTTTCATACAACACTAGCATACAATACGATAAGTTGAAAAAGTGACACAAATATGAATTGTAAGGTTATGATAATGGGTTATACAGGGTTATTGAATAAATTATATTAGGTGAATCCATAGATGTATTAGTACAAATAACACTATTATTATTACACATATAGGTTTATCATACAAGTTGATATAGGTATCAAAGTATAAAATCTATGTGAGATTAAAAAAAATTAACTATCTTAAGGGTGAAAATAATTAGAAAAATAATTTGGGATGATGCTTTATCGTATCAGTATGATTAATGGATGGCATCGATAATCAGTGGGTTAAGGAAATAAAATAAAAAAAGCAAAATAAATTAATCAAGAGTTGTGTAGTATGATGATATAGATTGTATTAGATGATCATAAAGAATATGATAAATCAAAATGGGATTGTATTGAGATGTACAATATAATATGTATATCGTATTATACGACAAAAATTACAGGACATGAAGATTGGATAAGACAAATATGTTAAATAGTCGAAAACTTATTGGATTGTATGGTACAATAAGTGCATTTTACCTATACAAATTATGATAAAAAGAATTTTATATGGCCAAACGCACTATACCATACTAGGATCATATAGATAAGGCATGGTGTAGATTTCTTATTTCTATATGATCGTATGGTATGACTAGGGAATCGTACCAATATAGCTATGGGCAAAAACTTTAATTGTCTAAAAGGAACTAATAAGAGTTTAATTTCTTATTAAGCATATCACATATAAGATATATGTTAACCATTGCATATACATGGCATTGTAAGAAATCAAGAAAGATTGTAGTTGAAAAAAGAAGTTAACTCCTAGATTCAAGTGATACACTAAGTAACTATGATATAAATATATTAATAAACTATGTTTTGTATTATTTATCAAATAACATTTTTTTCATGTTATTCAATTAACATGCTCCTTATCAGACATTTTATAAATATATTATTCCTTTATTACATTATATAATAAGGTATAGACATGCAACATAATAGGAAATTCTATAAGTTAATGGATAAGAAAAGCTAGAAAGTGAATATATGGCATGCTTAGTTATCAAATAGAAAAACACAATATGCACACCTTCCATCTATGACCAAACTCAATTTTTTACCATTGTAGGTCATAAAAGTGCTAAAGATGTTCTTTCTTTTCCAATCTTTATTTTTTTCTCTAAACATAAATAGGAATTCCATAACACCTACATGCTTTCCTTCTTCTTCACACCACTCAAGTTAATAATTATTCTCTTCTTCAATGTTCAGGACAACCTTATATTGATACCTCTTACAATCGAGTTGTTTGCATCTATGATAGTACTTAACATAAATCAAAGGGTGATTCCAAGGCTAATAATCTAAGTATAAGATGAAGAAGAAGATAAATCATGCCCAATTATAGTCACTTGTGTCTCATTAGTTAACTCGCAAACTTTAAATCTATCATTAATTGGTACTAACTTCCTAAATCTTTCCATTAATTGGGCCAAATTACTTGCCTCTTTTAAGGGCTAAGGATCATGTAACCCTACCTCTTCCTAATTTCTAACCTAAGGCCTAAGCTAAATCGATTGGCTAACTACCAGTCTAAATCAAGACAAACTGTTCTAGTCGTTTGTCCTCAAAATATCTAAGAACTCCACAACACTAGGGCTTACCTATATTATTGTCCATGTAACATTTCTTGTGTTATCTAAGACAATACTAAAGTCTCAATATCTTTTTCATTTCTTGCTAGATAAGGCTCTCTTATGTGTTCCTTGATTAAGGTATAAGTTCAAAATATTTTTACATGACATTAATTTTAGTCTGACAAAAGTACCTTGTTGGTAATCATCATACCTATATTAGACAAAACAATTCTCTATTTGGGTCAACTAATCAAAAAATTTGTTAGAATGATGAATACCATCAAATGTTATTACTCTGTCATAACCTTTTTGTGAGCCTTATATGGCCAACTATATGGTTTTTAGATGTGTGTGATTATCAATCTACGAAGTTTCATCAAGAAGCGGTGGGGGTTGGGCTCTTATTTGTGTCATCCATCACTTCACTAAAGTAGGTATATAAGCTATTTAGGGTTGGCATTAATCTTATCTAATCAAACAAGTTTTCTAATATATAATGTGGTGTGTTAATCTTATTTTTAAAAAATTTTAAGTTCTCAACTTGGTTTTGCTTTAGTGATATTATGAAACATTTAAGATATCAAAATAATTTACAAAAAAATTAATTGTATGAAACTATTTAATATTTGATATTAATTTATTTTTTAAATTAAAATAAATTAATCAAAATAATGATAAAAGTAAATATGTAGAAAGCACGTAATTTTTTATCAAGAAATGTAGTTATGAATAGTACAGGACAACTTAAATTATCTAAAAGTAATCAAAGAGCTCACAACATTAATGAAATTTATGATCCTAAACTTGTAGTTTGAACTCTAGGTGTGCAAAGTTTGAACATGGGAATCACACTTTTGATTATCTCTTAAAGAGTTGTGGAAAAGCTATGTTAAATTTCAAGCAAACTAATTGGTACTTATACATGTACTTGCACATTGATATGAGTTAGAACTAATCGTGCTATGCTACTCTCCATATAAATTAAAGTTATATGAAAGAAAATTATAATTTATTTTAATAGTTTGTTGTGTCCTTTTTAGCAACTCTCCTAATTTATAACTTCTTCAACTTTTGAACTCTTACAAAGATCTTTTCTAATGCAAAAATCTTGAGTTGTTGGATCATGATCTAAATATGTAGACATTTATCTAATTTGAATAAACATCTGTAACATATGCATGTGGATGTATGTGCATGTATGAATCCAATTCTATGATAATCATGATGTAATATTTTTTATTTTATATTTTCCATCAATACAATTACCATGTAGTCCAACTTTTAAAAAAAAAAATCTATAAAACAAACCAACGTTTCCGCTCTGTAGATTTATTTCGTAAATCGTATCCCTTAGCCAAGACCAAAGTCGGGTTTCCATTCTCCTCAACCCATGAGACACTCCCCTTTCGAGTTGATTGAACAAGTCGGCAGCTACGGCTGATTTCCTCCACCATCAACGAATTTGTTGTGTCCTCCGCCGCCGTTGCTCGGCCCTGACGGCAACCTTACCATCCACAGCGCCATCGCCCTGCTCGTCTTCTCATATGCTTCATTCAGCCCCACGGCGCCATCCATTACACCGGCCTCCCCTGAATTTGGTCGCATGGCCGACGCGCTCCACGAGGGCACCGCAAGCGCCACGGCGAGCAGGAGGACGAGCAAAAGCACTCCAAAGTTGTGCGAGGTCTTGCCCATTTTCTGCTAGAAATTGAGCCTTGATATGTTGAGTAGTTAGAGAAGAGGGAAAGGAAAGGCCAATGAGAAGGGGGCCTTATGGAAATTAATGTTAGATTTCTTGCAGGTTAAGTTGGTTGAAGTCGTCGTCTTTGTGGAATAAGGAAATTTTTAAAAAGAAGGTAACTAAAAACTAATTAAGTTAATTGCATAACTTATTATTTTTTTAAAAAAAATAAAACAATTCTTCATTATTGTAGTTGTGTTGACTAGTGGAACTAAACGTAATCCATTGACATTCCAATATAATCACACTAATAATATAAGTGATATATCACCATAGTTCATCATAATATCTTCTAATAAGAAGCACTTATAAAATAACATCAACTCCATTCTTTACTCATCTCTATATAGGCATAACCTATGATATAGGTATTGAAATAGGTCTAGACAAAGCTCCATAAATAAATTATTATGTTAATAAGTAATAGTTTAATTTATTTCCTTTTTCATGCTTATTCAAACCTTAGCTTGTCAAATCTTTTTCAAACTTATTTAAACACAATAAATAATAGTTTATATGTCAAACCTTAGCATGTGGTTCAATGCACAAGCATTTAGCTCTTGATCTCTAGGCCATCCTATGAATAGTTTAATGATAATGCAATTATCTTATTTATGATCTAATATTTTTTCTTAAGTATTTTCATATCAAACTTCTTAAGTTTGTTTGATAAAGTACTTGGAAAGCATTAATCTATAACTTAATTTTCTTATTAGTCATATGTTGATGATACCATAATTGGCCTAGATAAGAAAACTGAGCAATATTTATAAAACAATTTGGACGATATAATTATCATCCAAGCCTATGTCATGGGCTCTTATTTATGTTTTTTTAACTTTTGAACCTATAGCAATAATCATAAGGCACTAAGAACTTGGTAGGTGATACCATGACTATGTGAAATTTATATTAAATTTTTTTTAAAAATATTGCAACATTTCTGATGCCTAAAACTTATAGTTAATTGAATTTGACATGATTAGGATTATCATGCAATTATACCTATTGTATACTTTCTTTAAGAAATCCTAGCAAATCTAAATTAATTTTATGCCTTAAATAATATCTTGCTTTAATAAAAGATTAGGAGATATTGTCTTTGAAGCTTACACAAGTGATCATGTATACTAAAGTTTACTACATTCATAAAAAAATGTCTTATTTTTTAGGAATATAAAATCCTTAGAATGAATTTTTCAATTTCCATAGAAATTAAACCAATAGTATGTATTAGTGCTTGGGCATGCTTTATACTAAACCCTCTACATGCATTATGTCATGCGCTTAGATTTGCCCTTGTTGGGTTTGTCATGGGTGCTTACCTACTACATGATTTTGTACGCTCAAAATCTAAATGACTATACACAATAAATCGACGTTGACTTACTAAATGTTAAATTCATATAAAATGTGATAGCTAGTTCACTAAAATTGAAAATTTTTTTTGTAGAAGTTATAGTGCCTTTGTGGGAGTTTTAGAGTCATTAAAAGGGATCAAATTGCCTATAAAAATACTTCTAAATATCAAGAAAATACAACTGAATATTTAGAAAACATTTAAGAGCATTTACACTTGAAGATCAATATAAAAGTTGGAGATTCATAGCAAAGTGCTAAGTTTAATTTGGGAAACCATTATACTCATCATATCTCATCTTCTATTAAGGTCCTTCATAAATGCTAAGTGCAACTATCCTTTTTAAGCATATTCATAATGATTTAATTTGCCTTGTAAATTATTTGATTAGTTATTAAAATTTTGTATCTTAAGCTTTTATTCATGTTTTTAGTACCCTATTAAGCTATTATATTTACTCCATGATTTTTTTCACTTGATATTTCTACAAACTTTTGTAAGATTTTTTACTCTATTGTTGTAAGCACTTTTTGTTCACTAAATTATAAGATTATTTGTCATGATGATTATAAGTTCTTTTCTTTGGTTGTACATCACGAGTTTGATAAATATAAAATCATTGTATTATTATTAGTAATATTGTTTCTTAAATATATTTTAAATCATAAATCAAAAAAGTATTACTTAATTATAGAATTTGATGAAATAATTTAAGAAATTCATATATAAAGACATGCCAAGGAGTATAGGTAACTTTGCTCAAGGTTGGCTCAAGTTTTAGATTTTAGAGCTAATTAGCTTTCTTCTTATGAGATGTAGTTAAACTACTTGAAGACCTTCATCTACACATTATCTATGATTAGATTATCAACCCTTTATTTAAAAATTTATATGACATAATTAGGATTGCATTACATGAATTCATTTGATCAAAACATTTTGGTGTTTTGATCACTAAAACTATATTTGTGTTTTATTAAATATCACTTCATGTTATTTTAAATTTAACTCAAGTCTTAGTTTAAAAACTTTAGCTTGAAACGTGTTAATTCTAGCCATGCTCTTCATTACCTATTAGTTGTACAATTTGATGATCAATATCATGGATGATCTTTATTCAAACTTATATTTGCATATGGACATGAATTTGTGTCGACATTGTATAGGTACAATGTATCCATTATACAGGCACGATCACTACTGGATTAAGGTTGTGTGTGCAAAGTTGGTAATACAAGGGAGCATTGTACAAACATTCTTTATTATATTTGGTTCAACAAGCACTATACATCATATAGTATGAAGTTTCAATGTCATAATTATATGTTTGAGTGAAATATCTTATAAACATACTTATAATGCATATTGTGCAATTACTATAGTTACTAATTTGCATATCATACAAGTATAAAGTATTTGTGTCAATTTTAAGTTCATTGATAAATATTCTTACTGCATCATATGAATATTATATTTGTATCATATGAGTATGTGAATCAATATATAAAATTTTTTCATATATAGAAACATTGATTTATTACACTTATATGTTCATTATTAAACATAAAAGCATAAACTTGACATTATACAAATATGATAATAATATTAAAAGAGCATGTACATCACTTAGTATATGTTATACGTTATACTAAGATAATATATGTGTCAGACTTGCATGTTGATCTACTTCATATCACTTATTGTCGTGCTAATATGATAAGGTTTATCATGTATACAACTAACTTAACTTATTAATATATTGATTATATAAAGATTCATAGTTTATTATCATAATGTACAACATTTTTTAAAAAGCTTGATTTTGTGAAAATATATTTCATATGATTACGATCTATTTTCAAACTAGTGTGATCAATCTAACATAGAAGAATTAGCTCATGGCTTAGTTAAATTTTGGACTACTTTTTGTCATACTAGTATAATATTGATGTTCTACTAATATGATACATACTTATCTTAACATATGTTTTAAAGACTTAGTCATTTATTAGATGTGAGCTTCTCATATAATATATTATATTATGTTAAATTATATTATATAATATTTTTACAAAAGCACAAAATTTTGTCACAGGACTTTTTTCTATTCATATAATAGAATATTATCATTGTACATGTACAATACATTTATGTTAAAAGAAATGACTAGATTAGACAGGTGCATTATTGAGACAATCTAATTTGAATACTTATCTCTATACATCATATTAATGTAATAGTATGATCTAAATTTTGAGAGTGTAACAACTACTTAGAACTTTTTAAGAATGAAATTAAAGCTATTATATCTTCTTTGTTTGTATCTAA
Source organism: Vanilla planifolia (assembly GCA_023846275.1). Lineage (NCBI taxonomy): Eukaryota > Viridiplantae > Streptophyta > Magnoliopsida > Asparagales > Orchidaceae > Vanilla > Vanilla planifolia. The sequence goes on from CM043870.1 coordinate 28,167,668, forward strand.
TGCATTTCTTCATATAAATGAGATAAAAAATAATAAGAGAAAGATGATGCTTCAACTTATAATACCTTGGTTAATCTATTTACTTAATAATATTCTTAACTGACCATTGAAGCACTAGAACTTGTTTATAATATTGTTCATATGTTATTTGTCTCATTTAGTAATTATCACATTTTTCTTAAAGGATTGATGTATAAATTGCTATATAAACTATTTAAAACATTATAAGTCTTGTTATTTTAAATGTCATGATTGTACCAAACATTTGACTTATGTGTTGTCACGTATGGTCATGTGTGGCCCACTCAAGCTAAATGGTGCTACTACTACATGTATAGGTATAGTTGAGTTGCCATTGTAAGCTCGATGTAGTTGTGTTTAATTATGTTGATTTAGTATTGTGATGGTTTTAGGCCAACCTACCAATTAGGCAAAAGATAGTTGTATTAGTTGAAGCCTAGTTGAGTCTATCAGTGGTGGATGTCGACAAAGGTTTTATCAAATTACTTGAAATCATGTGTGTCTCTTATCTTATATGTTCATATTTTTTATTACTTATCTGTATATATTTTAGTTTAATTAATAATTAGCAACAAAATGTTTGAAAAAGGTAAATAATGCTTTTTGAGAATCAAAGTATTTCTTGCATAACATCAATTTGGTTTTAGTAGTGCCTTATTTCTTTTTAAGATTTCTACTTACTATCTAATTAATAGTCAAGTACTTTGAAAGTTAAATTAAGTTAATTAAAATAATATATATTTTATTTAATTGATTTAATTAATAATAAACTTTATATTATTATTATATTAAAATCAAGTTTTATTATTGCAATCATATCTTTGAGATTAAAGTAATCCATTATTTTAGAATAATTAATTATTATTTTAAAAAATTAAATCACACAATTCACCTCCCTTTTATGGATTACCAAGTTCTTTATAGTTGGTATCTAAGAGGGTTAAATAAAGGGAAGCAATTTTGAAGATAAGATCCATCACTTATTTTTTAGTGTATGAATGATGTTTATTCTTGTTGTTTCAATTCACCATCCTTTGTTTGTGGATGAACACTACTCATTTTGGAATTAGTGAGCTCCAAATAATTGATTATTTTATTTTCTAAGTTTATCTTCATCATTTTAGGAGTTGTAGCTCCTTTTTGTCACCTTTATGAGTTTTTGAAAAAAAATCAATAATTAAGTACAAATTCTTAAAAATTATAAAATAATTAAATATTATTTTTATTCATCTCTAATAAAGTTGTAAGCTTTCTCCTTATTTTAATCATTTCTGAAATCATGATTTTTGTTTGATTTAAGCACCTTTAAAATTTAAATCACAAAAATAATTATTTAAATAATCCCTTTTATTTTTAAGATGTTACAAAAAATGGTGTAATGAGTCATTTATGAGATTTAAGTATATTTTTTCTTTAGTTCTACACACTTGCACATGCATTTCTTTTTCAATATTTTTATTATTATTTTATTAATGTTTTTAGATTTAGTGATATTTTGGTCATTGTAGTTTCAATTAATGCACCCTTCATAATTTATTTAAACACTTATTATAAAATAAAAAAAGAATTCATTGTAATTTGAGAATTTTGAAGATTTTTATAAGTGTATATATGCACAAAAGGATTCCTTAGAGAAGATATAGGTAATCTTTTCCCCAACCAAATTGTAATATGACTATCTCACTTAACACCACTATCATGCATGTTGCACCACTATGACTATTGTCGATCTACCCTAACATCACTTAGTTCTTCCTTCCTTTGTTAGCCTCATTCTATCTATTCACCTAGCCACTACCTCCTATATTTCTATAACTTTAACATACCATGGATCTCAACACTTCGATTAGTCAATCTTCTTCTCAAACACCAACTTTGTCTACTCCTTAATTGCTCCTTTATTCCTTCATCCCCCCTCCCATTCCATTTATTTAATTGACCCAAACCTTCCTTATTGCCAACTTCTTGAGCTCTTCCCCTTTGATGCACCTTCATCTCAATTATAAGACTTAGTCATTAGATCACATCATCATGTGATCTATCATCCCCATCCTTTCAGCATTTACGTATGCAACCTGTCATCGCCATGCTTTATCTGTGAACCCCATGCTAATACCCTAGCCACAACTTCCTTTGATCTTGTCAAATGTCAACATAAAATTATATTTTTACATTTTTTATAAATTATTGGTATCAAAGCATCCATATATACTCCATTAAAATTTATTATTAGACTTGAATTTGGTTGCATTCTTCTCAATCATAATTTGATATGAGGATGCATTATGTCACATCCTCTTTCATTAATTTTTAATATTAAAGCTAAGTTTTTGTAGTGTCTTAATATTAGAGCTAGGAGTTATGACAAAAAATGTTTTTTCATGACGAGTATTTACAAAACAAAACTGTGATAGAACTAAAAGAATCAGTGGTCAAATGAGTTTATAAGAAAGATAATCTTAAAATTCTTGAAGTTTATTTTTTTTAGTTAAATTATTTCAATTTAAATATTAATATATTAGATTGTAAATTTATAATCAATAATTATGATACTCATTAGATTTTTCTTACTTGCAAGTACTATAATTAAGGTTAAATAAACTTATTTTAAAACTTAAAACAAGTAAGAAAGTTTTTCACTTTGATTTTTTTAGCTCACATAAATACGACTAACATCAATGCTATAATTGGATTTCTTGAGAAAGTTATTCAATAATTATGTTAGTGCCTTATGATTACTTTTAATCTTTTGTTATTAAAAAATTATAGAATTTTACTACCTATTTTAATATTATCTATATTAACTTATTTTAATATTATAAAAAATAAACATTGATATTAAAATATTTTCTAAGCCATAATACACCCATAGTTTAAACAAAGATATCAAATATCACTAATCATTCTAATTTTTAAATTTCAATGATAGTAAACGAAGACTTTGTTCTATTGAATTATTTTAAAAAATAGTTTTTCATTTTTTTTACCTCAAAAATATTGAAAAATTATCAAACATTTTTTATTGTTTATTTTTCAGATATACAAAAAAATATTTGAACAATACTTGAAAACTTATCAATAAATAATTCCAATTCCAAACACAAGATAAGTCAAGTCCACATGGCTTGCTTGTTAAGTGAAGACAGCCCTATATTTTATGTTCAATCACAAAATCTTTGAAATGAAGATGCTGTTTCACCATTTCAAATATCAATTAAAGGACAATTTTCAGTTTAAATAAAATGCAGGAAAATATATTAAAAAAATGTTTTACATGAGTATTAATAAAAAATATTTGCTAGAATAGAATTTAGATTTTTTTTAAATAGTATTTAATGCTCAAATAACAAGCTCTAAGCATTATCTCTTTTCTTCTTTGATGTAAATTTGACTTGTCATGCCTTCTGGAATTGGAATTATTCATTGACTTCCAAGTCCTCTGATTGAAACTGAATAAAACTATTATTTTCGTAATGTAATTGGAATACTGAAGAAAAAAAAATAAAAAAAAACTTTCAAATATATATTTTTACAATTAAAAAAATAAAAAAGTCAGTTAAAATGGGGTTTTCAAGAATATATTTCTGGACCTTGAAAGAAATAAAATCTGAAAATTATTTGGCAGTTTCTAATATTTTTTAAATGAAACTATAAATTCCTTTTTAAACAATTCAAATTCCTTTTTAAACAATTCAATAGAACAATGTCTTAGATTACTAAAATTAAAATGTAATATTAGAACGATTAGTGACAATTGATATTTTTGTTTAACTTATAGGAATGCATAAATACAAAACTATTTCTTAACTTCTTGAAATAAAATATTAAAAAAGAAAAACAAATGGAAAATGGAAAACTTCTTGAATTTCAATGGATTTCCTTATCATTCATTTAAAATTTAGTTAAAAGAATTAAATAAAAATAAAAATGAACTAAATCATGTTCTGTGTCCTTCCGTACATTTTTTATTAACTATGTTTCATTAATCATCTTTTTTTCATAAAAAAATGTAATATATGATAATTTTAATATCAATACAAATTAATATTAGCCCTGATAGCATAAGAATTATTAGTTTAAATAAATTATTTGAAAATAAGATTTTTGTTTTTTACGTGAAAAAAATTAAGTATTGATAAAAAAGAACTGTTTTTTAAAATCTCAATATTTTTATATTAGAAAAAACATGTTAAAAAATATATTTTAAAATTAGTTTGGTCAATATTGGCTAATTTCCAACTGCAAAGTTTACAAATCTGCCCGAGTTGTCTTGACCTGACTCAGGGCTACTTGATGTCTGTGATTATTTAGGTTTTGTTTTATAGAATAGTCGCAATTCAACGGTAATAATGAATATAGTTCTGAAAATTGCATTAAAAAAATATTAGTTTGGTCAATATTTTTGTTATACAACTATATTTGTTTGTACTAACATCATTTTCTCTATTTGCTCTTTTATATAGATCACCATTTGTTATCTTAGTTGTCTTTACTTTCAATCTAAATTAGTTAAAAAAAACTATCTTTTGATGTTGTAGAAACAAAATCAACAACATTGGCTACAATATTAACTATTTCAGCTTGACATCACATCTAGTTTACTGTTTGAAACTGGTCTTTGTAATGACTTGTTACTTCTATGCTATTATCATTATCGATAGCTAGTTGAGATTTATATACAACAACAATAAATTTCATACTTGAATCTAAGCAACAAAAAGCCACTTAAACTATAAATTTTCATTTAGTTCTCAGGTTAAAAGTTTATTTTATTATTTAAGATCTAATTTAACTACAATAATATATAGTTTCTATTTATTTCAAGGCAACTATTAACCTATTAACCATCAAGTATTTGGAGATATGAATTGTACGTAAGATATTAAGCCATTAAAAAAGTTATTTCAATTTTATTCAAGACAAAAAAATCTTGCAATGATATGTAAGTTTTATGGGTTATGTATATTTTTTAATATCCATATGGATAGTAATTAATTGTAACATCTTAAAAATGATAATTACTTAAATAATTATTCGAAAAAGATTAAAAATAATTGTCATTTAATTTGATAATCGAGTATAATGTAGTTCATAGAAATAGAAGAAAAATTATCATCATCCTCTAAGATATGTAAGTTATTAATTTAAAATTTTAATATGTATCATCAAAGTAACAATTTATTTAAATTTTGTAAAACTAGTGACAATTATTAAAAAGGAGTTATTAGTCCTAAAAGAAGAAAAAATAGTTTTGATTAGTAAAATATAAATTATTATAAAATATTAGAATAATACTTCCTCTAATATGATGTGATTAAAAAATGAATTAAGTTAAAAATAATGAGCCTGCAACATTTGATATTGAAGGAGGCATGGATTAATTGTCAAATGATGTCTAAGAAGAGGAATCTTCATATAAAGAGCAACTCCTCACATGCTTTTACATTAAGAGATATATGATAAGTAGCTCTATATTAATTACAAAGAGAAGATTTGAGCATTATATGTAATATCATAATCTTACGATGTTCGAATACAAAGACCTAAGAGGACAATACTTTAACATAGTAAAATTAAATAATTAATTTTGTTCTAATGTAGTATGCAGTGGTGATGGTGAGTGATACTAATATGGCATTAATGTGAAAGATAATAGCAAAGAGTAAGAAAACTTTATAATCATAGGGGTATATGTTTTTGGTATTTTAGATCTAGCTTTAGGTGGCTGAAGCAAACCCTAAAGTTATGTATTGTACGTAAAGAAGGTAATCGATGCTGATCAATATAAAAATTAGAAAATAATGAAATTAAACCTAGAGATTTAAAGCATAAACTTAAGAAGGTTTTGAAATGACTTATTAAAGGCTTGCATTGCTAGAAATACGACCTCTACTGAGGATTAAAATTAAGTATACTTTGTGGCTAGAAATTATAAGCTAGTTTGATGCAAGCGTGGTCGTGAAGAAATTTAACCCTAGCTTTGATGCCATATAGTTGTCAATATTACAATGAATAAGTAGCAAGTAAAGAATGCTGATAGGTAAATATTGCATGGAAATGATAAAGACAATTAGAAATTGTCTAAGACAATGCTTAAGAAGACAAAGCGACCTATCCTAGTGCACAATGGTGAGGAAAACTCAACCTTAAAAGTATTCTTATGAAGCATGTATGACCATGAATTTAAAACATGCATAGTGGTACTTATATTATGATATAATTAAAAAATTATCATATAATTTTTTTAAAAGTGGAAGAGTATAACTCTCTAGATAAATAAATATTAAAATTTGTCACTCCCATCAAACTTTCTAAGAGATTTAATTTCTGTCACTAACTCAACTCACTTAAAATTATTATATATAATTTGTTACTTAATTAAATTAAGTATGCAAAAAAAATTATTTTTGGTTACTCATAGAGAAGATAAAAAAATATGCATAGATGTTTCCACAATATTTCTTAAATTCTTAAAATAAAGGTCATAAGTCACTTCAATTTTTTTAAGCTATTTTCCTTGTATTCTTGATTTTCCTCCTACTAGTAGGGAAAAACCCTTTGTTGTCAAAATTTAAAGATATTCTTTTGAAGGCTTCCTTCTTAATCATCCTTAAGATAATAGTTTTCTAAATCAAATTGAATATTTCTAGAAAATGTTTTGCTTATTAGTGTTGTAAATGTTGAAAGTGAATGCATCTTCCTAAGGTTATATAAGACTAAGAGGTTTCTAGTATTTTGAAAGCCTAACTTATAGATTTTATTTTAATAACCTCTCATGTTGCCTAAATTTTATCCTTTAATAATTCTTTTATTTATACCCAAGTGGAAACTCCCTTAACTAGCCTTTGTTTATTTAAAGAAATTAGTCAAAATTTCTTAACATTGCTTACCAATTTCATTTTTGTAAAATTCAATCTCTAATAGTTGCCCATGCCATTATAATAAAACAAATGATCCATTTGATCTAACTAATCTAGAGATCTATAAGATCTACATACATCATAAAATGTAGGTGCCTTAACCATAATACTTTTATGTGGATGATAATAGTCATCCTTAGGATGTTTATAAATTGGTGATATAAGTACTCTACTCTTATCCACTAACCTTTTAATATTAGCCAATCTAACTTCTACATGCTTCTTGCTACTAAATGAATTTTTTATTACATGATACATTTGTTCATATGTCTTAAAGGCCTATAAATTCTTGACTTGGTTTTGTTTCACTAGCATTATGAGATGTTCAAACAATGTGAAAATCATTTTGTTGAATATTAGAATGTATTATTTGATAACTTAATAAATGATGTAAAAATAAGCAGTAAGATGATGTAGAAAGCTTTTTTTGTGAATAAGTAATAAACTAACATAATGACATAGCATTATCATAGTTACCAAAAAGTCTCCCTTAAATGTTCAACTCAAGCACCAAAACTAATTTCTTTTTAAGTGAGCTAAAAAAATATCAAAGTAGAACTCTCCTTTAGTTATCTCTAACAAGTTTCAATATAAGTTCACTTAAGTTATATGATTTGATTTTTCAAATTGAATAAAATCTAATGAGAAATATAGTCATTATTTATAGATTTTTAGTCTAATATGCTAAACTTCAAGTCAAGATAATCTTATTAAAACAAAGAGAATTAAATCTTAAAAAGTTTAAAGTTACCTCCCTCATGAACTCACTGACTATCAGATCTTTCATGTCTCTTACCCATTATTTGTAAACAATCTCTTCTAAAGCCTTAAGGATTTCCAAGTCTTATTTTGAATTGAAACTTGAATGTCATAGTAGTTGGAACACCATAATACAAGCTCTAATACAAAAATGTTTGATGGGTATGTGGTTGTGGACAAATGCAACTCTAATTTTGATACCAAATAGTTGATGATAATGCAAAGAACAAGTGGCCAATGACAAATACCCTTAGTCAAATTGTATAAGAGCAGTAGCAATGATGTGACATTGCCTAAGGGGTAGAAATGCAAAAGATTGGTTTAGAAGAAATCAGTTGGTGATAGTGTTGAGTGGATCTCACTGAGATCCTACAACAATATGGGAATCCAACCACAAAGAGGATGTAAGTGTTGGATTAGGCATTAAACATACATGATGGAGGCTCAATGGTAATCTAAATAGTTGCAAAAGGTTTTCAAATAATGCAAAGGATCATGGAATTAGATAGATTGGTGGTCTTTGCCATCACGAGCATGGTAATACTAAAAGATAGGTGACTACAAAGCCATGAAGGCATCATATGGAAACAATCTCATACTAGAATTGAGTAGCATTATGTCTTCAATAAGTTTTAAGAAAAAACAAGTTTATGTCATTTGATGAATGAGATTAGAGCTAGGCATGCATGGACAAATTTATTGGAGTCATGGACAAAAAGGAGATGACTCAATAACGAGCTTGCATGATAGTTTTTTATGGTTAATTATGGTGTTGTAATGTTGACAGTTGTTAAGAGGATAGGATGGATGATGATTGATGAGATTAAGAAAATTAACACATTTGAGGATATCAAAACAACCAAAAGGAAAAGAGATGATGGTGATGATAAGAATAAATCAATAATTCAACGCCAAAGAGGACGTAGGCTAGCTTATGTTTTCATGGATAGGGTTTCTTATGCATGCATGCACCTGAAAAAAACTTGGTTTTAAATTGATGATAAAACAAAAATCTCCTTTTTTCATTCCACAACAAGAATTTACATTATATTCAAGAAAGAAGCCCTAATTTAAAGACTAAAATAATCCTTACTCTAAATAACTAAATAAATAATAATCCTTTGAATATGAATAAACATGCATTGAATATCAAGAGAGGTCTTACATCTTACAAATAACTTATTACAATCCAATATAATCCAATAATACCAATAAACTCAATAAAACACCTCTTTTAATCCTTTCCCTTTTATTTAGTTCATCTATTATAGAATTGGGCTCTTATATCTTGGACTCTATTATATTTACTAGAAATCATCCATCTAATGGAATCTATCTTGCATCAAAGTCTACGAAGTGTTTTTGAGAGAAACATGATAATAGCAATTATTATTCAATTAAAAAATGATTTAAATGAAATTTGCTTAAGACTCATTGAAGATAGTTTTTACCAAGCTTAAATTATATCTAAGCATGATTGTTTGCTCAAATGATCATAAGAGTAATGATAAAGTTTTGATTTTATAGTTTATATGACATTTAGAATGTCTCATAAGTGTTTCCTTGAGCAAAGCTTCACTTAGAACTTCTAAGAATCAAGAAGGGAAGGTTCAAAATCTCTTGGCTTCTAAATGTAATCCAAAGCTCCATTAGAATCCTTGGGCCACTTTCATTCTATAAGTAAAAGGAGATAAATAACAAGGTGTTAGGTCACCTTTGTATTTGATGAGTCAAGTTATAAATATTTAATATTTTATTATAATAGGTTTGCCTAACATAAATTAAGTTTAGTTATGAAGAACATGACATGCACTTTTAAAAATGATGAATTAATGGTCTTCAAAACACCTTAAAATATTCAACAAGCTTCAAAGGTTAAACATATGCACATCAACTTTGTAAATATTTTTTTGTTATAAAATATAATGTTAGCTTATTGATTATTAACATAAGGCACACATCTCTATTTTTATCACTTTCAAATCTAACTTAAGTATTTGATTTTTTTAATCTTTTTCTTGATTTAAAAAATATCTAAGATTCAATTTTTCACTCATTTAGTCCTTTTCTTAGTTAAATCTTATGCATCTTTGCTAGATTTCATATTATATTAATTATTAAACTTTGGTTGAATTAAAAAATAATTTTATTAAATATTTATAATTTAAAAAAGAAAAAAAATCCTAAGCCATAACTCAAGCTTAGCTCAACTGCTAAGCACTTGGATTGACCAAGCTTGTAAGGGCTTAGGAAGCCTCATGCCAAGAGAACAATTGGAACCAAGTCAAGTTTGACCTAAACTTAGTTAAGGTGAAGTTCTAAACCCAAATGGGGTAAGACAAAGGAAGCATTGAATCTTATAGAACTCAATCAAAATGTGCAATGGGTTAGGTACGATTTGATGTAATAACCTATAATCCTATAAGTATACAAGTAGCTCAGGCAATAAAATACCAAGCACATAAGGGGGAGCCAACCCCATGTACCAGGTAGAATTATACCCATATAAAAGTCTTATAAATAGAAAACCTTTGAATAATTACATCATGTGGGACAAAAATCTATCCAACACCTCAAAGCCTAAGCATGCGTGAATTCTTACCATTCGATCGTCAATTAGATGGCTAAGAGTACACTAGCTTGTAAGCATTGGTTCAAGGCTTGGATAAGAATACCAAAATCTAATCTAATTTTATCGAACAGTTAGCATTCTTTCCACCTTATCAAATAACTCATTCATAAATTGAGTAACTCAAAGATCTCCATTTTGAATCTTATGGTTGAGATCATGCCTGCTTTTATCTTTAATGAATCAAAATGATATAGATCTTATGTGACATGATTGGATGACCCATATTTAGTCTATCATAATCCAACCATCCATAACTAATCCATTTTTACATTCATTGATCTAATGATTCCGATCTTCTCTGGTTGGATCTAACAACCTTGGTTGATTCTACCTGATGGCTATTTCTCCAATCATTATTTACGTCATTGCATAGCCATTTTAGAAGAATATTTTAAGTTGTTTTGTAGCACCTTATGAAATCACTTCTCTTCTAATGACTATGATCAAAAGTTTTTTATAAAAACCCAACCTTAATGAATGAAATAACTAATAAATATGAATATGATTTTAAGATCTCAAAGAAGCATTGCATGATATTCTAACTATTGTAAAATCTCTCGACAACACACCATGGCTTGGTATTTCTCAAAATTTCAAATTCTTCTAGCTAAGCTTAGCACTTTGAAGCTTTTATTTTCTCACTTCTCATAATTTTGAGATTTTTTTCCTTGCTCTATTCATTAATAAGCATAAAAAGTTATGCATTTTTATCAAAAACTTTTTTAATTATATTTTTGTTTTTCTTTTGGGCTATGTAGCCCGACGTTTACAAAAGGCCAAATTTGGTTTGTTCTCATAAAAGAATAGAGTTAGGGTAAAGCTTGCAAAAACTCAAGTTATAATTGAATGCACAAAAGCTTGTCTACTGAAGATGAACCATAAGGAAAAATCTCCAGTTATAATTTTTGTAATAATGGTATTTTTTGACCTTGGTTGGTGGTGGATGTAAATTCTAATTTGATATACTTTTTAATTTTTTAATTTTTCTTAATCATAAGAACTAAAAAATAATATATAAAAATTTGAATTAAAATTATTTTAAAAAATAAATTATTTCTATAAAAAATTTAAAAAGTAAATATAATCTAAAAATAAAAAAATTTAAAACCCTTAATTCACCCCTGCTTTTGTGAGATTTCATATACTCATTTTACTTCACAAGACACATAAAACAATGGAAATTAGGATACAAAAGGACACAATACTACTCAATGTAATTAGACCAATTATTTAGGATGGCTCAAAGAAACCACCTAGTGTTGTTGGCAAATAGCCCATGGAAATTACAATAAACTACACACCATAATTGCTTGCCTCAAAGTATAAAAGTGACAACCATTTGTTTCATTATCATCTTTTAATAATACAATTAGATGTCTAATCATATATTCATTATTGTTGTTTTTCATGTTTTTTAGTATGTTTCAAATCATGTTTCTTAAGATCAAATAAGAATTAATTAATTAGAGAGATTGATCAAATATTTCATAAAACAAACAACTTATAATGACATGTTAAGAAGTGTTGGTGTCTTTACTCAAGCTTGGCTCAAATCTTAGATTTTAGAACTAGTTAGGTTTCTCATAGTAAGGTGGTTAAACCACTTGAAAACCTTTATCTATACATTACCTATGTCAGATTAGCAAACCCATTCTTCAAATTCTTATTTGATATAGTTAAGACAGTATTATACATCTAAAGTCATGCATTCAATTAATCTAATCTTGAGTATTATGATCTTTAAAATTGCATTAGAACTTTATTAATATTATTTCATATTCTTCTAAGTTCAACTCAAGTCTCAAGTTAGGAAAATCAAACTTAAAGCATGTTTAATTCAAGTTATATTATTAATTACCTATCGTTCATATAGTTAGAAAAATCCAACTGAAAATCTCAACTGAAGTTTGAAATCGTCATGTGCTTGTAAAGTATGATGTCTTTATCGTACAGTTGCAAACAACCTTGAACTTGTGTGTTGTCCGATCTCTTAGAGTAGAGTCTTTGCTCAACATCACATAAGTACAAAAATTTCTTTATTTGAGTATGTTGTTTATTTTCTCTTATGATTGGTGATATGTTTAAGCTTAGTATTGGTTGGACAAGCATGATGTCTATATCATATTAATATGAGCATTTCCTATTATGTGAAGATCAACAAACACAATATATCAAAAAGTACCAAGTCTTTGTCATAACTATACATTAAAGTAAAAACTTTTATAAACACACTTATAGTGCATACTAGCATGATCACCATATTGTACTAGTATGACTTTATTTTATTACTATTTGCATACTATAGAAGTATAAAATATTTGTATCATAATTATACATTCATTAATAGATATGTTTATTGCACTATATGAGTATGATATTTGTATCATATAAATATGTGGATCGATATATAAATTTGTTTTAGAAATAAGAATGTTAAATAAAAACTATAAACTTGAAATCATATTAATACAATAGTAATATCATAGGAGTACATTCATTACTCTATATATATTACATGTTCTAAGACAATTATATATCAAACTTGTATAATGGTCTACTTCACAACACTTGTTGTCATGATAATATGATAAGGTTTATCATATGTGTATTATTATATTATCTAATTAATATATATTATATAAGTATTCATAGTTTACAGACACAGTATATCACATATTCCTGAGATGACAGCTTTTGTGAGAATATGTATTGCATAATGACAAACTACCTTTAGTCTAGTATGATCAATATCAAAATATAAGCACTGCTTATTAAAGTTGTATAGTATAAGCATCATCTTAGACTTGTACAATACATTATTTTAAACTTGTCGATACTAACTGATCAGTACTATGAATTTTTCGTATGATATTTCATACTATACAATCTTATATCATATAGTATTTTTCTAATAACTTCAATGTTTTTTTGCAAGTCTTTATTATATTCGTACTATTTGATGTCATAAACATACATGTACAATACATTTATACTAATAAAAATAAATTGATAGAATAGATGCATCGTTGAGATGATCACTATACAAACCTTGTCATCATATAGTTTCCTCGATGCACTAATATGATTCGAATCTAATAGTGTGAAGGCTAGTTGGAGCTTTTTGAGAATACAATTTTAGCCATTATTCCTTCATTGTTTGCATATAATGCACTTCCTCATATAAATAGAGATGAAAAATTGTAAATAAAAGATGATGCTTCACGTTGCAATACCTTAACCAATCCATTTGTTTAGCAATATTCTCAACTTATGTTAGAGCACTAGAATTCATTTGCAATATCGTTCTAAGCTTAATTTAAATTTTATTTATGATTAGTACATATTGTTAATACCTCATCTTACTCATTCAGCCATTATATCACATTTTTACTTGAATAATTATTATATAAGTTATTGTAAAAATTATTTAATGTGCATACACCTTGGTATTTTAGCTATTATGATTATACCAAGTAGTTGGCTTGCCAGTGGCCATGTGTGGATTGTTTGTAAGCTTAGTGGAGCCACTGATGTGTGTGCAGCTTGGTTGGGTTGTTGTTGTTAACTCAATGGAGTTGTGTTTGAATAAGTTGATCAAGTGTTGTAAAGGTTTTAGGCCTACTTATAAGTTGGGAAAAAATAGTTAAATTATTGAAGCTTGGTTGGTTTAACCAAGGGTGTATGCAAGCAAAGGTATCATAAAAACTCTTAAATCTTTTTTTACCTCTTACCTTACATGTTCACGAACTTTATTACTTGTCTTTATATATTTTAATTTAAGTCACACTTAACACTAAAGTGTTTGAAAAAGTAAAGAAGGATTTTTAAGAATCAAAGTGTTGCTTACTTAACTCAAATTTGGTTTCATTAGAGCTATATTTCTTATGATTACAAGTTTATATTTATTTCCTAATCAATAGTCAAGCACTTTGAAAGTTAAATAGAGTTAATTGAAACAATATACATTTGGCTAAATTAATTTTATTAGAATTGAAATTTTTTTATCTTTATGCTCAAATTAGGTTTTATTAATGCTATCATAATCTTGAGATTAAATTAATCCATTATTTTAAAATAATTAATCATTATTTTCAAGTTCTAGATATAATACAATTTTTAAAATTTTCATAACATTGTTACTGTTTGATTTAATTGACTTACTGTGTTGTAATCGATTTATAATTTGTTGAACTTCATAGTGGTATTGTTGTATGGCTAACATTTTTATTGTAAATTTGTGTTATTTACCCTTTTAAATTTTTATGCAAGTGTTTTCCAATATAAACACCTTGTTTGCTTGGCATTTATTTCATTTTATCTTTTGATTCATGACAAAAAAAGGGGAGAAGAAAGCAAGTGAAATAAAATAAATAAAAAAATGCATTAAAATAGAAAGCAATCATGCATTCTCAATGTTTTTATTAATTATTTTAATTGCATACACTCAGGGGGAGTATGAATGTAAGGGGAGCACTTGCGTTATAGTACTCTATTATTACTTTTTATTTTATTATTTATTTAATAATTATGTCATTATCAAAGGGTGAAGATTGTTGAAACCTTGATTATTGACCACTTGTTTGTTGACCACAAAACCGTTATGTTGTTGTTTTAATACCTTTCCTTATGTGTGCTTCATATCATACTTTTTAAAATGAAAAAAGATTAATAAATTTAAGAGCCTGATCAAATGCTTTTTAGAGCAATCCACTTGTAGGTATCAGTGGCATTGCTTAAGTTTAGCTTAAATTTTAGATTTTAGAGCTAATCAGCTCTCTAATTGTAAGGTGACCTAACTAATTAGAGACCTTCATCTACACATCATCTATGGTCATATTTTCAAACCTTTATAAATGCTTTTGTGGAATAATTAGAATTGTATTGAATATTTAAACTTATGCATTCTAAGTGATTATGATCTTTAGAATCACATTAAGAATTTATTAATATCATTTCATATTTTTTTAAGTCTTAAGAAAATCTAACTTAAGATATTCTTAATTTAATTTATATTGTTTTCTTCTCTTTGGTTGTATACTATAATGTCCAATATCTTACCAAAAAATCTTTATTTTGGCTTAAAATCTTTACATGTCATTATAGAGTATAATATCTTCATCATACAATTATGATTACTAATTTAAGAGTAGAGTTTTCACTAGCATAGTATGAGTATGAATATTTCTTCATATGAGTATATTATTTATTTTCTCTCAGGATAGGTTAAGTGTTTAGGCTTAGTATTGATCAAATAAGTATGATTTCTATCTTATATTAATATAAGAATTTTTTATTATGTGTAGCTCAATAAGAACTATATATATCATATATTACAATGTCTTTGTATTATAACTATATGTTCATGTGAAAAATCTTATAAATATGCTTATACTATGCACTAATATTTTTATTATATCATATTAGTATGACTTCATTTTGTTACTATTAGCACACCATACAAGTGCAAAGTATTTGTGTCATAATTGTATACTCATTAATAGAAATATTTACTATATTGTATGAGTATGGTATTTATGTCATATGAGTATATGAATCAATATATAAAATTTCTTCATGTATAAGAAGATTAATGCATCAAACTTATGTGATCATTATTAAATTTAAAACTGTAAATTTGACATTATATGAATAAAAATAATAATATCATAAGAGTGCATCTATCACTTAGTATATGTTACACATCATATTAAGACGATCTATGTATTAAACTTATACGATGGTCAACCTCACAAAACTTGCTATCATGCTAATATGATAAAGTTTATTATATGCATATGATTAGCTTATCTAATTAATATATATCATGTAAGATTTTGCAGTTTGTAATCACAACATATGAAACTTTCCTCAATGCTTAGTTTTTGTGAAAATGTATTATGCAATGATTATCTACCTTTAATCTAGTATGATCTATATCAAAACTTAAGTATAGCTTACTTATTAGAGCCATACAATATTACAGTCATCTCAAACTTATGTAATACATTGTTTTAAACTTGTCGATATTAATTGATCAACATTATAAGCTTCTTAAACAATCTGTCACACTATATAATCTTACATTATATGATATTTTCATTAGAGAGTTTAAAATTTGGTTGTTAAACTTTGTTCTATTAATACTACATGATATCATTATCATATATGTACAATACTTTTGTATTAATAAAAATGAATTAATTGAACAAACACATCGTTTAGAAGATCATTATATGGACCTTATCACCATAATATGATTCCCTTGACATACTAATATAATTTGAATCTTAAGAATGTAACAATTAGTTAAAAATTTGTGGTAATGCAATTTTATAATTTGTAACTTCTTCATTTGTATCAAATGAACTTCTTCATACAAATGGAGTTAAAAATAAAAGATGATTCTTTGAATTGCACCTTAATCAATCAATTTACTTAGCTAAATTATCAAATTGCAATTGGAACACTAGAATTCACTTGCAACATCATTCTAAGTTTAATTTGCATTTCCTAATTTTTGCATATTGTTAATTTCTTATCTCACTCATTTAAAAATTATATCATATTGAGACTTGAAGGATTGAGGTATAAGTTATTATACTAAGTATTTAAGGTGTTTTATACCATGATATTTTAGCTACTGTGACTATACCAAGCAATTGCCTTATGTGTAGTTGTGTGTGGCCTATTTGTAAGCTTAGTGGAGCTACTACTATGTAATGGGGCTATGTTTGATGAAGATCAAGTTTTGTGAGGGTTTTAAGCCTATCCATCAATTAGACAAAAGGTAGTTGGAATAGTGAAAATTAATTGGGTCAACTGGAAGTAGATGTAGGCAAAAGTTTACTGAACCACTTGAAATCTAATGTGTCACTTTCCTTATATGTTCATGCGCTTTATTATTTATTTTTACATATTTCAATTTTCATAACTAACAACAAGGAGTTTAAAAAGTAAACAAGGATTTCCAATAATCGAAGTATTGATTGCTTAACTTAAATCTAGTCTTACTATTATCGTATTTCTTACTATTATGGATTTATATTTACTATCTATTAACAATCAAGTGCTTTGAAAGTTAAATAAATTAATTAAAAAAACTTAAATCTATTTGAATTGATTTTACTAATAATAAACTATATGTTATTGGACTCAAATGATGTTTTGTTAATGATATCATAACCTTGAGATTAAAGTAACTATTGTTCAAAATAATTAATCATTACTTTCTAAAATTGAAATCTTAAATCACACAAATCACTCCCCCCTTATAAGTTGACAAGTTATTTACACATTGTACTTCAAATTTTCTTTACTACAAAAATTGGTCTCCAATGTAAATTGTATATGCAGTCTTCTGATAACTATTTAATTTAACCCTTATTAAAAATACCAATTAAGGTAGCTATTAGCTAGGAATTCAATGGGGCTTAAGATATGAACGTCATATAATTATATAAGAATGTTGTTTTACCGTTGACAAGAATTGAATAGAAGTCTAATGTAAATTAACTTTGACAATAATGATGTATCATGATTTGAACATTGTAATTTTGAACTTCACACTAACAAAAAGAGAAACTTAAAAGCCATAGCTTTTGGGTCCAAAAAACTCTATATGTGGATAAGGAACATTTGATATCTAGTGGAGCTTAGGAGCTTTATTATGTTCTTTCTCTTAACATAGAAGAAAAGTTTTTTTGACACTGATTTGAAATTAGAAGGAATTTTGAGTCCATATGCTCAATTTGTTATCGTCTCTCAAGCATTGAGTCATAAGCAATGCTATGAACAATCTACTAAGCTAGAAATGCATTTGCTATGCTCATCTTAAGAAGGGAACAATTACATCAACAATGGATATCTCGATAATAATAAAAAGAAAAAAAATCTTACTATAACTCTAATATATGATCACCATGCTTATTGGTCATCTTAGTTATGATATAGCATTTATTAGTCTCATCAAAGAGAAAACTAGGTAGTGGAATGATAAATTGAGAGTGTATTATGGAGCTAGGTTAGAGTTGGGTATAATAAGAAGTAATATTAATGAAGGATTATGGTCAAAAGAAATTGAAAATATAATAGAATCAATTTCTTTGAGAGGATAGAGGTGGTTTCCAATCTAACAAAAGCAATGAATATAAAAGTTTTAGAAAATTTATTAAATGATAAATATAAAAAGCTTTCAACATATTTTATGTCTTTTTTATATCCATTTCTTACCTAAAATAACAACAAAATAGAGAAGTTAAAAAACTAGAATAGCATGAAGAAAACCATATAAACACTTAAACAAAGTTTCCCAATGGCATCCAAGAGATGCATCACAAAGAACTTCATCACTAAGTTCTTGGATATGATGATCCTAGATATGCATATTTGAAGAATCACATAGAACATCTCCTAGGTCATTTCTTTAACACAAGCATTACTTAAAACTTCTAAGCATAAAGAAGAGAAGGTAACTAAGCTTAATGGCAAAATACAATCCAAAACTCCATAAAGCCTTCATATATATATATATATATACAAATAGAAGGGGAAAATCAAACTAAAAAAGAAATCATGACTAACTTGTGCTATCAAAACAACTAGTTAAAGTAGTTTGACTAACCACTTCAATTAATTAGCTAATCACCAAGGAATTGTGTGATTTTTTGGGGTAGTTAATGTCAACAGTTGCCCCAAAGCATGGGGAAGACCACTTTTTATTATGTTATCATCTTCTAATTCGAGAAACCATAAGTCAATGCAACTTGATACAAATGAACCCATAGTCTTAGTAGACAAGGATAATTTATCAATTCAAAACATATCACAAAAACGAAATGCTAGAAAATTTAGTAAAACATGCAAAAAAATGTTTCAGATATGTAATGTGGTGCTAATCAACTATTGTTTTTTGAAAATAAAGATGCACAATATCTCATCGATTCTATGGATCATGATTATGAGAAAACTGGATCTCACATAATTTAGTCTATAAGAATCACCTTGAGTGTCTAGTAAGAACTACTTTCAATAGTTACATGATTGCACAAGGTGGTTTGCCAAGTTTTATTAGTTTTCATTCAATTTTTTATGGCTTTACCTTCCTCTTCTACCTTTATAAGTTGTGAACATGGTGAAAAATTTCCTTAATATTTTCTTGATGATTCTTAATAATGTTATGATGCCTTTTTTCTACTACTTTATATTGTTTCTCAAGCATTTTCTTATGACTTGTTGAAATTTCAATCAAAGGGAGTGAAAAGTGATGTGCTTGATATTGTTATTCAATTGGCCATTAGAGTTTGTTGATGTTTCATGCTGTGACGCTTGTAGGAGAATGACTTCCTACTTCTTGTGGTATGACTTCAAGTTTATTTATAATTTTTTTGTTGCATCAAGCTTTTCTACTCCTCAAAGTTTCACCTTTTTAATCACCTTTGAAAAATTCAAAATAATTGTCTTTATAAATTAGCTATTTGGGGTACCAATTTGCTAAAAATTCAAAAAACTTTGGATTGCACTAGAACCTTGACATTCTATACAAATTTCTTGTTTGAATGGACCTTTAATTCTACCTTGATTTCATGTAATTATTAGTGCTATTTAGTTCACTCTAGATCTTAGGATAACTAGCCCATGTCAAATACATGAAGGATTTGGCCTACTTATGCACTTCAATAATTTATTAAAATTTAAAATTCTCTTATATTTAACTCTCAAATATTTTTCTCTTTATCACTTTCCAAGATTATGACAATTTGGTGGTAAAATAAATTCATAAATGTGATGTTCAAATTTTGTAATTAATATCTTTTGTGATTTCAATTCTTCACTATGTGATTTCCAAAGCACCTCCTTATTAAAATCACCATATAGCCTCTCCCATGTTAGCATCAAATTATTATTAGAGTATTGTCTTGTTTTATGGTTTCCTAACTATATATTGTTCATGCTTGGTTATTGTAGTGTTTTGCACACCATTCTTCATCTCATTTTCTTTTTTACTTTTCTCTTCATACCATATCCAGTTGAGATTATTCTTATCAAAATGGTCAAGCCACAAGAGGGTAATGATATGTGACTTTTAATAAAAATGTGTAATTATTTTTTAAAACCTTTGTGTTTTAAATTCTTTAATAAAAAGAATACCAAATCTTTTAGATGGTTCAATTCAAACTTAAATTTATATCTATATCCAATCAAATGATAAGGCTTACTTCAATAACCAGCTTTTATCAAATGGTTGATAAATGAATACCCTTACAAAGGTGATACACAAGGAACCAACTAAAGGCCCAAAAGTTCCAATATCCAAATATATTCAAATGAATATAATACACGGATGACAAGAATAACATATAAAAAAGCTTTCTAGTAGTAGCTTTAAAAGGTAGCATATAATGCTTTACTAAGTTGCAAGTGACATGTTATATTTAAATGAAGTATGAAAAAATGTTACCAATGAAATGAACCAAATGGAGGATGTACTTTAAAATTTATTTTGAACAATCTCTTTTACAACCACTTTGCTAAATGTAGAGGTGCAAAAATCATAGATTTGAAAATCAATGTATAAATTTTTATTAACTCTTTCTTTAGTGTTTTAACAGGCTATCTATAGACTAGAAATGCTTAATATATTTTGTAAGACAATCCCAACTATTACCCAATGACAAAATTTTCATTTCCAAGGTGATTAACAATACATTGTGCAATTTTCTCATTCATTCATATCACAAGATTAGACAAATTGTATTTTATAGTACTTATAAATGAATTAATCATCTAATACATCATATTTTCGAATAATTCCTTCTCTTAATGTTCTTAGATCTCATAAATGATTGTACTGAATGATATGCATATATTGTATCATACAAAAATATTTTATTCTTTTCACTCTATGTTTAATTACTCATTAAGGCATGATCATTCTTGTATGATAGTACATATTGTATTGTATGAAACTTTCTATCTTTTTTTTCCTTAGCTTGTTAAGTTCACTGAATGGTCATACTATACAATACCTATATACCATATTATACGAAACTTTATGGTTTTTATTTCACTTAAATTATTTAGTTCACTGAATGGTCATTTTGTACCATACTCATCTATAATGCTATTTTCAAATTCTTTGGCTTTTCTTTCACTTAAGTTTCTTAGCTCACACATTAGTTGTACTTTTATAATACCCATATAGCATACTTTATGAAAGTTTTTTCGGTGCTTTCTCTTATCAAGGTTAGCCAACTATAAATCATATGATAATAGACATCATTCCATATGATTGAAGGACACTTAGGGCTCTAATCACACAATTTAATCAATTATACCATATGTCTAAGGACTTAATCATGCCATATGATAAATCTATCATACTGTATGATTAATATAACTTTTGCTAATTCAAATTTAATTTGTTCTCTTTCTAATTTTTATTTAATTAATCCTTGAAGGATTCTATTTGTTAGTGTAATCCTACTAAATTTTTATGAAAACACATAAAAAGTGAAATCAAGTTGTCATGCAATAAGATTTGTGAAAACTCATGATTTTAAAATAAATCACTTTGTCATGCTTAATAGTTTATAAAAGATTAATTTGATAAGTAAATGATGCATAATCCTTGGTGCTATATGAATAACAATATAGGTTTTAACATTCTATCTTAATATAGTAAAATAAGAGTTGTTCTAGTTTGTCACCACACCATCAAGAGTAAGTACCATAATAGCTCCTCCAATCTAGAAGTTGCTAGCCATAACTTGTCTAATATCAATCTTTCCCTACTAATTCTTATAAAGGTCACTCAAAATAATGCATTAGTAATCAAGAGCATCTAATGTTTTTATTATCAAACCTCAACATAAGGGCATGGTGTTAATGATTCATTATATTAGAGAGTTAGCATATATTATTGGGTATTTGGTTTTGGCTTGAACCTTATTTTGTTGTAGAGCTTGCAGTTTGGTGCTATTTTAGTTAACTTTAGTGGTTGTATATGCTTGTTGTTAGACATGTTTTGTTAGTAATCTCTTGTAATTCTTCATCACTAGTTGTTGATATGAGTTCAAGCTTTTGGGAATTCATTTATAGTATGCCATGATAAAGATATTCCTATAATATGAAACACTATTAGAAAGATAATGTATCAAAAGCTTAATTTAAATTTATAGAACTTAATTCAATTTTTATATTACATTTTTTTGGTTACTACTTAAGGCCTTAATATACCATCATTTTTATCTTTTATTTATCTTTTTAGGCTTTATAATACTAATTACTCCAAATTTTTATTTGAGATTGATAACAAATGAAGTATATTTAGTTTCATCATCAAATCATAATCCATTTATTTAAGCTAACTTTCCATGAGTTTGTAACTACTAGATTTGAAGTGATCTTTTATAGCCATCATGATAGGTTATTTAATGGAGATCCACAACCATTTTCTACCATCCAATTTGGTATTTGCTATGGAACATTATAGTATGCTTATGATTGGTTGAAGGATTATAAGATTCAATGTGTAGCCTTATGCACTCTTATACCCAATGGTGAGGGATCCTAAGGGTGAGGGATTAATGCATAAAAGCTAGTGCAATTTACTATCACTTATCAATACTTTTGATAGACATATAATACTACTACAAAGACACAATGTGTTTAGCTTATTCAATGTGCCAAATATGTATTTATGATGTATGTATTATGTATATATATGCATTTAATGTAATTATTTGATGGTGATAGCTTGTACTAACATGTTTTTCTACTACTTGGAGTTCAAGCAGTTTGACTACCATAAAGGTTCATATAGTATTTTAGGCACATGTTCAATCACGAGGGCTCAATGATTGGTGTTCTAGTTGAAATTGACAATTTTGGTACCCAATTATAATTTGATGATCTTGTGATTATTGTTAATTCTTGTTGTGAATTTGTTTGGATTTTTAGTGTATCAGTACATTATACACATATTATAGTATTTACTAGGTGTTATGGATGTGCCAGATAAGCTAAGGTTTTATGGATCATTACAACATGATAACTCACTTAGGATTATTTCTAGCAATTGCCCTTGGTAGTCTTAGGATCACACTAGGAAATCCAACAAGAACTACCATGGGAAGTTAACCTAACTTGGCTAGTTTTCATTTTTTTATTATAGATTATTTAACCTTCTTCTTCATCGTAGATACGTTATAAACATGTCTTTTTTATGATACCTAGTGTTAGAGTGATAACTTCCACTTATTGCAAAGGTTCTCAATTTTTTTATAGTTTGGTGAAATTTTCAATCAAAGGAGTGAAGAATGAAGTATGTGATCCTACCATTTAGCCAACCATTGAATTTCATTTGTATTCCAAGGTGTGATTCTATATTGCTTTTAAGAAAATAATTTTCTACTTATCATGGTGTTTCTCCTTTCATCATTTGTCATTTTCATTCTATGTCAAGTACTTCTTCTCTATCAAGTTCCATCCAACACTTTAGATTACTTTAAAAAGAATCCAAAACATTATTTTTACAATTTAACGATCTGTGTTCCTAAGCAATTTTAAAATTTGTAGAATTTGGATTGTACTAAGAACATAAAATTCTCTACAGTTTTCTAGTTGAATTAACTTATGAGTCTACACGCAATTCATAGCCCCAGTAAGATCTTTTAATATCTCTTGCAACCTAAATCATGTATAGTGTAAGGAGATTTTGGCTAAAGAATCAAATTAAAAATTTCTAAACTACCTCAATTGTCTGCACTTTCTTCTTTATCACTTTCCAAGTTTTCTACAAATTGGTGGTAAAAAATATTTTTCAAGTTGATATTTTTTTATTCAAATTTTACTTTTTAGTGAAATTGGCATATTTTGGATCTCAAATGCCTCCTTCATGATGTTTGAAGCACATCTTCACTAACATAATGTATACTACTCTCTTATGTCTACTCATTTTGTCTTGATTTGATTTAATGTTGTAAGAGATTTTTCCCATACGAGTTCATTTGAGAAGGGTTTTTTAATCCTCACATGATTAGTGGTTATGAGAGATTTCACTTATTAGAGTTTGGAATGGGAAGAATATTTTAGTGTTAAACTAGCTTGGTAACTTAAGGGACTATATGAATAAGAATTTGTTTTAAGTTTCTACATTAGCATTTTGCCTAGTCTTGGCCCAATTGGTGTTGATTTGTCTTAAAGTGTTGGCCTTTGGATTTATAAGGCTTTTCTCAACTTGTTTTAGTAATTAAGTTGGTGGACTTCTCCCTCACTAATTTAGCTTCATGTGTGAAAGAGCTTACAGATTTATCCATGGGTTCATAGGTTCAATGATGGGTAAGTATGTAATAACACAAACATTTAAATATGAAACATATATTTATTTATTTATGTGATAGTAGTATTAGTTATTGGCAAAGTTATTTTTGAGAAATTATAAAATTTTGATGCATCTTAAGCTGTGTGTTTTCTAAGAAACTTAAAATGGTCTTTTGAGCATGCCATTAAGAAGAACTTCACATGACAATGTATTGGTAGCTGGTTGTGCTTTTAAAACAAATTTGGAATTTCTTGGAATTTTTAGGAATACAAGCAATTTTTATTATTAAATAATTTCTATCATTTAAATGATTATTTATTTCTTTCTAAAGGTTTAGTCAGTGTTGAGAGGAATTCTTAGGAAGCATCAAGAGAGATTAAGAAGGAGAAAGGAGTGAATCTAAGCCAAAAACTTTAAGAGAGGTTTTAGTAGTGCTATAATTGGTGGAATGTAGCTCTTGAGAGATAGGAGCAAGAAAATCCTTGAGGAGATAGGCTCAAGAAAGCCTTGGATTTGTTTAGTGCTAAAGATTTAATTATGATGAGATTTTGGTTGTGATTTCTCTTTCTTAGCTTACCTTTAAGATGTATTTTGTTGTTACTCAAGAGTTGGATTTGATTAGGTTTAGATTTGTCAAGATTGTCTAATTGTAACTTATCTTACATTTCTTACATACTATAGATAAAGGGCCAACATACCACACACCAAGTCTAACATATAATACATTAGATGCACATGGATAGTACATTTTAGGTGAATATACTAGAGGTGAGGCCTCTTGTATAATACCTATTAGCTAAGGAGCGAGAGTAGTAGTTGGCACCTTGTTTTCTCAAAAACAATGTATGATAAGTGAATTTTCCAAAGTACTATACATCAAGCCATAAGTTTGTTGTGAAAGATTCAAATGATCTATCCATAGCATGGGTGTATAGTGCAAATAAGAATAATGTATCATGTGTTGAGGCTAATGTACCATACATCAAGTTCAACATATCGTACATAGAGGTGAACAAACAATACATAAAGATGGATTTGAATAGTGTTATAATATATTTTTAAAGACCTATATCAATGTTTGTGAATTTTTTTAGCAAAGAAACATGCAAAACTTGTGAAATTGTGTAGGAAAAAAGGAACTTTTAAAACAAGCATAAGAATTTTAAAAGTATTATGACTAAATAGTAGATTTATTGATGATTATGATGAATATTGTGTAGGAAATAAAAAAAAGGATGAAAAAAGAGAAATTATAAGAGAGATATCTTAAAGCTATTAGGTAAACAAATTAAGATAAATATAATGTGTAAGTCAATTGTTATTTACCTAGAAATATCATGATAAGTTATGATGTGATGTGATTGTACTACGTGACATTGATTAACTATGTATATGTTTTAGTTAATGAGATAGAATACTATCACAAGCTCTGTGTGTGTGTGTGTACACATGCATATATTATTGCAAGTATTAGAGAGCATGAAATAAGAAGAAGAAATGAAATGTAAAGATTGAACAAAATGAAAAAAGAGAAGTTGATTATATGAGCTTAATGATTTACATTATCAAGATAAAGGCAAAATGTTGAGAAAATGTTGATATTTTTCTATAACCTTTTTATTTGGTGATAAGATCGACCTTATTATTATTAACACTTTAATGAAAGGTGATGAAAGGAAATTATTCTATTATATTAATACTTTGTTAAGGTAATGTTAGTTAGAGGTTTCATGATTGTGATAGAATTAAACATTATTATTATTATTATTATTATTATCATTATTATTATTATCATTATTATTATTATTATTATTATGAAGAGTGATGATAAATGGAGACCTCATTATTATTAATACTTCTATAAAGGGTGGTGATTAATGGAAGATATATGCTTTAGTAGCCTGACCAACAATTGATGGAACAAGAGACATGATTGATGCCACTAAGATATGAGCTAAGATGATATGACATGAAAGATCTATCATACATTAAGGCAAACATACTATAAGTTAAGCTCAAAAATGCAAACAATTAAGGCTATGGATGGTTCATTCAAGCAATTATATAGTGATATTATGAATAATGTACTATACGTTGAGGTGACTATGTAGTATGTTAAAAAGGAAAATTTTCAATTATGAAAAGGAGAATTTTAAGGGTCTTGTGTGGTTTGTTTGATGAGATTTTCTTTATTGATGAGTATGTAGACTTAGGAAATTATGAAAGATAAAGGAAACTTTAATCACTTGTGAAAATATTATACATAAAAAATGGGCATCTTTTAATAAAATATGGTGATTATTCTACAAAGAGTGAATAAAAAACATTAGGGAAAAAGAAATACTATAGAAGAGGCTTCCTAGAGCAATTAAGTAAACAAACTAAATAGCTATGATTTAAGTAGGTTAAATTATTAATTGTTTTGAGATGTTACTATGACATGTGGTGTGGTAGAATATGATATAAACATATTACATGACATGAATTAATTGTATATGTGTTATGATCTATAAGATAGCATAGTAAGGTGATTTATATGTATGTATGTAAGTATGTATATATATATATATATATATATATATATATATATATATATATATATATATATATTCTAAGTATTTAAACATAAAATAAGAAACAAATAAATAAAAGAGAATAATTGGCTAGATAAGCCTATTGATTTATAACTTTGTGGAAAAGATGAAATAAAAACATAATTAGATTTTCTCTATGACCCAATGTTGTAGCTTCTCAATAATGATGTGATCACCCTGGATATCATTAAGACATTGATTTCGAGCCTCCATAGATAAAGACACTGCTACCAATAGTACTTTATATAAGATAATATTAAGTGATGGTTCCATGATATAGATGTAATCTAGCCTTATTATTATTATTATGAGAACTTTGATGCTAAAAAATGATAAGTAGAGACATATTTTTGTTAGTACTTTAGTAAAAGATGGTAGTGGTGGTAGAGATGATTTTGGTGACTTGGCTAACTATCGATGAAGGTCATGAGATATGATTGATATTATAGAGATATGATATACTATAATATTGGCACTTATGGAACAAGGATTGTAATCATATAGAAAAATTAGAATCCTAATAAAGAAATAAGAAACATGAAAATTTGAAAAAGAATATGAATATGAAAGCTAGAAAAAAAGAAATGATTTAATTACTATATAAAATTAGTAATATATAATGATTAATGTATACATCATTAAGAAGTATATGTGCATATATACAGTGTTTTAACATATTTATACTTTTGTAAATGTCACATATTCTTATTTATTAATCCTTTGATATTTATTTGCTACATACTTTGTTTCCATACTACTTTAATTTCTTATAATTAATAGGTTTCTTACTAAGTATGTTATACTAATTACATTACAAGTTAAGATACATATAGTCATAGAGCTAGGGTTCTTAGAGTTCTCTAGCTTGGAATATTATGGCTATCTGTGAATGATTTTGTATAAGAGTATCATGTGTTGTATTAATATAGTAGTAGATGTAAAAGGTTACTATTTAAACTATTGTTATTGTATGGTAGATTTATGATTATTTAGATGACTATTACTAAATTATTTCATATGTCATGATATATTGATTTGTAATATTTTTCATCACCTATGGTCTTAAATGGTGTCCTTGAGATTCATGTTACATGCATTATTTTTACACAATAATTTGGTATTTGTAAGTATTTTATTAGTTTTAATTATTGTTTAGCTAAGTAAAGCATGATATTACGCCTTTTCATTATTTCAAAATTTCAAAAATTCTAACAAATTGGAGCATTATGCCTTTTATTACAAATTAACTTTAAATTTGTTAGACCTTTTGAATAGATTGCCATATGTCTAATGTGCATCAAAGTTTTAAAGATCTAAATTTCATTATGTTAAAGTAAACTTCCTTTTGAGTGAACTAACATCTAATCAATGTATACTACTATTACCTTGCACTAATAAGCATGATTAGACATCTAATCAAGTTATAACCATCAAACCAAGTTTATTGGTTGCTTGATGCACCTTTAATTAATATTTTTAATTTTCTTCTTAATTTTAAAATTTTATAAAAAAAATATTTTAAAAATATTTAAAATTCATTTTAAATGCCAAAAAAATTTAAGAATGATTAAAAAATCATTTTGAAAGTATTTTGCATGAAAAAATGGTTCAAAAAATATTTAGAATAAAACTAAACTAATTTTTCTTATAATATAATAATATAAATAATTTATTCTACTTTTTACTTCTAAAGCCATAATGTGATAATGCTTATTTTTGTTGTAAGCTCTTTTATTGATTTCCAACATTTGAAGAGCAGTTAAGACATTGGCACTCAAATTGTCCTTTGCTTTACAAACTTAGTCTCCTAAGTACAAAATCATCGAGTTCATCCCCCACTTATCTCTTTAATATGTGAACCTAAAAACCATTCAAAAAGCAAATTAAAAACTCTTAATTTTTAAGCTTTTATAATTAAATACTAATAATGGGCCCACAGGATAAAAAAAATATTCCTTTCTAATAATGAAATGTCTAGAAAAATAATGACATGTAAATGAAATTATAATAACTCCAGCTTAATTATAAATTTAAAAGAATGTTAACTACCCTTAAATTTCACCATGAATTATGAAATCATTAAGTGAACATTATAATGACAATAGTGACATGTATGAATGAGATGAACATATGAGCATGTACATGCATGGTGACTATGATATATCAAGTAAACTAAAAGTAAATTAAATTTAGATATTGCATAATATCCAAAATAACTTCTAAAATCCAAACATAAGGCATGGACATTTAAACAAAATATATAATTGCATATTGTAACCAAATAGAGCTTAAAACTAATCATCCACATATATAATAAGGCACCCACTCTTGACATCATTATAAAGGTCACACCCCCAAAAGGAATATTAAAAGTACTATCTGTCAACAAAGCACATGATCCATGAAATTTAGTCTAAGATCTAAATCATTGAACCAAGCATCAATGTGATGATGAAACTTATCAAACTAGCTAAAACACCTAATGATTATGTGATGGTTGTATATACTAATGGTTTGTGTGATACTAATTTTTTTTCAAGGTCTTAGTGTGTGTTAAGAGTGCTCCTATCACACCAAACCTATATCCAATAGGGGAAATCAATCTTTCCATAAAGATAATCATTAGAAGACATTGTTTAGGTAAGGAATGAAAGTGAAACCAACATCAAAACTCACTAACTAATCCATCTATCTATAATAACTAATCAAAAGGATAAATCAAAATACTTTTTCAAAATCAAATGGATAAAATCTCCCTTACAGTTTGTTATTTGTTTTGTGCAAGCATACCACATATATAATACACACATTATCACCAAAAATAAATATTAGGAATTAACTCAAAATCTATATTACAAAGTTTACGATCACACTACACATATTGCATAGATATTCCACTATAGTCATAGTATAAATACAAATGACACATTACCATTTTTCATCATACTCTTATACATCACTCTATCCCATAACAAATTTCACTAACCAATAATACTCAAAGTATACTTGAACCCCTAAATTCACTATAATTCTCATCTCTATGTAACATAGTGGTATGGTTTATGATGTTAATACAAAATAAGTCTCAAAAGAACTCAACAAGTAAATTACTAGATAAATATGTTAATACAAAACAAAATCATAATGAATAATCATATCCCAAATGATAAAATAAGAAATAATAATCAATAACAATAAAAACAACAATTTATTTCCTTTTTCCATATCAACATGTAATAGAAAGAATAGGCAAACCAATGTCATATAATGACACAAACAAAGAGGATCAATAACAATTCATGCACAAGTAGTGATGATATAAAACTTTAATTATTTCATTCATCATACTCATTCTTTTTTCATTTTCTCATAAAGCTCTTTTTCATATTTTCTTCTTTCTCATTAATTCCATTCCATATTTTTTTTAACACTGTAAGCCTAATTTCTCATACTATTATCCCTATGTATATCATATTCTATATCAACATATCATATCATATATATCCATAGACTTCTATATATCAAGATAAATATCACACATAGTTATCATCATGTCACATCTAAGTATGATTTCAATAACTATATCTTACACAAAGAACGAGTAATGAGCCATATTCAAAGCAGGAAGCTCGCAAAGTGTTTAGAACTACAATATGCATATTTAAGAAAATTGATGAAGTGAGAGAGAAAAAAGTGATTAAAAAAAAATCAAAGTTGAGTTGGAAGGAAATACAACCAAAAATTTTGTAAATGGTCAATTTGGATAATTGAGGCATGTAAGTCCTTACACTCCTTTATCTCATACAATTCATGAGAAACATGACCTATGCATTGCTTTTAATATTAGTGGCACTAGTAATAAAGGGTCAGTCAAGTAATTAATCAATATTATCAAAATACACAATGTTAGAAGAGTTGCCTTGTTGGAACTTATGCTTTCTATGGATAGGATACAACAATTAGTTATTTAACTCAATTTAAATATTTATACCAATCAATCAAATAAGATGTGGATTCTTTAGAAGGAGGACTTTAGTTGTAATGTTGAAATTAATGAGAAGTAATTTATCCATCTCACTATCAAACATAAAGACTGAGCTTTTAAAGCTAACTGAACTTTCATTTATGCTAAAAGCACAATATCTGAAAGGAGACTATTATGGGTAAAACAATTACACATTTCTAGCAACACTATAAATCAAAGGATGGTGGGTGGGGATTTTAATGAAATCTTATTTTTTATTATTACAAAGGACCATCTACTCATAAACTAAAACCAATGTAAGAATTTGTTGATTGCATAAATATGTCACCTTAAACATCTACCTTTCTCAAGTTTTTCCTTTACATGGGTAAGAAAAAGGAATGGAAGATGGGTATAAAAAAATTGCATAGGGTGTTGGTTAATCATAAATGGAAAAATTTACTTCAAACTTCTACAATTCATCACCTTGCTAGAACTGGATCAGATTATGTGCCTCTTCTATTGAATTTCATTAAAGACTCTCCTTCAAGTTTCAAACAATTTAAATTTTAGAACATGTGATTGAATCATCTTATATTTATGCAAAAATTGGAGCATAATTGGAATTTTCTTATAAACTGCTTTGGGATAAATGCACTATCAAACTATTTAAGAAAGAAGTGAATCACAAAGAAGCTCTATTTCAAGAAAACCCAAATGAGGAACAAAGGAAAGAGTTTGATCTTGCTATTTTTTTCTTTATTACAAGCTTTAGATTGAGTGAACTCTTATTGGAAACAAAAAAATGGGAATTAGATGGCTAAAGGAAGGGAAAGAAATACAAAATTCTTCTATTCAATAGTGAAGAATTAAAGAAACAAATTGAAGATCTTATGTTTTAAGGATTCACATGGTACATTGACAAATTAAAAGGAAAACATTATCATAACTACAATCAATTCCTTTTAGAATATTTTTTAAGTCCTTTCTAGTAATTGAAGATGAAAGTATTCTTAGTTGCATCCCTTCCTTGTTAACAAAAGAGAACAACATATTGATGCCAGATATCTCCAAAGAGAAACTAAAAGAGATAATTTTTTAATATGAATTAACATAGTGCTTTGGGCCTAGATAGTTTCAATGGAAAATTCTCCACTCATTGTTGTGATTTAATCTCCATGTGTAGAATATGCCTAACGTTTTTTAAATGGGTCTTTAATCCTAAAATGGTTTTAGCACAAACATTATATTGATTCTAAGATTTGATAATTTAGAAACATTTGGTAATTTCAATCCAATCAACTTATGAAATTTCATGGAAAAGATATTCATTAAGCTCATGGTGGAGTAAATACAATGATTTTAAATATATTGATTATTTTAGATCAAACCTATTTTATAAAAGGTAGAGATATTATCAACATATGATTGATTTATCAACTAGTATATTCTCTTAACAAAAGAAAAAAGTGGAAACTATATTGTCAAGCTAGAACATTGGAATGCTTTTATAGCACATCATGGTAATTTCTTCGCAAGGTACTCTCCAATCTTAATTTCAATGAAAAGATTGTCAAGGTGCTCACCAATCACCTACACATTACATGTATATTAATAATCAATAATAGATCACCAAGTGGCTTATTTCAACCTTCAAGGGTTATTAAGTAAGATAATCACCTATCTCCCATTCTTTTCATCTTATTTATGGAATTCCTTAATAAAATCCTTTCAATTGTTTTGGTCAAAATATAGACAACCTAAATCATGTTTATGTATCACTCACCTAGCATATGTAGATAACATAATTATTTTTAGTAGAGGAGATCAGTAAGCTATCAATAATCTTAGCAAGTTTCTACAGTTCTTTAACACTCTACAAACCTCTTAATTAATCAAAATACAAGCAAGGTCATCTACATCAACAAAATAAGTATAGACCAAGAAAACCAAATTTGTAAGAAGTTAAGATTTCATTGAATAAATCTTTCTATAGTTTATTTGGGTTGTCAATTATACATGGGACAAAAGAAAGTAGTTTACTTTCAATATTTTATTGATCAAATTTGAAACAGATTGTTGGTTGGAAAAGGTAGATGGTATCTATGAGGTAAGACACATTCTCTTCAAGCATGTCCTTTTCTTAATTTTAATATATACCTTAATAGCATGTAACCTACCCAATGTAGTTTTATAATAGATTGAGAGAAGAATGAATCAAATTTTGGCATAAGGGGAAATGAGGGAATCATTGGCATCAATAGACTTCTTGAAATAAAATTAGTTTTTATCTAGATGAAAATAGTCTTGGTTTTAAGAAAATTGAGGAAAACATAGGAGCTTTTTCTGTAAAAAATTGGAAGATATTAATTGGAAACTCTTTGCAATCTAACTACATGGCAACTAAATACTAATCCTCTGATGCATCAACAATGAAATCCAACACATATGCTCTGATGTAGATGACTAAACATTTGATTACAAAGAATAGAAAGTGGTCTAGCTTAATGAGTTGTTGGATATGGTCTCTAACTATTGATGGGAAATTCAACACTCATTTTTCTTGGAAGGAATTAAGATCAAAAGAGTTAATTATGAAATCTAAATAGTGCTTATGAAGCACTAAATGTCTTTTATAGATATTAATGTTGACATGGAGGATATTGAATAACATATTTCCATTCCTAAATAACTTAAGAAAACTCAACTTTCAACTTACTTCAAAGTGCCCTCATAATCTAAATGAAAATACAATTGATCATGCTTTCCTAGAATGTGAAGTGGCTAAACAAGCATGGGTCACTTATACCAACAATTTAAACATTAAGTAGTCTGATATAAATAAAATCATTGAATGGATTACCTCATTGTGGACATAAAGTAACATGAAATCATTAATAGGAGAAGCCATAGTTATGCTAACCATTTTAATATGCTAAAACATTTGGAAAGTTAGGGATGCTAAGATCTATGAGGAATTAATTCAATTAACAAATATTATATATAATATTAAAGTAAATTAGTACTCCATATTTAAATAGTTTCCCCTTAATCAAACTTTTCAAGAAGATATCAAACTAGTGTTGTTGGGAATCATATCTCAATTCATAGCAATTTAGGAAAAAGTAATGGAAGCAATCAGGTGGTATCCTCTGCTAATGAACTAGATGAAGCTAAACATTGTTGGTAAGAAATTAAGTGTCAACTATGGCACTACTAGAGGTAGAATTATTAGGAACCATTTGAGAAAAATAACCTTAACTTTTTTGTAGTTAAAATTAAGAGTTAAATCAAGCAATAATTGAAGTTTAGGGTCTATAATTATGTGTCCAATTACAAATTAGCAATTTATATATTAAAGTGGATTGTAGTGTGTTATTCAATCTATTCTAAGATAGAGCAAATACCCCTTAGAAGTTAAAAAAGTGCATGTTGCAAATTAATGAGGAAACTAGTTTGCTAAATATACAATGAAGCTTAATACACAGTGAAACCAATAAGGTGGCAAGATTTTTAGCTAAGTTTACTACAAAAATAAGATGGATATTTAATGTCCAAATCAATGCAAAGATCTTATAAATAAGAAAAATTATATTTAAAATGCTAAATATGTTTTGTGTACATTTGAGAAAATTAAGTTATATGAGGTTCCTACATATTTAGACATTTAAAATCTTTCATGTTGTTGTAAGGTATAAACAATTAATTATAATCTAGCTTACATCAATTCACAAGGTTAAGTTTAATAGATTCCACACCAGACAACTATGATATCCAACTTCACACAAATATTTCTACTTTTGGGAGTTACTAATGTGCATCAAAAGTTGTAACATTATGATTATATCAGGTAGAATAATTAAATAATTATTGTATGCATAGTAATGGATAATGAATAAATTTCTTCTTAATGCATGATTGCCTCAATACAAGTTTAACAGTTAGTGGATCAAAAAAGTGTGCAAAAAGTAAACACTACCAACCTGCAACACTATTACAAGGTAATACCTCTTCATATCATAACACTACATCAAGTAGAGCTTGTTATCACCAAAATGTATTATCCATGGATTTTTTTCAAACTAGTTTGAAGCTTTACATGAAATAGATACAATAAACCAATATGATATGGCTTTATTATATTATTGTCCATGTACACTTGGTCATCATAGATATTATTCATCTATTAATGCATTCATACAATAACAATTTATTTACTACTAAGTCGAATAGACAAATGTGAGATTTAAATATGAGCATAGGCAAAGCATCTCACCAAATGGGCTCAATTGGTACCAACATCAGACTAATATGAATGACATCTTTGATAATAGCACAAACATAACATTACTCAACAATTTGTTGGCCATATCAACAACTTTAGCTTTACATGTACTATTGAATAGATAGAAATGAAATATAATAGTTGAAGGGCAATCTATAATTAATTTATTGGATAAAAAAAAGATACTTGATGTTAAGTAGCTAGTTGATAATATACAAAAATATAAAAATAGAAATGAACCATGTTATTATTATGTCTACATTATCATAATGTAAAAAGTATTAGTGACAAATCAAGTATAGGCTATACCCACGCCATCACCCCATACAAAATATTAGTGATGAATGTAGAAGGTTGTATCATATCACATCTAGCATTACATTATCTCATGGTATGGTTTATGACCAATTTCCATCTCCTTACATAGGTTATTAGCAATGAACCAAATGTAATCAAGGGTATTAGGAATAATCCATGGGATAGTGTTACAAAAAAACTCATATCTCATTATAACATATTATATCAATACTATTAAATAAAACATGCAATATTATCTTCAAATCTAATGAACACCAATGCTCATATACTTCAACATATTCATTCATATGATAGGATGTCATACATATCTCAAAGTAACATAGCAAACTAAACAAGCTTGTACTAGTAATGATATCATATGTCATAGTACCACATCATATCAAAATATACATATCATGTGTAATAAATAGTAAAGTGCTAAAATATATTAAAATATCATTCCTAGTTAATCAGTTTATACAAGTAACAATCATATATCATAATGTGATATTATTAGATGCATCACATGGATAATATAATAATAATATACGTACATCATATTTACTACATCAACATATCAAATCTTCCTAATTATGATCTTTTATTTCATCTCCTTTCCTTTGTACAATCATAAAATTTTATTTAAGATATGTGTGTATGTGTGTGTGTGTGTGTGTGTGTGTGTGTGTGTGTGCGTGTTTGAGTGAGTGTATTCATAATATCATTACATCTACTAAATAATTTTGTCAAACTACTCATAATAATCTATTAATAAATTATTCTATATTATTTTATTATTTTGCTCATAACTCTTTCTTTTATTATTCTAATTAAGTGAATTTTAATTTATTGGAAACTAATAGGTAGATAAAAAATTTAATAATTTACCATAAAAACCAATTCCTAGTAGATTAATAATAGCAATTAAATTAATCCACACCTTCTCACAACACAATGATCATACATAAATTTTTCTTTTAATTTTAAGCATAAATCCCCATGTAATTGTCCAAATTTGATGATTTTTTGTTTATTAGAAAACTAATACAATTATATACTCTTAGTAGTTCTCACCTCTATATAATTCCAAATTTAATCTTATGAAAAATTGAATTTATCTTGCTACTAATTTTTTATTCTTGGAAATTATATTTCAGCCCCTTTATATCTCCTTGAAAAAACTTCCCCATTCACAAAACAAATGTTAGAACCTCTCCTCTTAGGTTCAATCCTAGTGGAGAGTACAAAACAATATTTAAAGTGTTTAATTATTTTGCAACTTTAGTACTTCATGAAAAATGTTCTTTGTTTTATGAAATGTTAAGTGGAATTTGTTAATTATTAGATAAGAAGGTACAAAATAGGATAATTAAACCTTATATATCTAGTGACTCATGTTGTATTTGAAATGCCTTCCAAATTATATTGTGAATCTTTTAGATAAGCCCCTTATGGAATTAAATGGCCACATATATTTTGATGTGTGATTAGATCAAAATTTTCATTTGAAAGGTCTTTATTTTAAGTAGTAGGAGGATGTGAATTTTGATCAAGTTGACCTCATTTTTAAAAAGTAGACCATTCCCTCCTTCAATCATTCACTTCCAACTCTCCTTTGATTTCTTCTCATTATAGTCATTACATGACATGAGAAAAAAAATAAATGCAAAGTACATTTAAATAATGGGTTGGTTTGAGAATTATAATTGTATTAATTAAATATTTTAATTTCTTATTTATAGTTTAGGTTTTAAAAATTTATAACATTTTAAAAAAAAATTAATCGATATGAAACAAATATTATTGAATTCATCTATATGATGCCTATGCAAATATATAATTATTTTTAAAATGTAAAATAGTTTGCATAATGGCATATTTTATGAAATAATTGCAAAGAAAATATTATACTTTCCAAACTCAACTCTTATATTTTTCAAATGCAAAAAAATCATATATCGAGATAATTTACATCATTATTCTTATATTAACATTATTTAATTAGGTTCTTACATCAACAAAAATTTTAGGATGTTATAATTACCTTACAATGTGGAGCCTCTACATTTCATTATGCTAAAGCTATCCTTGGAGGTTCCTTGAGAGTTTCTTATCTCACTCAAAAAATTTTATCCTAGAAATTTCAATAACTCAAAATAGCAATGTAATAAGACTATCTTGGAGTATAAAAATAAGCTTACTTGATGGAGCATAATAAGTCATGTATCAACATTGAAGATTGTAAATTTCAAATAGATTGTGGACGTAAGGCAAATAATCTTTTATATCAAAAAAATGTTTTGGTAACATTGAAATTTTTATCCATCATGAAAAAATTGGTAAATAAAGACAAATGTAGAGTGATATATTTCTTATGCCTATATTTTAGAGAAAAAATTATCTAACTATGCAGTAAATAAAGAAAGAATTTTCATTTAAAAATTTGGTGTCATAATTTAATTAACCAACAATAGAAAAACCTAAAGTGGAAATTATAATAGTCTAATCAAAAGTGGCAAGAGTAGCTTATTTGAGCAGCACATGACCTTCATTATGGATATTTAGGTGTTTCATAAGATCATAAATTCAAATGTCCACTATTTTTTATTCAAATGAGATTACATAAAAATATAGTTTGATAAGAATATAAGCTAGTATAGAATAAAAATAAAATGTCATTATAAAAGTATATTAAAGGTAAACAAGATCCTTGATACAAGAATGAAGGAAATAATTATGAAAATTAAAAAGACAAAATTCACTTGAATATAATCCTCAAGGAATATGAAAATCATTTAATTTCATTCTTTGATAGGCAACATAATTATCATAAGAAGAAAATCATGCTGATAAAAATTATTGTAGCATCTAGCATAGAGGGTGGAAGACCTATTTGGGAGAAAGGCCTATTTGTGTTCTTCAGCTTCTTCATGAGGTCTTTCTCGTTGCTTAACAATTCTCTTCATTCTGTGTTATTGAAAGGAAATGATTTGAAATCAATAAGATTTCAAGGAATGAAATCTCAAAATGAAGGCTTTGATTAGCATGACATCTCCAATGTCATTATGTAGGCATTCCTTAAGTTCATATGAGGGATTATTTAATTATTAAGTGCATAAGCATATCATTAATAAATAGCATGTGACATATTCTGGAATGCTAAGACTACTAATATGCCAACACCTATATATGTTGCATATTTGTTTGGGCATATGATGTCTTTTAAGACTTCAAGAATTGTGAGCATGACATCTCCAATAAACATAATGTGGTACATTATGGTATGATGAAACAAAGATAGTATGACACCCTTTGGATATATGATATGTCCCTTTAAGCAAATAATATGTTTTAAGCCTTTAGGTAAGAATAAGGGCCAACGAGCGGGAGAGAGTAAACCATTAAT
Organism: Vanilla planifolia; assembly: GCA_023846275.1. Lineage (NCBI taxonomy): Eukaryota > Viridiplantae > Streptophyta > Magnoliopsida > Asparagales > Orchidaceae > Vanilla > Vanilla planifolia. The sequence continues at coordinate 28,206,866 of CM043870.1, forward strand.
GGATATGATCCACAAATAAATAAAAAATAGAAGCAGCTAATTATACTTTAGGAAATCTTTTAAGATATCTTGTAGTTTAGGAATTGTAACTATGCTTAAGTTTTCTTATAATTCAATTATTTTAAAAATTAATAAACAAACTCCTTTTGAAGCTATGTATAGTTATAACCTAAAGTGACTTATTGACTTTCTTAATATTCATGCATGCATTTTTTTATTCTACATTTAGTTTTGCAAATGTTTTTGTTAACAAACATAAAGAAATCAAGCTACAAATGAACATGAAGTATGTCAGAACTATTAATATAAAAAATAGAAGGTGTATATTATTATTAGTCATATTTTATTATCCATTATGTTTTTAATATTTTTATTGCTTATATTCTTATATTTGTAGGAAGAAACAATTTACCATGTAAAACATATATTTTTTGTGTAGAATGTGAAATAATAATTATTGTTCAATCAAATGTTTTTTTGTTATCTTCATTGGATGACAATCCAATGTTTAAAACACATAGGTTGAATGCAGTGTGTATGTTTTGCTCAATGTACCAATTATTCAAAACTTGGAATGATGCATTTGAAGTGTGTTGGTGACGTGAACATGCAATATTTTCACCTTGTTCTTAAAACACAACAACATATGATTTAAATGCATGGCAACTATTGCATACTTCAAGGTAATATTAAGTTAGAGCACTTTATTCTTTATGTTTTTTTTGTCACAAGCTTTGTTGTAAACACATTCTTAATATAAATTATTAGTGCAAAAATTGTGTAATAAATGTCATACCTTCAATGCCTTATCTAGAAAAGAAATATGGTGATGACAACAAGCACAAATGCAATAAGCCAAGCTTGGAGATCACATAGTCTTTTTTCCATTTAGCAACTTCTAAATGGCATAGATACAATTACATTCATTAGCTTGTTGATGTAGATGGACGAATTGTATCTTCCATGGAGGACATTTAATGAATGCCCTTTATCACTTCTTCACCAACAAATGGAGGTCAATATTTGCTCCAGTTAAGTTCCAAAAAATTCCAACTCCCGTATCTCACCTCTATCCTAAACAAGAGGCATAATTGGCCACACCTATTGCTAAGGATGAAATCAAACATGAATTTTCTCAAAAAGTATGAATAAGGATCTTGGTACTAATGGTACTACAACTTTCCCTTTGTGTCTATTAGGATATCACCCACCAAAACATCCTAAAAGGAATTCACTAGATTTTCACTTCAGCATACATGCCAACCTAATAGAAGGACATAATAGCCATTTTAATTCCCTTGCAAGAGGGGCCTTATATTTAAAGCACTATAGGCCTATAAGTTTATCAAATTCTATCTACAAATTATTTGCAAAAAAATTGCAAATTTAATACAATAGGATCTCTCTAATATTATCTCCTTTAAGTAGGGTGTCTTCATTCATGATAGATCTATTTATAGTAATATTTTCATCGCTCAAAAGCTCTCACATTAGCTCAAAATTCTTCATCTAATGAAGGTCTCATGGTGGTCAAGTTCGACATGGATTAGGAGTTCGATAAGGTATGTCAAAACTTACTCTATCTACACCAACACATGGGATTTTTGAACATTTTGATTACTTGAGTACAAGCTTGTATCAATGCCCTTAGATATGACATTCTTTGTAATTCCCCCAACCTCCCATGGATCTTAGCTTCCAATGGCATTTGGTTAGATTTGTTAATTTTTTTCCTCATTTATTCTTTAGCGAAAATGAGGATATATCATCATTCAAAGTCTTCTGTAAATTATTTCCATGTGATATTTTACATGGATCTATTTCCAATCTTGATGTGGTGGTAATATTGCCACAAAAAGTTAGCATCACCTCTAACATTAATGAAGCCAAATAGTCCTTTCTATTTTTTGGACAAAGAATACTGTTGAAAATCTTGTTCATTTTGTTGATCCATTCTTCTTAAACAAAGAGATTTATTCCTCCCTTAAAGTGAGGTGGGTAGGCAATGAAAATAAACCAAAATTTTATCCATGTCATATCCTTTTCTAGTTTAAGTAACAAGTACTATTGATCAAGAGGCAAGTTGTATAAGAGTATTCTAATTTTTTGCTTGTTATTCTTTAACCTTGCCTTTTCAAAGTGAATGAAACTCATTTTTGTCTAAATCTCTTTCTATCATACATTCATGAATTATAATCTACAAGTATATCTAAAATATGAATATTTAATTATGCTAGACATGCATATGATGCATATGCTATATATGTTGTGCCAATGGCCTTACTTAATCAATTCTCATGATTCATACTATTTTTTTAATGGAAGTCAATTGTTTTGATACCACTTGTCACACCATATTTTTATTAATTACTAAGTTTATAATAATCAATGAAATTAAGTAAAAATTATGAAGACATTTAATTTTTTTCTTAGATAATGAATGATCATATTACTTCTAGGTTTACTGTTAGTATCACATTCTTTTCTTTATTTTTTTTATGGCCTAATTTATTATCAATGTCATATTCTTTTCTCTTTTTTTGCTTAGTTTATCGTTAGTGTCATATTTTTTTATTTATTTTTGTGTCATAGCCTAATTTATTATCCATATCATATTCTTTTTTTCTTTTTTTCATCACCCAACTTGTTACAAATGTTGTGTTCCTTTCTTTTGTCTTTCATGGCCTCTTTCACTACCAATTGTATTTTTCTTCTTTCTTTTTCTTTCTATTATGAGATAATACAATTAAAGGAAACCAAAGTTTCATATTTTTATTCCTTTTATCTAATGGCTTATTTAGTCTGCTTTCATATTTATTTTATTCATTTTTATTATTTTTTCTATTTTTATTTTCATGCTTTCATCCTACATAGCAAGGATTTAGCAATACATACAAATATATTAATTTTTCATATAAAACAAATAAATCCTACCATTTATTTTTGCCATACTAAATGTATATGTCAATGTTTCCTTTTTTATTTTAATAAATTTTTACTTATGTTACAAGTTCTTGATTTATCTATCTAAAATATTGGGGATGGGATTCATTATAATATTTGTTTTCCTTTTAATTCCTACATCATAAATATGATATATTCAAATTAATAATGTGTTATTCTATAACTTTGTTGTATTCTATTTGCATTTCTCTAATATTTTCCCTAGAAATTCTTTTGTTGTAGCGCTATCATACTTTATGTTTAATGGTCATATTGCATGATCAATGCTCAACATTTCCCTCAAACTATTTAATCGCTCCCTTGAACCTTTGCTTTTAAACTAATAATGTTGTTTGAAGTCATTATGATGACTCATATTATCTTAAGTATTATCCCTAGCATGGATTTTTAATATTAATATTTTAAAAGTTTTCTAAAATAAGATAAAATAATATTATTTTATATATCTTGAAAAATGTTTCCAACAAGATATCCTAAAATTTGGTTATGAATACATTTTCAAAAAAAAATACATTATGAGGATTCTAATGATACATTCATCATAAATTTTAAAAACCATTTAGATTTTTTATAATTTTTTTAAGAAAAAAGTGTTAAGAACACTTTTATTAGAATTTTTATTTATATTCTTTAAAATACTTCCTTGCGGTCCTAATCCTTTCCTTTTATATTCCTTACTCCTTGCTCATCCTCTTTTAAGAATTGATTCTTGAAGGGGTTGCCATGTGATTCTGAGAGAGGAAGTGTGAAGCTGTAAATGGAAAAAATACAATAAGGAAACTTTAACGGTTCCAGTGAACTAATCACTTCAAAATTCTTTCCAACAAGTCAACCCATGCAAAGGGAGTTGAGGGATCTGACAGTCTCTAATGGTAATAATGAGTCCCTTCAATGAAATTGGTGGTTCTAGTGAGGTATTTGCATGGAGGAGGAGAGATTCTTTGAAAACCCTCAACCAAGCCTTACCTCATGCATTTTTTATAAGGTTGATCTTGAAGCTAAGGAGGGGAAACTAAAGGAGTTTGGTAAAATCATTGCTATCAAGAGGTTATAAAAGATGTTCAAGAGCTCTCACTACGAATTATAGTAGTAAGGAAAAGCTAAATATGTAATTATTGATTTCCTTATATATATTCCAATTAGGATTCTTAGTAATCATGAGATAGGATTTGCCAAGAAAATATAAGAGAATAATAGAATAATAGAATGTTATGAATGTTATGAATGTTATGTGTAATTTTCAAGAAAGAGATTAGCTTTGAGTAGTTGTGGACTCCCATAAGAAAGAATAATAGAATTGAGCTAAGGTATAATGCTTTTTCATTAAGATTTTGTGTAGGTTGGTTTATTATTTATTAATATAATGTTTAAATTAGAAAGTTCTTAATTAAATAGAAAAGTGATTTTGAAACCATTACTATTATCTTTGTGATGTAAGAGTGAAGGAAAAGAAGAGTTAGCACAAAGTAGTCTCCAAGAATCTAGGTAAATAAATTAGAATGCAAATAACACATTTTTATATAATTGTTAAATTGATTAATATAATAGAACTGTTCTTTTATACTTGTACATTATATATCTTGATGTGAGTAGCATGGCATGTCATCATGTGCATGCATATTACAACTTTTCAAGACTAATGTTGCATTATTGCCTTGGCATGGTGTTGCATTTCCTTAATAAAAAATGATACAAATATGAATATCCACAACTTATGCATGATGAGTATATATATATATATATATTCATAAAATTGAGAATATAAAGTCTAATAAAAGAAAATATTTATGTGATACAATAAAGACAATGAAAAGAAAAAGAATGAAAGAATATGTTTCCCTTGTGGTTTTAACTATAGTGCCACTTGTGTGATATGATGACTATCACTTACTATGTGATCTAATAGTAGTAGTACCACTAACATTAGATCTTATGGATTGAGCTTCCTACTATATGATCAGAAGCTGTTGTCACTACTTATTGTGTGAATTGGCAGTTGAGGTCCATGGAGATGATGTACATATATGTGCCTCTTATTATGTGATATAGTGGCTATCACTTACTATGTTATATAGTGGTGAATTTGATGAGATGTCAAGAGTAATGAGTTGAGAATCTTAAAGATAATAGTTATTAAGAAAAATAAGAACCTTTTTTATTTAAAAAGAGATATTAAATAAATTCATATATATAAGATTGAATCAAAATTTAATAAATTCATATATATAAGTATTTATATAAGTTTTTCATATAAAGAGAAGTGAAATTACTTATGTTTTTAAATATTAAAAGCTATAACATTATTTGCATTACATTTAAAAAATTTGTTATATGCTTACAGAGTTGGTAGACATGACCCTCTCTTAGAGACATATAAATTTATAGAATACTTAAGATCAGGTATATTATTTTTCTTACCAATTTATTTTTGCTACCAGTTTGTTTGCTAAGTCTTTATACTCACTCTTGTACTTATATTATAAGGTGAAAATATGTACACACTGAGTGGAGATACTTAGATGTACACATGTAGGTTCTAAGGATGAGATGCAAATTATTTTGTAAATAATTTTTTTAATGATATGAATCATAAATGTACACTTGTATATAAACTTTCTAGAAATTTTGTGATGTGCATTTCATCATGATGATGTGATTTTCTTTATCATGGAAACAAGATTTTATAATGATAATGTGGTTTAGTAATAGTAATTTCTATTACATATAAATGGTTATTAATAAAATTATGAAAATTGATCTGTATGTATAAAAGAAAATAGACATTTTTTAGGAGAGACTATCGACTATAATTTGAACTCCCTGTTTGTCCAATTTGAAGTATCAAAGGATATGAGTGTAATCATCATTCTTATTTGGAAAGATCATTAGTGTCCTCTAAATATATTAAAAATTTATTTATTCTTTAAATATACTTATAGAGAAAGAAATTAAGAGATAATAGATAGACAGGGCATGAAAATTAATATCATATAATATAATGAACTATTAAAGCTGCTTTGCAAACATCACACTATTCAGTCTAGCTTATTACTCCCCACTGAGAATATTGTATTACACAACATAATATCTATGTTTTGTATGATTATCTTGGGAAAATGTGATCTTTCATTGCTAAAATAATTGTTTTGCATGACAAATATATTTGTACCTTATGATCTTATTAGGAAAGCCAATTTTCTATCACTCTATGCTTATTGTAATGCATGATGGGCTTTCTCATACCATATAATATCTATGAAACATAATAATGATAATAGATTTCAATTGTTCTCTCTATCCATTCATATTAACCCTTATTGATTTAGAAATGAGGCACTTACTTCATCCTTCAGCTATGTGTTATTTGAAGGAAATAGGATGGATAAAAATAAAGATTAATCCCATCCCTAATTCACATCTCGTCTTTTACTATTTTTCTTATTCTTTATATTTCTTCTTTCATAATGTTTCTCCAACTCTTCTCTCTTTACCCTTTTCCTACCTACTATTTTTACATTATGTTTCTTAAGTAGCAATCCACCTTCCCTTCCTAAGGTCATCCTTTGTCACCCTTTAAAACTTCCAAGCACTACTTTGATCTCCTCCTGCTCAACTATAAATCCCTACACAATACTTCTTGATATATATATATATATATATATTCCTTATGTCATGGAAAATTAGATTCAACTTAAAAAATTACAATCCAAAAACTAATAAGTTTTGTTTAATGTGCTCTTCTTAATGATACAATTGATGTTTTTTAAGTATTCTTTACAAAATTTCATATTTTTCAAGTTAATACCAAAATCATCTTGTTATATTTTGACCTTTAAACATAAGCTTTACTTGATCATCTAAGTACTAATTACACAATTAATCCTATAATTATAATGTTGCATAATAATTATATCTTAAGGATGTCACATCCTTTCCCTCTTAGAGAAATTATATTTCAAAGTTTAAAAGAGTTTAAATTATTGTATTTGTAAAATCTCAAAAGTGATGATAAATAATTTTAGTAAATTTAAAATCATAAGAGATTTAAAATAAAAATATTAAAAATTGATTAATGATTTTAAAGAGAAAAGAGTTATAAAATATGATTTTAATTAAAATATATCTTAAGAATATTTACAAATATTTTTAAATTTTTTAATAATATTTTAATTTTTTAAAGATTTGTATAGTGTGATATCATAAAATTATATAGTACAATTAAGTAAGTGAATCAATCTAGTGAACAACTTTATAAGATAAGATGCGGTCATTCAAGTATAGTTATGACAACATATTAGTACGATATAATGTAATTGAGTCATAAGTTAATTAAGTAATGGGCTAATCATACAATATAACCATATAGTATTATATAGTATAATATAATAAGAGAGAGAATGAATATAAGATAAGTGTGAATACATACAAAATGGGATGAGGATTGTACAAAATAATCATATAATCATACTAGGTCATTAATTCATAAATAAAAAGGAATGATATATAAAATATAGCATCATACAAAATAAAACCAATAAATTACAAGTATGACAAAGTATACAACCCAACACTGAATCATACGAGTACAATAATGCAAATGTACTAATATTATATTATGTAAAGAAGAAACCGATAAAGATATTAAATTGTATAGTATGATAAAAGTATAACGTACCATATAATTATGTGATGATAAAATAAAATGGGCTCAATACCAAAGCATCCAAAAAAATATACTTAAAATGATCAAATAATATGATATGTTTATCATATTAGTATGATTATGATATAAGAGTATACACCATCATTAGTTATGAGTTATAAGGATTTATTGTATAGTTTGATAGTGAGATTGTAACAGTATAATTAGAAAAAGTGTATGTAGATTTAGGAAATATTTAGAAAAATATAGTACAAATTTGGTGATCATACTTCTAAAAGTAGTAGAAATTGAACAAAAACTTAAAATGATAAACAATTTGAGCACAAGACCTTCATTGAAGTCACTTCTCAAAAATTTATCCTTACAACCTAAAATTTGTATTGCCTTTTCCACATTTCATATCTAACTACAATATTAGGTCTCCATAATCATATTTGATAACTTGGGATGGTTAAAAAATGTATTTTCTCAAATATGAGACATGAAATATATCATGAATTATGGACATGTGTAGAGACAATACTAATAAATAAGCCACTTGAATTATTTTTTCTATAATTTGAAAATGACTAATATACTTTAATCTTAATATTTCCAGTTTTTGAAATTTATAATTTCATTTTTAGAGGGCTCAATTTCACAAAAACATGATATCCTTGTTCAAATTACATGTTCTTATCTTTGGCATCAAAGTATTATTTTTGTTTGTCTTGGATAGTTTAAATTCTTAATGTGATCAATTTTACTTTTTTGATAGCTTCATCTACAAATTTATGCTCAAGCAATTGCCTTCTCTTCCTTTTAACCCAACACAATGAGGATTGATAATACTTAATTGGAAGTATTATTATAAGAAAATTCAATTAGAGATAAATGAATTTCTTGGTTATCCCCTGAATATAAAATACACATTTGTAGTAAAACCTCCATAGTATTTATTATTTTTATTTATTTGGCCATCTGTTTGTGCATGAAATACATTGTTGAAGTTTATTTTTTTGATAAACACTTGGTGTACCTTTTTCCTAAAAGTAAGATATAAACTTTTGATCCCTATCTGAGACAATCACTTTAAGTACACCATGAAGGTGCACAATTTGATTCTCATATGATGTAACTAATTTTTTTTGTAAAATAAGTCAATTTGATAACCAAGAAATTTTTCTATAAAATAAGTCATTTCCTCGTCTTGATGTTCATCTCGCTTGATGTGATTTAGCCAAATAAGCCATATTGATATTTGAGATAATAAAAATACATTCTAATGTATTTTTCTTTCTAACTAATATTTTTCATTTTCAATAGAATTTTGTTATTTATCAAATTGGGCTAAAGTGCAAATTAATATTTGCTTTGTGACTTAATATGTCAGTAATGACATTAGCCTTGCTAGGGTGATATAATATATCAAAATCATAATCTTTAATATACTATTACCATCACCTTTGCTTCAAATTTACTTTAGTCTTTGATAATCAATATGAACTTCACATTTCACTTTATATAGATAATACCTTCAACTTTTTAGTACAAAATAATAATTATTAGTTCTAAATCATGAATTAGGTAGTTTTTCATGTAGTTTCAATTTTTTTTGTTGATTTCGTCAAAGGACTTGTTATTTGAGAAATTTTTTTACAAATATTTTATAGTATCCAACTAACCCAAAACAACTTCATACCTCAATGAAATTGGTGGGTTTGGGGCCAACACATAATAACTAAGATTTTTGGTGAATCTACAAAGATCACTTTTTTACTTACATGTCATAAGAATGAAACTTGAGACTACTAGAATTCATATTTTAAAATTTTAGTATAAGTGGATGTTCTTACAATGTTTGCAATACAATATACAATTGACTTGCATGATCTTCTATAAACATAGAATATGTCAAGATTTCATCAATGCAAATAATTACATATTGATTTAAATAATTCTTGAATATTTTATTTATGAGATTCGTAAAAATATTATGTGTATTAGTTAATCAAAAGAAGTACAATAAATTCATAATATCTATTCCATGCAAAAAAAGGGGTCTTGGCAATATCAAAATCTTTGACTTTTATTTAATGATATCTTGTTCTCAAATCAATTTTGAAAAAGATAACCACACATTACAATTAATCAAAGAGATCATTTATTCAAGTTAAAAGATATTTATCCTTTAATATGATTTTATTTAGCTCTCAATAATCAATACACATTCTTAAACTATTATCTTTTTTTATAAATAAAATATGTGGTCCCATGGAGATGCATTGGAATGAATAAAACTTTTATCTAATAATTCTTAAATTCATAATTTCACTTCATGTAGCTTTGTTGAATTTTAAATTCAATTTCTTAATCTAGAGAACATCTAGGAAATTTTTTGAGAAATTTGTCAACATATTCACAAACTAAAAGTATATTTTGTGGTTTTATAAATTTTTTATTTAGCACTTTAATATATAATAGAAATTTTTCTTTTTCATTCAGTATCATCTTCTATACTTTCAAATAGATATAAAAGAAAACTTCATTTTTTTATAATACATAATTTCTTCCTCTTCATTAATTCTCATCTTTGCCTTATTTTCCATGTAATCAATCTTAACTCCATATTCATTAGCTAATCCATGGCTGGAATAATATAAAATTCCATTAAAGGGAGTAGTATTGATTCAATTGAAAATTTCTTTCCAAGAATTTGTATAACCCCCTCACATATTTATTAGCATTGATTTCTCTATAATCAAGCACTTTTAACCATTAAGACAGTATTCATTTGGTAAGATGGCAAGAATAATTTATCATATAATTGATAAGAGATAAAAGAATAAGAAACCCCACCATCAAATAAAACTAAAATAGGAAGAGTGCTCAAATAATAAGTACTTGTGATAACCTCTATGGAGCTCATAGCATATTGTTAAGAAATGACATAATCAGGGTTGATCACCCCCCACTTGAATATTATTCTCTAGTTAAGTCTCATTGCAACACCTAGTGCTGAAGAGGGCAGGGAGCGATTAATGGATAATATCCCAAAAATAAGAATCATCAGACAAAGAATATCTCCTAGTAGGCTTTTAAGTGGAGGGCTACAGGGCTACAGGGATGAATAAGTCCATATTAGCTTCAAAATGATAGATCTTAAGCTTTATAAGTAAAGCTATAAGTCTTAAGTTATTTAGGCACTTTTTGGAGGAATCATGGTGATCAAGAGATCACTTTCAAACTCATTAAATCTAAAATTGATGAAAAAAATTAAGAGATGAGACAACACAAAAAAAAAACATTGACAATGTAACACGAAGCAGTATGACCACACGCTAGGCCAGGTGTGGAGACACGCTACAAGCATGTCAGAGCATGTGTTCTAGTAGTTGGTCAAGCGTCATTTACAAAGGTACTAGCACGCACATAGAAAAGGCATGATAAGCTAAGAGCTTTCACGTGTTGTCACGTTTATTCTGATGGAAGAAGCTTATGTGCCAAAAACATAATGAGAAAAGTATTAGCAGATAAATCTAAATAATATATAACTTTTAAACAAGTTAATAAAAATAATCAAATATAAGAAATTGAGCTAAATAACATAACGACATTAATAATATTTTATACTCCTCATATGTATCCATAGATCATTAATACCTTATTAAGTGAGAATAGAATTTAATGTTACATATTCTCACATATGATTGTTTCTTCATACTATTATCTTCATATATATGTAATTATTTAATCTTTATCCTTATAAATAATTACTTATTCTTTTTTTCTCTTATTCTTTTTTTTTCTCATATTTTCATAATTTCATCTTTCTTTCTATTAAAGTTTTATTTTCTCTCAATATTATTATCCTATAGTACCTATTATTTTGGTTTGATATATTATTAGTATTATATTTATTCTTTCTTTTTCTTTCATGTCTCATCTTACTATTAGGTCATATTTTTTTTCTTTCTTTTTCATAGTCTAGTATATTATGACTATCATACTTTTATCTTTTTTTATGGCTTGATTTATTACTAGTGGAATTTTGCTTATTTTTCTTTTTCATATCATCGAATAATGCTCTTAAGGGAAACTAAAGTTTTGCTTTCTTATTCCATTCTTTTATCTCATGGTATATTTAGACTATTTTTATATTTATTTCATTCAACTTCTATTCTTTTTCTCTTTTTAATTTTCATACTTTTATCTTATATAAGAAGAAATTTAATAATACATATAAATATATCAAGTTTTCATATATCAAAATAAATAGATCTTATCATTTGCTTTATATTATTTAATTATGATGTCATACTAAATATATATGCCAATGCTTTCTTTTTATTTTAATTAATTTTTTTGTTTATATTATTAATTCCAAAATTATCTACCTAAACCTTTGAAAATAATCTTTGTTGGCATATTTGTTTTCCTTTCAATCCTTACATTACAAATATTATGCATTTCTATATAATCCTATTATATTTTATTTTCATGTTCCTATATTTTTTTCTAAAATTCTTATGCTAAAGTGTTATTATACTTTACATTCGTGAGGTTTTATCATACAATCATCAATTAACACTCCTTACAAACTATCTAGTCTTCTTTCAGACATTTCTTTCTTGAGCTAATTATATTATCTAATATTACTATCATATGATATGGCAAGTTATTGAAAATGTTTTCCAAATATTGTATTGTCCAATCTAGTTCACTACTCTCCCTTAAGTATATCGTACCATAAAACATGATATTTGCATATCATATGAATTTCTCAGAAAAACGTGATCTTGCTTTGCTAAACTAATTAAATTGTGTAAAAAAATATATTCATATCATATGATCCTATCAGGAAAGCCTATTTCTATTTTTCCTCAGATTATGTTATATAGTGGGTTCTCTTGTGTCGTATAATGGCTATAAAATGTAATAACTATAACCTAGTCAAATTTTTCTCTATATCCATTCATTGTACCTCCTAATGATTTTGAGACCAGACATTTCCTTTGCCTTTTATTTTCGTACACTGCTATTAAGGCTATAGTAAGGAAAGATGATGGATAAAAATAAAGATTAATTCCATCCCCAATTCACATGCCTTGCTCCTCTTTTATTGTTTTCCTCATTCCTTTCGTTTCTTCTTTCTTAACATTTCTCAAACTCTTCTCTCTCTTCTCTCTCCTCCCTTTCTTTCTACTACTTCTACACCATGTTTCTCAAGCAACAGTAGACTGCCTCTTCCTTGGCTTCTCTCTCCCTCATGAAATGAAACTTCCAAATCCCTCCACAATCTCTTCCTACACAACTACAATGACGACTTAAGGCACAAGACAACTTAATATATATATATATATATATATATATATATATATATATATATATATATATATATATATATAACTTTTTGTTTCTTAGTTTAAGACAATTTTAGTTTTGCTAAAAAATTTACAAAAATTTTATGTTTTTTAAGTTAATATCAAAATTATTTTAGGTGTTATATTCGTGAAACATCTCTTTTATTGGACTATTTAAAATCTAATTATATATTTAATTTTAAATTAAAATTTTACATCATAATATATCTGAGCTATGCCACAATTTATATATAAATATTTATTGTAAATATAAATAAATAAATAAATAAATAAATATATATATATATATATATTTATAATATCATCAAATATAATATAACACTTAAAGTGATACAAAATAAAAAAAAAAAAACACTTGACGTGCACACAACTTATCTACTAAAATTTTCGTTCCTGAATCTTCTAGCATTGCTTTGCAATTTCCATTGGCAGAAGAGGTGCGGTAAAAGATCATTTTTAGATTGGTAGTCATTAATTAATTTACCGCACTGTCCGTGCAAAATCGGCTGTGCTTTACGTACTAAGATATGCCGCATTAGGAGAGGTTCGATAGGCAAGACGACCTGCAGGTTTACATCCTTTTAAAGACTTCTCCAAACCTCGTTTGTGGATCTTACCAGGCGTCTGCTCTTACCATCTAATCGCCGAAGAGCAATGGCGGCAACTAATTGTACGCTCATTATTCTCCTTCTCTGCCTTTCTTCGACCTCGGTCTCCTCTTCTGGTCACCGGAGGAGCTTATTCGAGGTGGTGGGCGGGCCGGAGGGGGTGGTTTGGGTTGTCCAGCTTTCGGATCTTCATTTCAGTGTGTTCCATCCTGAGAGGGCTCTCGATTTTAGGAGACTTATTGGCCCCGCGCTGTCCATGATCAATCCCTCTCTCGTCCTCATCACTGGCGATCTCACAGGTACTTTCTTCCATCGCTTTCCTTTCTTGATCTTGTTTCTTAAATTGCTTTCTAGATTGCGGTTTTGTGATCGAAACAGTTTGTATAGGATGTTTGAGTGTTGGTTCTTGAATTGGAGAATTTGACGTAATTTGCTCGGATGAGCTTGGTTCGTTATGCTTACAAATATTATTCTTATAAATTGTACCTTACATTTCAACTGCAGAATTCAAATAGTATTTCGAGTTTAGTTTTGACATAAACATGTTGATGTGCATGATTATCATTCCTTAAATGTCTTGCATAAAGTTTATTTTAGGTGAACTATGGATGATCACAATGTTCAAAAGTCAAATATCACTCGAAGCTTTTTCAAAACCTTTCTCAAATTAAAATCAATTTGAATCAACATGAGTCGAATCATAAGTTAACTTGGTCGACACAAACAGAAATTTGAATTTGGGTTAGCTCGCTTGGGATTCAATTTGAGCAAGCTTGAATCCAATTAAAAATAATAAATATTTATCTTAGTCATTTCTCCATTGGCAATTAGTAATACAAAGTTTTGAAATCCCATAAGTCTGTAGGACTGATCTTCGTTAGGCTGCATTTTTTCTTTACAGAAGATTATGAATATAAAATTATAATACATGTATATCTTACGTTGAGAGCATAAAGGTAATTTGTGCTTGAATCCATTAACTATTAGATTTTATTTTAATTATGAGCCAACTCAAAATGAAAATCAAGTTAGCTTAAAATTGAGCAAAACTTGATTTGAGACAGCTCTTCTTGATTTATTTTGAGTTCAAATCAACTTTGACTCCGTTTGAAATTGAAAATTTTGAGTTTGAGTCAAGTCAAAATTAATTGAACTTGATTTGATAGCACCTTTAAGGTAAACTAAAGCATATAGAATAATAATGATAGGTGATAGAACTGATCCCATCACAAATCACTCAAACAACCTCGAAGAAAGCTTCGTGAAGGTTATTTTGCTTATTTTCTTTCATGCAGTGTACTCTACTGGATAAAACATATAGATAAATGCATAATGTTGTAAGTTTCCTTGAATTCTGATAATGTAGTTTAAATAATGTCTCCCCATAGAAATTTTCATGTTTTTTACTAATATTTTTATAATTGTGCTGTTGCATGCATCTTACCACCATAAGAAAGCATGCTTAGTATTGTGGCATGATGTCCAGATGTTCTTGATTTTTTGATTCCCATTTTATAAAGTAACACTTATACCTTTTGATGCATTTGCAGAATCCAATTCCATTATTAAAGAGTTTAGAAAGTAAAATTACCAAAGTTTATACTATTCCATAATGCACCTATCTATTGGATAGTAATTTGATGACCAAAGATCCAAAATGCTTGCAATTCTTGTAGCTTTTTAAGAAATGAAAAAGAGTTTAGTTGTCAAAGTATGGCATTATAAGAATTTGTTGAGCTAGATTGCTAGGAAAAGCTGGTAATGAATGGCTAAGTCAATTTATGGAAGTAAATAAAGGATCATTAAGTTTGTAATTGGCTTTTTCTTTTTTGGCCTACTAAGGTTTGAGAAAACATGGAAAGGGAAAATCTATCCCTCCTTGTCTAGCAATAGCAAACGAGAAGGCCTTGGAGGAGGCAAGGATTCCCTCATGCACTGTTTTTTGTTTTAGGCTCGGTGGTTTTGCATTGGCTATGGCATTGTTTTACAATGGTGGCTCCATCCATAAAAAGTGGTAGCATTATAAATCTTGCTAAAGTTGTTACTGATTCTACTGAAGGTAAAGGCTGCAAAGGTCCTATTACCCTCGTGGGTAGCTTGGGTGCTTAGGTGTTTCTAGCCTTAGGATGCATTGTATGAAATGGCAAGGAGTCATGCAGCCGTTGTGGAGCAACTTGGAGCAACTGTGTCCAGCTGGTCATTGACAAAGGTGAGACCTTGCTCTCCATTGTTTCGTTTCTCCGATTCCTCTTGGTGATATCTTGACTCTACTTCTTCTCAATGGGGTGGGGCATGCTAGGCTGGTGGAATTAAAAATATATAAAAATATGTAATGATTGGTTAATAGTTGAGTATATTTGTGTTTTTTTAAATAGGTTGTAGTAGCTATACTAACTATTAGATTTATTGAAAACATTATAAAAACTTTATTGTTTCTCAGTAGCTAGATATGGTTGTGATCATTTAGATAAGTAATAGCATCGAGTTAAATGTTTTTACATCATATAGCTCTTTATGCTAGCATAAATTTGAAGCAAAAAGTTGACTTCCAATTATTAAGTAATCCAAAAAAATTTAGATGGTAGTAATTAATCATTTCAAATAAATTTTTATATATGAGCATATAATTTTTTATTACTTCATTTTTTTTTACAACTTTTCAATATTCCAATCTAGGATTACTTTCTTACATGTCTAACATCTTGACTACAAAATTAATTTTCAATTTAGTATAGGCTTGTGGCAGAATGCTACCAACATCTTATGATGAATTACCAATTTTCCCATTTAAGAAAGCTATTTTCATATCCATCGAGTGCAAATCTAAATCATCATGAATTAGCAATACTGAATAATCCTTGGTGAATATTTCTTTGATATAAATTTCTTTATAATCAATGTCATTTTTTCACTTATAACTTTTTGAAACAAGTTTTGGTATTATAGTGTATAATATTGCCATTTGAGTAGAAAATAGCATCTCACACCCTTCACCTAGTTGTTTAACAACCTTCTCGCAATTTAATAAGATCCAAGACTTTATTTTGTTTCATAAATTTTAACTCATTTTTCTTATTGTCAATACATTAATCAAATTTATTATACCTCACAACTTGCTTGAAGGAAATTGGATCTTATTAATTCCAATATTAAAACAAAATCTTGTAGAAAATCATAAAATCATAAAAAATGACAATCCTTAATCTCTTTGAGACCTTAATGTTATGGGTTGTGATTCATTGTTATCAAGCAATTGTAGATCAACTTCATTGAAGGGATAAGTGTTGCCTAGTTTTGTTGTTTTATTCATTACTTAGATAACAATTTTATTTTCTTTAGATGTTTCAAACCTCATCTATCACATCATTATTATTATCGTTTAACTGACAGCAAATCAAAGTAATCACAATCAAAAGTGAGGACAAACCACTACAGACGGGGATGACGAAATAATGAAACACATTTTACTTTGATAATCAATCAATTTTTTTCTTTTCATCACAACAAAATAAGTATATATACTTTTTCTGTAATATTCAAAAAAATATGATAATAAAATAAAATCAACATCTACAAAATTATTCACATACCTTACATACCACTCTAAGCACCTCTGTGTGGTCTTGTGATATGTTCTATAATTTAAGGGTGAGCATAATATCCAGTAAGTGAATTTGACATGAATAAATAACAAAGACATGGTAAACAACATATTAAAATTGATAACATGATGTCAACATGACATACATAAAAAAAATGTTTAACATGTGAAATCATACGTAACAATATGCAACATGTTATATACAACAAAATGTGCATATACATCTTTGCTCTTTTAATTTATATTGTTTCTCTTTTTATTTCTTTTATTTTTTTCTCTAATTTTATTTCTTTTATTTTCTTTTTATATTTGGTTTCAAATGTTTTTCATAAGGATATACACTCATATCCCAATCATGTGTCATCTCATCATTCTAAACCTTTGCTTGTAGGTGTGGACATAAGTATAACTGGTTAGTCATTTCTATCACATATCATCTTTGTTTTTCGTCATTGCATTTTATGCAAATAGTATTAGAGGATGTTTCTGATGTCATCTCATTTTATTTCATAGCTTGGTATCAAACCAGTGCTTATAATACTTAGCATCCTGTGCTGGTGTTTATCACATCTTGTGAAATATAAGCTCGGTACCAAACTAGTGCCTATGATGCCCAGCATCTTGTAGTGGTGCTCATCTAGTAATGTATGGCATTTTATGTTGGTGTTCATCACATTTTATTGAATTATAGGGACAAGTTCAAGAAAATTTTATTTTTTATTTTTATTTCTTTTTTTATTAGGGTGTTTAATTTTATTATTTTTATCACATACCACACATTATGTCATATGTTTATCTTTTATTTTTTTAAGATATATCATGAATATCATGTCATGTTTAATTTTAATCATATCTACTTACATTACTAATAATTAAATTTACTTATCTTTGTTTTTGATAATTTCTTAATTTATTTTTCTTTTCTTTTTATTTTATTTTTTATAAGAAATTTATATATCTTAATCAATTTCTACAACTATATATATCAATATCAAGTCAAAATAAAAATTAACTTATCTCAGTAAAACTTTTTGTTTCTATTAACAAAAGCTTTTTCATTCTAGATTATCATCTTCAAGATAACTTTTTTTCTACATAAAAAAAGTATAAATTTGTTTTTACTAACAACAAACTACTATAAACATGTATTAAACTACAACCATTGTTGCTAAAGTTTGTATAACAATTATTTATATCTTTTTCTTGAGTTGGTCCTTTTTTTTATTATTTTTGTTTTAACAATATAGACATATTTTATTACTTATTTTTTTTAATATTTGTTTTTCTATACAATCATTTTCCCCTCTTTATATTTTTCTTGGCATTTTTTTTAGATTTTTTTTCCTTCTTTTCCTTGAATTTTCCTTTTTTCACATGCTAACTGTGAAACAACGCCACATGCTTGCTAGCGAGAATCCGAAATCCCAAAATAATGCATAGCGACTGGCAAGTTGGGAAAACTGAAAGGAAAATTTATCTTTTTCCTATTTTTCTCTCTTCCGTGTTTTGAATTGTGGCCAGAACACTTTTTCTCAATTTTTGACGACGGGAGATAGTGTGGCTCATTGGATTAGGGTTCCTATCTAGTATCATTGCTGAATTTTGTTTCCTTTATGCTCTCCCTCTCGATCATCGCCTTTATCCTTTCATAGTGGTCATTTGGTGACCGATTCCCACTGATTCGCCTTCGAAATCGCCGCTCTTGCAAGGCCTAGCCTCGTTGGTGGAGGTTGCATGAAATAACGTGGGCGAGAGGGGTTTTGAGATACCTTAAATCCCATTTTTTTAATTAATTTGTTTATTTTGTTATTATTTTAATATTATTTTCTAATAACTTAAAAAATTAATTACAAATTAAGCAGGGTTCCAAAATTTATACGACAGAACCAAAATTCGTCACTAAATTTGTGTTATTCAAATTTATATTCATTTTTCAGTTTCGATTGTTTGATAATAATTTTATTAAAAGCAAAAAAAACTTCTACCTTTCAGTGTTTACAGCAACGAGTCGTTACAATCTCCTCTTCTTAAGAAATTTTGTTCCAAAATTTCAAAATAAATCTAGGTGTTGAGCCTTTATATCTATTTCTATTTCCCAAGTTGTTTTTATATTAGTATGATTCTGTTACAACATTCTTACATGATCAGTTAAATTGTTCGAGCTGTTGGTGTGCCATTTCATGTTTGCTGTGCTGTAAGTTTCATTTCTTTGCTCTTCTAATACAACATACTTTATTATGTATAGTGAACCACATTGCTACCTGTTAATACACAAGTATAACAAGTACTAATCAAGTACGCAGCAGCCAAATTGGATAGATTGGGGATTATGTTTTAAACTAGATAAACATCAAGGCATTGACCTGAACCTTTAGATCAATATTTGAAGCTATGTAATTCAGAGAAAAAGGTGTTCCTGATATTCCCAGTAAAGATATGATCATAACTTTCTGTTCTGATAACTATTTTTTGTGTTATTGAACATATGTTCAGATGGAAAAAGCAAAGATTTATTAACCATGAAACAAGAGGAAGCAGAATGGATAGAGTACCTAAGTGCTACAGAGGAAGTGATTTTGAGGAGTGGTCTTGATAAGAAAGTTTTCTATGATCTTAGGGGAAATCATGATAAGTTTGGTGTGCCTGAAGTTGGTGGCAAATATGACTTTTACCAAAAGTATAGTATCAATGCACGACAAAGGCGGGATGGAAATGTCCAGAAAATCACTCTACAGGTAGTCATTTAATTCTGAGCATGAACTTGAGAGAAAAAAATGAAATTATTTATTAACTAAAATTCATGACAGAATTCATACAATGGTTTTCTTTACAAGTTTTTCTGCGTGAGATCCCAAAGCAAAATCTGACAGTAATAATAAAACTTTCTTCATCAAAATCTGACAGTAAGAGTAAAACTTGCTTCATCAAAAGAGATAATTTGTGCTGAAAACCTAGCATTTTTTTTTACTTCATCAGAGTAATATGGCTAGAAACAGAAACAGAACCTTTGGATGCATTAGAAAATAGTATTTCTATGAGTTAAAGTGATTTCTCCTTCAGTTCCATCTTCCCAAACCTCTTCATTTTCTTATGGTATTAATTCTAATTTTTGTTACCCAAAATATAGGACAGCGCAAAGAAACATATTTTTATTGGAGTTGATGCTGCAATGGAAATTGGTTTACGTGGTCCTACAAATATTTTTGGACATCCGACAGATAAGCTTCTTGCTGATTTGGACTTTGAACTCGGCGAGTCAGATACTGTAGCCACACATTCTGTGACAAAAATCTCATTTGGTCATTTCCCTATGTCATTTTCAGCAAAAACCAGTACAGGGAAAACTCTGAAAGATGTATTCCTCAGGCATTCAATATCAGCTTACCTCTGTGGCCATCTACACTCTAGGTTTGGGAAAAATCTGAAGCGCCATCATGTTATGTCTACAGGACCATATTTTCAATTCAACATGCACCAGGAAAATCCTAGTGATACAAACAGTGAGAGTTGTTCCAAAAATGTTGAGCCCACTAAAGAATTTTGGGAGTGGGAAATGGGTGACTGGAGAAGAAGTAGAAGCCTTAGAATTGTTGCAATTGATTCTGGACATGTTTCATTTCTTGATTTGGACTATAGTTCAGGGCCCAAGGATACAATCATCCTTCCTACCTTTCCATTGGATGCACGATTCATGCAAAGAGTTTCATCACCTCGAGATTTCTTATGTCTAACTACAAGAACATCATATGAAACAATAAGAGCTCTACTTTTCTCAAGGAAACCTATTGTTTCTGTATCAGCAAAAATTTATGACTCCAGATCTGGCCATTTTTCTTTGGTACTAGAAGCAGATATGATGAAGCTAAAAGGTAATGGAACTAGGGGTGATATGTATGTTGCCCCTTGGAATTGGAGAGCTTTTTCTGATCCATCTCCTGATCGGTTTTGGTTTCATATTGTTGCGGTTGACATTTATGGGAAATCCACGCATAGCCCACTAAGGCCATTTTCTATCAATGGCCTAACTGCAGACGTCAGTTGGAACTGGACAGAATTTTTTGTAATGGGTTGTCAATGGACTGCTTTGTATCAACCTCTTCTAAATATTGTCCTTGTGCTGATCTTCGCATTACTTCTCATTGCACGGGCTTTTTTGATTTTCTCTAAGAATTGTACCACTTCTAATAAGATTAGTCCTGTTGAGAGCAGAAAAAAATGCATTTGGGTCTATCCAATTGATACTGGAATTTTCACTTTGATTGAACTTTCCCGGATGACAGCAATATGGTGGGGGATTCTGCTGTATTTAATCTACCTGGTGTTTTTTCCTTGGTTCTTAGGACAGGTTTACTCTGAAGTTGGCAAGATGTCTTACATATCCCTGAGAGGATGGGTTGTCACATCTCCAAAGAATGCAAGTCAAAAAGCATACATCGGAGATCCTGATATCATGGTGATTGTTTTACCTCACCTTTTCTTTGTGGTTTTGCCCACAGTTCTTGTTGCAGCTGCCATGGTTGCAGAAAGAACAGCTTACAGGATACATTTCCTCTCACTTTCGGGCAAGAAACAAGATGATAATTGCAAAGAGTTCAAGAGAAATGTTGGAAGTCAAAGTTCTACTGATGCTAGCAAATTTTGGAGAGGGCGTTGGATGCGAAAGTTTATACTATTTATTATTTTGCTGATATTATGGAGACATTGGAAGGTAAAGAATTCCATGGTTAAAGTCTTGTGAAAAGTTTTATGTTTTTACTGATTCAATATGTTCGTTGTTTTTTTTTTTTTTTTTGCAACGGTGTATCATCACTAGTTTATATAGAGAAGATATGGGAAGTTCATTTGGTGGAAGATGGATAGTAAAGATAAAGAGACAAGCGTTGGGCAACTAGAATCATTTCACATGTTCCTTTAATCAGTCATGTTTAGTTTTAACAAAGACTACTCATCAAAGGACAGGGACTTTGTTTGTGGCAGAAATCTCTATATTCATCAATATCTCCTTGGTTAAACTATATTTTTTTATGGCATAAGTAATGCCCTTATTCAGGGAAAAAAGTAGAACGTTAGTGACAATTATCTTTTGAGCCAACAACTTCTGGCCTAAATATTTGAATCTTGATGGAAGGAACTAATTGATTGATGATAAACAAGGAGCTTTCTCACATGAATGTCATGTCCTTTTCCGTGTATGTGAATTTCTTAGCTTCAAAATGCTTTAGGGGAACATGTGGAGCAGTGCTGAACCATTGTTGCATCGTTAGGGTTGTTAGGTGAGCCAATTAGATTCTAAATGAACCTTTGTTAGAAAAGCTTAGCTGGTAGCAAGGTTTGGAGTATATCCAAAATAGGGGATCTAATAGTGATAATTGGCTTTTCCCATATCAAACTTGGGCATCCTATAATCCTGTTTGTGTTCATTTTTCATTCACCTAAAGTGAGCATGAGATGAAATATATATTTATGAATGTGAACTTGAGTAGCTATGCTATAGCACTTTGCCCTGTTTGGGTTTTGAACAGTAAGCCTATATGACTTGAGTTATTTATTTTGCTTATTTTTGAAGTTATCCTGGAAAGCCCATTAGATGAGATGTAGTTGCTTGTCATATTCTTGAAGGAAACTTTCTCCAAAATTTTTAAAAAATAAAAACTAAGTAATAAAGGTAAATTATTATTTTTGTACCAGAAGTACGCATTTGTTTGGTCAGCTTTGATTGTGTCAGTGGCTTAGGAACTCCTGGCCTGACAATTTGAATATGATTGCTTGACTGCCCAACCAGGGGATTTTGTCCTTGTATCTTTTGATCACCTTATTCTATTTTCTTTGAAGCGTTGATTTATAAGGATAGTGTGACTATTAAGTTGTTTGAGAATACTTGAATAAGATAGTTGCAATCTTGTATAACGCCTATGTTGGAATGAATTTTTTGTCTCAAATATTCAACCTCATACTGGGTCAAGTGGCCATTTAGTCTAATGAAATATTTGATTTAAGTGATGCTCCTACCTCTGATTATAGTCGCTCTTGAGAAGAAACTGTACTGAAGATATAGTTGAAATTGATTGCCAATAACTGAAGATTGTATTTACTGACGAACCAAATTAGTTTTATCAGAACGTTGATTTCATAAATGAAATTAGTAAAATCAAGGATCCGAGTTTCCTTTATTGAAAGCTGTAGCTCACAAAATTCATAACGTATTGAAACCTAGCTTTTATTTGTTCAAGTAACCTTATTCTAGAAACGCAGCTTTTCTTTGCAGTGAACAGGAAGGCAGACAACAAATAATTAAATATTTTGTCACTTCTCTTTTTATTTTGATTTCATTTGACTTGATTTCTTAATTCAATACGTTTTTGTTTTCTCTCTTAAGGATAAATTCTTTGAAGGATTGTTCTTCTTGACCTATTTGAAGTTTTCTTTATTGATATCTTTGTCATGCCATGATTCATGAAAAGTTCGATGGTGTTTATTTTGCTAATTATCTTCAAATTTACTTTATAGCAATGCAGATCCCTTGTGAAGGCTTATGACATGAACCCATTCCTTCATGCCCCTGTGTATTGCTTCTGGATACCGGCCCTGTTGGCCTTCACAGTTTACAAGACTACCTCAGCTATTTAGCTTTAAACAGAGTCGCACTTAATAATTTAGCTTTCTTTCCTCCGTGCTTGTGAAGTGTACGGAGCATTCTCTGCCCTCTCTTTTAAAAGGTAGATGAATAAAAAACCTTGCTTCCATTTTTTTTTTTTTGTAGTTTTTTTGTTAAGGGTTTTCATTTGAACCTTCTTTTATAGCAGTCTTTGGAATATCCCAAGTAAATATTACTAGTAGAATCGAATATATTACTTACCTGCTAATTTAGGAAGGTCTGAAATGCAAACACTATCATGTCCGCCTGACCAATTTGGAAAGATGTGGATGTCTTTTGGGTTCACTGAGTTATCTTGAACTATATGTGTAATAGCATATTAATATTATGGCCAACATATGCTAGTGATGGCCTATACGATGTAGCTCAAGTCTATGGTTGATGGATACACTGGAGTTTTCTTTCCATAAATCTGAGCTGAGCTTTTGACGTGAACGCTTTTTTCCAGTATATGAAAAGATACTAGTCACGAAGATCGCTGATTGAGATTCTACCAAGTGTTTAGCTATGGAACTGTTCTATTAAGGAATAAACCCTTTTTCTGGCTAAATTAACGAAATAAATCTGTTCGCAATTTCAAAAATGTGAAATTTTAATACATAATTTATGGACGTGAATAATTTTGATATAATTGACAAATGTTATCTTTTGGAGTCGTTCAATTTTCAAACATATTCAATATTTTTTTTTTGTTTGGATAGTTTTCTGAAAATTGTTGCATCCAGTTTTTGTAGCTTTGAATTTAATTTTTATTTTAAATAATTTTTATTATGGTAGCCGATTAAGCAATTTGGCAGTAAATGTTTTTTTTTAGCTTTTGACAATTACAATACCATAGTGGATTCATGGTGCAACTTTCATTAGTTTAGACGCTGCATAGGAAAGACCAAGTGGATCTCATACCCATAGCAACTTTGTCATGTTTGTCTTGCCCTGTTACTCATTTGTTTATTCTTGAAAGAAGGAAGGCTATTTGTGTCGTCTTTGGAAGATGAACAAAGACAAATATTGTGAAACTCTTAATTGATTATTTTAAACATAATATATTTTATTCAAAAGTCATGGCAAACAGGTTCAAGCATCTGTTTTAGAGCTTTTGGGCTGTCCATATGTATTTGGGTGTTTCCTAGATCTTTCTTAAACGAGAAAATGTTGTGGCATCTTTGCTTGTAGCATTTGAGATTGATGTTAACAAAGTCTTTCTAGTGGTCTTGATGGTCAAGTCAAAAAATAATAATTCGTGGGAATGGTTTTAGAACAAGATAAGGGATCTCATTGAGCTAGTTCGATTAAGAGCAAACCTTTCATTAAGCACGGAGGAATGGGACGGTATTGTTGTTATCATGGGTTTGTATGTCACCATTGTCTTTATTTTTTAACAGAGAATTTGAACCAAAAGACAATAAGTTTAGCGATTTGTGCAATGGACATTGTATGCGAGAAACTTTACATAGTTGACAACATTGATGGCTTAGGACAAATTCTTAAGATACATGAAAGGCATTGCACCTTTTAACTCCAAGATATAAATTAGAGGATTTGCTAGGTGGATTTGTATTTTAATGTTGTATACAAGTATAATGCAATGATCATGAATGCACTAAAACTTTGCAATTGAGTATTGAAACAAGCTTGTGGACTACCCATTAATTCCTTCACCTATGCAACAAATGCATTATTGGGATTTTTGAAATGATGGACAACAAAATTGGTGAGAAAGTTAAATGTGTCTTCTCTATATTTCTAATATTAAGGCAATTCTTCAAAGACATGAATACAAGACAAGTTAATGTGTGCAACCCCACAAAAAAAATCTTAAAGGGTTTTCAATAATCATGCTTGAACAATGTAACGCGTGTTATATAATGACACAGACAATGTGATTTTGTTTTAATTATATAATGATTTGTCACTCTCGATGCACTTATGTCATGATTGCCCTTGACTTTATTTTGATGCATTCTAACATATTATCATTCAACAATAATTCATGGTCATTACAAAGAGACATGTTCATCAATTTCAAGACACGATTGACTGACGTGTATTATTAGTTACTTTTTGTCAACAATATAGTTTGGTTGAATTTGTGTTATTGGTACCCATGAGATAGTCTAGACAACCAAGATTTATTCTATATGTACTACAATGGATAATGATTGACAATTTGATAACAATGGTTAATGATGTGACCAATGTAATGCTATTTAGTATAAATGACACGTTCTTGGACAAGAGAACAAAAACTATGAACATGAGTTTTATATTGTGTTGGTGACCTGGTATGCATGCAAGGATGCAAATGTACGAAGTCTGGATATGAGGAATTTTTAGGGAGCTATCATGAAGTATTAATCTCACATGAGAATCTTCTAAGGGATATTTTGATTAGTTTATTTATATGAACGCACTTTAGAACTTGGTAGTCACATATTGATGTCATACAAGTGGCCCATGACAAGTTTGTGGTTCATTGCATTCGATGTCTATTGCTAGATCATCATTTACTGATTGGCTTTTGTGGAGCATTCCAAAGAGCAACAAATTCTGGATGCTTTCAATGTGATGATTGTTGCACCACAGTATATTGCAAGAATACTAGGAGCATGGATAGATGATCTGTCATTTGTGGGTCATCCGTAGGCTATTGTAGAACTTTGGTGGGATAGATGGCAAGATTGTTGTGAGAATATCCAAAATTCTTTAAATAGTGTTGTTTATGTGAACCTTAGGAAACCTTTGGAGTTTGCCACTTATAAAACAAGGGACAAAATGGTATGCCCCTTCATTTTTAGTGCTTCTATTGAACTGTTGTGAGTGTACACAGAAAACATATTCACATGAATATTCATGCATATGTAAATATGTATCATGGGATGTTTACACATCAAGTTGGAGGACAAAGGTCTCAGTTTTTTTTTTTTTTTGGTTAGGTAGTCTCGCCGTTTAGCATGTACATACAGTTGACCTTGGCGTTTAGCCCTGCACCCCTTAGCATGCTCATTGCCTGCATGTTTTAGAAGTATGGCCATGACAACAGCTTGCCATTTATCAATCACCTCTTACGGGTTGATCTTTTGGTTACAGATACAACAGTTTTACATAGTAGAAATTTAAGTGTAACTCATTGCTCATTGAGAAATGTATCCTTTTGATTACGGAGTACATCATATTGCACATAATAACTGTCTACAATATTGAAGACATACTCGGAGGATGTTATTTTGATGTTGTCTCCCCCATGCTGTTTGAGCTTTTGGAGATTTACAAGGCAAGAGTTTGATTGGTAATGGTATAATGATATTTAACCAGAAGTATCATGCAATACTTTAGTCACCTTCAACACATTGTATTTAAGCCCATGCAACCTGACTCCAGGAGGGCTGTTAAGGTGCGAAACATGCTAGGACTAGTTCATCAGGCAGATAAGATACTGTTGAGTACAAGATATGCTTCAATGCCTCATGGAGCATCCAATTTGAGTTCAAGATGATGCAGCACAAAATTACACACCTTAATATCATAACAAGATGCATTTTAATATTTTTTTGGAGTTGAAAACCACATATCATAATATCAGTATGTCTTATATAAAGATTTGTAAGTATCATTTAGTTGCCTTTGCTTCACTATGGCATAAGACGATGTTCTTTTATTGCATTTGTGGAATAGGACGAGCTATTACAAAGCATATACTTAATCATCAGTTTGGTGGTCTGAAGTCACCAACATCGAATTTTGGATGGATTCACATCATCAAATCCTTGTGCTTAGTAACCAATTGTCTTATATTAGTATATCTCATATTGGATTGTATATGTCGTTGATGTCGTTAATCTTTACACGACATAAAATTTTTCAAAAGAAATAATTCTTTAATTGGGCAATTGTTCTTCATTTGTTAAAAACTTAGGCTGCCTGTCTAGTGAAGTTGAATAACATCTTGAACAGAATCTTTGATCGTTTTCCAAATCCATGAAAAGTGAAGCTATTGATCAACACGTGTGTGAGAAGCAGGGGATGCCACATACAACAAATTAGAAGGCTTATCATCGGAACTCCTCTTGCTCTTTTCTTGTAATGTGTGTAAGCAATTTCAAGGCTTAGTCGCAAATTGTCAATTTTTTTTTTTCATACTAATAGATATGTATGTTGGTTGATGGGTGCACCCAATGGGCTGAATTAGGTGTCTAAAATTAAGCTTTGTCGAAGGAAGAAATCAAAACGATAATTTTTTAAAACTTGTTTATCAAAAATAGAAAGAAAAGCATTTTTTTACTGAAAACATGTAAATTAAAGAAAAAAAGGAATTCTTGAAAAAATTGTGTTATCTTTATTTCCAAGTTGAATGTCTTATGCTGGTTGATTGCTTGTGAATCTCCCAAGAAATATTGCAGTCCCAAGCGCTTTTGGCAACGAAAGCATTAGCATGTAAGTTGAAACAGCAACAATAAGAAAATGAAAGTGTAATAGTAAAAGGATTAAGAAGAAAAGAGGACAACAGGACCATTTTTGAGATTGAGGTAGAGATGAAGATTGAGAACAAATAAAGGAAGAAGGCTTTGCGCAATTGCTGGATCACTCGAGAGGGTCGACTAAAAACACAAAAGTGATGTAATTTAAATGTTCGTTAGAGGAAAATAGGAGTTTAGGTGGTAATATGTCTTAGAGAAAGAGAGGAGAGTATTCATAAAAGAAAAACATATAATAAAATAAAAATTAATATTAGAATTCTAGTTTTTTGAAAAAATTATTATAACCTTTATTAATAAAATTTTAAGGAGGGTCATATAAAGCATTATTAGTTAACATGAAGACTTAAGTGTGTAGACGTAAATATACATTTAATTTACATACAATCAAACATAATTGAATATCAAACAATCCAATCAGTTGTACAATTCTCCTCCTAATAAACATAGGTGATCTTATACTCAACAATGTTTTAAAAAACGACGAAGACAGACAAAGAGCCTGGATTAAGATAGTCCAATAAAGTAGAGTCTAAAGCAAACAAGAACAAGCATAGAATCACTATTGAATCAAATCCTAAACTCAATACGCAACTAATGATGTCATGTGAGAATGATTACATGAAACTCTCTCATCTCAATTAACATGTGGGGTTGCATATAAGGCCACCCATCTCACAAACAATAGAAGAGCTTCAAAATGGGCACAAAAAACATAGCCAATACCAACCTACCCATTAGGATCAATAAGCATCATAATTCACCTTAATCAAGTTTAGAGTAAGGGGAAGCTACTAAGAGCGATAGGGAATAAGAGGATTTGGAAGGTCATGTGACATCCAATGCTCTAACTTAGGATGATGAATGTGAGGGGTAAGATCAATAGAAAAGGTCAGCCACTAGGATAAAAGGCACTAAACTCATCTAGTTATCTTCCATAATAGAGCAATTAAGGTTGTCATCTAACAACCACACGATTTGATCCAAGCTAACATCCCCAATACAAGTAATGAGTTTTCAAACATAAGAGTCACCCCCCACAAGCATGGAAGTGATTGCCACAATAATCATTGTTAGCCAAAAGAGATCGTACCCAGGGTGAGTTATCTTTAGTTAGAAATTGCTATCCTATCTACTGATAAAAACATGTTTCCATGCACAAAATTGATGTATACCCTAGCCACTATCTTGCTTGGGCTTGGTGATATGATTTCACGTCACTAAGTTTAGATAAAGCACTTAAAGGTTTAGCTTGACTTGATAAACATTCAACATAGAGTACAATGCAACTAAAGTCATTATGGATACCAAGGCTGAGGGATGTATACTAAATTCTACCACTCGTGCACCTAGCCATAACTTGTCGTGGTTTGGTCACTTTTGCCTATTCAAGCCCTTTGGTTCTTTTGGAGATTTTCATAGTAACGAATTTGTTAATAGTCAAATTCATACCAAAACTAATTACAATTAGCATCTTTACTAATAAATTTTAAGTAAATAAATTAATTGTTCCGTTTTAATCGTGTCCCCTAAATAAGCATGCCAAACAAAACAACTAAAGTAAAACTGATTTCACTGTATACTTTACCTTTACCAATGTGGCACGCCACTAATATGCATTAGTTTGGAACATTTTCAATATTCTTGTACCCGTCTATCACAAAATTCATTCAAAGAGTTAAAAATAAAAGTATCCTATTAAATTTTTCATTGCTCTTGGATTAGTTAAATCTATTACTCTGTCATCTTTGCTCTCAACAACATTACCAAAAGAAATATTGACACAAGATTTTCAGGAAAAAAGAAGAGAAAATCCTTCAATTTAGACATAAACAAGGAAACAATAGAACATGAAGTGACATCAAAATGTTTCTCCTACTTGATTTCCTCCACCCACCAAAGCCATTTCAAAGAGGGGAATTTGCTAGTTAAATAAACATTAAAAAGGTAGAGGTTGCAAGATGCAAGAAATACGTCAACATAATCAGAACAATAGAGCGTGATCCACAACTAATTAACCATACAGATGTGATCTCACATACAAGCAGAAAAGCAAAAAAGAAAACAACAGAACATCGAGTAATCTAAACAATAAAGAGTTTCCCAAGTTGCTTATTCAGCTGACATTTTATTTTTCCTGAGGAATTTTTAAACTTAACATGGAATCTTCAAGTTTTTAACATTGCCACAGCTACAAAATTTAGCCAGAATCATATCTGAAATTACCAAAACATAGCCTCTATTTTAAGATCAAAAGACATGATATCATTGTAATAAAAAATTGAAGTAGACAAAGAAGTAGATGAATCAGCAAACAATGATCAATTAAGTTAGAAGACTAGTGTGTTCACCTTCACTTCTTATACATCTTTATCTCTTTGGTTATGCCTTCAGCAAGGGTATCCACATCGTAATTCTTGCCAAAAAATTTGACAAATTCCATATTTGGGTCCATTAGATACCTAAAGTAGGAAAAAATAATGCTCAAGCATGATCTGTGTAATACATCCGATTTGTCACAATTGGTGCTTTATTTTTATCGTGCACATAAAAAAGGAGATGAATTGGTTCAAAAGAGGGACTCAAAAGCATGTGTAAATTGGAACCACAAAAACTCAACATCAATCATCTGAATTTTATTGCCTTACATGATGGATTGTGAGTAAAAAAAATTCCATCTTCAATATGATACGCAATTTTTGGGCATTCTGACATTTGAGCACTTAATTGTAGTGTCAAGCAATATACTTGCAAAAGACAAAGGCACACACACGCCTCAATCATTTTACACTTTTACTCCTCTCACAACTTGATAAATTTTGCCTCCTCGTCATCCCATTTTTCTCTCATGTTACAATTCCTCTCTGCTTCTCTCCTGATTTCCTCATCAATATTTCTTGACATCATCTGTCGGAAGATTATAAGAAGAAGATAGAGAAACACAAGGACCAGAAAGCTTTCAAATTCAACTGCATCTCAAAAGATCCTAACTTGCAAGCATCCCCTGATGCTGCTCCCTATGGGCTACCAATCCAGATAACCATCAAAGTTAGAGCACAAACCAACGCCCCTTGTCAAAATCAGAATGCTAATATTGTGGAATTTAGGAAGTAATGAATCAATTCATGACTGACATGCCAGTCTTGGATTGCACCTATAGCTGCTGTAATGCAGAAAACTTTCCCAATTGTGGTTTTGACCATGACCATTCCATTGGCTTCTCTTGCTCTGCCCTTATAAAATAATCGAAACCCAATGTTCTCACCATCAGAATGACTTTCAACATAATAAAATGCAAGCACTTGATCAAACTCTTGAAGGAAGACAATTTGGAAAGAAAATCTAAAGATGGCAGCTCTGGTTCAAGGTTTGGCTCCATTGGAATTCAGTATATCCCAATCCTGATTGCCTCAGAAAAGTATGGATGAAATCCTTGAGAGGGATAATAGATATAAAACCCTTGATGAGGAAAAGAAAGAAAAATGAAAGAAAAGAAAGTTCCCAAGCAAGCAATCTTGCCTGTTCCCGAGTCAACAATCGAGAAGAAAACTCAATATTTCAAGCCTTGAAGGAAATTTTTGAAGCCTCCTGGAGCTCCTCAATCAAAATAGTTCACTCTAACTCCTCAAGTTCAAGTCCCATCTGCTCTACAGAATAAGGAATATTAATGAACATCTAATCCAATGAAAGCACTCCCAGCAAAGAGAAACCAAAAAAACATTTTGAATATCATCAATGTCATGGGCATGAGAGACAATTTAGCAATTGAAGACATTGATTGAAAACTTTTTGAAGGAAAGAAAGATAGTAGACCTCAAGCAAGAAAGGACTTCAACCACAAAAAAGCCAGACCGAGTGATCCATCTCTTGATCTCTCACTTGATCATTCCTTTTAGCCTTAAGACTAAAGATGGCAAAGGGAAAAAGTCGTTCTACACTATTTATGTCATCTCCAATAAAGACCCTCCACATCGAGAGAGCTATGATCATTTAAAGCAAGTTCTAGCAAAGTTTATCTCAATAGGATCATTACTCTTTTACAAATGTTGTATACCACCTCGTGATGCCATTGAGAAGGCTTTGGCTAATTTTTAAGCTCATGAGATCATTGTTATAATAGATAAGCTTCTAAGGCAAATTCTCTATTCTCCCAACATGTCAAAAAGGACTTATAAATGCATGGTTAAGCCTGGAGAATTTGGCATTTGTTTTGCTCTAAAAGTAGCAATTCAAGAACAGGCAATAGCAAATTTCTTGCTTGATTGGATCCTCAATCATTCTCCAAGGTTGGGGACCAACTCTTGAGTTGGAAAATTTTTGTCAACAGAGACTTAAGAAAGCACAACTATAGTATCAAGATTGTTCCCAAGTCTTAAACGAGTTATTATCTGATAAACATGCATATACCCTTTGCCACAACCAACAACCTAGTCGAATATGAGGCTAAATTGTTTGGATTGAACCTTGCCTAGAGTTTGGGATCAAAAGATTGATCATGTCTAACGATTGTCAACTAAGTATGAATCAGGTTCGAGAAGTCTAAGAAACTCAAGATCCAACGTTGAAAAGGCATTAAAAGCTGACAATCAAATTCTTCAACGAGTTTAATTCCATTGCATTTTGACAAATCCCAAGGATGGGGAATTAAGTTGCCAATGCCTAAAGGCAAGTTCAAAGATCCAATCATTTACCCCGTGCTTCCTGCTCCAAGTTCTACTAAAAATCTCCATGCTATGAAATGGATCTATCTTCAACTACTTGAAATCAAGAACATTATCAAAGCATCAAATTGGAAGCTTCGGAAAATCTTCCCAATCTTCTCAATTTATTCTTATCAATGATGTGTTTTATCACATACCCTATCAATAACTGCTTCTTCGATGTCTTTGCTCAGTCAAGTCCGTTTAGAGATTTGGAGGAAATTCACTTTAAAGAGTAAGGAAATCATTCATCAAAAAGAACTGCTGCTACAAAGATAAACTAACAAGGGAGTTACTGGTCAATACTTCGCGATGACAGATTTTGCAAATAAGAGCTCAAGTGTGACATCCAACCAATTTCCACTTGTTGACCTAAAAACCCTTTGAAATCTATAAAAATAGCACAGCCATTCACCATATGAAGCATAAATTTTCTAAGACTATTTTTGCCTATGAATAGAAATAAAAAAATATCTCCTGGTTTTGGCCAATTGTTTTACAAAGTGGATTATGGAAAAGGTACCCAATATTGCAATCAACATTGGAAGTTAAGAATTCTTGTGGTTAGAGAACTTCTGCTTCTTTGGGAATTTATTAGCAATAGCTCCATACAACAGTTTTACGTTCACTATCTAGGAATTCCAATCTTTTTGCCAATCTCAAGAATGCCACTTGAAGTATGCCTCTATCAACCATCCCTAGTTAATGGATAAGCCAATGCAACCAAGAAAAGAAGAAAAGAAGAGGAGGTGGGCCAATGAAACCTAATTAAATTTTTGGGACTATTGGTCAACTGCTTCCACAAAGACTAGCAAAACTCCATTCTCTCTCACTTAGAAAGAACAAGTTGTACTTCCCATCTAGTTGGAGCACTTGCCCCCCCTCCCAAGTTCAACATGTAGCTATTGTGCAAGCAAATTCCGATGGGTTAGCACTACCAAAATAATCAAGCACATCAGCTCAAATTAAGATTTGTTGGAGGAAGTTCGATTGAAAGCATGTTATGTATAAGAGACATAATTAAGAAAAAGGTGCACTTTAACAAGTATGTTCGAACAAAAGCATTCAAGCCTGGGGACCAAGTCCTCATAAAGTGTGAGATGTCATGAAGAATAGAACGTATCAAGGAACATATACCCAATTGGGAAGAATCATATACAAGCAAATCAATCACTTGCCTAAATTCCTATACAATCTGATCGATCAAGATGGCCAAGAGATAGTCATGACTTAAAGCATCATGACTTGAAAAAGTTCTAATCTAAATGTTCTCAAAAAAATATGAAATTTTCAATCACTTGTTCTATATTGTAAAGAAAATAATTTGACAAAAGGAACCATAGGAAGAGACCCTAGCTTACGTGTGACTTGATCCCAAAATCTGTCTCAATTGATTTTTCTCAACAACAAAGTTCTCAGGGAGAGCCTCAGAATAACATGGGCCCTATTCCTAAGATTTACCATGTTATAAAATTTCTCAATGACCAAGGATACATAGAGAGGATCCACAACCAATGTAAGCCTTAGTCTTAATATTCATCATTGCAAAAATTTATCCACCACAAAAACCTTAAAGAGAAGCTCTAGCTAATGCGTGCTCTGGTCCAGAGATCCATCTCGATAAAATTTTCTCAACCACAAAACCCTCAGGGAAAGGCTTTGACCCACATGATCCTTAATCTTGAGATCCATCTTAGTAAAATGATCTTGACAGCAAATACCTAAGGAGAGGTTTCAACCAACATTATCCTTGGTCATATGATCCATCTCAATAAACTTTTCTCAATAGTAATGACTCCAGGGAAGGCTCTAGCCTTAGTTTTGAGATCCACTTCAATAGAATACCTAAGGACAAAAACCTTATGGAAAGACTATAGCAAGCATGAGACCAAGTCCCAATCAATAAAAATTCTTGATGATAAAGGCCCCCCCATGTCAAAGCTCATCAATGATTATACTAATCTTGAAATTTATCTAAGTAAAATTTTCTTGACTAACAACGGCCCCAAGGAGAAACTCCGACTAATATGTGTCTTATTCCTAAGATTCGTCTTAGACAAATTTTCTAGATAACAAAGGCTCAAAAAGAAGATTCCAATCATTGTGTGCTTTGGTCCCAAGATCTAACTCAATAAAATTTTCTTAACACTAAATAAAATGTCTTGACATCGAGATTTGTCTCAACAAAATTTTGTTAACAAAGGTTCCATGGAAAAGCTCCACAATGGATACCTAGGTACATAAGATCAAACTTGGAAAAATAATGTAACAATTTCTTTTAATAATTTAAAAGCAAAAGTAAAGAGAAGGCCCGGATCCCATTTCTGTCGCTATGACAATTCTTTCGAGGAATTTTAACATATTGACTTAATTGGTAGAGGCATTGCAAATCTAGTAACTTCTTTGCTTTTAGAGAAGTTCTCGTAATCCTTCCCAACCTATCATTAAGAAAACTTTTGAAGTCTTTTCACATTATTTAGATCAATTTTACTATAAGGAAATTTTCTCATAAATCTTTCCCTCCAAATGTTATATGAAAGACAAGTGTAAGATAATGTTTTGAAGCTAAGAACCAATCCAAAAAGATGGTCAATTTTTGTTGCAATTGATAATGTTTATTCATAAAAGGTTTGATCATCCAAGTTTTACAATAACATCTATAAAAGATATGCCCATTTGGTTTTTACATTAAGATAATGTAGAACAAAAACTATACCAACACTCAAACTTTTCTCTTCAATTCATTTTACAAAGAAGAACAAAATACATGATCACATAATCAATCAATAAAAGGATTTATCTCTTTGCCATCTCAATGTAAATAAGATCCACAAGACATCCATGTTCATCAATAGCAATGGCTTCTTATGAGGTAAGGTTGACAAAGTGGCATTCTGATAAAAGCCTCTTTTCTTTTATGAGTGTCTTTGATACCAAAAATCTCTCATATCAAGAGAACATTGAATGTTGTCAAAGAGTACTAGCCCTCGAAATTTCTCAAGCAACTCCACAGCTAAGTTTGTCAAGGCAATGACAACTTCAATCAACTTTTCTTCTCTTGTTCTGTTTCCTATTGCTCCTTGAGATTTTTCTTCTCAAGTCAAAGCTGATTATTTTCCTTTAAAAAAATTCATAAAAAAAGTAATCAATTTTTTTCCTCTTCCTTCAACTATAAATCTCTTTTTCTCTATCTCTTATAGAACACAAATACAATTCTTAGCCCCCTCTTCCAACTTTCAAATTTTGGTGGTCAACTTGCCCATTCCTAATGTCACTAAATCAACTTCCACAACCACAATAAAAACCACACTACTTCATTTATTTCCCATTGAGTGGGCTGATTAATTAACCATAAATTTTGCCAAGTTTAAATCAAAAATGTTAATCAACAAAGTAGGTTGAGAAATGTTGTTAATAAGGAAAAGAAAAAAATGCCTTCTTAAAATACCAAAAATCTCAAAAAATTTAGAAGAAAGAGTACCAATAGTAAAGAAAATGTTTGCAAAGGAAGAATTCTAAAATATACATACTTTCCCATTGATCATTGTATTCAGCCTCCTATTTTTTTCAAGAATAACGAGTTTTAATCTTTGGGCAAGTACGATATCTATCCAACTGACTTGTATAAAATGTCCAATATAGCCAAGGTCAATCTTATAGTCAATGTATGTTTGAAACCTTTAATCATTTTCTTTATTATAAAATTGTAGAGAAGCAAAGGTAGAAAGGAGACACGAGGAGAGCTCCCAATGGTAAAGAAATGAATGGATGCATAAAGTCTATCAAGGAGGACCTCTGGGCTTTATTTAGCAATGCCCTCGATCCAACAGACACCTCTCCAACTAAGCTAATCTGGCCAATGGGATCTTGACACATGGAAAAGCTAGCATTACATCCAAAACTAATAAATTTTAAAAGATTTTTGAATTTACAAATTTGAATTCAAAGATTGTTTCTATCAAACTTTCATACTTGAATTTTGAATTGTTAAAATCTTTCTATAAAGTTGAAGTTTAAAATTCTAAGTATTTTCAACAATCTTCTGGATCAAATTTATCCAAAGCTTTTGAATGCCATAAAAAGTAACTTAAATTTCCCAATCAATTAGTTTCAAAAGAAGTTCAAATCTGATTCAATTTTGAAATAAAAAATAATGTTTTTCTCAAAAGTTTTCGTATCATTACAATAGTGATTCAAAAACTAAAAGGAAATTAGAAGTCATCATTGAGAAAAAGGCAAATTTCATCACAACTTAGTTTCAACACACCAAAAACTAATACTTCTCTATTGCAATGACTATTTATTGCAAAAGAATACATTATTCATTTTCTCGGGTTAATACTAAGATCATGCTCACTTTTCTACATGTTTCAATAGTCCACCTCAATTGTTACATTGCTTATGCTAGAATAACCAAATAATTGAATGATGGGAATGATTGAGAGGATGTCTCAAATGATAATCTTATCATCCATCAGGTAAAACATTTCTTTAACAAAATTTTGAAAAGTCAAGGTTATTGACTATCACATGATAATCTTATCATCAGGTAATCATCCATAGGCTGATTGACTAGCCTAGAATGCCTCACTTGTTGTCTATCACATTATGTTGTCTTCACATTTCTCCCCATCGGCAAGCCTCAAACATTAACCTTTTTCAAAAGTAGTTTCATTTCAAACCTTTAGCAGGGAGTATTTCTCCGCTTTCTGCCACAGTTTGTAATGAAGGCCAGCGATCCCTTCAAGCTTCTGTTCTATCCACAACATCCTCGCCTCTAACCAAAAGGGCCAAGTTTTTATTCTCAATGAAGGCTCTCCCATTTCAAATAGGCTTCAAGAGATTCTTATCACTTACCCATCATATTAGCCAAGGGTGTTAGTGGAGCCTTCTCTTGCCTACATCACCATGGTTGAGATTCCTCATGTGATACATTCTTGATGTGCTTGTAGAGAAATTGAAGATAACCACCAGATAAGGTGTAGGGTCAGCTTATGTAACTTTCATGGGAGCATATTCAACTAAGATAGATAATGCAATAGTTTTGCTCTCTTTCTCACTTCCTTTCTCTCATATATGTTTTGGTGATCATGTTAACAAACATGTCTTTTGCAATCAAGATAGATTAGTTATAGCTTCTATATATCTAAAAAGAACAAATAGATGATCAAGGTACTGTAGAACAACATTAAAATTGGAACAGGGAAAACAAAGAAGATGGAAAGCCAATACATACATAACAATCGAGTGGTCCACAAGATAATCAGAGCCTTCTTCTTCAGTTTTCATATAATAAACTCGATAAGCACGAGCAACTTGCCTAACTTCACTAGGTGATCCAGTTAACCCAATCAAATCAGGGTGAAATTCTGCAAAATGGAAAGCACTATCCATTAACTTTTTATGAAAGCCTTTTCCAATAGCTCAATCCTAGAATGTAGGTTGTTAAACAGTGCAATCCAATGCTCAAACAAAACTTCACATATTCTGGGGATCATTATTTGCTGATTACTATCATTAGGCACTTGACCAGTAATAAAAAAAAAGAACAGGAAGAGAGACCTTTTACATAATCATGCACTTGCTCAACTGAATCCCTCTCAGGGTCAACAGAGATAAATACAGGAACAACTTCTAACCGTGATGTTTTTCCTGCACAAAATAAAATAAAAATTAATCAGAATTCATGATTCATCTCCACCAATCGACTGTCTCTGAAAACAAAATTAGAAGGAAAAGTCTTCACGAAGAAATATGCAATTCCAACAGATTATAGCATGCATGTATTTAGGATTTATATTACCAAAAGATTGAACCAATGTAGCTGCTTAGACTAAATACTTAAAAATATTATTGTTCAGGCATCAAAGGAACTTCCAGCCAATTGGACTGTTAAGCTAAAGCTCTAATTAGTCGAACAAATAGGATTTCAGATTGCCTATAAAATTCTTAGCATGCATAGCATATGCATCATCTCTTTATTACCAATTATCCAAGAATCGCTTTGCATGCATTTTCTAGTTCCAAAAGCTACTTTTTAAGCTTTGGGATTGTACACTTCCAAGTTAATTGGCTATAAAGCATTACACTAGGACAGGTTCTTTGGCAAGGTCAGGCCTATAGCTTGCAGAGACCTGTCTAACTTTGGCTCATCTCTAGATCAGAACAGATGAAAAATCTATCATAAGATGAACACACTGGATGGGAAAAAATGCTTATAACCATAGAATTTAAGCCTTCAGCTCAAACATTTGAAAATCAAACTGTGACCATTGTTACCATAAATAAGGTCATCAACAAATAATATTGCTGTAAACAGAGTATTTATAAATCATAATGGGTAGAAACAATACTAGATAATCTTATACACCAAGTGCTATTTTAATGAAATTGAGGATGAATTCTTAACTCTGCTTAATAATTAGTTTAGCTGCACAACCTTTTTGTTCATCTCTACAATTGAACATCTAATTTAAAGCCCAACACTTTCAAAGCTGTGGCTAATCAACTGATCTGTCTCCTCAAGCTCAATTAACATCTATCTTCATGACTTGGACATTCCCCAAGTTCATTCCATTATATTTCAAAATATAACCTTGAGACCATGATGGTCTCAAAAGAGAAAGGCCTTGACCTCGGAAGATAATTGTTGACCTCAAGTCCATCCAAAACTTGATTTTCTACCTCTTTAGTGTGTAAGGTCTCAAGAATTGAAGTATTAAATTAGGACTTCCAATTAGTCTCACAAATCTATTCAATTAAAGTTCCTCTTAAGTAAAGTTAAATAAATATGTATGCTTTAATTGATAAACCCTCATAAGATCATTGGTACCAATTAAGTTCATTTAGTTTGTATTCAAAGATTAAAATATTAAAATATAAAAAACTGTGACCAATAACTATGAAGTGATTAGTAGTTTTTAGATAGTGATGAGATTCAAACCTCTTGAATATCTCTAATGTGAATATAACAAGATGCCTCAGCTGTATTCTAATTCCTTGTCTTCAAAAACATCATTGGATGTTGAAAGTAAGAAAGGGGAACTTCCCCCACACTTATGCCTCAACTATACTACTTAGTTGCAAAAGGCATTTGACTCTTCAATCAAATGTTGTAAGATAACTATGGTTGATGCATTGCAATTGCTGTGATTCTTTCCAAAATATTGCCCTCCTAAAAACCTTTGTTATTTTCTAGCACGAGGCCATCCATTGGTATGTTTCTTCATCAAATATTGACGGTTCGAAGGATTTGGGATTCTTAACATTAACTATCAAGTATATATCCATGTATAATGGTAACTTGAATCAATATGCATTGTCAGTATTCTTCTTTGAGACACAAAAAGAATAAAACTTGATCATCTTAAGCTTTCATCCTTTTCAATCTTTCATCATGAAGCATGTATATGACAACAATATGATATGAATACGGCGATATGACAAATTTCAAAAAAATTGGATGCACATATGTTAGGATACAATAATAATACAAAAACAATTAAACTTAAATGTAAACAAAATAAATTTATCATATTATTTACAAAGAAATGTCTTGCTCTTTTATAAGGAACATGAGATTCAAGTAATCACATTTTAATTAAGATGACATGTTAAGTACTTATAAATATACAAGTCAAAATTTGGAACATCAAGTTATCATCATTACACATATAATGCAAGCATAAATTTCAGAATTTTTAAATTTATTCTAAAATAAGTATTATAACATAATAAACATATTAATTTCATTAGTCATGTCTAGTTCAAGAAAAATGTCAAATAATAACATGGCCGGTCACTTTTTTATAAAAATTTATTATTTGTCACTTTTTTATAAACATTTATTATTTGTCACTTTAAA
This sequence comes from Vanilla planifolia, assembly GCA_023846275.1. Classification (NCBI taxonomy): domain Eukaryota; kingdom Viridiplantae; phylum Streptophyta; class Magnoliopsida; order Asparagales; family Orchidaceae; genus Vanilla; species Vanilla planifolia. The sequence continues at coordinate 28,247,756 of CM043870.1, forward strand.
TCTTACATTGATCAGAAATCTCATGTATAATGTTGAGAAAACTTAATTCTTTTTTCTCTCCTTTCTTTCATGCTTATAAATAACAATACTTACTTTTTCAATTATATTATAACAAATATCATATACAATATGAAAATATAATCTAATAATATCTTAAAAATATAGATAAGTATAATGGAATGTCAATCCATTTGAATTTCTTAAAATCTGATATGCCAAATGGCGTATTACAAATGCATCATGAAAGTATCGAAAACGATCGATATTGAACATTTAAGGCTTAAAGAAGTGTCAATGTGTGTTAGCTTGCTAAAATTTAATTAAGAAATTTCATCAAATTCAACCTTCCACTCAACTAGAGACTATTATCTCTTTATTTAAAATTATGCTAGGCATTGCCAACTCAACATTTGCATGTATGATATTGATCTCTTCACGAAATATCTTAAATTTTTGTTAAGCTTGACTCTCAACAAATGTAACATGTGAGTGGATTCGATGGTGCTTTAGAGTTGATCGAAGTGCTCAGTTGTAAGCAAATTATACATATGTAAAACTTTTATCACTTGTTTTTGGATGTCAAGAGTTACACACTCACATGCAACATGACAGTCTGATATACAAACTCCATGTGGTTAGTTATTTGTTTGTGGATGAAAGATTACGTTTCTCTTCAATATGAAATCCATCATCAACCA